>JAWWEV010000001.1:28905899-29020602 GCA_035583235.1 Hafferia zeledoni | reverse complement strand
GCTGGGGACTTGAGGGTAAAGATGCTGTACTGCACAATTTTACTATAGGATGCCATGAAAACCTGTTCTGAGCCTGTAGAAGAGGGTGGGTTGTTGCATACCTGTATTTAACCAACCTTTCTACTCTTCTGCTCACACAAATCTTCAGCTGCTGGTCTGCTTCCCTAATCTAGCTGGAAGTGCTTCATCCTTTCGTACAGGTTGTTTCAATGCAGCTCCATCCTCCATGCTGGCTCAGTGCCTGCTCACACAGGTGTCATAGACAGTGAGAGGCACAGAGATTGGAAGATGTTGTTAAGTAGTTCAGAGTAACTGGAGATCTGGGCTGTAATCACACATGAAGTGATGGCAATTTCAAGTGCTAGAATACCTATAGTGGAAATTCCCAAACTCAGATCAGAAATTCATTCTCATGTAGACCCATGGTTTTTTAATCCATCATGTGACTTTCTGGCTATAAGGCAGATCTCTGGGATAACCTGGATGCATAAGGAACCGACTGTGCTCTCAGCAAGGTTGTCAGAGCACTTTACTGTATATGTCTGTCAGGTTGCATGAGTTGAGAGCCGGGAGAATACTTCTCTGATGGAAAGATTTGCATAGGAACACAAGACAACCACTTCCCATTTTGCTTCCTCAGGAAGGATAAGGCAAAAGCCACATCTCTTACCAGAGAGAGGTTGCATAAATGTGGCAGAACAGATAGGGAAAGGGAAAGGCCCTTCAGTCAGGGGCCTTGTGACAGATGCCTGTCAGGTTGTTGACAGCTTCACTTGGGGAGTGTGGAAGAGAGCACTGAGCTCTGTCCAGACTATAGGTGTGGTTCAAACCCTTCCTCTAACACCTGGGACCTTATGCTGAACTCACAGAGATGAAGAACAGCACACCTTGTTCAAAAGCAGGACTTTTTTTCCCCACAGTGGAAGGCTGGATGTGCTGCCCAAAGGGCTGGAAAAGGTTTCAAAACAGCTGCTATTTTCTGTCCCTTGATACCATGTCCTGGGATGACAGTGAGCAGAACTGCACAGGGATGGGCTCCCACCTGGTCGTGATCAACAGCAGGGAAGAGCAGGTATGTGCAGAGGGCTTGAGAGAGAGGCAGAGAAGCCACAGACACAGTGCTGGGCCCTGGAGGAAACTCAGAGCCCCTCCTTGTCCTGCAGGGGACAGGGAATGTCCTATATGCATCCCTGCCATGCTGAGGTCCCTCTGCCACCAGCTCACCCCACAGGGATTCCTGATGCCTCCCTCTGCTCAGTCCTGCACCTCATGGACATTGTATTTTTTTTCCAGGAGTTCCTCTTCAATTTGGCCAAAGAAAAAGTTACAAATGCCTATGAAACAAAATACTATATAGGCTTAGCTTCTTACAGAAACGGGCAATGGCAGTGGGTGGATCAAACTCCATACGAGAAGACACCCACGTGAGTATCCTGGTGGAGTGGGAAAGGTCCTGTAATTCACTCCCCCTCAGCCCAAGTTACCAATACACTCTGTAAGGTAGGTATGTATGAGATGGAGATTTCTGTCTCCAACTGCCCTGTAAGTCAGAAAACTTGATTTTCTAGTCAAAACTGTGGCTCCTGATTTCTATCACAATAACCTTTCCTTTTTCTTTGAACTGTTTGAGGTGACTTCACCTCCACTGTCATGCATGCTAATGTACTTTCAATAGAAGAACTTTCTTTTTCAGGTTCTGGAAACCTGGAGAACCCAACTTACTCTTTGCAGAAAGATGTGCTGCAATTCATGTCAAGGGAAAGAGAGACTCCAACACTTACAGTAACTGGAATAACGTTCTTTGCTTCACAAGTTGCTATCGTATTTGTGAACTGGCAGTCAAATTTGTTCGAAGAAGGAAGCTCCACTTTGGCTGAAGGATCTGAGGGAGTATCCTTGAGAAAGGCCAGCTCATGAAAGCGGATGAAAACATGGCCTGAACTCGCACGAATACTTTATCTTGGAGTATAGTATGAGCAAGCCTGCCATAAAATCCTAGATCTGAAGGACTTAATTCACCAGGCAGTACTTCTGCATCTCTTTCCAGCTGAAGATAAGTCCCGGATGAAATGGTTCTGTCTGACATCAAGGCCCCTTTAGACTCTCCTCCTTCATAGATGAGGGTCCTGATTCTCCAGCACTTCCCTTGACTCCTTGTTCAGTCAATATCTCAATGATGTGGAAAAGGCCGTCTCTGTTTCACGAGAGGATACTGGTTCTTCAAATCACAGGAGCAGAATTTGAAAGACAAGGATTCAGTGAAGTGTTCTGGTCTCTCCTCCGAAGGGAAAAATGACTCATGGCTTATCTTTAATGTTTCCTTCTTCCTTCAACATATTCTGTGTTGATACATTAGAAAGCATATTAATAAATGTTAATTCTGCTCTTTGCATGAGGATGTCCTCTGAGTGACATGTCCCAGATCTCCACAGCCCAGCCTCCCTGCATGGAGATTTTAACTTTTTGGTGTGTTTGGCACCTGTAGATGAGAATACTGCTGTGAGTGAGCTGGACTGGCCAGGGGTATAACCTAGTGTTCATCTGCAGAGCTTGTGAGAACAGCTCTAGACAATTCTGAAGAATCACATGTGAAAGCAACAAAGCAGACTGTATAGTATTCAATGCCATCACTTTCCCAGGATGTAACAGAAAGGAGGTAGATTTTGGAGATTCTGTTGAGATGTGTGGCAGGATGAAGCATGGCAATGAAGGGCAGAGAAGACAACTAAATTTCACAAGAAGTATAAAAGCCAGAGTCCCCCAAGGCAGGATTTCTAATGTGAAAAAAGGGCAGAAGACTCATATCAGAGGCATCACTGCAAATCAGATACACAGAAGTCTTGAGCAAGCGCTCTGCTTCCCTCAAATTTTCCAAACCTCTGTCTTTATGGTTTTCCCCTTTAGTCAATGATATCCATACTGTTTGAAGAGCTAATAGTTTCCACTTTGGGAGTGAAAATAATCCTGAAAAATCCATTATGGGTCATTTTTTCCCCATCAAAATCTGAATACAAATTTGTGTCTTTCCTACCTGAACTAGTGTATTTGCCAGGTTTCTGGTTTAGCCATTGAACCAAAAGTTTGGCTGTTGCATGGTCTTGGCCTCCTACTTTTTAAAGTTGCTGTGATACTTTCACAATGGAGAAAACTTTTTTGTCTTGTGCAACATGACAGCAAACAAAAGCATTGCAATGGACTTCTCTTTTTTATTTCCCCAAGTCATTTCTGGAAATTACAACAGCATGGTTTTGAGGAAGATAAAGGGACAGATAAGACATATAGAGTGACCAGTGTTTTACAAGAATTTTTAGGGGCAGCTGCAATTCTGGCTCCTGGAAGGTGGTACGTGACAGAGCAAAACTCACAGGAGGAGACTGGTTTGCAAGAAAATGTTTCTTGCTAGTTACAGTTTCCAGGCTCAGATTTGGGACACAGAGTTTTTCTTGAGATGTCGTGGCAAATGAGGGATTTGGGGAGTTGATGCTGGGTTTGCCTGCAGAATTGCTGAAGGGAGATTCCTGATCCCCTCTGTGATACAGATTTGTCTGAAAGAGGTACCTTTTTCCAAAATGGGAGAATCGGTCTTTATCTCAAATCTGTCTTGATTCAGGAGGCAGCAGATGTCATAACAAGAGGCAGAGGTGAAGATAGACAGTCAGATACAGGAATTTCAAAAAGCTTCATGAGGACAATCCTGAATACTGAACTAGGAGATTGAGTGGAAAGGACAAAATATTTATCAGATTAACATACTTCAAGTTGACACCTGCAGTCCTTCTTTTCAGGTGGACATCTTGGCCACATCCCAATTGGTCTTCAGAACAAGACATGGATGCTCACAACTCCTTGGCACATTAATTTTTCCTTTGAAAAGACACTCAGGGCTGAGGGAAGGAGCCACAGTGACATTCACTTCTGAGAATACATACATCATAAAGTGTATACATTCTGACTGCAGCAAAAAAAATTATGTTACGGTTCAAACTTGAGCTAGCTTCTGCTTTTCCTTAAGAAAACTCATGATGCCCAACCTTTGAGATGCTGTCTTCAGCTGGAAAAACATCCTTAGAGCCCGGCTATCATTAGGACAGCCTGCCAATATACCTCATTCCCCTGCACACTGCTTCTTTTTGCAGAAGAAAGCACAGCCATTTCTCCTCACTACCTCAGTCCTACTCCACAAGTCTTAGAAATTTCCCAGTGGGAATCTTGTTGTGGGGAAGAAGATGATGTATCCTGCTGGTTTTGTCCTACCTGCTCAGATTACAGCCCAGTTAGAAGGGGGGTTGGTTTCCTTTATGCTGTTGGCAAACACTATGTCCACTGATGACATCAGCAGCAAGAGATGGAAAGAAAATGCCAGGCATTACTAGGGAGAGAGAGAAGTAAGAGTGGGAAAGAAACAGTACTGCATCCTGTTTTCAGAAAACATCTGACAAAAATGTGTATACTGTATGAGCTGGAATATTTCTTCTGGTGCGCCTATTAAAGAAGACATTCATTGTGTCCATAGATGGCATTAAGCAAGAGAAGACAAGAGCAGTGCAGGTGCCAACATGTAGCTCACAGGATCACATGGAAGACAAGTGGTGGTGGTGGTGCTGGGTCTAGCACAGTAACAGTGCATTCACACTCTTAAAAAATTCCCCACTGCCTTGGAGAGCACTGGTATGTGCTGGCTTACCTGCCTTTTCTCTTGCTGAGAGATGTGACACCAAAACCTCTGGGAGATCAGAGCAGGTAATACTGACATCAGTTGGGCAGCAGACATGTAAAGCAATCAGCGTTGATGCTGATTAGTTATGTCTGTACACTGCACATACTGCTCTCTCTGTGTCTAGTCCTGACAGCTTATATGTTCCTTATAGGATACACCCGACTTTCTTTAATAAATGATGATCCTTGTCAAGCCCAAAAGTGAAATGTATGTGCTTTTCATGACAGTACTATCTTTTTTTTTTTTTTTAGACAAAGCAGATAATTATGCCCCTACTCTTTCTCTTTTTCTGTTTTATCCCACCTCAGATTGTTTCATGTTCCCTTACAACATTTATTTCTCCACTTCTTCAGGTTTCTTTGTACTTCTGCTCTCTCTCATGCTGTTTCCCTCTTTACTCCTTTTTTTTTCTCCTTTAAATTTTGTTTCCTTTTACCTTATCTTGCTAGACCACAGATGAGGACCATACAACGTTGTTTGGGGAAAATAAAAGAGAGAAGTGGCATTTAAAGAAGTTCTGACACTGGAATAACATTTGTTCTGTCTTTTAAAATTTTATATTTATGAAACCATTTCCTAAGCCATCTTGCATTAGGTATTAGTAGTAACCCAGGTACTGCTGGCCTTACAAGGTTCTTGTTATCCAAGAGATCCCCAAACCTCTCTTCAGCTGTTTAGTTCATGCTGCTTCCTCATTGTTTATCTCACACATTGTCTAAGACAAATACTATGACTTTAGCCTTTATATCTCTACCTGGTTACATGAAAATACAAACTTTTTTGTATTTTATATGCAATCAGTCCACATACCTGGGCATGTTTTTTTTCTTTCTCTGCTTAATTATAAATCATTTATCTTGACATGCTTTTGGTTTCCTGTTTTCCCATTTTCCTGAAAATAACTCAGCTGACAGGTCCAGCACTTCTCTTGCTCACAGCAAGTCACCTGCCATTCTTTCACTGTCACTGTGATTTATCATCTGAGGGAAATGTACATATGCTGGGGAGAATGAGTGGTGGGAAGGCTGTGGTGGTGAGGGATGAACTACATTGTTAGGGTGTCCCAAACAGCAGGGACATTTCTACCATTCTGTAACCTCAGGGCTCGATCTCTGCCACACTCTGGTCCTCCACATTGTCCCACATCACCTGGTTCACAATGAGATGGCTTCTTTCCAGGAATGAACTGGAGAGGAAGAGACAGGAATAAGCCAATATCTGCCCTAGCAGACAAAAAGGAAATGTTTGAAGCTCTTGGTTTTGCAGACTAAGTTGGATTCTAAGCTCAGCTGCCAAAGGCCGGTGTGGTATCCACCAAGAACATAGCAGCAGTATCAGACTACTGTAGTAAGAGTGAGTCAGGCACTGTTTTGCATCTAGAAGGTCTATTGATATTGTAGCCAGATGACATCCAGTCATATCTCTCAAAGCAGCCATGAAGATCTGAGTGATGTTTGGCCAAGGAATCCTGAGGATGAGGAACCATAGTGTCAAAGCAATGCAGTTTCTTTGGAAGACAGTTGCTCCGTATGGTGCTTTCTTATCTACAGGTTCTGTGCTGTGAGGGTACAACATGAAGCTGTCCTGTTATTTGGTACCTTCGATGGATCCTAGAGGACTTTAGGTGAGATTGCACATCTGGATGTGTTTAGTCCTACCCATTGCTAACAGCAGGGCTATCTTCAAACCTACCTGAAGTTGTTTAGGTCATTTTACTGCTGACTTTGGACAGTCTCAGGGATGGAGATCCCACAGTCCCTCTGGCAACATGATCCAGTGCCACACCACTCTCAGAGAACAATTTGGGGTTTGTATCTAATCCATCTTTCTCTGGCAGCAGTGCATGAAACTGCTTTTGCTGTTCTTCAGCATACTGACTTGGTCAATGTGAGGGAATGTATGGGTTAATGAGCTTATGGAGAAGGGGCACCCATATCCTGAACCTTCTCAGCTCTACTTACATGGAGCTGTCAACATGTATTTCCTGAATGTCTAAATCTGTTCACTATTTTACAAAATGAAAAATCAAATAAAATAAAAATATTTTTCTCTCTCTAGCCCAAGAAAAAATAGGAGAAATCCACTGCACATGATCAGTTGGAATTCCAGGATCCTTTTCTTCCACCTCAGAAAGTCAGTTAGTTCAGACTTTTTGCAGTGCTACTTGCTCAATGGCTCCAAATTAGGACCACTGGATAAAGTAATTTCCAGCTGTGTGAAATTATAAGCTCAAAGCCATGACCTAAGTTACAACTAAATTTATCTTCCAAACTAAAATGAAATAGCTGTATCCTTACAGCTCTTCCAACAAGGACTCTGAGTCTCTGGGGAAGAGGGGCAAATACCTTGGCTAGAGAAGGGTTTATAATGTAGAAGTGGGGACACTGCCAAAGAGATGTGAGGGGCCCAGAGCTAAAGGAGCAAGTAGTTCACAAGGCAGAGTTCTCTTGGAGCACAGAAAGCAAGAAGTCAAATGTCTGCAAGGGCCTTTGGCCAAGGGGCTGGCATGCCTCCCCCTGAACTGGAGGCTGCTGCCCCACAGCCCTGCCTGGGGCGTGATGGCCAAGGCTCCCCTGCAAGGCTGCGGCACACCTGTGCTCTTATGAGGCACGTGGGGAGGAGGTGGTGGGGCCTGGGTGGGATGTACTTGGCAGGAGCCATGGGAGGGGCTGCCAGGGAACAGGAGGAGCTGAAGAGAGCAGGAAGGGGGCTTGTGAGACCTGCAGCTTTTCCTGAGGAGAGGCAGGGAAGGGAAGCAGAGGTGGAGGTGGCTGACCAGGATCTGCAGGGTAGAAAGGCTCCCTCCGTGGAGGAAATGCATCTTCCTACTTTCAGAGAATAGAGACAAGGCCTTCTGTCTCCTCCCTCCACCCTTTCTCAGCATCTGCCAGCCCTGGGCCATAAGGCTGTGCCAGGGGGTGTAGAGGGCTGGTCAGGGCAGGATTCTGGTGCAGCTCAGGTGGTCACTGGGACTGCTGGGCAGCTGTGCCACATGGGGAGCAGCTGCAACTTGTAACATGAGAGCTGTGATGCAGAAAGTTTCTCCCACAGCTCATGGCCCTGAGGAGACAGCTTTGCAAAGCTGCAGCAACAAAACACTGCTGCTTCACATCGCCAAGTTACCCCAAAGACGTCTCACCTCCTCAGCAGGAACTTTGGTTCACAGAGGATAATCACAGAACCTTTCCCAGCCTTTAATTTTCCAAGGTTTAAGCAAACTGTTTAACAAAACCAATATTAAGGCTGTTGCTTCACTCCTCCTCCCCATTATCTTCTGATTTATTTCAGTTTCAGTGTATTGTAAGTTATTCAAGTTATTAATATGCCCAGATATTTTCCTCGCTGCCATTTCTCATCAATAAGCTCTTACCTTAGAAAAGAAGCTCTTGATAAGGAATTCAAAACAGTTCTTCCCTTTAAAATTTCATTTTATGTCCCATACTACGATCTTCAATTACATCTGATTATTTTCAGATATTTGTACACTCTGTACCAACAATGCACATTTTTATGGCATCAATAAGTCTTGTTAGCATGAGATCATGATGAAAATGCTAAATGAAACTTGTGCTTAGTACAGTTCTTAATGCTCTGCTGGTGCATTATGAAGGAAATACTTATAACACCTTGGATATAACCACTGATGTGTTAACAATATGTTATCTTACCATGTACAAACAGACAGAACAATCAAAAAGCCTTTATTAAAGACACCACAAAACACCCGAGGCAAAGAGAGGTTCTAAAGAAACATCAGATAACAGTGTTAAAAGTACAAAATTTGAAAGGACATCCTTTACTGTAGAAAAGGAAGCAAGTTCAATTTTCTGGGATATTTAAAACTAGCTTTGTGGAAATTTTGCAAACATTGGGGTTGAGGAGGTAATAACGCACTGTTCGTTTTCAGTTCCTGGGAATCAAATCATAAAGTCATTGTCTCTTTCTCAGCTTAGAATCCCCCAAACTTCAAAACAGAATAGTTGTAGGACTTCAACAGAAGAAAAAAATTGTAGCATCATTTGGCTTCAAAGTACAGAATAAAGATTAACAAGGTCTGATTATTAGATTGAAGATCAAAACAGACCATTGTGAAGACACTCCAGTGCTGCTTTCTTGTCATGCCATTCAGCCTTGTGAGGTGAGGCACCTACTGCCTTAGATCTGCAGCTAGACTGAGTTGCCATGATTTCAGGTTCACTAGAGGTCTGCAAATTTACTCTAGCTGAGGATCAAGGAGGCAAGTTCACTGCCAGAACAATCTTTTGCTTCTGATGTGACCTAAAGGAGGTGTTTCTCACTACACAGCTACCAATTCTGAAAGCAGAGCATGAAGGCAACCCCTTTCAGAACACTAAATACCAATCAAGGCCTTTCCTATGCTGTCCATCAAGGTTTTTCTTTAAATGATTATTCTCATTTCTTATTGCTGTAGACATAGTTTTACCTGAGTTCTTCCATTTATTTCTAGATTTATTATTTCCTAATATGTCTCTAATTTTTAAAATGACTTTTTTTCTCCTATTCCTGCTTGGCTCTGCATGATCTTAATTAACAAATTTTGCATACCTGAAACCTGAGTAAGTCTGGAACAGAGAACCTTTTGGAGATAAGGAAACAGAGGAAGAAAAAAATGGGAAGGGGTGTCTTTGTTTCATAGGTATTAAGACAGCAAATGTTTCCCCTTCTGGGGTTAAAATGACTCCTGTTAGGAAAGGAAGTAGTGGGACTCCAACACAAAAAGGCAGACTTGGGAGGGAGCCAAGAGCAAACTCTTTATCACGTGTACAACACTGAGCTGCTTCTCAGATTCCTTATGATACCATATTATTCCCACACCATTTAAAAGTATTGCAGAGCACTGGCCCCATGACAGACAATCACATTTTCATCAGCCAAAACCTGCTTAGGAGATATATTGCTTCATTGGATCATCTGACCAGCTGGGAAAAGAAACAGCCAGCTGCTGGGGAAGGATTCTCCTTGAGTGGATATCCTCAGGCCTCAGAGAAAGGAGTCAAATTCCTCCTACCAGATAAGAAAATGTTTCTGCCTGCAAATTCACTTTGGAGCCATCATCATCTGGGAGCTCAGGAATATTTTGGTTTTTAAAACATATTTTAACAAACCTTCCCCACCCAGAGGCTGCCTGCAGTTATGAATCATAAGAATAGAGACACAGTACAAAATACATGTATGGAAGTTTAGAATTACTGTACCTGAATTTTTAACAAAATCTTTTACTGAATTCAGTTACTGATCTTTTTGCAGGGTGTTTTTCTTTATTTATTTAATAAGTGAAGCTACCCCAATAATTCTAAATGTCTACTGAAGAACCAGAGTAGCCCTTTAACACCATCAGACTATTCAACAAGCCCATCTTTTTAGAAGTCATGCAAAACCAAAAATCAAGTGTTTATATAAGTGCTCTTCATCCTGAAGGCCGTGGATGTGCTTACAGGCCTGAACTCTCTTTTTTTACAATTGCTATGATTGTTCAAAACAAGATTGGTACAAATGTCAACCCACCTCTGCATGCCTATAAGTATGCATATTTAAAATATCTTTACATACTTTTAGTACACAAGACTCTTTTCTCTCAGCACAAAATACTGGCTTCCTGCTTGGTGACTCTGAACACTTGGTGTTTGTACTGTTATTTAGTCCTAGGTGCTACTGAATGAAGTATTGCACCAACAAAACTGAAAGACTGGCTTAAATTTATTATTAAAAACAATAAAAAGAAACAATTTTCGGTGATCAGAAGTCATATTTGGGAATACCCAAAAGCTGTGGCTTACCATTACATCCCAAACTGGTCCATTCCATAGATGTTTGCACTGTGCTGAGATCACAAATTATTCAAAATAAGTACGTTTTTTGAGGACTGCTTCAAAAACTTCTCACTGCAGCCCTGGGTCTGAAATGAGCTACTCAGAGACAGATCAGGACTGACTCATGTTGACTTGTGGAATCCTATGAGCTGGCACACACACGCACTGCTGCAGACTAATAGTCAACAGAGAGACATAATCTGGGGTAGGGATCAAGTGGTTGCAGAAAATGAGGAAAAGGAAAGAAGCTGCCCTGGATAAAAATGATCAGTTTAAAATCTCTTGCAACCTTAATTTGCCTGCAGATTACCTGCAGTATGTCTCCAGGGCAGTAAATACTTTCTAGTCCTTCAGCTGTGCTCTATTTTCAACGTAATCTTGAATTCTGTTCTTTCTAAATTCTAGTACAGCTGCACTGTGGGCCTTACCTCTTGGGATGCCCAACGCAGCCCCATCCACACAAACTGACCAGAGATTGCAGGTGGCTTCCGTGGTGTGAGGAGAAAGCTCCCATCCTCACCCAGCTCAGGAGTGGCATTCCAAAGGCCACTGGCTTGGAGGAACTGCACATCTGCCATCTCTGTCACTGCCTCCAAATGATGCATGAATGGGTACCCACTGTGCATCCATCCTGTAGGGAAGGAAAACTACGAGCAATCTCAGCAATCTATCTGGGAAAGCTCATGGGGTGCAACAACAGGAGAGAATAATACAATTAATTCTCTTTATGCCTCATCCTTTGAGTTGTTTGTCACAAGTGGATGCTGCTCATGATGTGCTTCCACCCCCTCTGCTGGAGTATCAAACATACTGACCACAATCAAAAGTTGAATGTGTGTGTCATATGCCTTTTTGCTACACTTTCAGTCTCCAATGCCAAGAGCAGAAAAGGCCAAATTACTTTGCCACAGATACAGGCATGGCAGGTGACTGTACTTGCACCTACAGAAGTGGAGAACAGGTGAGGAAATCTAATTCAATAGAAGAATTTTCTGTTGACGCTGGTGATTTCTTATTTTCAGATCTGGCAAGGAAGATGCTGTTGCCAGGGCAATTTGCATCCTTGTATAGCTAAATAACTGTGAGGTTTGTATCGATGGAAATTACCCCAGAACCCTATCCAATTCACTCTAGAAACTCTGCTATCTAAGTTCTGACTCTGGAGAAAATACATGGGTTAAAAATACCTCATGATAAATAGCGGGCAAAAATAAAATGGAAAATAGATTATTTTCCTTGAAGAGCTCCCAAAGAAGCAGCAGATTTTCATCTTGAAGACAAAGGACAAAAATGTTTCAGTGTAAAATTTTGTGTCAGAGTCCTGAGTGGAATAAAAGTCCTTAATGGCCTTGAGCTGCCTCACCCAGGCATTCCACCTACCCCTTCTGTGGATGGCCCCAAGCATCACATTTCAGTTCAGCCCTGGGCCATCAGTCCCTGCCTGAGTATGTTGAGGGTATGCTCAGTCACAGTCATGCCTGTGTCTGGCCACAAACCCTGTGGATCTAAACCCTGATCTATGGCCTGACTTTCTCACTTGATTTCAGATGTTTGTCATCACAATGGGCCTGCCTGGTAATCACTGGACTATGTCTGATCTTGGTCACTGTCACTGGACCTGACCCTGACCTGAGGATTGATTTCTTTGCTTGACCTCAGACCTGTCTCATCCCTGAAGACTTGTCTAGCAATCCAAACACACTGCTGAGCTGGGATGTTGTGCCAGATCTGCCCTGCATGTCTCACTCAGGTGTTGTGGGATGGCCACCAGCTGGTAAGGCACTGTCCTGCTGGCTGTGTTACTGCAGCTGGTTCCTGGCCACCTGGCCCTCAGGGAAGAGCCAGTGTCCACTGCACCCTGACAATGTCTATTGTACCAGAAAGCAAAACATGAACCGGGATTTATTTTATTTTTTTAAATGTTTGTGAAGGCAAATTCTTAGTGTTTTCAGTAAAGCAGCCCTTAACTATTTGTCATGGATGCTAAAAAAATGGGAAAAAACTTCTTGCTTGAATTTTCCCCATTACCACCATGGAAGGGGGAAGGGGAGGGGCTGTTATGTTGCCCCCTTGCAATAAGCAGGGACATCTTCAAACAGATCAGGTTTCTCAGAGCCCTGTCTGACCTGATCTTGAATATTTCCAGGGGTGAAGCATCTACTACTGCTCTGGGCAACCTGTGCCAATGTTTACACTTGAGCCAGTCCCACTTGGCCAGCTGCAGCTACACCATGTGAGTTAAGCTGCTAGAGCTGTGAATGATTGACAGAGTGGCAGCCTGGGCAGCTGATGAATTTATCAATTCAAGCGGTAGAAGACACCTCTAGTGCTGCAGTCAAGTAGAGCTGAAAGTACCTGCCAATCCTACCAAGAAAAAATGCAATACTTGAATGAAGTCTGATTGAAAATAATGCTAAGGCTTGGCCTTTTGGAGCCTTCTGACCACCCATAACAAACTTCAGTTCCACTGTCCCAGTGAATTGTTTTGAAATGCATGTTTCTTAAATGATACATAGAAAAATGCTGTTTGCAATAAGTTCTTTCCCCTATCACTGCCCCCACTTCCCACTGATGTAATGGCTATGCCTGCTAATATCAGGGTCTTATTGTATAACAGGTTGCCTGTGTGTCTGTTACGTCCCTTAAGTTTCAAAATCTCATTTGTCCTGCCTAAAACAACTAGCTGTGTTTCCCTTCTTTCTGTTGCAATTAGCTTAAACTGATTCCCAGTAATAAGGCCAACAGGACACAGAACACTTGTCATTTGGTGGCCAGCCTGTCTCCCTTCACTGAGTTTTACCCTGGGATAGTGTCAAATTTGCAGAAGAATATGTTATTTTTGTGTACAAGCTCTTGAAATTCACAGAAGATTCTTGCTCTCTCTAGCAATCTTCTTGAATATGGTGCAATTAATCTGCTAATTTAAGGATCTGCTTGGTCTTATTATAATGTTACTGTCTTGTGTATTTCTCTTACGAGTATTCACCACAGATAAAGACAAAATGTCTCAGTTACTATATTTGCCATGAGATATGTGGACATCTGCCACCAGGCTTTCTGGCCTTGGAAAAGTTGCTGGGATGGCTGCTGGCTTGGCTATTGCATACATCATCTTGTTCCAGACGGAAAGCAGACTCTCTGGGTTGTCCATGTGGTCTACATCAGCAGCTGGTACTGTTAGGATGATGCTGTTGTGACCAGTTCAGCCCAGCAGGGCCGGTGCTGACAGATGGTTGACTCTCAGGCAGAGATGTCGGTTTCCCCTAATTCAGCACTCAAGTGAAAAATAGCCAATTTAAAAAGTTTTAAGTTTGAAGGAAGAGGAGAATCACCATGGCTAAAACCTTTTTCATAGCCTCAGAAATAATAAATTAATCTAGATGTGTCTGTGTTTTACTGACTCATGGGGAGATCCTGGGTTCTGTCAAGGGGTCCAGTTCTCTTTGGTGATCCCATGTCTGTTGCTGCTGCAAGGAGTTGATGATACTCAGTTTTTAATATCAAGATTCTTTAAAGGTGTCTCAGACATGCTTATACTGGAAACTTGGAAAGATATTAATTCTTAAATGAAACTCCTATCAGTATACCTTCAGCACTGAGAAATGCAAAGTTTTATGCAAAGACATTCCAGGAACATTACATATTTTGACATTTTCTAAATACATAACCATAAAAAAAACCAAAAACAAAAACCAAAACAGGAAAATATGGCAAGCCATAAATACAGAAATGCTTCTTTACTGCCCTGCTATAGTTAGGGCTTGGGACCATTTACCAAGTCCAAAGAAGGGAGCCTGCACAGCTTCTTTAATTGTTACTGATATTTGGCATAACGTGCCTCCTTTGGCACTATGATATATCGGAGGCCACACCACAGACTAGAGACTTCCATGGTTGGTTTTTTCCAACTTTCAACTTTTTTACCACCAAGGGAGGCCACTTCAGCTGAGGTCATTAGTGTGACAGCAGGGAACAACAGTCACCAAAAGGTGCTGCAACTTGGACAGGTTTGGGTAGCTCCACTCCAAACTGTGTGTGTTTGGAGCTACCACAGGCAACAAGACACTCCTGTTTCAGCAAGGAAAGGCAACAGCGTACTTCCCTATAGACATCACTGTTCACCTCGACACAGACATCAATCAGAACAAAGTAGCTTGAAAGGGTTCAAGGACAGACTTAAGCCCTATGACGAAGAAAATGGAAATTCTGGATCAGTTGTCAGTGAACAGTAGATTTCTCTTTGTACAGCTCGGTTCGAAAGCAGGGATTTTGCTGGGTTTGAAGAAATTGCTAAGTTGGTTGGTCCCAGTTTTAGCTTCCTTACTTCCCATCACAGCTACCACAACTGCGCTGACCTAAAAAAATAGGATCAAGGTGAAAAGCAGAGCTTCTCTTGATATGAAACTAGTGAGGAGAAGCTGAGGAAGTGGATAATGTCCCCGTTTATGATAATTTACCTGCTTTACATGCACTCTCTGAAACACTGTAATGCCCACACGGGCCAGCCGTCAGTGGCTGAAGACACAAAAATCCCTTCTGCCTAGTCTAGTTCAGCCCAGGTCATCCCAAGCTTGTCCTATTGTCCCCAAAAAACCAACCCAACCTGCTATGTGGATCCCAGCTTGCTGGGATAATACTGTTTAAATAATTCTCTCTGCTGTAGCGTTTATCCCTAAAATTACATAGAATTTGGTTTCAGAGTCAAGATACAAACCTCTCAGTGTGGGTGTTCATCTGTTGAGATGACAAAGGTAATAAAACTTGAAAGAAAAGAGCTTGGAAGCCTTAAAATGAGGTAGCATGATAGCAGAAGACAGCAAGGTGGGGCAAGTAATATATTTTTATAGTGGGCAGAAATATCTATTAGTCTCCTCCACACAGAGAGCATCCAACCTTATTATTTCTCATCCTATTCACTATCAATACAGGGATTATTCTTTTAATCTTGAAAGCAGCAATATAGATGTTTTTCTTTTTTGACTTCTGCCTTCTCTAAGGGAATGGAGGAAGGCACAGAGAAGGTATGAGACCAACATGAGATGGCCATGGTAGAGCAGATGAAAGTCAGAGGTGTGTCCATTACAGCTGTAGTGGTCAGTCATATTTTAGGACAGAAGTGAGAGTATCACTTGAAAAATGTAGAAAGAGGTTTATGATAGGAGAAACTTCAGGAGAAATTGCTTGTGATTCATGTTTAAGTAAGACCAAGATGAACCTCAAAGAAATGGGAATGGAATCAAGGAAAGTTCTGATTGTAATGAGAAACGAAGTCAAATAAATGTTCACCTCCAGGTCAGCTGCAGAAGTAGAAGCAGCAAAATGTAGAGTGGCTGTTCTTCTGAGCCATCTATGGACTTGGATTTACAGACACAACCATGTACTTCAGATGGGAGAAACCAGCAGGAGGATGCTTCAAGCTGGAATTTGCTCTGACATGCAAAATCATCTGTTATGGTTTAAGCCACTTGTCACCAGGTCTTTTATACTATATATGCAGCATTGCCAGGGTCAAGTATTTCCTCTCAGATCACAGAGGTTTGGTAGGTGCCTGACTTACCCTTGCACCCTTCCACAGCACAATGACAACCATGCTCCTCCCCTCTGAAACTGCTGCTATTTGACACAACCTTGACCCTCTCTTCTCTGGGAGCATTCTGGGACACTTCAAAACACAGCTTAAAATATACACAGAGTATACATCTCCATTGGCAGAGGTCTCAAAGTTCCTTCTTGTCTTCTACAATATTAACACAAGAATGTCCTTCTGTACTTCCACACTGTTTCTTCACTGAGCATTTTAATCCATTGTGCAGCTCACAACATGTTAGTTGTTTTAGGTGCTGTGGGAATTGGAGGGAGCTCTGTTTCAAAAAAAAAATATGGGGGTGGGGTGGGGTGGGGGGTGGAAAATGCTTCTTTACAAAGTAGCTTAAGATTAATCCCTTGGCTACACTTTAGTTTTTATGGGATAATTTCCTCTGTTTCACACTCACATATGTGTATTTATTTCAAACTATGAGACATTCAGACACATTAATTAATCCCAAACTGGTCATGGGATTGCTTTTGGACTGGTCTAATCCTTGAAGTTAGGAGCTTGATCCCAGTTTAGTACATCCCACACATACTTTTTTTCATTCTGTTGAAACAGCAGCAGCTTCTGGATGATCCTGCATCTGGCCTTGTATTTTCCCATTTAAGAAATGGCAGTAGCTCTGCACTCCAGCTCTGTAGGTTTCAGGTACATTTTTGAACCCTTACCATAAGTTGGACCATATTCAATTTTGCCTCATCTTATTACCAGCAGAATTATTTGTTTCATAAAATACTGCACAAAAAGAACTGTATTTCCCCAAAGAAAAGAGCTATTCCTGTATTCCAGCAGAGCTTTATATGGGGAATACAGTGGCCCATTCAACTTCAGTTTGCTCACATAGCTTGTGCTCTCAACAGTTTCATCTGACTGTCCAAAATCTCTGTACCTGCAACAGCTTTTTTGATCTGACTCCTTCTATTCCCACGAAACTTTCTGGGCCCCTAGCACCTCACTGCTCTGCAATGGAAATTCAACATATGCTCTGCTCTGGCAGTAACCAACTCACTTTGCCCGTTTTCAAATGTCACTTTCAGTCATTCATCCTCTCCAACCATTATTCCCCATTCTCACATACATTCAGCTTTCCTATTATTAGCACCATTTCACCATGCAAGACTGAGAGGGAAGAGTCTCCAAGTGCCCAAGACAGGTGCACATGGCACTGAACACCTGAGGAAAGTGGTTCAGAAAATCATATATGTGACTGCCATATGCAGTGCAGAGTTCACTTCCTTTCATGCTGAGGTGGTGGTTCACCTAACCCACCTTAGAAGCAGGCAAAGCCTCTGCGCTCTCTTAGGGAATGAACTGCTCTAAAGGGAACCTTGGGTGAGCAGCTCACATTGAGATGGCTGATACTTGGAGGCCAAACCAAGGCAGATGAATCCCACTTTATCTGTTCCTGGTTTGTGGATTACTTCCTAAAGTTGTTGCCAGAGAATCAAAGGCTGAAGTAATCAATACAATTAGCACAAATTTCTCTAGTAGTCCAACTAAATTTTGAGAAACAAAATTAGTAGAGCCAGTTATTAAATCAGCAGCTCCTTCAGTACCACTGAGTTCTTTACTAGCAACAGAAGAAAAGCCATATTTGAAAATAATTTGCTGCTAGGCAGAAAGCTTATACAAAAGTAGTTAATAAAATTGTCCTTGAAGAGGTATTGTGCCTCAGTGTGTTTCTCCAAGAGTCTTGACAAGTCTGATATCACCCTTAGAGTGATAATAAAAGGAAAGCCTTCATCAAATCTCTATTGGGCTTCCAGCTCTCTACTAGCAGGAGGGATTATATAGCAACAGCCACTTTCCATTAAAAGTAAACTGACTGTAAAAATGAAGCCACTGAATCTATCTGAAAACATCACCACTGAACCTACTCATTTTTAGTTTATCACAGCATGAAAATCCACTGCTTCTGGTTTTATTTTTGCTAAGGTCAATGTGGCCTCCTAATATAATTTAATTTTTTTCCACTTCAGCTCCTGCTCAGGTCAGTCTCAGATGTGTAGTAGGATTTTCCCAGACTGAATTGTTCTGTAACTGCTGCTTGAACTACAATTTCTCAGAAATTATTCGATGTTTCCTGTGTGTCATGGTTTAACATGAGCTGGCATCTAAGTACCACATAGCCACTTACTCACTGAGGGGATGGGATGGAATGGGGAGGAGAATCAAAAATAAAGGTGAACGTCATGGGTTAAGAACAGTTTAATAACTGAAAGTAACATATAACAGTAATAATGATGATAATCTCAACAACAATATTTGCGATGTGTCTTGGGTTGAGCTGGCAAAACGCCAACTGCCCAAGTACAGAGTCAGCCTCCGGCTGAGAAAAAGGGAGAAAGGGAAAAAGAAACTCTAAAACCAGGTTTGATGCTTAAACTAGCTACATACAGAAAAGAGAAAAATTAAGAGAAAACTACAATATAACACACACTTACACAAGTTATATATAACAAGAAATAACTTTCCATTCCCCAGTTAATACAAGCTCGTTACTCTAGATTCATAAGCACTCTAAAACACACATAGCAAGGAAAAGAAAGTATAACAACAAAATATTTCTACTTCCCTGAACTCAAACAAAATATGATGTAGCAGCAGCAGGGACAGGGCCTAACAGAAGAGAACAACTGTAGCACATCTTCTCTGTACTCCAGCCATGGTGGAACTGACCAAGCCACACCCACACACTGGATTTTACTCCTTTTGAGATGATGTAGTATGGTATGGAATACAATATTATTGGCTAAAAGAGGTCAGCTGTCAGCTAGCACAGCCTAGCTCAAGTCACTTGACAATTTTCAGGCCTAGTCTGAACTTTAAAACCTAAATTTAGGCCCACCTGGTTGAAACCATAACACAATGAAAGGCAGAGAAAGAGACACAGAGAAGAATAAAGCTCAAGAAACCCGAGTGGTGCACAGTACAGTCGCTCACCACCTGCTTGCCAATGCCCAGCCTGTCCCCAGTCACTGATCAGTGGCACCTAGCCTGCTTCCCTCAGTTTATACACTGATCTGATAACAGATCTGATAACACTTTGATACATTTTGTACATTTTTTAAGTGGACATGAGCCAAACCTTTAAATCATAAATTCATTAGGGGTGAAATCTGCTTCTTTAGGCAGGGTCAGGTCTAAATCTTTATACCATGTAAGTTTTTTACCGACTCTCTGAACCAGTACTGAAAAACTGTTAAACTATGATTAGACTCTGCATTAATTTTATTGGAAGATCAGCTCACACTAGTAGTGAATAATAATGGAAAAACGTTTGAAAGACAAAGCAAAATATTAGGCTGATGAATCATTGGGAAATCAGAACCACATCTAAGCCAACAAAAAAATGAAAAGCTATTGTAACAAGCCTTTGGGTAATTTCTATTCTGGTCTTTTTTTACTGTCTTCATGAACTGTTGCCTTCCTTCCCTCTGCTCTCTCATGCTGTCAGCCTGCATTTTAACTTGTGATGAATTAAACCATTACTGAGTACTATCAAGTCACACCCCCCATCTTCATTGGCATGTATCTCATTGTCAAGCTGTGGTTAAGTGTAACAGCTACAAGTTATAACTGACTTATTCACTAGGAAAAAAGCTCCAGAATTTCAGTATCAGCTATATATTTTATAACCTGTATATATGCATTACAAGATCTCTTTCATGATAGTAGGTGTGGAAGTTCTGCACAATTAAGGGATTTTAAAAATAGGGATTTTAGGGGAACAAAAACAATAGTGAAAATCTCATGTCACTGAGATTGTAACTGAAGAATACAACATTGTGGAGGCTACTATTTGCTTGATATAGTCCTTGAGACTGTTCCAGTGACTGCTCCACCCTGAAAACTTCCCTTTCATCAGAGAAAGGTTCTGTAGGAACTATATTATTATATTCTTCCTGAGATGAAGAACCCAGAACAAAGCTCACTGATTATTTAACCCTTCAGAAGATAGCTTAGATGGTTGCTGATCTGCAGACAAGTTCCTGTTGAATTTCTGTTGTGTTTGGCCTCCACTGGTATCACTAGAAAGAAGAAAGGAGAAAGGAAGAAAGAAAAGAGAAAAAGGTAGGCCATAGCTACTGCAAGAATCAAGATTTAGATAGTTTTCCTTTATGGTTTATAGGATCTCATTGGGTCCTCTTCCCAGCTGGGTAAAGATGACAGTTCCACAGAGAGCTCTTTCTTGATAGGCCATCCCCAGGCTGTGAAGAATGGAGCCAAATTCTTATTAACCTGCTGAGAAAACTTCCGTGCCCACAAGTTCATCTTCGAAGCATTGTCTTTTGGGATGGTGGACATTTTCTGGTAGTCAGAGAAGAGGTGGGTGAAGGGGTCCCAACCAAACCCTTCCTGCAACTGATGAAGAAGAATATAGTGTAAAAACAATTAAGTTATCGTTTCACTGGCATTAGACTGTGTTACAAACAATAGAAGATTCCATAGTTTCCTGCAGTGTCTTTTAGAATTACTGTAAATTTATATGAAAGCGTGCAACTTTCAGGCTTCAGAACATAACCAGAGTACAGAAAAATACCTTCCCATTACAGTTACCTCCCAAAACAGAGATGAAAGATGCATTGGGAGAAGCCAGAAATGTCAACAACAAGCTGCTGCTTTGGAGAGAGGAAAGCTTGTGCAATGAAAAAGCATTAGAGGGGACACTGAGAGGTTACCTAGAAAGGAGCACAGGAAAACAGGGAGTATCAAGAAAACTGGAAGGAGAGATTGTGAGCAGGGCATGCTTTGGCTGGGAATAAGAACAAAAGGGATTCATACAGAAAAGCTGCTGTTGCAGAATTGTAATTGTTCTTTCATGTCACATTTATTACAGCAGTCCTGTTAGTAATGAGACAGGAGATGGAAGATCCCAGCCTGTAAGTGTGGATGAGGCAGGGGTACACTGGCTAAACTGGTAAGGTACTGAGGGAAAATTTTCCCCTTTGAAACTGTTTCACTATATATAACTATTTTGATATTTGTTGCACCAGAAAAAACAAAGGTTTACTCTTCAGGTTGATAATTCAGGTGCTTCTCTGGGATATGGAGAAAACAGGATTGATACCTAAATATTTTGATGCTCATAAAATGTGAGAGCTGTCAGACAAGGGGGCTGAGAGATACTGACCTCACAACAGTTAGTAGTTTAAGCCATCACAATGGACATCTGCTTTACAGTCCCCAGTTAAAATCAGGCTGAGTGCTCTCTCCATTAGACTATTAGTTGCTAAGAGGATTAAGGGAAAGGGGGAAATCTCTCTTGCATGCTTCCCCAGAGAATGCACTTTAATTTAGGACAGGGTTCAAGTTCTACAGTCATAAAATCCTAGAATCATAGTATCAGCGGGGTTGGAAGAGACCTCTGAGAACATCAAGTCCAACCTTTGATCCAACACAACTGTTATTACTAGATCATGGCACTAAGTGCCACATCCAGTCTCATCTTAAAAACCTTCAGGGATGGCAAATCTACCACCTCTCTGGGCAGGCCATTCCAATGCCTGATTGCTCTCTCTGGAAAGAATTTCTCTCTAATATCCAACCTAAACCTTCCCTGGCAGACCTTAAGCCTCTTGTTCTACTGCTGGTTGCCTGGGAGAAGAGACCAACCCCCACCTGGCTACAACCCTCTTTTAGGTAGACTCATGTTTTAGCTCTCTTTAGAGCTGAACCCATTGCCTTCCCACCTGATGGACTATACTGGCTCCACTCAGTGCACTGGCTGATACGAACACCCTGCTCTTTGCATGTAAAAAGGAACCTGGCCATGTAACTCACCAGGTTACTGCTCGGAGTCTGGCTCTTCTAGACACTTTACAATGCCAAGAGTTTTTTTACCAACTAGCCCAGTGTTCCACAGGACATCTGCAGTAGATTAAAGAACTGTGTCCAAGTTTGATCACCCTTTTCCTATGCCATATAATAACCAATAGTTCCTGTTTCACTCCTAGGGAGTAAGATCAGTATATTGCACTAAGCTATGTCCCTGAGTGGCTAAGCCCAAGTCTGTCAAGGGAAGGTTTCAGCATTGAACATTCTGCCTATATACCTCCCTCATGCTTTCTGAGTCCAAGATGAACTCAGAATAGCAAACACTTACAAGGCTTGACAGCTAGTCACCAGTCTGCAGAAAACTCTCTGACATAGGCTCCACTGACTTCACTAAGAACACACACACTTTCCCAGTTACCTGCAGGTATGTCTCCAGAGCAGTCCACACGTTCCAGTCTTTTAATTGAGCGCCTTTCCTCAGATACTGTTTTATCCTTTCCTTCCGACACTGTGACTTAAGGGCCTGATGGGCCTGATGCCTGGGAATCCCCAGCACTTCCTCATGAACATAGACAGACCAGAGGTTGCATGTGGCCTCTGTGGTATGAGGGGGAAACTCCCATGCTTGCTGCTGTTGATTGTGTCCCAGCTCATGGATAGGACCCCAAAGACCAGTAGTTTTCATATGCTCCACATCTATCATCTCCTTCACTGAATCAAGGTGGCCCATGATGGGGTAGCCAGAATGCATCCAGCCTGCAGGAAAGACAGGTACCAATACATGTCACTGATTGCTCACTTCAGTGCCTCTCAGACATAAACGACTCTTTTCTTTTTTTCTTTTTCACGTCTTAGTGACTTTCCTTTATCTCACAAACCACAGTGTATTACCATGAATGACCAGTTTTTCTCTTTGTGAGATAAGGAAAAACATCAAGTTTCACCATAGCAAGTAAACAAATAAGCAGTGTAAAGGTAGGACTACCAGTTAAGCACAGTTTCAGCTGCTTTCCCTCTTTACACATAAGCATACATTTATGGTTGGACTGAGGTTGAGATTTCAGGATGAGGGGAAGGCCTGACCATTGTCCAGAATACTCACAAACTGAACACTGTTGATGCTGACACAACCATGTGATCCAGCAGTCTTCTGTCTAGGGTGTGGGTACTGCAGATCTGCACTCCAGTAGTCAGTGGTGAGGATGAGACACATAGAAAACACAGTTTGTCCTGCAGAGCTTGTCATACTTAAGCCTGGTCTTAACCTTGCAGGATAGCTGTTCTATAACAACTTCCCACCATGTTGCTAGGCAAGACTCTTGCACTGCAAGGGATTTTCCTTATGTCTCCTTCGTGTCTTCATCCCTAACTGGTGCTCCTTCTTGAAAATTCCCCAAACTTCATACACAGTCATGCCCCTAAATGCAAACACCTATTGTAACAGGGGATAAGCAGCCCTTTACACTCATTACATAGGGTGCCTACACAGCTGACTTTGAACATGCAGTTTGCAGACAACCCAGGTTGGAGAACAGGAATGGCAATTCCCTTCCTGCAGAAACTTGGATGTTGAGCTTACGCTTTTTTTAACAAGAGGGATGCATGCATTTAGCAACCATTGGCACTCAAAATGTTCTGGCCCAGAATGTGAATGAAACCATTTAGTCCACTCAAACCAGAAAGGAATTTTATGTTTGTAGACTATGATCTTTTTAACTGGCATTACCTCAGGATAGCAGAACTTAACACTCCCAAGATGTGCCATAAATTCTTTCCATGTGGCTTAGAAAAGGGTTAGGACATCAGTGTTCATGCCAAGACCTTGTCTCTTTGTGGGATGATGAATTTAACCAGTATATTTTGAAAAACGACTGAACAAATTTTTTATTACAAAGTTCCACATTTACCATATAATTTGACTCTAGAACAAAGGCACTCAGTTCTCAACTAGGAAAGCTGGAGTGGGGGAGCATCAGCTGCGATAATACGCACTCATGGGCTTTGATAGTGATACCAGTTCTCCTCCTCCATTGCCGTCCTCTCAGGCACACCTTTTTGGGCTAAGCTTTGCCCACAGTAACATTGGCGGGGCCACTCCAGCAAGTAGGCACACAGAGGTTTAAAAATTGTCACTGAACACATAAAAACAATCCTGTGGCTGAGGCAGAGAAAAAATAGAAATCAGGTCACTGTCTCCCAGCTGTACTGGCCCTGCAATACATTCAGGAGGGAGAATGAGTAAATCCATGTGAGCTAAAGCCACTTCAGTCAGCAGCTCTGCATTTTAACACACCAGACAGAAGAACAGCTGAGGAGACAACACCACTTTTGAGAGCAGGGAGTCATCTGAAAAGGTCAGCATGTTTTTCAAGCCCTGCCTTACCACATTTCCATCCTGATGGAGTAGCTCACAGTTACACAGGGGTTCCAGTCATTTAAAACCTCACATATGTTCCCTGACTGCTTTTAGCAAAATAACCTTGAAGGAACAGACACTGCTGGTAGAGGCCACTTGCCTCCCAGCCCTTGAGAAGGCCATATGGCAATGTACCTACCACAGGAGATCTGGACATCTGTTACAATCCTCTCTGGCCTTGGGAATTTTGTTGGTATGGCTGCCAATTTGCTTATTGCCACCATGATCTCATTCCACAGGGTCAGCAGCGGCCGTGGGTTCTCCATGTGGCGGATGCTGTCAGAGGGCACTGTCAGGATGAGATTCTCAACAGCCAGTTCTGCCCAGGGAGCAGGGTAGTGCCGGATACAGGCCTTCCACTGGCTTTCACAGGTCTCCCCTACATCAACAACACACAAGAGAGGTTAAGAGCAGTTCTGACTTCTGAGCACTGTCACAGAGGTCAAGCTTGGAGAAGAAGATCATGGTCTTGAAATGTTCATGGAAAACAGTTTGTAGTAGTTGCATGACTGGGGCTGGTGGCTGTTAAATAACTGATCCTCATTCTGTGCGTGGGAAGTCTCCCCAGGCTCTCAGTGGATAGGAAGCAGATAGACAAGGACTGGCATGTAACAGAGTAACATGGCAAGAACAGATCCCTGTTTTTCATCAGAGAACAAGAAGCATTAAGTGTCTCATTTCTTCTTCTCCAGTAGAGAGTTGCTGTTTCACATAACAACCGTGGTTCTGTTCAGCCTGAGGAAAAAGAAGTTGCATCCAGGAAGAGAAGAGAACTGTTGGAAACACAGGAAATTCAGCAGAGGTTTATTGTAGGGACTAGAGGTGGCCATATGGGGGCACAGTAAAGCAGGCAGAGCACAAGACATGCTCTGTTGTGGCAGAGATCAGTCTCCCTCTCACCAGCACAACCATTTCCATCAGAAATGACAACTCAGCCTGCAAGAAATCCTGGTATGGTCAAAATCTACTCATTTTGTGAAAGCTCTTTCACCTACCTCCAGCCACGCAACAGGCTCAGTGACTCAGTGACTTACCTGGAAACATAGATTCATAGAATTGTAGAATAGTTTGGGCCCAAGAAGCCTTAAAGGCCATCTAGTCCAATCCCCTCGCTATAAGCAGGGACATCTTCAACTAGATCAGGTTGCTCAGAGCCTTCCCCAGTCCCACCGTGAATGTTTCCAGGGATAGAGCATCCATCACCTCTGTGGACCACCTGTTTCAGTGTTCCACCATACTCACTGTAAAATATTTCTTCCTTGTATATTGTCTGAATTGGTCCTCTTTTAGTTTAAAACCATTACCCCTTGTCCTATTGCAACAGACCTTGTTAAAAATTATGTCCTCATCTCTCTTACAGGCCCACTTTAAAGGCCACAATAAGGTCTCCCAGGGGCCCTCTCTTCTCCAGGCTGAACAAGCCATACTCCCTCAGCCTTTCCTCATAGGAGAGGTGCTCCAGCCCTCCAGTAATCTTCATGGCCCTCCTCTAGGCCCGCTCCAACAGGTCCGTGTCTTTCCAATTTTGAGAGAAGGACGTTGTGGGGGACCATGTCAAAGGCCTTAGAGAAGTCCAGGTAAAGAACATCCATAACCCTTTCCTTGTCCACTGATGTAGTCACTCCATCACAGAAGGCCACTAGGTTGATCAGACAGGACTGGTCCTTGCTAAAGCTGTGCTGGCTGTCCCGAATCACCTCCCTGTTCTCCATGTACCTTAGCATAACATCTAGGAGGATTTGTTCCATGATCTTCGCAGGCACAGAGCTGAGGCTGACAGTTCCTGGGGGCTGCCTATCTACCATTTTTAAAAGTGGGTGAAAAAATGGGAATCCTAGAGGACAACATAGTAAGGAAATTAAATCTGGATATTCCTATACCGAAGCGTTTCTAAGACAGGACCATCTTTACTTTCAGTCACAGGGACAGCAGCATCTGTGAGCAGCCCTAAAGAAAAAAGCACCAAGGTAAACAAACCTACCAAGCTTGAAGAAAGGAGCTCTGACTGCCCCTTCCACTGTGATGGGCACATTCCCGAGGACACTATTTGCTGGTACTATGATGTAAATCAGGCCACCCCAGAGGCAGGAAACCGACTGCTTCTGGCAGGCAACATCGCAGGTCCGTATTACCACGGGTGCCCGTTTCAGCTCTTTGGCATGAGAGAGGTCATCCGAGTGACAGCCAACCTGCACCTGCCAAACAGAAGTGTAGAAACAGCTGGTCACATGCGTCCAAGTATGGCCTGGCAGACTGATCTCAACACCCTGAGCTCTCTGCTGCAGCGCTGTCCCTGCAGAGCACACATGAAGAAGTAGCCTTCTGACTCCAGCCTAGTTCAAGCTTTCAGCCTGTGATGACCAGAAGCAATAAATACAATGAAAAAAAGTTGATGAAGTTCAGTGCTATCCCTGTCTCAGACAGTTTTACAGCTATCCTCCCATTATTACTGGCGCAACTGCATCATTCACCAGCAGGTCAGGGTACTGCACTACACTGTACTTGCACTGATCATTCCTCCACCTTTCACCAGCACAAAAGTCACATCCTGCAACACAGGAGTTGGAGAGATGTGATCACAGCTGACTTCTTTCATTGTGCCTCTTCCTTGGACTTCTTGCAGGAAAGCAAACAGCATGTGGCTGCAGGATCAGACAGATCACTTGCATTAACTTTGCATTTCAGCTGCAGGGAGGTCACCTCAAATAATATTCAAGCAGGTTAGCTTTTACCTGTGTCATATTTTGTGGACAACAGGATCCCAACTATCAGTGTCTATCTGATCTGGTTACCTGTACATGAGCACTAGTGACAGTACTGTCGAAATAATTTATGAGAGATCTGGAGAGATGGATTCAAGTTTGGTGCAGAGAAGCGCCCAGTTCTCTTGGCACAGTAACAGCAAAACCATAGCTGCCCTCAGGCAGCAGCCACACTCAATTGTCCCTCTGGCACACAAAAGCAGGAGGAACGAAAAAGAGAGTGAGGACACAAGGTGAAAAAAATAATGACAAAGCATGAGAAGTGCCACAGGGTGGCAGTAGCAGGAAAGGACTGAAAAGGTACCAAAAACCGTTGGAGGGAAAACCCTTGGCGCTATTTTTGGGCGCTCACGTGACAAATACACAGGTGTAAACAAAAGCCGAACTAGAGAGAGTTTACCTTCAGGCCGGCACCAACCACTGGGCAAGGACATGTTATCACTGCTGTGTGCCCCTCAGGGAGGTAGAGTCCTGTGCTCCTCCAGGCTGTATTACCTAAAAGGCAAGAGAACACAGTCCTGAACAGTCAGGCGCTTCTTTGTCCTTTGTTACATATTCTGGAGATTTCAAGTTGCAACAGGAGAATAATTTTCCATCCCTTACTTTTCCCTTGCTCTACATTCACACAACCATCTTGCATTTTACCCAACCTGTCATAAATACAGTTTCAAAGCAATAGGGTAGCAGCATGAACAAGAACATTGCAACATTAATAAGCAAGCCCACACAAATTTGAACTTCTGGAAATGCAAAGCTTGAATGCATTTACTAGTATTTTTTAAATATAATAAATAATAATAATAAAAAAGAACCCAAAACTCCTCCCCCACTCAGATCTTCCCACCCTAAAGCCTCCCTAAGAGGTGCCAACTATGGTGATATTAACCGTGGTTGAAGTTGTAATGGTCATAAAATATTTCCCAAATAACAGGTGGACAGTAGCATTGCATTTCTCCTATTGGTTGTGGAATGTACCACAAGCTGGAGTGCATAGGAATTCCCATTTCTGGCTGACTGAATGTATGAGAAGGCCCAAAGAGATGGTTCTATGCTGGGTGTAACGGTAAGATGAATATCCCACCATGCCACTACAATTCAGCACATTTCTAGACAATCTTCCCTGGGAAAAGCAAGTCTCCTCAGCCTAGATCTCTTTAAAGACTTGCAATACACAGTACAAAACTGACTCATCTCTACTAGACAGATTGGGTAGATTCCACGCCCCAGTTTTGACATTAAGTTTACTTAGGCATGTTTCAATACAAACACCAAAGTCCTACAAAGAGCTGAACTGTCATAAATTACCCAACTTACAACCTTTCCTGTCATTCAAGAAAGCAAGACCAGTTTTGTCAAGCAAAACCTAATCCACAGAAAAATGCAAATTAGACCATATGACAGTGTTTTACCAGTTCATTTCAGTTTTGCTGAATTTGCACCGAAGGCAGTTTTGAAATGGTGTTCAGGGTTTGCTAGCATTTCTTTCTTTTGTGTTTATGTGAAATGACACAAATACTGAATATTTCTGGCCAAATAAAATAGTGTTCGAGCCAATCCATTCAGTTCAGCCAACCTTAACATTTTCCCCTTTTGTCCTGACTCATTAGTGCTAAAACCAATGAGCAGTTATTCCACAACTTTTCTCTTTGCATAGCCTCTGCACTCAGTGTTACTCCAGAACAGTCTCCTTTACCTCATTAGAATAGTTTGGAAGCAACTCTTCTCAATCACATTCTAATAATAATAAAAAAAAAGTAAGAAAAATCAAGATTAATCTGTCCAGGGGATAAAACCTGACTAGTGGAATTAGCCTCGAGTTTAAACATATCAGTTGTGAGCAGGAATCTCAGCAAACTTTCAGAGATACAAAGCCTAAGCTTAGACTAATCATTCATGATGTAATTACCAAATATCTTGGCTTCAGTGGTGGTGTCAGCCCAAGAAGTTTCCACCACACTTCCAGCCTCTTGTTTTCACCCCCAAAACCAGATCTCCACTGCACTGACTGTGCTGATGCAACAAGATGTGAGACTGTGCTATAACTCAGGCTGAAATTGTCTGAGTAACTCCTTTCACTTTGTAGGATAGCTCCATAGGTGGCTGGATCAGCACAACTATGGCACCAGCAGCCTGCAGTGTAGAGCATAAGGCTTCTCAAAGAAGCTTTCCTGCCAAAGCCATTGACTGTGAGTACCCTGGGCTACCACTTGTTAGGTGGTTCTTCTCCCTCAAGTGCCTGTGCACCAAGAGTGAGGAAGCAGGACTTTCACAGGGTGTTTCAGAGCGCTGAAATCAGGGCTGGCCACAAAAGGAGCCTGTCTGGCACTACACAGAGGTCAGCTTCCTCTGCAGCCCACAGTGAAATTGCACATCTGTGCCCATGTTCAGACACACACAGACAGATGTGCACTGAGGCCACACACCACCCTGACCCCAGCAAGAGGATGCAAGAGGGAGATACACTGCTCACCTGGGTTCGTGCCATCAATTTCCACAGTGATGGGAAAGGCACAGACCTCAGCTACAGGTTTCTGCACCAAGGCTGCACCGTCTGTCGTGGTGAGCGACAGCTCTGTTGCCATGCACAGAAGGACTGCCTCTTTGGAATTGTTCTTGACAGGGCAGTGCCTGCTGACCTGGGGGATCCCATGTCTCTGAAGCACTTTGGTCAGGATGCGGTGCAGCGAGGCATACGCTGGGCAGTCGTGGGCTGGGATGTGCAGAAAGGCAGTGCAGTCGTGTGCTAGGGGGTGCAGCCAGTCCTTCAGGGGCGCCGTGAGCTCCTCACAACTGTGCACCTGTGTGCTGAAGAGCAGCAGTGCCCTGCGGAAGTGGTAGTGCTCCCCAGCACCCACGGGTCGGTACTTGGCTGCCCGGGCGCTCTGCCCCAGGATACTCAGCCCAAAACGGTTCAGGATTTTGTTGCCGGGATATTCTGCCACAGCAGCTTTGCCACAGTTCTTGTAAGCCCAGTGCCAGGCTTGTCCTCCCATCAACAGGCCACCTCCCTCTGCCACAAAAGCGTGAATCCTTTCTGCATCTTTGCTGCTGTAAGAAGAGCAGCAGTACACGCTGAGGTCACCTGTCAGCTGCGACACCTGCGATGTCACCCCTTCCTGAGAGAGGAGGCTGAACAGTTTCTTCACGCTGGGATCCACACCCACCAGCCCCTTTCTCCCGGCATCCAGCCAACAGACAGCATTAAGCAGGAATTTGGCCAGCCTTGGGGAGAACAGATGGCTCTCGTGGGTTGCCACCACAACGCGGCCTCGGCCGTAGCGTGCCGCAGCCAAGAGGCAGCGGTGTGAGCTGTCCAGGCAGAGCGGGAAGGAGAGTACACCGTGCACCAGCAAGGTGGAGGGTATGCCCCCCGTCATCAAATCCAGCTCCGACACACCACGCAGAAGAAACTCAGCATCAAGGCTGAGGTTGGCCTGGTGCCTGCAGAACCAAGACAAGCCCAGGTTAGCCCCCATCCTTGGCTCAAAAGCCAACATCATCCATCCTTGCCTCTTCTTCCTTCCCCATCCTAGTACATCATGTTGTCAGTTCTTTCATTAAAAAGAAAAATTCAGCAATATATCATTTTTTTTCCCTTTTAAAGCCTCAGTTTTTACAGCCAAACAAATCTGTAAGAAACCCAGTACTCATTTAGAAAAAGAAGAGGTAAAAGGAAGTTTCTAGATCTCTGATTTTGAAGAGCCAGTTAAAAATCTAAATACATTGCAGAAACTCAAAAATCAGACCCTTCATATTTTTTAAACTGCAGGTTTAAACTGCAAATGATGTGGGAAGTCGAAAATCTCCCATAACACAAGCTTTCTCCATTTGCCCCACCCTAGTCTTTATCAACTAAACAAGCCCAAAAGATTTCTCTGTGCCTTTTCCCAGGCTCTGCCCTTGCTGAGAACTGAAGAAAGGACGGCTGGGACAGATGAGCTAGATGGATCGGCAGACACACAGCTAGACAAAGAATGAGTGACTAGAAGTTGAATTAGAGCCCTAACACATAGACCTCACATTACCTCACATTGTTGGTCTCCACAATATAAAGGGATTAGGCTGAGCAAGGCCCTCTTATCTCTGCTATTTCCATATAACTACTTTATGTCACTGTGGAGATAGAAATGCAGAATGACTCTCATTTGCCTTGTGTGCACTTTCTCCTGATTCTGCCAAATACAGTTTTACTTCAACACCTGTAAAGTATCTGTTGTTACGTGGCCATTGTAGCCAACTCAACAAGAATAAATGATGTGGACTTTCTGCACAGTCATATAACAGGAATTAAATCTGCAGCCCTCCTTTCTACTTCACTGAGACCCTTTGTCACACAGAATATGTGCCCTGGCATACATCACAGCACCTGCCTCAGACTTCAGGCTGATTCTCTGCACACAAAGCTGGCAGCAAGGCGTGAATGCTCAGAGCTGTTGTGTTACATGGAAATTAGAAATCTAAATTTTTCTGTGGCTCTGGATTGAATCAAAACCACCACAAAAGCAATATACACAAGGTATATTTCACCCTTAGCTACCATTTAAAGTCCTGTTAATTGCAACCTGATTCTTCTCCGCTGAATTCTCCACCCCTCTACCTCTTGCATGCCCTGTGCACGAAGCAGTGGGAACATGCCTGTGCAATGCAGGTGAGAACAAGAATCAACCAGCAAATTTTAATAAAAACTTTATTTGTTAGCTATGTTCTAAGGACCTCACTGAATTCAAAGGGTGAGATTTCTACTACCTTCACTGGCAAATAAATTGAGCATCCAGAAAATACCAAATCAAATGGTTTGAAAACATTAGAAATTTAGTACTATATATCCACAAGAAAAAGGCTGTGAAGGAAAGACTTGCAGGGAATTTTATTGCAATTGTGGCTTTCACTGTGGTGCGATGAAGCTGCCACACAGCAGAAACACAGCAGCAATTCATCCTCCTTGGAGAACCTGCTGCACCTTGTGTAACTGAGCAGAAAGTGGCAGGAGGCACAGCCTGGCACAGTCACTGGCAAAGGGACGAAGATGGCAGAACAATGCCCAGGACCCCAGTACCTGGTCAGCTGTGTGATATGATTCATAACAGCCCTGATTTTTACACTTGATGCTCCAGGACCCAAAGGGCCAGGTTTGAATCCCAAACAAACCCAGTGAGCACTGAGATTTCCTGTCCTCAGCCTGTGTCAGAACTGAGAAGGAAGGTGGCACCCAGACTGCCTCCTCAGCTCTGGGATGGTCCCAGGCTCTCACTGCAGAAAGTGAATTCCTACAAGTAACAGGCTAAACAGGTTTAGCAGCTGTCAGCCAGAACCTGGCCCAGAGGGCTGGTCTGGTTCTTCATCTCCAACCTGGTTTTCAGCTGTGGGAAAATCATCCTGAATGTACACAAGTGGGGAGAGGGAAAGGAGTTCCTCCTCCTATCACTGCTTTGCTGTGTGTTGCACTCAGGTACACTTAATCAAGCAGAATGCTCTAAAAGACAGCTCCTGTCATTTCCTTTTGCTTCTACAAATTGCCTGGGCCTGGCCCAGCTGCCCTGGAAGCAGTGGAAAACCCCGTTCTTTCCAGTTGCAAAGTGTGGGAAAGTCCCCTTTAAACTGGAACACACAAGTTGCATCCCATCCTGGCTATTAAAGAGCCAACATTCACCATCATCCTCACCTCTCATCTCACAAATCCATAAACAACTGACCTGCACAATCTGATGAGTTGTTTAAATAGAGAGCAATTCAGATACTCACGGGACAACTAATGGGATCTTGGGAATTTTCTTGGCAACTTTGAAGATGCCTTTTTCCACAGCATTTCCTGTGAAGTAAACGCCACCCACGCTGGTCACCTGATTTCCAGGGAATTCAAACAGCACCTTTTCCTTGCCATGTTGACTAGCCCAGTGCCAGGCTTGGCCTCCAATGAGCAGCCCTCCACCCTCTTTCACAAAGCCAACCAGGTCTTCTGCCTGCGAGCTGTCATAGGCATGCACACAGTACACCCCCAGAGAGGGGCTGAGCTCTGCTCCTGTCTGTACTTTGGTGCCAGCCCCGAGTAGCACCTGGGAGAGGGAATCCAAACTTGGATGAACACCAACCAGGGCCTCAGGGTAAGGCTTGAGCCACTCCACGGCATTTTTGAGGAACTGGGAAAACTTGGAGTCCTTCAAAATTCCTTCATGGGAAACAATCACCATCCGGCCCTTCCCATACTGCGAAACGGCAATCAGAACCTGCTTCTTAGCACTCAGGAGCACAGGGTAGGCATCCTCTCCAACAAGTAGCAGCTCACAAGGAACAAAACTGCCAGTGAAGTCCCATGGCCCAACACCATCCACTAACAGCTCATAGGTGGCAGAGGGTTTCATCTTCAGGAAGCTTCTGTCTGGTGGAGAGAAGACCAACATCCATTACAGCACGGCTCAGCGATAAGGGACAGCTCTAACAACCCTGTGGAGTGATTTAGTTGTCTAGTAGGAACTCCAAACAAACAGGAGTCAGCTTTGTGGACACAACTGTTTCAGAGATTTGATATTTTTTTTGTTTGCTCATTTGATTTTTTTATCACAGTATTTACCATTTAGATATAAGTGATAAGTATATCAAGAAGATGGAGGCAAAGAAAATTACTGTCTCAACAAATTCTGCTATGCACTATGGAGGAAAACAGGGAAATAAAAGTATTCATTTTTCCATTAACAATTTATTTGGAGAGGGAGAGTGCCAGAGGTTGCAGGAAGTCTACCAGGAATTTGCTTGGTAGAGATGATTCACACGAAAACAGCCAGAAAATGAAGACTGTATCAACACAAAACACAGCATAATTCAAACATGCAGTTCACATTTTAGCTCCTAATTGCATATGTACAGGGCTACACATAGTTGCTGGAACATGCTATTCCAAACTTGTACTTTTCTAGTCCCACGTAAGCACTATAAGCCCTTGCTTCGTATTAAAAGGTGCTGGGATGCGGGAGGGGAATCAGCGCAAATGATGGAGACAACCAGCTCCCCTGGAATAACTCAGTTTAAGTCACACAGTACTGAGGAGAGCAGGTCTGGGCACAGGAGACTCATGTCCTAGTTCCCTGATCCAAACTGCTTTGCGATCTCAAGAAAGTAATTTCCCTTTTCCATAGCTTTGTTTCATCTGTTTTCCCATTTACAAAGTAAGGAGAGTGGTACTGACCTTGACTGCCAAGCCCTTTGCAGTCTGTGGGGGCCACGTGCTCTATTAAGCCTTCCTCAGTTTGAAATTTTGGCTTAACTTTTTCTTGAGTTTGTCTTCTGTTGAGCTGGAGCAGCTATGACTGTGCAAACAGGAAGGCTTTGAGTCAGGGAGTACAGTCCAGTCCCACCCAGTTTCCTCATTCCGGAATTAGAAGAGTGACTCGGAGCTCAACCCCTAAGGCAAGGAAAGATGTTACTTCGAGGGGGCGTGGCCCTTTCCCTGACAGCATCCTGTGCCAACACTAATCTTCACATGCATTTCATATTTGGCTACCCTGAAAGCAAATCTGTGTCACGCAAACACGGGAAAATGGCAAGCCCTGGGGTAGATGCATCCTTCATTTGGATTTGCCACAAGCCCCAAGGTGCTTAGAAACAGCAACCTGATCAAGAAGGACAGTATCATTCCCATTTCTTATCTACTGGACATGCCTGGAAGCTCCATTTTTCCACTCAAACTATCACGAGACTTCACTGTTGTTTTATGTAACAAATATTAGTCAAACTTGCTGATTAACATAGGATAAAAACTACACTGCCCATTGTGCTGGTTTAAAAACCCAGCAGGAAAATTAACCCCACTCAAGTTGTCCCCTTCCAACAGCAGAGGAAACACTAGGAGAGACCACAATTGTACTGAAAAAGTCACAGTAACCACAACAATATCAATAACAGAGGGCACAGAAGAGAGAGTGCTCTATCCACAAAAGGGTATTCACCACCAAACAAACAAAAACACTTCCCAAAGAGAGCACTCGGTGTGGTTTTCTCAAAGGCAAGGTGGCACCTGGCTCCCTCTCCCCCTGCTGGACCATGAGGCTTGGGGGAACAAAAGCAATGGGGAAAACAAGTTTCTGCAGTTTTACATCCTTACCCCAACCCAGACATAATAGAAAACAGGGTCAAAACAAGACCTGGGAAGCTATTTCTTCCAAGTAAGGAGTGATGCTGCCAAGCTGTTCACTTCACTCCACTAGACCAGGTGCTCAAAGCATCATCCAACCTGGCTTTGAACATTTGCAGGGATAGGGCATTCACAACTTCTCTAGGCAACCTGTGCTAGTGCCTCACCATCCTCTCAGTAGAGAACTTCTTCCTAACATCTAATCTAAACATGCTCTCTCTCAGTTTAAACCCATTCCCCCTTGTCCTGTCACTCCATGCTCTTGTAAAAAGTCCCTCTCCAGCTCTCTTGTAGCCACCTTCAGGTACTGGATGGGGCTTTAGGGTCTCCCCAGGGCCTTCTCTTCTCCAGGCTGAACAGCCCCAGTTCTCTCATTGTGTTTTCATAGTGGAGGTGCTCCAGCTCTCTGATCATCTTTGTGGCCTTCATCTGAACTTGTTTCAACAGGCCCTTGTGCTAGGGACCCCAGAGCTGGACGCAGTACTCCAGGCGGAGTCTCACAAGAGTGGAGCAAAGGGGCAGAATCCCCTCCCTCAACCTGCTGGTCACGCTGCTTTTGATGTAGCTCAGGACAAGTTTGGCTTTCTTTGCCATGAGTGCACATTGCCTAGTCATGCTCAGTTTCTTGTCAACCAACACCCTCAAGTCCTTCTTAGCAGGGCAGCTCTCAATTAATTCTCCACCCAGCCTGCATTTGTGTTTGGGATAGTTCCTCAGGTATTCTGAATGAGGATTACCCTACATGACTAGGTCTGAGGTAAACTCAGCAAACTCCTTAGCCCCCATCTTTCTTATCACAGGATCTGAAAGCTAACATCCTAGACTGTGGTCCTGGGAGGACTGCTGCTCCCTGGTATTTATCCAGAACAAGGTGTGGCTGTCTTGGGAAGGATTTTAACTCTCTCTTCACTGAAAGCAATTGTCACCATATAACAGAATTTCCAACTTGTGTGTAATCACAGTTTCTCTATTCCAAGTGTATTAAGCATTTCAGTATGGAGAGAATGAAGTGCACTCATTAGATTGAGCGCAGACACAACTAGAGATGTCTTTTTCAAGAGTGAGAAGTGAGAAAACACAGCAGGGACAGAGAACAAACATGGCTAACAAGAAGTGAAAGAAGCTGCAGAATACTGAACTGTATGTCTCTCATGTCACTCAGGAGGAAACAACTACTGGATCTGGGCACACACAGAAGGAAGGGGAAGATCTTGGCTCCTAGCTGCCTTCCTTCTTAATGTGGAAGTACAAATTCTCTATGACAGTGTCTCAAGACAGATTCTTGATCCCTTATCTTCCTTCCTGCCCCTTTTACCTCTCAGCTCCAGACAGCTCCTACTCCCTGCAGTGTTGAGAATACTGAGAGTAGGTGTTGGAGCATATATTTAAAAACTCTGCCAGATTACTAATTCTCTCCTAGCCTTTCTTCTGTCTCTGGAAAAGGGACAAAAATGCACCAGGAAGGTAAGTGTGTATCACTAAATTCAGACCTGGGATTCCATCATCTACTGTCCAGAAGCCATAGCACACCAGCAAAAGAGATGTGTTATAAAGAAAGGAATACGCCTTAGGCCACTCAGGAAGAATATCTATAAGACAGGTGACCTGGGGGAGTTCTAAGGGTGAATAAAGGGATAGATTTTATGTGTCAAGTTGTCAGTCACTTTGGGGTGAGTGTTTAAGGTCCCTGTAAATCCTGTAAGGAGGTCCATGAGTCAAAAGTATGGGATTGTGGAGCACCTGTGAGGAACAGGACAAAAGACACAGGGCAGCCAGTGGGGTGGATCACCTGTTAAGAACACAGAGTGAGGGAGACACACAATTCCTAGGGTTTTGGCTGTTCTTCCTAAAGAGGGTGGACTCATGGGTTTCCCAGTCTTTCCCCTCTTTCAGATTTACAGTCTAGCTGGCTTCTGTACAATAACAAAAACCCAAGTATGCTGCAAAGTCTGTAGGCAGTGAAGAATTGGGGGAGTCTTCTTCAAGTTTACCAACAAATTGAGCAGCGAAAAGAACGCTGACATTTGGCATTGCTGAAGAGACAAAAACACTTATATTAATTATATCTGATCATCATCTAATAAGGTTTTAAACTGAAAGAGTGTAGATTTAGATTGTCTAAAATAAAGAAATTTTTTACAGTGACAGTAGTGAGACACTGGAATAGGTTGCACAGAGAAGCTGTGGATGCCCTGTCAGTGAAAGTGTTCAATGTCAGGTTGGATGGGGCTTTGAGTAAGCTGGTTTAATAGAAGGTGTCACTGCCTTATGACAGGAGGTTGGACTAGATGATCATTGAAGGTCCTTCCAACCGAAACATTCTGAGATTCTGTGACTCATGTGCTGTGTAGCACAAATACAAATTTAACATAGATAAAAACTGCAAGGATACTTCAAAGTTCTATAGCACATTCTTATAAAGAAAGGCAGTGCCTCCAGTGCAAGACTAAGCTCTAAAGTTGGTCAAAGCACTCAAGTGAGAGCCTGGGTTGATGGTAGGGCTGTAATGTGCTCAGGCTCTGCACTGTTGGAGGATCAGGAACTTGGTCTTAGCCAGAATGACCTCCCACACAAACAGCACTATGAGGGTGGTCCACTTGTGAATGGACTCAAACTTGTGTTACCCCGAACATGACAATTCCCAGAACTGAACATTGTTTGCCCTTTTCAACACCAGTGAAAGTACAAGCACACTGAAGTCACCACTGGGGTAAGCTAGGCAAGCTAAAGCAGCAAGCTGTGAGATGTAAAGATCAAGAAATGTGCAAAAAAGGTGGTGAGATGAAGCAATGAATTCAGGTGCGATTGACTGCACACAAAAGAGAACACAATAGTTAAACTTGGACAACAAACTTTCTTAAATAACTGCTCAAAACTATGGCAAAAGGAGGCACCTAGTGCAGATCATAGAATCACAGGACACTTCAACTTGGAAGGGATCCATAAGGATCATCAAGTCCAACTCCTTGCTTCTCACGGGACTACCTAAAATTAAACAATATGATTAAGAGCATTGTCCAGATGCTCCTTGAACTCTGACAGGGTTGGTGCCTGACTTAACACCAAATCTGAACTTTCCCTGATGCAACCAGAGAAGAGAGTGGAGAAGCTGGAGGTAACCAAGCAGGAAAGTTTGCAGGGGAAAGAAAAAAGTAGAAAAAAAATGTGCATTAAAAAAATCCTTTCAAATGTTACATAATAAAAGTAAAAAAACCAAAATCCAAACCCATCTAAGGGAAATAGAGTCAAAGAAGTAGATTAGGTTGCAAATTAATGAGAATTCTAAAATTAGATCAAGAAAGCAATTAACAACAAACATTACCTTATTTATTTATTTATTTATTACAATTACAATCCTAAGAGTTATTATGAAAGAGACTGAAATCAATAAAACCTAAAAAAAAAAAAAGGTATTTTTTAGGAAAAGTACAGCAGAATAAATCAGGCAATTGTCATCTGTAATTACTGTTATTGGTGTTATTTTCATATGACACTTTACAGCAATCGATTACAAAACATTATTATTTCTAAGCCTAGTAAAACGTTGCTGTGCTTTAAGGAAAAAAAACAAATATGAATTGTCCATCCTTTCTGGTGGTATTAACATACACACATTAGGATAGACTCACAGGATGCAAAGAAATATAAAATATAAGTGCCCAAACATACATTTGTCCAGTAATCTTGATCGCTTTTAATGCAAAGAAAGAACGAAATGAAAGCAGCTGACAAAACACGACTAGGTATTTTAAAATAATTTTGGATTTGGAAAGGTAAACAACATCTTAATGAAAATTAATTTTATTAACTCCCTATGAACTGAATGCAGGCTGATGAGCTATGATCAGTAAAGACAGGGATATGCTGAATCAGAACAGATGTCTATACAAAAAAATTGCTGTACAATCTTTTTGAAAATCTACATCTATGATCAACAAAGGACAGTATATATACCACACAAATGAAATTACTAAAAGACAGAAGGTAATGTACAGAAGCACAAAAGAAGAAACCATAACCATACTAGGAAATAATTTTTTAAAAATGAAACCTTGTCTAACTGCAAGTCCTATGGCCAGTAGTTTTAGAAAAATGTTGACATCTGTTGGCGAACAAGGAGCAGAGCAGCTCAGAAATCCCTGGGAACTGCAGATATAGAGCCCTTTTCCATTCCGGCACTGGAGGGTTGAGTCTCATTTGCATGCCTGCTACTCAACAGCTCAGATCGCTCCCCTTTAAATGTTGCTCGGTTTTAAAGCAGGGGATGAGTGTAATGCCCCTTTCATTTGAAAAGGAACAGAAAAGAGGTCTGATGTTCTTTGCATACAGGCCACACCAATCTGCTACAGTCTGCAGATGTGGTAAAGGATAAGGAGAACCACAACTTCAGCCCTCCTAAACTAAAGAGTGGTGCAGGACTTGATTTGCTATATACTGTCTGGAAGCAAGGGAAAGCAGGGATACTGGGACAGCTCAGTGAAGCTGAGGGTATAACTCGGGCTGTAAGCAGCAGCTGACATTCTTAATGGCCTGTCACGGACATGTCATACAAAACAACACTGTAGGGTTAGGCTGATGAAGGTTTGTTCTTTACTGTGGACTTCAAGGATAGCACCACTTACTGCAACAAAAAAAAAGTGCAATTACATATCCTGAGCATCACTTCCTCCTCGTAACCGTTATATTATATAAAGGAACAAGCAGAAGTAACTACAAGCTATTCCTGATCTCTTAAATCATATTCTTTTCCAACTCAGTGTTGTGTGACACACCAACACAGAAGCATCTTGGGTTTCTTTTGGATTCTGAGATTTACCAAACAATCCCTCAGAAGAAATGTATGCCAAGTTAAAAAGCCTAGCAAGTTTACTTAGATCTTCATTACTCCAGCTAGATAGATATTTACAATCAATCAATGTTTTAAAGCCTTATTTCAAATAACATGGGTGCACAAATTTTCACTCTCACCCATGTCTTCTGAGCTCCCTTTTTGGTATTCATTTCCCCAGGAATGTCTTGACCACACTCAAGTCACACTGGGTTCAATATTGTCTTCCCTTGCAGCTGGCATTAGGGGTGCCCCTGCCAATGACTAGGCTGTCAGGCCATCTACAAGCAGGTGGCGAGTCCAAGTCAATACAGAGTGTGTGGCTCCTGCCTTTATTTCTTTGCTACACCCTGTGCTCAGTGCTTTCAAGCCAGTCAAGCGTGAACCCAGTGCTCATGATGAGCTTGGGTTCAATTCCTGTTGCAATCACAAATGAATTGCCAGGGTCATTCCTTTTTTGGTTATTCTGTTTGCTGTTATCTCATAATGCCATCTTTGAGCTTGTACAGACAGACATTCCTCACTCCTTTTCCCTGTTCCAGTGAGTCTGCAGTGCCAGCAGGATCAACACAGCTGAGCAAGTGAATTTCCAGGCCACAGCCTGTCTTGGTGGGGCTTTGGTCAGCACAGTGACTCGAACCATGACATACCTGGGAAGCTGCCCCTTTGACAGCAACCTAAAAGTCATCCCTTCTTGATAGGCTATTGGCCACCTCAAGTCCTGCCTTGGCCTGTGTAGGACCTGCCAATAAAGTCACAGCTGAGCTATGTTGTCTTACACTATCTTTTATGTTTTATGTCCAAGCCTTGTTATCTCTAACAAGTCTTTGTATAAGCCTGTTCATTAATCTAGCATGACGCTGACCAGCTTTAGATTGGCTTCATGTTCTGGGAGGCTGTTCCAGACTCTTGCTGCAATTAGGTATTTTTCAAGATGTTTTACTGTTCGCTATTCTTTGCTGCTTTAGGCAATCATCTCTGAAAACTATTGCCAGAATTTTCATTTTCATTTCATCTAAGCGTACCCATCAAGTTCTGAAATGTTTCCCCATCTTGCTTAGTTACTGTCTTTAGTTTCAAAATTGTCTCTACAATGTATCTTCTGAGAACAGGCCTGACACGAGACTCTTTTACGATGTTGTGGTACTATAAACACGCCTTCAAAGAGGCTTAAGGAAGGGGAGACTCCTCTGACCTACCTTCCCCCATCCATATCCTAACAAAAGCATTGTGGCATTGACATCACTTCAAACACTCACTGTCTTTTTGCTACTATCTTTGCCCCCTCTTTCATAAAGTACTGAGCCATACAGTGCTTAAGAAAGGCCTTAAACTGTATCTAAGTAGTCTTTGAAAAGTTACTAAGGGCCATAGCTTGCAGTACTTGCCTTAATTATGTTTTAAGAGTTTGCACTGCTATGCTGAAAACAGGGAAATGGCCAAAAATAGTAACTATATAACATTTGCACATGGTCTCCACTGAAAGATCTCCTTTCCTTTCTACTATTTATGCTTTCCTAAACTTGATTCTAGTGTGTTTGGCAGTTGTAAATAATTTGGCATAATTACTACATACTGCAATTATTAAATGCTGGATTATGACATGTACAATGTGGCTGAAAAAATACCAGTCCCAAATAGGAACTTCTTTGCCAAACACAAGGCAACTATAGTTGGTTTGTTATTAGAACATTTAGATGAAAAGGAAGAGGTCAGATCTGATGAATCGGGAATTGTAGAGAACTTGTGCCTTAGTGCTGACTGGAGAATGTAAATTCAGTGCCATACAGACTCATTAGATGAAGAAGTATCTCCTGTGTTTTTGCTGTGCCTCTCCTAACAAGACCTGCTAGACCTGCTGGACCAGAAGCAGCTTAGATGCTCCTCTCCGTGTTCCTCAGTGTATCAGGGTCTACAGTGTATGCACAGAACCTCCTACTGATCTAATCTGCAATCAAATAAATCATCCATGTTAAATTGCAAACTGAAAGCAGCTAGAAGCTTCTAGACCAAATGTACACAGAAACTACTGTTCTTTCCTTCTCCACCTTCCCCCTACTTACTCAGTTTGAAAGTGCACTAAAATGTATGTTTGCCTGGGGTTGAAAAGCATGTTCTTCCTCAAGGGAAACCTGCAGATTTCACAGTTTACACCCACCTGCTGAAGTAACTACAGGTTCTTTATTTAGGCTCTATTGCTTCTATGTTCCTTTGGCATCAGCAAAGCCCACCTAAGGCTCTTGGAGTGCACTGTGCACAGAAATAGGTTTATACTGGCACAGACCAAATCCAGGTTGCCTGCAGCCTCAGGACAGGTGCTACATGCATACTCGCAGAGCAAGCTCACACACTGCCAAACTTGCTGCAGCCTTTCCAGGGGTCCCTCCTGAACTTAGAAGTCTGCACTGTACAGGCCCGTTCCACAAGACGACAAAGCAGTTTGGAAAAGCAACTCTGAAACCCTGCACGCTCTTCTGCGAGCCTCTTTGCTTTCACCCTTAGTAACCGGTTCTGTTACCGACGGCTCAAACATCAGGCTGAAGATGCAAAGGCGGAAAGCACACAAGATGCAGGCGGCTGTCCATCGTTCCGCCGCTCAGGGAGCGTGTGCGGTCCGAACGCGTTTGAGCAGCCCCGGCGCTTTTTTGGAGCCAGCGGCACGGAGGAGCGTCTGCAGCAGGTTGGCAGGCGGGGCTGCGGTGCCCTCCCAGAGTCCAGCACCCATCGGGAAAGCGGAGAGAGAGTGGAAAGTTCAAGAAGCGCCGGGAAAAGTACCACCCTATGCGGGAGGTGGGCAAAACTGCACGGGGCGGGCGTTGTCAATGGCTTGCAGTGGAAGGCTGAATCCATTTAATGCTCTTGCTTTAGTTATTTATGCCCAAGATGATGGAGAGGGTTCTGGTCTGATTTTACATCACTGGAGCTTGCAAATGATTTGGCCAAGGATACCATACCACCTGTGAGGCATGTACATGGCCGAGTAGACAGGAATCAGACTGGTCTGTTAATCCCTGCACACCTGCACTCATGTTTTTTCATATTCACAGGGAGAACATATTTTTATTTATGCATCCTCAGTTACTCCAGCAGTGAGTTGAGGAACAAAACGGTGCTAACTTTATCCAGATGGACAAACCCACAGAGCTTGCACCCTGCGCTCTAGGCATGTCTTCACCTTTTCTGGTCCTGGGTAACAAGTTTTCAAGTAAGTGACTCCTAACGTGATCCCCAGCCCTGCAAGCCAAGGGATGCCTGAGCACTCTGGGCTGCACGTTCGCTGCCAGCACAGTGCTTCCCTGCCCACTTGTACCTTTCCTGTGACCGTCCACGATCGCGTGGTGGGCGAAAAGAACACAAGTCCATGCATCTGCACGGGGCAGGAGGATTAGTTTCACTCTAAGTGCAGCTTATAGCAAAATTTGCCCAGGGCAGAGCAGGGCGCAGCAGCTACTCCCCGGTGCCGGGCCAGGCGCCCCTGCATCACCTACGAGAGGTGGGCGCTCCAGCCCCGCAAGCCCAGCGCTGTAAAAGCGCGCCCTCTCTCCTGTCATGACTAATCTATTCCGCTTCCTCCTCCTCCTCCTCTTCTTCTCCTGAGGCCCCGCCGCCCCGGGCGAGTAACGCGGCCAGGCGGCTGCCTTACCACCGTCCCGCCGCCGATGGCCTCTCCGCCCCCGGGGGCGACGCACACTTTCACCCCGGCCCCTGGCACGGCCGGGCGCTTTGCGGCAACCCCGCGGCTGCTCTAGAAACTTCTCGGTCCCTCCCTCTCCCCTCCCCTTCCTCCTCCTCCTCCTCCCCCCCGCCGACCGAGGGCCGGCGCTGCGGCTAGAGCAGCAGGGAAGGAGAAGGAGGCGTGCGGCTCCCGGAGCCGGAGGTTTGGCGAGGCGCTCCCCCAGCCCCACTCCCGGTGCTCGGCCCGGCACTGACCCCGCGGGGCGCCCCTTCCCTGCGCAGCGGTGGCAGCGGCAGGCGGGATGACGGCGGAGGAGATGAAAGCGGACGGGACTCCCCTGGAAGGGACGGACATCACCCCCAAGCAGGATGAGGGCGTCCTCAAGGTACCAGGCGGCTGTTTCCCATCCCCACCTCCCGCGCCAGCTCGAAGGGGTCCCCGCGCCGCCGATGGCGATGGGGGACGTTCCTCTTGGCCTGCGAGCGGGTGCGCCCAGGGCGCCCTGGTCCCGTTGTGTCCCTCGCGGGGAAGGGGACGGGGCGGTCCCCGGGCAGCCCGGCGGGGCTGGCGCAGCGCGGGCGATCAAACATCGGCGGTGGCGAGCGGGGATGGCGGCAGCGCCCCGGCTGCGCAAGCGCTGCCCGCCCGCCCGCGGGGGCTCCCACGCGGCGGTTCCCCGCTCATCCCGGCGGCTCCCAGCTCATCCCGGCTCATCCCGGCTCCCACCTCCCCGGTCCGGGAGAGCAGCTGCCCGCCGGGAGAGCCCGGGCTCGCAGGGGGGGCTGCGCAGTGAAGAGGCGCTTTCTCGCCGCGTTCGCCGGGTCTGCGGGGTGGGGATGCGGGAGATGGGACCAGGCCGGGCTCCCTGCCCGGCTCGCGTGGCCTGGCTCTGTCCGCACGGCAGGGTTTGGGGGTCCGGGACCGCCTCCCGCCAGCACGTGTTTGGGGCTGGGAGTTAAAGATGGAGCCCCGATAGGGCACGTGGGGCTCGGTGCGGGTCCCCGCTGGTGCCCGGCCCGTCCTTGGGCTCGGTGCGGGTCCCCGCTGGTGTCCAGCCGGTCCGTGGGCTCGGTGCGGGTCCCCGCTGGTGCCCGGCCGGTCCGTGGGCTCGGGGCACAGCGCTCTCCCAAGGCACGGCAGCCCCCGGGGCCGCGCGTTCCGGCAGAGCCGCTGCTCCCCTTTGTAAGCCGGGAAGCGATAAGGGCAGCAGAATTTATACCGTGAGGGGGAGTTGCACGAACTTCCTCTGTCAGACGTTGCCTATTTCCATATCTCTAGAAACTTCCCTAGTCTCTGCTAAAACCTTTAGCGATCATTAGAAGCGTTATTCAAGCGCACTGAAATTTCGGAGCGATGGTATTCCAAAGAAGAAAGTGGCGCCACAGCAAAGGCAAAATTCTAGTCTTAACCTTTAGAGCCCTCTGGCTTTAAATTCTAGGTTCGTCATGGAGGCGCTGTCTCCGATTCAGGAGAGGTATCGGGGACCAAATTGTAGCTGTTGGCTTCTGTACTCTTGCATTCCCATGTTTCCTGCTAGCATGCTTTGGTGAGAATTTCTGGGTTTGCACAATAATCAGGCCAGAGTTCTCATCTGCAAGGCTGCCCAGAAGGTGCCTGCAGGTCTCCCACAGCTCAGGTTCCTCGAGCATGGTGGAAGGCAGTGGCCTTCTGCCTATTCCATGCGGTACCTGTTTTGATGATGGAGAAGCAGCAAGTGTTTTGGGTTTTTGGGTTTTTTGGTGTTTTTTTTTTTTTACTTTAAATTTTTTTAAAGAAAATACTAGTAAAAGAACTGAGGTTGTGAAAACCACAAAAAAAGGGGAGGGATTATGAATTGATATGCAAAATAATGTAGAGTTCATTAAGTCCATTAAGAGCTCATAAAAGCCGTCATGGCTTTTATTTTTCTAGTTATTTCTGGAGTGCAGAATGCACTCATTGAAACCAAGGGTCTAATTTTGAGGTAACCTACACCGATTTTGTACTGCTACCGTTGCACTTTTTCCAGGAGTGTGTTTATATATGTTCATTGGCTTTGTATCAGAAAAGTATCCAGAGGTTTTTACCTGATACTGTTGCATGTGCTTGCACTATTTCTACTGTAACTACTGAAGTTTATAAACAAACTTTGAAATCCACACTATGAACTGAAAAATCCTGTTGCTCCATCTGAAAGGGAGTTGTCTCCCAGAAAATAGGGTTGCTATATTGAGAATATGAAAAAAGTGAAACTTGGGTCTCTTAAACATGAAATAAATGCAAAAGAGTAATATTGTATAAATAATCAAAACAAACTATTCATTACTTTAGGATACCTTGGTATGACACTACAAGGAATGTGGTATTGGGAAAAGCTGAGTAAATTTCACTTGGTCAGTTACTTTTTCAAAGTGACTTCAGACTGGCTGCCTTAAAATAACTCCTTTGGATCCACTTTACATAGATACGTATCTAAGCATTATGTAGGTTAGGTTAATTACCAGATTCACGGGTTTTTTTCATAGGTCTCTGTTTCCTTATCTCTGCTCGAGTGGTTGCTTGAGCTGTTGCCTTCCTTGGGAGAGATACCAATAGATTAGTTTTGCAATGCTAAGAGCTTCTGTAGCAGTGAGGTACTGAGCTGGAGCAGGGTAAAGGGATGGTGTGCTATGTGAGGTCAGGCATCCTTTTTCAACACTGAGTATTCTCTCTTTAGGAAGGAGCAGGTAGTATTTTTTTCTGGGTTTTGTTTGTGGATTTTGTCTTTGTTTTATGCAGCCAGTGAGGTGCTTTCAGCTTGCTAAGAGTCTGACACACTGTCAACATTTCCTTGCTTTGGATGGAGCGTCCTGGCTTTTCAGTTGTATAGTCAGTTGCAGGGATGGTGGGATGCAGAGTAGGAGATTGACAGTGGTGGGGGTTGCAAGGAGTTGAAATTTGTGAAGGAGACTCCCAAAGGTCTGCCTCCTTCAGTGAAAAACATCATTGGTGTAGAAGCATGATACTTTTAGAGCTTTTCTTTAAAGGAGGGATGCCAATCCAGCTCCTACTTTTGAGTAAGTGCCCTTGAATGAACGTTTATTTTGTTTGAACAGTGAGTTTTCAAGACTTCCATGATCAGCAAATAGGGTACTCCATTGGTCCCCTTTTGCCTAGTTTAAGTAATGCAGAACTTTTGCTTGGAACTAGATGGTTTCAATCAGTATTGGGGAAAATTAAAATTTGGACTTCAGGAATCCTGTTATGGGCAAGGCTTCACCTCCATGCCTATGAGGGATGTCACTATTATTCTATATCTTTATATACTTTTCAAAGGAACAACGGAGAGATTGATTTTTGAATAATGTAGATTTAGTTGATACCAGTCTTGCTTGTCAGACTGGGAAGCCTCTTGGAGAAGATCAAATCCTTGCAGCTGTATGTGAGATAGGGGTACTGGCAATCCATGTCAGATTTGTGTGGAGACAAAATTGATGCGCTATAATAGTTTTTAAGTGTTACTCTGTAGGCTTATAGAATTAACCTGTTCTAGGGTGAGGTTCTGTTAACCTTTGTTAAACTGCTTGGTTTAACTGAAGTAATCTCAGATTACATGTCAATACAGACTTTGCATGAAAAGAACCACCCTGTTTTCTTCTTTAAATCCTGTGCCCAGACACTGATCTCAAATGTAATGGTAGAAAGGTGGTGAAGCAAATACTTGAATCAAGCAGAAAAACCTGCCTAATACTTTACCAGTTTTAAGATTCAATAACATTTAAAATCTTATTGAGGAAAGGTAAGTGACATGGCTAACTATAGATGCAGATATCTGTAAGCTGGTGCCAACTGTTGCCAATTAAGTTCTTGTATCACAGCACAGCCATCTTGAGGTTCTGCATTTGCAGCATTGCTAATCTGCAGATGGAATAGTCAATCCATTTCCACATAACTGAAGTAAACCTGCAAATCCTTTATCTGCTGAAGTTTATAATGCATGTATCTAAGTAAATGGAAATAATGTCCAATAGGCAGACTTAGTTTCCATGATCTTAATGTTGTTTATTTAATGTTTTTCTCAGGTTGTCAAGAGAGAAGGCAGTGGGACTGAGTCTCCGATGATAGGTGATAAAGTGACCGTCCATTACACAGGATGGCTTCTTGATGGCACGAAATTTGACTCCAGTCTGGACAGGAGAGACAAATTTTCATTTGACTTGGGGAAAGGTACTATCTTGTGTTTGGTATTGATCAGTTTTGGTAATAGCTGAGTTGGGATTTCCTTGCATGTGTGTCTCCTTGCCTTTTGAAGTTACTACTTAAACTTGTTTTCAGAGTTTATTCTCTCAGAATGGCTCAGTCAGAAGGTCTTTGAGATTTTTCTGAAAGAGAAAACTGTGTAGCTTCCTGAGGAAGGATTTACAGGCCTTAGACAAAGCACTGCAGGGAAGCAAATCCGCCCTGAAGCATAGTGACAAAGGATAGTTAATAGCCAGAATACGCATTTTGTTGGTTGTTTTTTTGTTTGTTGGTGTTTTTTTTTGTTTTTGGCAGACTCCAGTTCAAGAGTATTTTAATGTGACCAGATACTGGGACAGGGTGCACAGAGGCAGCTGTCAGCTGCAGCATGATGAAACACTGCCTTTTCCACAAAGTTCCCAATTTAACCTAAATATGAGTCTTTGAGCAGTGCATTTCTTCATTATCAAAATCCTACATTTTTTGAATGTAAAAATCCAAGCATCCTTGTTCCAGCAGATCTTTTTACTCAGTCTTGTATTTTCCCCTGTCATTTCCTTACCTGCTGTTTTTAAAAAATGGATAAAATCATCTTTTTTAAAAAGAGATGAATTTATTGTACTGAAGTTTAGGATGATATTAAGTGTACCTATTAATACAACACTGATAGAGTGTTCCTTGATTGATTTGAAAGGAGCAGCAAGTAGGAGAGCTTGAACAAGAGAGATGATTTTGTTACAGCTTCTGCTCCCTTTTTGGCTTCAAAAGGAATATTATTTCCACTTTCCTCCCTCTTTCTGTTACAAATGTTTGTAACTTTTAGTTACCACTAGTGCTGCTCTTTGCCAACTGATAAAGTACAGAGAGAAAAGGCTGTTGGTTTGAATTGTTTTCAAAACATGAGCAGGCAATCTCTCACCCTGAGACCTTCCTCTCGGAAGAGTTTATTGTTACTTCCTCGCGCTTGGGACTGTGCCAGGCTCTTCAGCCTGTGCCTGATTTCAGAGGGCTTGTATTCTCCATAGGGAAGGAAGTGCAGTGTCCCTGCCGCTGGCAGGGGGGTTGGAACCAGATGACCTTTCAGGTCCTTTCCAACTCAACCTGTTCTATGATTCTATGAAAAGAGTTGCTAGACCTGGAATGAAGGCGTGTAACCAAATTTGGGTCCCCAGGAAACTTTAGAATTTGATTAGGCTTAAAACTGATACGCGCAGAGGAGAGTGAGCACAAATCCTTCGGTGTTTCTGCTGTCTTAGCTTTTGTGTACCAAAAGTGATGATGCTGAGTTTCAGCTGATAATGCCTTTCATGTATGCTCTGCAATTGTTTGATTGATGTTTGACTTGTGTAGGTGAGGTGATCAAAGCATGGGACATTGCTGTGGCGACGATGAAGATTGGTGAAATCTGTCGGATTACGTGTAAACCAGAATATGCCTATGGCTCAGCTGGGAGCCCCCCAAAGATACCTCCCAATGCTACACTGATTTTTGAGGTAAGTGAGAGATGGTCACTAAAACTGTACGCTTGAAAAAGAAGCAAAAGTCATATTTCACAGTAGAAAATGTGTGATGCAACATCCTTTCAAAACAGGATTGTTTGGTTTTCTAAAGAAAATAATACAATCGGTTTTGGGTAGTGTGGGTAAAATTTTAGTCTGACTGCTACTGATCTGCAGTGGCTTAAGTTCCTTGGGGGTTTTTTTGAGTTTTTAAAATAACTTGAATGCTTTCCAGTGTTCAGTGATTTGCAGTAGGAAAGTGCAGGTTGGGAAGGTGGACTGTCTCAGTGACAGACCCTGAAGTGGTGGAGAAAATTAAATGGAGCCACTTACCATCGTTGGTATCTGTTAGTTATCCTTATGGGGAGGGGGGAGAACATGTTTCCTACTGATCTTTAAATCATTTCCCCACCCCCTTTCCCCACGCCCTTCCCAAAACGGGTGGAAACAGCAGCTCTCTCTTGTGTGTTATTTCAATAGTGAGAATCGTTGCTCAGAATGCTGAGATTTGTGTTTGATTTTTCCGTGGAGGATGATCTTAAAGCTGTTTCTGGAGCATCCTCTGACAATCTCAAGTGTTTGGAGAGGAAATGCTTTTCATACTGTTGAAACAGTTCAATTTTCCAACAATTACTTTAAATTCTACCTGAGAGAAGGCAGATTCTTTGTAAGTCTGATTTTTAAAATTACTTTGCTCTAAAATACTTAACTGAATGGACTCCTACATTGGGCACAAAAGGAAAGTTTTAAAACTGATGATTGCTCTATGATTCAATGTTTTACTAATATCTGAGAAAGGTAAAAATAGTTCATGAAGACTGAAAGTCTATTTAGATTTTATTGGAAACAATGAGCTTGTGTTAAGGGTAAGTTATGCATAGAATCATTGAATCATTTATGTTGGAAAAGACCTTTAAGACCATTGAGGCCAATATTAAATCTGACAATACCAAGTCTAAGTGCCACATCTACACTTAAATACTTCCAGGGAAGGTGACTTAACCGATTCCCTTGGCAGCCTGTTCTAATGCAAATATCCGATCCAAATCTCCTGTGGTGCACTGTGAGACCATTTCCTCTTGTCCTCTGACTCTTTACTTAGGAGAAGGGACTGACCCTACCTCACTACAACCTCCTTTCTGGTAGTTATACAGTGCAAGAAGGTCTTCCCTGAGCCTCCTTTTCTCCAGGCTGAACACGCCCAGCTTCTTCAGCTGTTCCCCATAGGACTTACTCTCCAGACCCTTCACCGACTTTGTTGCCCTTCTCTGGACACACTCCAGCACCTCGATGTCTTTCTTGCTGTGAGGGACACAAAACTGGACACAGTACTTGAGGTGTGACCTCAGCAGTGCCCAGTAGCGGTGGACAATCACTGCCCTGGTCCTGCTGGACACATTATTCCTGATACAAGCCAGAATGCCATCGTCCTTCACACAGTTGGATATTGTATATTTTTTTTACATATGGATAGTGTATTGGCATTTCCTTTCTTTTTCATGGACTTGTGAGTAATGGGATTAAAGTTGTTTTTTTTGCAGAAGGATTTAAAAAATAGTGTTGGCGTAGGTAGTGTCCACTTAAGAGGTGACAACTTAATCATTTTGAATACATCATAATTAGTGCTGTTATTTCTGTAGCTGGCTGTTGAAAAATAGTATCTAGTAAAGCTGTTTGTAAACAGCACTTTCGTGTGTATGAATCTGAAGTTACTCATGTTTTACTTATATTGGATCGAACTACACATGTTGGAATGCTGTGTGCTTGTCACACATGCAAGTGATACTAAGTCTAATCAGGGCAGGATTAAAGGTAGAGAAAAAATACTGAGCTGATGATTGAAATGCAAGCTAAAAGCTCAAGACCTTCTACCTTGCCAGCCCAATGGAGCATTCTGAAAGGCTTAGCACTAGTACACAGGAAGTGCATGGACAGCACAAAGCAGAAGCTTTTGTTGACCTGCAACCCATTGTTTTGATAAACAAAAACATGAATAGAAGCAAGATGGGATTTGTTCCATCAGACTACTACTGAGTCTATCTGAAGTGGTCATCCAGGTTATTCACTTCCCACTGTTTTTTTTTTAATGATGCCAGTCTGACCTTTCCATCATTTTCTGGGCAAGTGTTTCATTCATAATCCTTGATATGCCCTAATGCCTTCTTAAGCAGTAATGTGAAAGGAAGGAAGGGCAGCTTCGGTGATTCTTTTTCTTTCTGTGATGGTTTTGTGCTTCCCTAACTAAATAGCCTGGAGCTGACTGGCTGCAACAAATAAGTAGTGTTGGGTGTGTCCTAATTGAGGGTGTAGGTTGGAACTTGGATCCAGAAAGTTTTCTTAAGTGTCATTAGGTAAAAGTAGTTTCTGACTAGTATGACTCTCAGGCACTTAAGTCTCTGGATTATCCACTTTTTTAGTTTGGCTTCCAGGTTTCCTTTTTATAATTTGAAACAATGTCAGCATGGGTCCTCTGCAAGTGCATAACAAAATTTGTACAAGTATCTGTGTCATCACATCAGCATTTCTTTATTACCTGAAATAATAGATGTCCTATGGTTTGTCTTTTTGATCTGGTGGTATTTTGTTGTTTGGGATTTTTTTTCTTGTTCAGGTTGAAAAGAAAAAAAAAGGGGACACACACACACATCTATATGGTCATCAGTAGAATGTTCAGAAATTACTTTTTTTCAGACAGACAGAAGAGAGAGACCAGAATGTTATCCATTAGTAGGTGTCCATCAAAATAAAAAGTGTAAGCACTCTTTGTTGTAGTGGATATTCAATTCTTTTTACATTCCAGGTATCTTAAGTCTGTCATCAGGAACCTTCATAGCATTAGCCCTGAACTTTTTTTTTTTAAATGATGTAGTCTAAACAGTGCTGATTATAATGGCTTGCTCTTTTGTACTGTTTTTACTATTGTTTTACTCAAACATAGGATAAAAAGTAGCAGCAACAACAAATATCTTCTGTGACTAGACTGTTTTTCCATCACATCGTGGCACTCCCATGTGAAACTATGATTTACATTAGAGACTTGGGAGGGCATGCGAAGATTCAGACTGGATAACTATTTCCTACATTAACACCAGCTCTTAAAAATTCTAAATAATTCCTTGCATCAGTGAGTTTGGATTAAAGTGGGCCGAATCATGGTTTTGTTGTTTTCTCATTCTTCTGGAATTATTTTTTTCTGAAATGATCCCACAGTACACAGCAACATGGCAAGACTAGAAAGGAAAATGTAACAAGAAAAAAAAGAACACTGGCTCTGTCCAGGCATGCAAGGGAGAATGGCACAGAAGTTTTGAAACTACTGTCCTGTGGCACAAGAGTAGGAGGATCTAAAAATGGCTAGGGAATGGCTGAAGTTTGAAAAGTTATTCTTGAATTGGTTTTAATGTTGCAGGATGAGCATTTGGAATCAATTTAGGCCCTTTAAGGTTGATTTGAATTTGACCATTCATGGAATTAAGGGTGTAATTGTGAATTAAGCATAGGATTACGTCTTTGTTTATTGTCCTGCTCCTTTTGTCCTTACTTAAAAACCTCCCTGGCCCATGGATGCAGTGACGCTACTGATGATTCTACTTGACTGTAGAGTAAGAGGGTGTCACAGCTGATCAGTGTGGTAGCACTGCAGAGTGGCAGATGATAGTGAATTCTTCCTGGTTTAATGTGCTCGGAAGGTATTTTTCCTCTTATTAGAAAAAGACAAACCTCAACAAAAAAAAAAAAAACAAAACAACTATCCATACTTCTGCCTGAAGACATTAGCAAAAATAGTATTAAAGAAGCCAATCTTTATTTTTTTTCAGACAACCCTAAGCATTGTGGCTCATGTACGGTTTATTCAGAAACTGGGTCACAGTGCTTTCATTTAAAGGATCTAATTTTTAGGGAGACCAAGATTGTTGGAGAAAAATAGTTGAGAAGACCTGAATATAATCTGAGATTTGAAATAGGTTTTCATCCAATATCGTCTTCAGAGCCTTGGCTATCCAGTATCTTACAGGACATTACCTAAGATGGTGACTTCCTGAATAGCTGTAGTTTCAAAGATTGCTGGAGAACAAATTCTGTGAGTTACTGAATCGATGTAATGAGAATAAATGAAAGGCATTTCTTCCCTCCACAGATAGAACTTTTTGAGTTCAAAGGGGAGGACCTCACTGATGAAGAAGATGGTGGCATCATCCGAAGAATCCGTAAAAAAGGGGAGGGCTACTCCAAGCCCAATGAGGATGCACTTGTAGAGAGTAAGTTTGTTGTTACACAAATGGTAAATGGGTTTACCATGTGGGTTGGCAGAACCTTTTTTCAGTCTACAACTTGTTGCCCTGAGAGAGAAATATGTGGCTGCTCTTTCCTTTACCAAGTAACTTAATGACCTAGAGTAAGATTTCATTCTCTTATTTCTAGCAAGGTTTACATTTTCCAGCAGCAACTGTGTTCTCCAGAGATACTGAATCTGTTAAAGTGCTTATCTGATCACAAAAGGTAGATGAGTCTAATAAAGTATTTCTGTTTGCTGAGGAACAAGAGGGGAATTTTTCTGGACCTGTTGTTGGAATGGAAAAAACAAACTCTTAGATGAACAGACAAAAACTTTAACAGCAGCCGAGTTCTGTTTTCCTGCCAGTAGCCACCATGCAGAGGTAACTCTTACAAAAGAGTGTTTAGAAGACCTTGGTACCCTGTATGTACTACCTGCCTACACAGAACTCCCTGCGTACTCCTGTGCTACCTGCCCCTTCCCATACATAGACATCTTCCGATTTTAACCTGTGTTGTGCTCTTTTTTGTCACCAGTCCAGTTTGAAGGCCGATACGGAGATCGTGTTTTTGACAAGCGGGAATTGCGGTTTGAGATTGGAGAGGGGGAAAGCTTTGATCTTCCTCATGGTCTGGAGAAAGCAATTCAAAAAATGGAGAAATCTGAGGAATCAGTGTTCTATCTCAAACCCAGGTATGCTGTTCCTGATCTTTTCATACTTCCAGAGCCTATACTAAGAATCTATCAAGAATTTAGTGTTTTGTTATGCTTTTCAGCTTTTCTCAGTGCTGTGGTAAAAACTTGTATCAGCCCCAAAAAATTGATGTATGAGAAATATCGAACTAAGATCGCTTTGCCACTTCATAATGAAGTAGTAGCACTGCAAAAGAAATAAGTTTTACTTCAGTCTCTATGGTGTTGATCTCTGTGAATGTTTAAAAATATATTGTTGCTCTGTAACAGATTTTTGTGGTCCTTCTTAGTTAATACTTACTGTACAACGGTGCATATGCAGTTTGGATATAAGCAGAATCTTCCCTTTACATTGAGAACACATCTGAAAGGAGTGGAGTTGCACAGATTGTTTTCATCAAATGTTAATTTTAATTGGAGTTTTTATTAATCTTTTTAAACTGGAACTGAACCTGATGAGAGCAAAGCAATCTGATCTTGAGGGTTTCCTGCTAATATGCAGCTTCTTACTGGAGTTGCTTCACAGAACCTTTCTGCAGGCATTTCCTGTTTTATCAGTTCATTAGCACTATGTTAAGTGTTCATTTGATCTTAGTATTTATTGTCTGTCTTTGCTTTTCTAAGAATAGTACTAAAGTACTGGTGCTCTGAAGGAAACAGTCAGTTTCAGACCATGAATATAAAGCAAGATGTATATAACTTGGAAGTTGGTTGTTTCATTTGTTTGGGCTTTGTTGGAGAGATAACTTGCTTTTCCTTCACCTGAGCTAAAAATGCCAGTAAAATAATAGGCACTGGTAAGAGATTAATGAAATCAATGCTAGGTTTCTCTTGCTTTCTTCTACCCTATGCTTGCTGATTTTAGAACTGTATCTAGAACTCTTGAAGTCTTTGTTTTGTAATAATGATGTATGGGCATCCCAGATTTGCATGGGATTTTTGTCTCCATCTTTCTATGTAGAAAATATAGTTCGGTGGACAGTTCTGAACCCTTTTCTTAATGTTTGTTTTTCCCTCCTCACCCTACCTCAATCTTACAGCTATGGTTTTGGAAGTGCTGGGAACGAGAAATTTCAGATCCCTCCAGATGCAGAGCTGCAGTATGAAGTGAAACTCAAAAGCTTTGAAAAGGTAGGAATAAGAGATAAAACCCCAAACTGATCCTGGGGGCCAGGGAAGAAGTATGACTGCAGCATAAACAAGGACAGTGGAATCCTTGACTGGTGATCTTAAATAAGGAGGCCACTGTTGCCAGAGATGATGACATGCTGGGAGCTCTTGGCTGAAATGGTCCTTATTCTCAGTGTCCTGTCTGTTGCTGTCTGTCGTGCACTAGGCTGGTTTCCAGTAGCAGTGCAAAGCTCTGCAAAGTCAAACCTATCTCTGCCTCTCTATGGGAACCACCATAGCCACTTGATTTGCCTAGAAGTTGTATTGTTGTATTGAAGTTGACTTGAACTATTCCTCTTTGGGTAGGCTAAGGAGTCTTGGGAAATGAACACCGATGAGAAGTTGGAACAAAGCTGCATTGTGAAAGAGAGAGGCACTCAGTACTTCAAGGTAAATTACAGTCCCCAAGTAATAATCATAGCATTTCTTAGTCCGTATCATGAGCTGATAATGATGATTACAGCTTCTGTCATTTCTGAGTGGTGTTACTCATATTCCATAAGATTTTACAGGGAGAACTGGAGGGGAAGTTGTCTTAAAAAAAAAAAAGTCAGTTGGATTATCCAAAGAACTAACTCTGCAGGATGTTCTCTGTTAAAGCTGTTTGCTGTACCTACAGATAACTTTGGGCCATATGTGGAGTACTAGCAAGGTTACAGTAATCAAGTTTCTGCTGTGGGATAGTGCTGTGAATGAACAACATTCATTTGGGTAGAGATGTGTGGAGAAGGTGTTTCAAGATATTTGATCAGCTAAAGGAAGAATTTCCCATTGTCTTCATAACACATTTTGAAAATGCCCAATCTTCCTTTTTTTTTGTATCAAAAGTTGAATATAAGGTGGGAGTTCAGAGGGAGGTATCAATGCTGGCATATACCCCTAGCTTTACTGGGGAACCAGTAGGTATTCCTAAAGATTTTCTGATCCTATGCAGGAATGGCTTTCAAAAATAGTATGTTGATGATGATAGAAGTTTTTTTCTGATCAAATGGTTTTTTTCAGTTCTATTGCTCAAGGTAAGCAAAAGGGGCAAGAGGAATATAAAAGTTACTGTGAGCTGTGTGGTAATTGAACTGCCCTGTTTACAGGAGGGAAAATACAAACGAGCAGCATTACAGTATAAGAAGATTGTGTCGTGGCTGGAGCATGAATCAGGACTCTCTGATGAGGAGGAATCAAAAGCCAAAAGCTTGAGGCTTGCTGCCCACCTTAATCTGGCTATGTGTCATCTCAAGCTGAAGGAATACTCCCAGGCTTTGGAGAACTGCAACAAGGTAGTAGGGGTTTATTTGTTCTTAAACTGTTAGACTGCTTGTGCAGTTTATCTTCTGTTATAGAAACGTGAGGGACAACAGGCCATGTGGTGTTGGGCCTTTCTTATCAGCTGGCATTTGGATAGAACTGAATACACTAAAAAATATCCAGCAGATTATTTTCGTAATTACTGTCCTTTGAATACATTTTTCTAACTCACTGCTCCATGGAGAATATTCAAGTATTTAGAAATTAGAAACACTTGGTGGAGGTAGTCATGTTGGCAAATGTCTTTCAAAGAGCTGGCTTAGAGCCAGGACTAAATCTTAGACTTGCTGGTTCTCTGTCAAATAGCCCACTGTATTCATTCCTCTATGTACCAACTTCTACTGTGTTCCTCTCACCTTATTAATAAGCCCTGACAAGACTCGTAAGTCTGTATCAGAAGGTACAGTTCCTAGTTGTCCCTGGTGGTCTGACTGCATGTAATTTTTATAAAAGAGAAGTAATTGTTGTATGTGGTTTGGTTTTAATGTTTTAATGCAGGCACTCGAATTGGATAGCAACAATGAAAAAGGCCTCTTCCGGCGTGGAGAAGCCCATTTGGCTGTCAATGACTTTGAGCTGGCCCGAGGAGATTTCCAGAAAGTGATACAACTTTATCCAAGCAACAAAGCTGCCAAAGTGCAACTGGTAACTTGTCAGCAAAAAATACGGGAGCAGCATGAGAAGGAGAAAAAGATGTACGCCAACATGTTCCAAAGGCTTGCAGACAAAGACATAAAGGTAAGTAGCAGTACTCCAGAAGACTACAAGAGGTGGTGTCGTGTGTCAGACAAGCAAAAGTGGTTTAAGTATTCAGCTTACTTCTGAACAGATAATTATAGCAGGAAAACATTCAAGGAGACTCCTTTGGGGAGCAGAGGTTGAACTCGACATAGCCAACAGTCAAAATTGTTAGACCATCTTCTTTGAACAAGGAGGTAGCAGTACCGAGCACTGGACAGAGTGCTTTTACTTATTTCAACTGAATTTGCAACAAATGAGTGTTAACCAGAAAGCATTTGAAGTGATGAGATACAAACATGATAACGTTCCAGCTAAAAAAACTGTTCTCCTTGAACCAGTTGTTCTAAAGAGCCTGTTCTGGTGCCTGGGTGACCCATCTAGTGAGAGCTTAAGTCTGCCATACAGATGATGCTGAGCACCATTTTGCTTCTCATGGAGACACTAAGATGTGGTTGATGGTCTCCATTTCAAGTGTCACAGATTGATTATGACGTGTCAGAAGACTGATTATTCTAGGAATTGATGGTTTTCCTAATAAGCTTTCACTAGAACTTCAGTAAATACTAGTTCAGTTAATGATGGCATAGAATCATAGAATCGATTGGGTTGGAAAAGACCTCTGAGATCATCGAGGATGTCACTGGCCTGGTGAATTCTTTGCAACAAGTGAGATGACCTTGGGAACGTGCATTGTTGGTTTTTTTCTCTGAGCCATCTAGCCTATTTTAAATTGATATCATTTTATATGAAATGGGATTGATTGAACTCTAAAGAACACTTACTCTGTAGGTCAGTCTGGAGGTCATTTTCTTGCAAGAAAAACTTGTTTTCCTGTTAATGCATTTAGAATTCTGCTTTACTCTAGCTCCAACACTTTCTCCATTAGTGGTGGTAATAGAAATTCAAAGTTCTGGAGAAGAGGGTTTGTTTACCAAATGTCTTCCGATTGGTTCTGAAATGCCTGTCACTGTGTATCTTACCCAGTTGAATTCAATAGCTATTCTTGCATCAGTAGTTTGTTTCACAAATTCAAATAGTTCACATATGTAAAGTGTGAATTTTTAAAGGTCAGGACGTTTATCACCTTATCCTAAGCGAGCTAAAAAGTGTTCTGTAAGAGAAGATTTGGCTCCTATATGCTTTACAGAATGCTTCTAATGACGAAAGTTTAACCTGTGATGTCTGGAAGTTCTTTTGATTGTGGTTTCTTGTTGCAGCCAAATTGATGTAACATTTAAGGATTCTGCCCCTTTTTTCCCTCCTACTCACCTCTCCCAACATTTCATGCTTAAGACTTTGCTTGGTTTTGTCTGGTTCTCATCCAACATCATAACAAAACAGATGGTTCAAGGTGCTAGGCTGACAGGTGGAATAGCAATTTCATTGCACTAGTTTTTGCCATGAGAAGGCCAAGATATTTTTACCTCCCTTTACTTTTTGAAAATTATTGCAAGATCAGGATGTGCTGGTTATGTCCTGTTGTAAAAGCTAACCTTGGACTCCTGCCACATGGCGCTCTGCCTTCCACACCTTTTTATGTGGACTGGAAGATGCAGCAAGGAAAGAGGGCTTTAGAGCAGCCACTCTGTCAGATCATATTTTCTTCCAGCTAAGCTCTTACAGAGGACATCCAAATCACTGTTGTTGAGTTGAAGTCACTCTTCATGAAACAAGTTGTCCAACAAAGATATTTCTTCACATGCCGAGTCCAAGTGTGCCTTGTACAGGTTGCGGGGGAGTGTAAGCTGTGGGAATGGCTAAAAATAAATCACATTGAAATTGAAGCAGGACAAAAGCAGTTCTGTGCAGAATCTTTATAAATGAATTTCAGTTAAAGGACTTTTCTAAGAAAGTGTGTGGCAAGCATGTGCAGGCATTATGAATAATAACCATCTAATACCAGTATTATATCTCAGTCTCTTTTAAACTGCATCTGGTTTTGTAGATGCATGAAAAATGAAAAGAAATTTTGGGTTTCTCTTGGCTGAAGATCCTAATAGATTAATTCAGTCTTACAGGGGAGACTAGGTTTCCTAGTGATAAGAATGAAACAATGTTTGTGCTAGAAATTTTATAATTCTATTATATTAATATATTTTCTTTGTCTCTCCATTTAGTCAGCTGCTACTCTTCAGACCAGCCACACTGAAGATGCAGAAATGAAAGATGAGCAGAATGGAGTTGAAGATAAATCAGAAGTTGAAGCAGAAGCATAAAAACAAACCCTATTCCATTAGTTTTGTAAATGAAAGAATTTCCAGTGAATTAGACCTTTATTTTTCTACCTGGTTGGATAGTGGCTTCAACGGAGCAGAGGCTGAAGCCACCATGCCACAGTCAGTTACTGCTTTATGTGGCTGTTCAAGAAGCTGAGTGGCAGCATAATTCTGGTTTAACCCTAGTGACTTTATTTATTCATTCAGCCTCTGTTACTGTTTGGGTTCTGTCTGGATTTACTCTGCTTGCTTTATTTGCATTTTCATAGAATCATAGAATGGCTTGAGTTGGGAGGGACCTCAAAGATCATATAGTTCCAGTCCTTCTGTGGTGGGCAGGGACAGCTTTCACTAGACCAGGTTGCTCAATGACCCATCCAACCTGACCTTCCAGTGATGGGTCATCCACAGCATCTCTGGGCAACCTGTTCCAGTGCCTCACCACCCTCACAGAGAAGAATTCCTTCCTAATATCTAAGCTAAATCTATTCTCTCAGTTCGAAGCCATTCTCTCTTGTCTGTCACTACTTGTAAATAGGCTCTCTCCATGTTTCTTGTAGGCTCCCTTCAGGTACTGGAAGGCCACAATTTGGTCACCCTGAAGCCTCTTTTCCAAGCTGAACAATTCCAATTCTATCAGCCTTTTCTTGTAAGGAGAGATGCTCCATACCTCTTGGTGGCCTCCTCTGGACTAATTCCAACAGATTGTTGTCCTTCCTTTGCTGAGGACCCCAGAGATGGATGCAGCACCTCCAGGTGGGGTCTCACTAGAGCAGAGCTTTTGATGGCAGCCCAGGACACAATTGGCTTTCTGGGCTGTGAGGACACATTGCTGGCCCATGTCCAGCCTCTCAGCCACCGGTACCCCCAAGCCCTCAGCAGGGCTGCTTTCAATCTGTTCGTGCCCAACCTGTATTGACACCAGGGCTTGCTACAACCCAGGTGCAGCAACTGGTACTTGGCCTTGTTAAACCTCATGAGATTCCCTTGGGCACACTTCCTGAGCTTGTCCATGGCATTGCATCCCTCACATGCGTCAAGTGTATCACTCAGCATAGTGACATCTGCAGATTTGCTGAGGGTGCATTGTCCTTTCATCTATGTCATTAATGAAGATACTAAATAACACTGGTTCCAGTTTGAACCCCCTGAGGGGCACCACTAGTCACTGCTGTCCATCGGGACTCAGAGCCATTGACCACTACCCTTTGGATGTGACCATCCAACCAATTTTTTACCCATTTAACAGTCCACCCATTGAATCCATCTCTCCAATTTTGAGAGAAGGACGTTGTGGGGGACTCTGTCAAAGGCTTTACAGAAATCCAGATAAATAACATCTGTAGCCCTTCCTTTGTCCACTGATGTAGTCACTCCATCACAGAAGGCCACTAGGTATATCAGGCAGGACTTGTCCTTGCTGAAGCTGTACTGGTTGTCTTGAATCACCTGCCTGTTCTCCATGTGCCTTAGCATAGCATCTAGGAGGATCTGTTCCATGATCTTCCCAGGCACAGTGAGGCTCACAGGTTGGTAGTTCCCATTTTGTCATTGGTGTGTTTCTTTCTGGTTCCAGCTTACTTGAACCCCAGCTTCTGCTTTCTACATTTATTGCCTTGATTTCTTTCAAGTAATCAGCTTTTTCCAGGAGTCCATGAGACTTAAGAACAAATTGGCGCTCCCAGTTCTTTTGCCTTGGGGTTGCCCTCTTTCCCCCTGTTCAGTAGGGAGTCCCTTCCATTAAATATTGTAACCTTTCTTGTATGCCTCCTCTTTGCAAATTGCTGAAGGTGAAGACTGAAGTCATGGCTTAAGTAATAAAGCTCCAATTAAACTCAAGAAAATGGAACTTTTCGTGGGTTTTTATTGGAATTTGCACAGAATTCAGATAATTTATTGTCCTTCAATCATTCAGCGTTTTCTCATTGACGTAGCCACAGTGTCTTGATTATTTTTCTATGTTGTTTGTTCATGACCATTGAAAATTCCCACTATATTTGATAAAATATTTACCCATATATTGGCCAGAGGAAAAAATACGTTGGTGAAAACTGTTCAAAAAGCAAGTCTGTAACCTATGCATAGAGCTTATTATCTGTTCATGTTGCTACCTTCCTCTTTGCCCAACAAATTGTAAAACTGGACCAGAGGAAAGGGAACTCAATATTTATACCTGAAAGTGACTGGCTTTGAAGAGAAAGTGAGTGATAATGGTTTACATATTACAAATACTTCTAAATCCTAATGAACTACAAACTCCTGAGTGATTCTAGTGTCTGCTTATCCCCATCTCACAAGAAAGCTATTACTTGGTATTCTGCTTCTTTCTGCAGTTTGTGTGTCTTGTTTGGGGGTGGGTGTGCTTTTGGGTTTTGTGGGGGCTTTTTTGGGGGGGGGGGTTTTTTGTTTGTCTGTGGGCATGGAGCGTAGTACTCAGACTCTGCTGTTCTGTTTATCCTGTTGTGTAGTGTTAAACTCAGCATATCCAGTCTTCTGTTCTAAGACCATTCTAGCAGCAGGGGCACTTTTTGCCTGCTCTGCAGAAGGAAGGTAGATAATCTGTTCTGCTCAAATTAAAAAAAAAAAGTTTGGGGTTTTTTTTATGGTGAGAGACATTTGCATGGCATGCAATGAGCTGGAAGTGTGTGTATATTGCAGAGTAGTCTTGTTTCACCATGAATTACGATGGAAATCTTAGTTTGAATTCCCGGTCTCCTTTCCTGAGACAGAAGTACTGCATAAGTGCTTACTCAAGGGGTTCTTACAGGCTGGGGTGTTGCCAGTGCCTGCTCTGCAGTAGTGCCAGGACATCTTTGGCCCAGCAGCTGTAGAACTGGACTGTCACCAAGGTGGTAAGAGCTGCTTGACATGTTGTACTGCCCCTGGGCCCGACATAATTTCACCACCTGCTGCTGTGCTGGCTCTGGCTTGGGGAGCTGTGAGCTGCACTGCTCTCCGCACAGTGTGGCAATGCTCTAAGCTCCAGTGGGGTGGGGGTGGGATGGGAAAGAGGTAGGATAGGGTGCTTGGTAGGTCATCGTGTTTTAAGAAATGCCGATTTGGTTTGCTTAATAAAATCTTGGAATTGCCAAGTAATGCAGCTGATTCTCATGAGTTCTGACTTGATAGTAACAGCCCTGTGTATGTGAAAAACTTGTACCAAAGCATGACCACCTCCTGTGGGAAACAACACTGTGTGTGTCAACTGGAGTTACAACAAGGGTTTAATGGAGCTGGAAAAGAGTTAAGGGGGGGCAGGAATACCATGCGAGGGTACTTTTTCTCCAGCAAGTAAATACTTTGATTTGTTGGTAATTATTACTGGAAGTAACAGCCTCTGACTCAAACTCTGTTGCTGTTGGAGAAGTGTAGCACCAGGTCCTATTGGTAAATTGTTGAACAGCAGTTTTCACACATATTCCACAAGAGTCACAGTTCTATGTGTTTCTGAAAGCAAAAAGTGAGATGATTTTTGTAGCATATCTGAAAAATTCTAGTCAGTGGTGGGTATGTTAAGTGTGAACAGTCTTGAAAGTACTACTTTGCCCTCGTTGTTACTACATAACAAACTATGAAATGTTTTAAAATGTGAAGCTACTAAGGACACTAAGCACGCTTTATTCAGGCGGCTGAAAGGATGCTACGTGCTGTCCTTGAAAGAGGGTCTAGTTGCCAGCAGAAGGTGGCTACTAGTGTTTGTAAGTGAGGTCATGCATGTAAACTTCATATATAAACTATTCGTTATGTATGTCCTTAAAGAAAAAAAATGCTTAAAATAAACAACTACGATACTGACTTTGTAAACCACACGCATCTGTCTCTCTCAGTTTATAAAGCCTTTACCCTGCGCCGCGTTCCTGCGGCGTGCTTGAAGCACTAGGAGGAAGAGGAAGGGCCGGGCCTGTTCGGGAGCTCCGCCCCGCGCTCCCGTCGTTCCCTCCCGCGCTCCCGTCGTTCCCTCCCGCGCTCCCGTCGTTCCCTCCCGCGCTCCCGTCACTCCCTCCCGCGCTCCCGTCACTCCCTCCCGCGCTCCCGTGATCCCCTGGCGCCGCTCCCGTGGGTGTGCGCGGCTGGGCCGGGCCGGGCCGGGCCGGGCTGGAGGGATGCGCTCGGTCAGCTACGTGCAGTGTGTGGCGCTGGACTTCGCCGGCAGCCTCTTCCCGCACGCCATCTGCCTGGGGGACGCCGACAACGACACGGTGCGGCCCCGCGGCCGTGTGGGGAGTCCCGGCGGTGCCCCCGCGCTCGGGGGTGGGCGGCGGCCTCAGGAGGCAGAACGGGGCTGAGGGGAAGCACCGAGAGGCTGGAGCGGCCCCAGAGAGCTGGCAGGGCTTCCTCTCTTGGGTACAGCGTGGGCTTGGCCGTGTCAGAGGCGCAGGGTTGGCGTCAAATGCCCCCTCGCGTTCCCCTGCGAAGGGAATGTTTCCGTGGCTCTGGGATGCGGCCGGGCAGGACTTGCATCGCCGCCAGAGTGCTGGTCACCCCTGGCGTGGGACCTGGGTGGTGTTTATCCAGAGGGGAGCTTAACCTTTGGTTCCAAAGAGAGGCCGTCGGGGTGGTGGGGACTTAGGGATGTGGGGAAACACTTTGCTGGGGCACAGTGGATCACAAACAAGGCAAAGCCTCAGTGCCTCTGTGGGATTGATGGATGGATATGCGTTGGGAATGTTGCTATCAGCCTCCACAAATCGTTGGGTTTAGTGTGGCTGATTTGCCTGTACCTAGGAAGAGGTTAGTTTAACCAGGGATGTGCAGACTGTTTCTTCTGAACAGTCAAATTTTATTACAGCCTACCCTGGAAAGTGCTGTGGCTAGCAGTGAGGGAAATGATTGAACGAGTTTTTCCATAAGAAGTTATGTTATGTGGGATAAGGTGTGCAGGGAATTATGAAATGCACATGATTTTAATATAGAGGCATGATGCAGGGGATGGGATGATGGGAGCAGGCTTATCAGCAGGGGTGGTTGATGATTTTTAGCAGTCATGTTTGAAGAAATAATCACCATTCTGAAAGACCTTTGCTCTGTCATTGGTAAGATTGAACATGGAGTGCAAATCTTACATTAAGTGTTCTTGCAGCCTCTTTCTGGGTGGTTACAATTTCCTCATTGCCATTATCTTACTTGGGTGATTAAAGTCAGTCTGGGTTGGATGATGGAAGATGGGGTGAGGATGATTAGCGGAGCAGGATGTTAAAACAGTGTCACAACTCTGAAACAGTGGAGAGGGAAGCAGTGGCTAATGGGATGTTGCTCTAAGGAGTCACTCTCCATGACTTTCATCTGCAAAAAAACTAGTGCTTCTATATTTTCCCAGACCTTCCCTGTTGATTCAAGACTGCCTCTTTAACTCTTGTTTTGTTTTGCTGCTTCTCCCCACTGAGTGATTTTTTGATATGAATTCTGAAATCACTGTTGTAGAGGAATTGTTACTGTAATTGTGGACTTCTTCCTACTAACCCAATTCTCTTGTGCAGCTGAATGAACTGGTGGTGGGAGACACCAGTGGAAAACTCTATGTTTACAAGAACGATGACAGCAAACCCTGGGCTGTGCGATCTTGCCAAGGAATGGTCAGTTCTCAACAAAATTTCTGAATGGTTCTGGGCCTTTTGGTGTATGTGCAGCCAGCTATCCTTGTCCATTGCCTGGGAATATGTGGGCCAGGCAGGAATGGCAGCCTGAACTGGACCTGCTGCCTTTCATGTAATTATGCAGGACCCTGCTTTTGCCTGCTGCTGGCCCCATGGGCTGGAATTAACAAGCTGAACAAACACAGAAACTGGCTCCTGTCCCACCTTGATCCTGCTCTGTGCACTCTGGATTTTGACCCAGGGATCTGACCAGTTGTGTGACAGATACATTTCTGTCCCTGACTCTGCTCTTCTTGTCCTTCAAAAGGCTGTTTAGAGTTCAAGAGATGCTTTATGAGAGAGGAGGGGTAGGGCAAAGGCTTATCCCAAAGTGCTGGTTTGGGTTGCCATTTCTCATGTATGGCCTTCTTTTCTTTTGCAGCTCACCTGTGTTGGTGTGGGAGATGTATGCAATAAAGGAAAGGTGAGAGGAGTCAAACTCTTCCTGACTGTGTCTGTAGGGCATGGTGCTTAGAAGATTAGGGTCATGTCATATACTGAGTGTGGAGGAGGACAGTTTGTTGGTGCTTTCTCACCAGGATCTGGCCTTGCTGGTAGAATTTTGGCACTACTGTTTTTAAACCAGTCTGTTTACATGTAACTAGTATCTTTCTGTGAGCCATATGCATGTTCTAGTGAGTAAGGAAATCCATCCTTTATTCAGAGAGTGCTGCTGATTTCTGTGTGAGCACCACAAGGCTTTGGTGGTTTGAGGGTTGCTCCTTTTGCTCAGTGGCTTTTGCTGTGCTTGTGCTTGTGCCTGCTGTGCACCATGGCCCTTCTGCCATTTGGCTGTGTGCATTTAAGGTCCTCTAAACAAGACTGAGACACAGAATAGTCTGGACTCCCAAGCAAATTCCACTGGCTTTGATATGACTTCTTTTGTTGAATTTTGTTTCTGGGGGTTCAGCCAGGACCAGTTAGTCTGAAGGTCCCAGTTTAGGCACCATGCCCAAAGTACTGTCAATTGTGTTTGCTCCAGTGGGGAGCAGAGCTGACATGAGCATTGACAAAGCCACATAGTGTCTGGGGATTGCATGCACACATCAGCTGATAGCACAGTCTGACAAAGATGAACCAGAAGTTTGGACCCTTCAGTACCTGAGGAATTTGTGTGCTGGCCAAAAACCTCCTGTTCGCTCTATAGCAGTCATTGATCTTGATGGATCTACCCTTGTATCTGCCCTTGCCCTGCTGCGGGACAGCCTCTGAAGTTTCTAAAAGAGGAAGAATTAAAAGCTTTTTCTCATCCCTCACAGAATTTTGTTGTGGCAGTGAGTGCAGAAGGCTGGTTTCATCTTTTTGACCTGACCTCTCCGAAACATCCAGATGCTTCAGGCCACCATGAGTTGGCAGCAGCAGAAGAGCAGAAGCCAGTGTTCAGGCAGCACATTCCTGCCAACACCAAGGTCATGCTGATCAATGACATTGGTAAGCCACAAAGCTGGTGTGGAAGTGCAGACTGAGAGAGTCTGTGTGGGAGGCGGGAGGGAGAGAAAGTGTGGGGAACTTGCAGAAGGAAATTATTATCTTGCTGAAATAGATACTGTAACAAACCACAGCCAAGGCATGGAGGAAACAAGCAAGAACTTCAGGAATTTTTTCTGAATTGCAAGTTTTCATTACAGGATTGGGATCCTCTCAGGGATGCTACCTGTAGAAACCAGTACAGTGGTTTCTGAATGTCAGGCCCTTGGGGCTATGAAAGCCTGAGAGAGTCCATCTGTTCTATTCCCTGCAGATGGAGATGGGAAGTGTGAGTTGGTGGTGGGTTACACTGACAGGGTGGTACGTGCCTTCCGCTGGGAGGACTTGTCAGACAACTCAGACCACGTCTCTGGACAGCTGCTCCTGTTGAAGAAATGGCTGCTAGAAGGTCAGGTAAGGAAAAGAGATGTTCAGAGCAGCCCTTGTCATACAGTCTTTAACAGGTGGCTCTTCCAAGGGAAGAAGCACAAAATCTCAGTCCTGTGAACAAAACAACTGTTACGTGGATGGCTTAAAAGGGGATTTGCCCAGGGCTTGTCCTGTACATGTGGAATAGCTGCTAGGAAAATTGTTCTAGGCCAACTAGAAGGCATTAGTGGAAAGTACTAGTGTTGTTGTTCTAAAGTGGTAGTGGAAAGTACTAGTGTTGTTCTGAAGTGGTTTTTTGGTAGGGAAACAAGTACTGAACTTGGACATTTTGCTTCTAGCTGAATTTATTCAGCTCCTGTTCAGCTCTTATCAGAAGGTTTGCTATATTCAGATTTAGGTTGAAGGAGCATGGTAAACCTTTGGGAGGTGTTTAAAGTTCTCAGTTCTTGCTTCTGTCTGTGTTTTGTCTCTGCCAGTACAGGTGGACAGCCTCTCTGTGAACCCGGGCCCGGACGGCTCCCCGGAGCTGATGGTGTCACAGCCAGGCTGTGGCTATGCCATCCTGCTGTGCACCTGGGACACGGAGCAGCGGGACACAGCCGCAGGAAGGGACAGCTCTGCCCCAAACAGGTAAGGGGTGTTCCTATGAGGGCACAGGAGGAGACCCATCACAAGGGGGTGCCACCACACCAGTGTAATGAGGCAGTGGTGCTGTCACTGTCCTCGCTTCAGTGTCCTGCTGTACTGCTGACAGCTTGCCACTTAAACTCACCTGCACCCAAGCTTCCATGAACACTCTTCATGTCTGTCACAAAGATGAATACTACTGCTTTCTTCTCTTTTAGATTGGGCAAGGAGAGTGGCAAAAAGAGATCACTGAGTGGAGTGTTACTGGGAGCTAAGGCAGGGGAATGAGTGACCTTGATCTCCAGAGAAAGGGCAGTATGCAATCCAGTGACCTATCTAATGGTGAGAAGAGTAACAGCTGAAGGGCTGGGCGAAACCAAATTAGTTTGAAGCCCAGAATGAAACTTTAGCTTTGTTCACTTGATTTTTTTCCAGGAGAGGCAATTAGAGGCTTACCTAATGAGACTTTTGCCAGCCAGTCCCATAAATCACAACCAGAGCAATCAGAATGAGTAGTGAGGTGTTTGTTATTGTCTTAGTGCTGGAAGAATCCCTATGGGGAACTGGGGTGCTTTTGTGGTGTTCTGTAAGACTTCACGACAGACACAGGAACCTGCAGCAGGAGGGGAGCAAGGCAAGTCTCCTTGATGTCTTAGAGACCTTAGTGGAATGGTACCCTCCTAGCCAGAAGCCAGGCCCAGACATGGTCTCTCACCAGCCTGTTCAACCCTGGGCAGGTGCTTCTTGAGTGAAAAGCAGCCAGGTTTATGTGTCAGTAGTAGAATTAAAATTGGGGGGTTTTTTTCCTTCATGAAACACGTGGTTTTCTTTTTTTTTCTTTTTTTTTTGATCTCTTTACAGTTTTTTTGGTGCACAAAATCATTGTGATTTTGGATTTTTCAATATTAGCAATTTCCTTTTATACCTTGAAGTGGCTCAAACCCTTTTACTTAGCCCTTACCTTTAAAGGGTTGACCTGTTCACAAACTGTCAGTTTCTGGATTTGTAGAGCCTTAGAACACTGCTCTTGAGATTGTCCTGGCACAGACCAGGCATGGTTCCCTAACCTTTCCCTGATGTCTTTCTCTTTTCCCTAGTGAGGCCCCTGTTCGAGATGTTATTCTACACCAAACATCTGGACGGATTCACAACAAGAATGTCTCCACTCATCTAATTGGTAGCATTGCCCGAGGTGAGAGATTAGCAGCCTGGGGTCTCTGGACCAGCAGTGGCTCCTGATTTTCAGGGGACAGTTTTTCAATATGTCAGTCCAAGATGAAGTCAGATTTCCTGTAGTTGAAAAATAATGGTGGGAGGCAACTGCAAGAACAGAGGGATCTTGACTTGTCTCAGCTAGCTCTCAAAGAAAGACAGTTGGATTTTTGCATGTGAGCTTTTCATAGCCTTTGTCCTTCCCTAGGTAGCCCTTATTCTTCACCTAGCACAACAGTTTCTCTGCAGCCTCTGCTGACCTGCATTTATTCAGTCTGAATGGCTGCTGTACCATGCTCCTTGATGTCCTTGATGTCCAGATGTCCTTGATCTTTGCTTTTGCATGACTGCAGCTTATACCTTCTTTTTATTCCCTAAATGCATCTCGTCCTTCCCACAGCCTCATCTTTGTTACTGCTTTTTAGCATTTGAATCTCAAAATCTGGCAGTTATGTGCTGCTCCTCCTTCTCCTATGCAGTCCCAACCTCTCCAGAGCTGCTTCCATATTTCATTATTATCATTGTCCTCTGTCCCCTTCCACTGTGTTCTATTTGGTTGTTGAATCTAAACTCTCCATAGCTGCTGGCTCCTCTCAGCCCTGACACACTGCTGTTGTGTTCAGACTTTTCTTGCACACTGCCACTGCTTCCCTCGTGTAACTACTTTGTGCTCTAACCTGTTCCTGGTGCACCTGCTGAACCCTCTCTTGGTACCTATGGAGAACAGGCAGCTTTCCCTCCCCCTTGGAGTGTGTGGGCATAATAGAAGGCAGAAAATTCCAAGTGGAGATCACATTTTCTTATTTTCTGCCCAAGTATTGCCTCATGCAGTGCTGCCTGAGAATGATTTAGGCTGTCCAAGGTTAATTAGAGCTTGGGGAGAAGAGCAATCCACTGCACCCCGCTCCCTTCCCCTTCCTCAGAGTACCTTTCCTCCGTGATTCCTAAGCTTGCCATGTTTTCAGCATCTCTGATGCTGCTGTGAGCAACATAGTCAACAGAGCATGAAATCAATTATTTCACTGCATGCAAAGCCTTGAATTTATTGAGAGATGTCTGTGAAAAATGAAGGCACACAGAATGAGGGATGAAGAGAAGGTTGTATAGAAGCCCACTGATGGTGGACCATCAGTAAGGAAACAGCTGAGGAGTGCCATGCTGACCAGTTTATAAGGGGGACGCAGCAGATCTTTTGGATCACACCCTGTCTGGGTGAATAAGCAACAAGGTAAAATTGAGCCCGCAACCAGCTGACTTTGCTTTGAGCTGATATGTGGAAATAGGGTAGTTTGCAACCCAGGAGCGTGCAGGGACTGTGGCTTGGAGCTGTCTGTGGGCAGTGGGGGTAGACATGAATAGTTAAGTTATTCTGGGGAAACTGCCTATTTTCTTCCAGCTCTGCTGGCATGTCCCTGTCTGCCAGGTGTCCTGTCAGGGAGCCAGTGTCTCTCCTGTGTTGTCACTGAAAGAATTAAATGCATCTTTAGTTGAATACAGCTCCAGTCCTCTCTCTCCAAGTGTGATAACACTTTTAAAACTTGACCTTGCATGTTTTTCCTGACTGGTAGCTAGGCAGATTTACTGAAGGGGTGAAGCAGCCCAGTGGTCAGGGGAGTCTCTTCTTCAGATTTAACTAGTCACATTTGTCAGTGCTGTCCTGCACACAACTGGGCAAAAAAAGGAAGCAAGATGCATCAGCTTGTTCTGGATATATTTCATTGTTTTCAGGAGGTAGAGGGGACAACACGTGTAATATGCCATCAACTCCAGCAATTTTCTTTTGCACTTACAGGTGGCTCCAGTGAGAACAGCGGCTCAGGTCTCTTTGCTCTCTGTACTCTAGATGGTAAGTCCTACCACTGTCCTAGAAGAAAGGCCTGTGGGGTACACAAGGCCTGTCACTAATTCAAAGCCAGAAACCAGGCACTCAGTGCTTTTGATCTTTGAAAGAAGGGGAACCTGGGCTTCAGAAACCCTTCCTGCATGAGGCAAGAGAATTTGACCCAAAGAGTCCTGCTGACATACTTTTTTATGTGGGCATGGAGGGCACTATGAGGGTAGGCACATGTTTATGTTTCACCCCTGCCCAGTACTGTCACAATATATCTGGATAATAGAAAAATGGTAAGTCAGGTTAAGTGTCCAGTGTGGATTCAGCAGCAAAGAGACTGTGTCAATGCAATTAGCAGCCAACTCTCAGCAACCCTGAGTGTGGAAGGAGTGTGTGGGGCCCAGCATTAGCAAATGTCTTTCTCCCTTTTAATGTTTTCAAAACTGTTTGTTTTTTTTCTTTCTTCAGGGACATTGAAACTCATGGAGGGAGCAGACAAGCTGCTCTGGTCTGTTCAGGTTGATCACCAGCTGTTTGCTCTGGAAAAGCTGGATGTTACAGTGAGTATCTGAATAGGGCTGGAAGGTTGAAGATAAAAACTCATCATGCCTTTGTATATATGAATTTAGGAAGGGCAGAGGGAATATGACTCAGCTGAAACAGGCTGAGATTATCTCAGCATGACACAGAGTGCTCTGACTGGTGGTACATTCTGTGCCCATGTCAGTCTGTCCACCTGCAAGAGGTTGAGCTGTGCCTGCCAGTTAGACCTATTGAGCCCAGTTTCCATGGATGCATTCATCAGCTTTTGTCTCCCAGCTGCTCTTCAATCTTATTGCAGAGTTGAATGGTTTTGCACACTGCTAATGCCCTGATTGTCTACAAGCACTTAGGATGTGTAAGGATTGTCATAGAGAAGAGAGAAGGTCTGGGCAAGTGTGAAATGTCTGGACACAATGTCCAAAAATGACCTCTTGTTCAGACATTAGTGTTCTGTCTCTGAACAAGCAAGAAAGATGCTTGACTCTCCCTGGGAATAGGTGATGTCAGTGCTAATATGCAGTCTTCTGCTTCCTGCAGGGCAATGGGCACGAGGAGGTGATTGCCTGTGCATGGGATGGTCAGACATACATCATCGACCACAATCGGACTGTTGCCAGGTTTCAAGCAGATGAGAATGTCAGTGCATTCTGTGCAGGTGGGGAGCCTGACTGCAAAGCCAGCCCTCAAAGCCTTTGTCCCTCAAAGCTACTACTCCCATCTGGGAGACCTGGAATCCTTTGTCTGCAGTGGGGAATAGCTTTCCTTTGTGTATACTGCAGAAGGCCCAACTAGTCTTTCCTCTGGTGGCATCTGGGAAATGTAGGGGTTGAGAGGAGGTGATGCTGACGTTTGTCTTTGATGGTTTGCGGTTTTTTTCCTGTCCTTTTTGGGACTGCTACAGGAGTCTCTTGTCTTTCCCACTGCTTTTTTAATTTGCAGGCTTCTAAGCTGTTCTCAAGTGGATGTAAAGAGCCCCACAGAACCAGCCTGAGCCTTGGCTTTGCTCAGTCCCCTCTATCAGACCTGCAAGAAGCAAATCCCTAAGCTTCATGCAGTTTAGAGACACTTCCTTGGATTGTCTCAAAGGGACTTTGTATTCCCAAGCCCATGTCTCTGCTCAGGTTCTTGCTGTTTTCTTCTAACAACTTTGGTACCTAATAATGAGACATTAACTATTTGCTTTCTCCATCCTTTTGGAAGTCAAATCTCCACACTTCTGCTTTTGCAGGCCTCTATGCATGCAAAGAAGGAAGCAACAGTCCCTGCCTCGTTTATGTGAGCTTTAGCCAGAAGATCTACATCTACTGGGATGTGCAGCTGGAGAGAATGGAGTCCACCAACCTGTTGAAAATCCTGGATGGTGACCCAGAGTTTGGATATCTCCTGCAGCAGCTGGGTGTAGGTGAGTGCAGAAAAGGTGGAGGATGTACAGGAGGAAAGAGGGAGGGCTGCTGGCAGGTGATGGGCTGGGAACTAGAGTTCCAGGTATTTTTTGAGGAAGAAGCTTTCATACTGCCTGTTGAGAATCCCTAACAGCTGTTTTTCTCTCTTTTCCACAGATAGAAATGATGTTTCTGCTGTCAGAAGTCTGATTCACAAAACACTTTATTTTCCTGAGAAATATCACCTGAGCAGCCCCTCAGAGTGTCAGGATCCTGCTGGAACAGATTCCTCTGCCCACTGCAATGTCACCCAGGATCCCTTATAACGAGTCACATGGAGTCTGACTACCAGCACTGGCTTTTCTGCAGCTGGAATGGGACATCTTATGAAGATGACTGTTCTATTCCTATCTCTGTCAAAACTTCCAAACAGGAAAGGGTGTACAGGCTGTGGAGAGATGCTTTTGGCTGCAGGCTTGAGTGCAGGTAGTGGGTTGATTTGCTGTTAGCAGAGGGAGCTACCAGACACAAAAAGTCAAGGGTCTTGCTTGTTGGCCTTCCATTGCCAGTTTCCATAGTCTTTGCTACCTAAAGTGCGTTATGGGTCACTGTGAAAGAGCACTGAGGACACAGATGGAGAGAATAGCTGAGCTCAGTCTCCATTCTGGCTCCAGTGATTACTTTGGAGTTCTTAGCAGGATTACAGTGCAGGAATTGCAGATGAAGGAATTGAGCTAGGGAGCGGGCAAGGGCCTTCTCTCACACTTAGGTGTGTGTTAAAGTAGACCTATGCATTGATTGCTCTTCTAGCAAGCAGTTTCTCACAAATCGCCTGTTCTGGGGAGCTGGAGACAGGTGTGAGAAGAACCACAACTTGCACTAATAAGGTGTGGAGAGCTAAGAGCTCCAGCTGTACTTGAGAGGCATTGCTTGTCTCCATCTTCTTGGGCTGGGTGATCCTAGAGAACACTGTGACTTAACAAAGCAGCTGGGAAGTGGACTGTAAGAGGAATCTGACTTAAGCATGGACCTGTGGTGTTGTGAGAGCTTGGCCATTCTACAGTAAACTGGAAATGCCACACTTGCCTCTTGTTGTGGAGGGTGCCATGCTGTTTTGAGTCCTGCACAACTGAAAGAGATGGACTTGAGTTGATGTTCACTGGCTGACATGAGGAGTCTGGAAAAAGGGCATTGCTCACACAGGCTGCTCATTTGCAAAGGGCCAGGCATGAACCTTCCCACATGCTGCTGGTGTTGTGCTTTTCCCTGTCTTGCTTGCCTTTTGCCTAATTCAGCTTATGGGGCTTGGGGCAGCAGGCTCACCTGCTGGTTTGCATCTGTTATCTCCTCTCACTTGCGTGATGTTTTACTGGACATGTGCAATGGAGGGAGCTGTCCCATCACCCTCATGGCAGCCTGAGTCAAAGCAAATGGAATTCAGGGATCTGTAGCAAATGGCACCATTTAAAGATCTTACAGGCAGTTGAAAACCTGCTGTGCTGTACTCTGCAAAGGACAGCCCTAACAGGGAGAAAATACTTTGTATAGAGGAAGAAAGTGTCTTGCCCTTGGGTCAAAATGACTGTTGTTAGAGTAGCCCTTTGTGGTGGAAAGGCAGAATCTTTACATAATAAGCCTTAGGTATTCTTTGCAGTTTCCATCTCTAGATTATATAAGCTTTATAGAGGACAAATGCTGTCCACTGCCTGTGGTTAACAGTGAAAGTTAAAGTGTGGAACAGCAAAATGGTATGACCTGCTCTGTATCAGCTGGCTTGTATCTCAGGCTACAGTATCCTCTGACTCTCTAACTGCGGTGGAAGTTTCTCTCCATTTTAATGACCTCACTGAGAAGGATTTTTAAATGTTCCCCTGTCATACTAAGTGCAGAAGCTTTCAAGTCATAATAGAGCTTATTAACAGTGGTATTGAGAGCAGCAGGGCAAGTCTGTGAGCTGTGGAGAGCTGATACCATAGGGACCATCTACTCATGGGTTAAAGCAAGGAGTTGTCTTGAAGCTTATCAGATCTAGACTGTAACCTCAACAAATTGTCAGCTTTCGTGATGCTGAGATGTGCAGCCACCCACCCCAGTAGGCAAACACCATTGTTTCTGGGAAATAGTCAGGGCCTAGCAGGGAAACAGGATTGCCTACACTCATAACAGAGAACAACTCAGTGCTGTCTGTCCATGCCAAATATAAACCTTTATTAGCAACACCAAATATAAACCTTTATTAGCCACACAAGCACAAGGGGTGTACAAATGGCTGAAACTGTTTTGTGCAAGACAAACTTGGCTGTACAGGTCAAATGATTTCCAAGGAAGGAAGGTTGAACTGATACACTGCTGGACTGTTAATTGTTGAGAAAGATAGGGATAGGGTTACCAAGGAAGAGATGTCATTTTTTCAAACAACCATCTTTAAAAGAAAATGGGGCAAAACCACTGTAAATGTTGGGCAGGGGCACATGTGCACCCTTTGTTGGCCTCAGGATAACACTGCTGTGTGCTGTGCAAGCCCAGGCAATGTGCACTGTGAAAAGCAGAGGTGAGAAGATATGGACACTACAAAAACATCCATTCCCCAAACCTCTTCAGCTCTTAAAAACCATTGGACAGGAAAAATACTAACCTTTGAGGGTTTCCCTGACAGTTTTATATTGTGTGCAGCACATAACAGCTAGCAGATGCATTTTGCTCCTGTGCCCCTTGTGCACATAGAAGAATGAAAAGTGTCTAAAGAAGAATTAGTTGAAAATCTGTACTGTTCCTTGGCCAAAATATGACTTTTCTTCTTTTTTCCTGCCCTGAATTCAAAAGTGCCAGATAGACTGGCTACAGCCAATACTTCCTGAAGTCAGTGCTTCAGGCTACTTCCATTGGCAACGATTTCCTGTGAAGTCTATATTTTCCCAGGAAAGGGGCCAGTTAAGGCTCTGTCTTTGGACTGAGTTACGTTGTAACTAATTCTTCTTTGTCCTTGCCAGCCGACACAAGCCACAGAATTGGAATTAGAAGTGGTTCCTTCCCACGCAGCAGAAAATGTTTGCTGTATCCTAATCTGTAGCAGATTGGCATACCCACTGGTGCTGGGAAGCTTTTCAGCAGGGCAGGATTTGCCAGACACCTTTGTATGTCCCAGTGCCAGCACGCAGCATGTAAGGAGTCTGACAGCATTCTCAGGCACTGGGGGTATTTGCAGGTAAATGATTCATGGCTTTGGTTGTGACGGTCAATTTACTAGCAAGAAAATAAAGAGAGGGGGTTGCCTTATTTTCCTGAGACATAATAAACCTGCTGGCCATCCCTGCCCTCGTTTTTATGATCTTTTTGCAGAATTTAGTTATTTTTTTTAATTCTTCAGGTGTATGCTGGCATTTGCCAGTGAAGTCTCTTGAAAGGAGGAGTTGCTGCAAACATACATATGCGGTTCAGTGGTCTTCATTTCCAAAGCTCGCCTCCTAGTACTGAAAGAAGGAGCAGTGCTCTGGAAATATGGATGGCTGGAGCTCCCATTCTGTTCCAAACCAAGTGACCTCAAGCTCCTGGAAATGGTCCTGATTATGGCTTTGGCAGAGTGCATAATGTGGGGATAGATTTACCTCTTGCACACAGGCCTTGGAAGGGGCCTTAGAAGTCCATCTCCCCATCCCATGGCAGTTCAGCCACACGTATCTCACAGTTGCTTCTCTGTTTCAGAGATTTGCTTTGACAGATGGTTCGCTGCAGAGTGTTCCACAATGGTTATACCCACTCTGATGGAAAGTAGCCCTAGTAGAGGCTGATCACCAAGGCAGTTGAAACACATTATCCCTCAAATAATAACATTCCATTGTTTATATTGAAGGGATGGACCTCATAATGAGAAAGCCAGAGTTGGACACATACAGGATGTGCCTATGCCCTGCTCTGAGCTAGCAGTTTGTACTGAATTTCTACTTTCCATATGAAAGTAATAGTATTTTTCATCTTCAGTGGAAAAGACCATTAGATAGCTCCTTCATTCCCTTGTCCACCAAAAGCAATAGAGGTGACTGGGATTGGGAGTAGGGAACTCTAATAGGCTTTCTGAAAGAAGTGGCAATTGAGACAATCTTCAGCCTTGCCAACTCACTCAAAAATTGCTTACTGGGCTCCCCAGTGCTGGAAGACTTTTAAAAATTACCTTGTTTGTAGTTGGGGTTGAGTTGGCTTCTTTGAGATGTTGTAAGTCCTATATTCTAATCACATTTTTTAAAGCCAAGACTTCTTCCTTTCACAGTGAAAGCTGGGATTCCCATGTAACAACACAAAAATGCTGGTCGTTGGAGAAAACACCCATTTGGGCTAGAATATTTGCATCAAAGGCCACTACCAGCATGTCATTTAATGCCAAGGAACTTTGGGAGGTTGAAACCTTCCAGAAGTTCTGTCAATGACGAAAGCAGGTGCTGACACTGTAGGATTAGACTGTGATTTAGGGAATGAGTTTGAGTAAGGTGTTTGTTACAGCATTGTCACCTGCAGTTCTCAGTCATGTAAGCTTGTTTTTCTGCAAGCTCTGCCTGCAGCAAAGCTTGATCATAGAATCACAGAATATTTGACTTGGAAGGGACCTACGAGGATCACCGAGTCCAACTCTTAAGTGAATGACACCTATGGGGATCAAACCCACCACCTTGGCATTATTAGCACCACACTCTAACCAACTGAGCTCATCTCAGGGAGATGGGGATGTTCCAGGATAACTTTGGGCAACAGATTCCTCAGTGTCTGGATGAAAGAGACCTTTACTGTGTGGATCTGCATGCTCAACTAACATGGACAGGAGGAAGGTGAAAAGCATGTCTTCTGCCCTGGAGCTGATTTTAAAGCTGACAGAAGAACTCTCACATGCTAATTTAGTGCTTTCTTGGAAACATCCTCTCTGTGACTTAGAAGTGGCAACCAGGGTACAGCAAAGTGTTAAAAGGATTATCTAAAAAGGAAAGAATTCCTTTGGAAAGAAGCAAATTTGTCAGTAGTGTGAAGGGAAGGAAAGGAGGATGCAAAGAAGGATTCATTATGCAGAGAAGAGAAGGATAGACAGGGCTGGGGATTTTCACCTACTGTAGCACATTAATTCACAGAGGAACCTGAAAGTGATTTGAAAAATGAGGCATGGGAATCACAGAAACGCTCCAGAAGGATTGGAGGATGTTCTGAATGTGAGCAAAAGCAGAGTTATCCCAAGACAGACCTAGGAACAGCACCTAATGAATTCAGATGGCAGCTAGTATGCAAATATCTGTAGGGCTGTGACAGTCATCAAAATAGAACTGTTAACGCCAAGTCATGCCAATTTTCTGTAGAATCCCATCCAACATCCTTTAAATCATTGGCAAGATTCCTGTTGGCTTCAGTCTGAAGACTCCTACTAACCTACACCCTCGTCCTAGCCAGAGCCCAGCTCCAAAATGGACACCCATCAGCCACAGCTGTCACAAGAAGGTGGCCAGGATTGAACGCTATCAGTGGCCCTCCTCTTCCCGTGACAGCCACTTGTGAACACCAGAAAAGCCCAGCAAAACCTGTCAGACACTTTGGAAGGCAGCAGAGACCTGCCTGAGCATCAGCAAAGTCCAGAAAAAGCCCTGCCATACTCTAGAGGGAATTAGGGCCCCATATAAGCCTCACAAAGGCTGGGAAAAGCCCCAGGACACTCTGGAAGGCAGCAGCAGGCCTTGCAGGCCAAAGCAAAACCCAGCAAAAACCCCAGGGTACTCTGGAGGGAAGCAGGGCCCCTTATGGGCACTGACAAAAGCCCTCAGATAGCGTTAGGTGGGTGGGGTTGCGTGTAGGTTTAGGGATATGCTTAGAGTTGGGATTAGGGATTTGGTTTAGTTATACAGTTTGGGGTTTACAGTTAGGCTTAGGCTTTAAGTTTAGGGGTTGGAGTTAAGGCTAGTGATTAGAGTTTAGGGCTGGGGATTATGGTTAGGTTCTGGGATTGGAGTTAGCGCCTTCACGACTAGCTTTGTGTTTAGAGTTAGATGGTTAGAGCTGGGATTACAGGGTTAGATTTAGGCGGCTGTGTTTAGTATTGTTTTATAATTAGGAGGTAATGGTTTGGTTTAGGGATTAGAGTTAGCATTAGATTTAGAATTAGGGTTTGGTTTAGAGGTTGTTTAGGGTTAGGATTTAGTGTTATGTTTAGCCTTATGGGTTAAATTTAGGGTCATTGTCAGGGTTTCATGTTTGGGTTAGGGCTAGAGTGAGCTTTAGGATTATGTTTTAGAGTTTGCCTTTTTTTTTAATAGATCAGAGAAGTTAATTGATAATAAGAATTTTAATAGTTATGGTATCTGTCAGATAATTAACAGATTACTTGCCCTTGTTCCACGTGCTGTTTTTAGATGTGAGTGAGAGTTGGAAACTGGGTTAGTTGCTGCACGTAGGAACAGGTGTTTCATCTATCACAAACAAGAATTTTTTCAGCAGAATTGACCCAGGTGCAACATAGATTCCAGCTGACACACAGGATGGTTTAGTACAAGTCTGAACTGTCATAAAGACCCCTGGGTTTGAGAAGCCAGTCAGTCATGCAAGTGATACAAATCCAGGAGGAATTACTGGTACTTTGGAAGACAGGCTCATCAGGTAGGTGTGTTTCCTGAACAGATGAGAAAACTGTTGGTGCCATTCAGGAGATTCATGGAAAAAAGTTCATGCAGCCAGAAATAATTAGATGCACAAATACGGGAGTGGCCAAAAAGTCGTGGAACAGATCAGAAGCTGCAAGATATCATGACTAACAGTAAAAGTTAGTAGTCTGATGCTCCATGTAGGAGGAGCAGATGCCAGTCACACCAACTAACACTGGTGAATCCCAAATCATATCAGCCAGGCTGTACTCTGATATCCTTAGCATGTGTTACTCTACAGCATACAGCATCTGATGTAGGAAAGAACTAACAGGAAAAAAGCAAAAATGCATGCACAAATTCTTTCAGAAGCACAACAGAAACAATGAGCAGTTTGATAAAAAAAGGAAGAGAGTTGGCAGTATTTAATCTGGGAAAGTAGGCAAGATTGGGATGTCATGACATTGTAAGGGTGGAAAAAGGTACATTGTGTAGAGTTTGGATAGTGAATCAGTAGTCATGAGGCACAGAAAAACCCCTGATCTAATGCATCTTTCCTAGAGCTAGTAAAGAATAAACTATAACGCAGCTACACTCTAGGATGGAAATTACTAAAAAAACCCCACCAAACAATTATTAAGTGACTTAATAATCACCTTTGACATCCCAGATGAGTTCACAGTTCTCTGACCTGAATAGATACTGCAAGGAAGTCTAGTTATTTCATGCAGGAGTTGCAAAGTTGATGGGCTCTGTGATGCCAGGACTTGAGGCTGATGATGTATCTGTCTTCAATCACTGGATTTCAAGTTGAAAGAAAGGAGCTGATAGAGCAGGAGACTTGATGCTGTAATTCATTGCAGCAGTTAAACTGAGCAATAGGATCTCTGAGGAAGTAGCAGAGGTAACAGGAATGTAGCTTTAGCAGCTGGAGTGCAGAGAGGAAGGGCCTGGTCAGAAGAACAGGGTCTGCTAGTCTGGGTACTGTATAACACCAAGAGATGATAAGCATTGCCATTCATATAATATAGCTTAGTTCCCAAAGATGAAGTGGCAAAGTCCAAGCCCCTGTGTGTACTTTAGGCATCTACACTTGGCATTTCTGCAAAGGTTTTCTAGAATTGAGAACTCTTAAAGTGTTCTTGCTGCAAAGTTTTCCCAAGAAAATACTTCTGTTCTGCTCTGAGCCTGGAAAAAGTAACAAAATCCAGCTTCCCAGAGTACAGGCAAGGGGAACAGAGCCCTTCCCACAAAGAAATGGGAGTGGTGTCCACTCACATTGAGGCAAAGAGAAGGGAAACATTCATGGCAATCTTTGGAGGTTTTGGGGGAAAGCGCCCTCCTCTTGTCCACAGAACAACTACAGATTGTTCACAGAGACTCTCTTGCCTCATGAATAGAGGGTCTTGTCATTAAAGGGGTAGGGTAAATTTACTACAGAAACAGAAACTGGAGTGACTAGGGACAAATAGAAAACCAAGAACAAAATGCCCACTTGGCACATTGGGACAAGCAAGAGGGTCCACTGAAAGGAGGGGCATCTCTGAGGCACTCCCAGCATCAACACCTTCCAGCACTCACTTGCCTTTTTCTCACTCCCCAGTGAAGACCTCAGCCTAGAACTCCGCCAGGTTAGGGGCATGTGAGCCTCACCCTCATCCTTCTTTCATGACAGCAAGACTCCTCAGCCCCAGACATGAGGAACAGCCAGTCACTGACCAGGCTCTTCAGAGGCATGTAGAAAAGGAAGCTCTTGACTCAGTGCTTTAAATCTCAGGACTCCTTCCTCCAGGTCGATGCAACACTAAATAAGGGGAGAGCCAGTTACTTGCTGGATATTTCAGGTAGCAAATCTGATGATGTCTGTGACTGGGGAAAACCTGTAACAGCACTTTGGGTTTGGACAGACCTTAGTTTCTCTCTCTGTTCCCCATGCTGCCTGCTTGCTCCTGTTTTCCTTCAATGGATTCCTCTCCAAAACCTTCACAGGACCATTCCCCTCCCTTCTTCCTATGACTCTCTCTGAGTTGATGTCCTCACATGACTCAGCCATTCAGCCCAATGCTTTTCCTATTTTATGAGTCTAACATATGGCTACAAATACGTGACAGGCAGGAGCCAGGTTGCTGCACCATATTCTGAGCCACCCAGGAACCAGGCTCAGCAGAGCATTAACCCTGAGCCAAGCTGGTAACAGGAGAGGACTCTTTCCACTCGTGTCCAGCTAGTGTTGGACAATGAATGAGATTGTACAGCTTATATGGCTTAATGCAAAAGCAAAGCTTGTTCACATCTGCTTTCAAAAGGCAACACAGGTCTAATTTGTGACAGTGTGCCTTGCCTTTTCTTGCCTCTTCTTCAGTTTCCTCTTCCTGTTTGCAGCTTGTATAGTCAGGAATACAAAGAATGGGAGATTTTATTAGTATCCTATTGGGAGTTTCCTTTCTTAAAACCTTTAAAGGGGACTGGAAAGGAATCAATGACTCAGAGCATACTGCAGCCAGTCAGGCAGCTGCGTGACTGGCATTGCCCTGAAAGACCTGGACATAAGTATTTCTGATGCCTACAGCAACCAGGTCTTGGAGAACTTCTCAAGAGGAGCCCTGCAACAAGCAAGGAACTGTTCCTTACCTTGAGAGACCACAGAGTCTGGAGACCAATGCAAAACTCCAGCATTTCATCATCTGAGAAGAAAGAAGAGACTGATCAGGCTTAAGATTATATAATACTGCCCCTCTAAAGAAAGTGTGTCTCTCCTGTGAGAGGATATGGAATACAACATCTGATTCATAAAGTTAGGTGGCTGTGGTCTCTTCAATATAAAGTAGATAGCAAATAATAAGGAAAGTGATGAATGTAACACACAGACATTAACTAGCAGGTAGTAACAATGACAATAATTAATCAGCACTCTTCTGGCACTGACTGATAAGCCATTAAAGGACTTATTCCAGCACAGACCTAAATATGGTCAAAATTACCTTTTGTAGCTGATAAGAGGAGGAAATCATTATTATCTTGACTATTACAAGATATTTGAGGAGGGTTGTGGGATTGTTTGAAACTTAAATTGGGCTGTCAGAGGGGGCTTGTGGGATACTGTAAAACTTACTGTGGGCTGTGTAAGAAAAGGATTAAAGGCAGGAGAAGGCAAGGAGCAAGGTAAATCAGTGAGAATAAGCATGGAAAAATGGAGAGGAAAGGGGATAAGGGGGCCAGTCACATGCAATCAGGCAGCTGGGCAGTTCAGTTGCCTGACCAAACCCTGCACCTTATGGCCACAGTCTATCCAATCATCTTATTAGATGATTTTACTAAGTACTTTTTTTTATGTGTAACTTCCCTATCCTACATTTGACTGGTGCAAGTCTTCAGTGTCAGCAACTGTAGAAGATGCCATGGGTTAAAGGTCAAACAGCTCTAGATGTCCCTGACTTGAAGGACTGGCAAGGGAGGTGCTAGTAACTGAAGGGACTGCAGGCCATAGGGCTCACAGGTGTGTGTCAGCAACTGGAGTGAAAGTTGTAGCACACAGGTGCCAGCAGAGACACCACTGTATAAGAGTGGGTGCCATAGAACTTGTACATCTGGGTGCCAGCAACTGGAGGGATTGCGATGTGTGCTGCAAGGTCTGAGTTCATTAACTGTAGAAGGACTATGTCTCACAGAGCTTGTAGGTCTCAGTGACAGCAACTGGAGAGTTCAGCATGCAGGAGAGCTCTAGGTACCAGCTGTCACTGGGGTCACAAGAGCCATACGTTTGTAACTCAGCAACTGAAGAGGACAGGGCGTGTGTATGAGAGGTCTAAATGCCACTAACTAGAAAGACTTGCATGTGTTTATGTTTCCCCAGGGAATTTGATCCTATGAGGTTGTGGCTTTGTACATACAATTAGCTCCCAAAACTCAGTCTGGTCTAGCCAGTGAGTGGGAAGAAACCTGCATCTGGAAAGACTCAGCATCTGAGTCAGTGGCTAGGTAGGGGGCCTAGGGTCCAGACGTGGATATAAGACAGATCTAGAAGCTGTGCTGTTCTTTGAAGACTCAGTGAATACAGGTGAGCTTGTGAATCTAGAGACTAAGGATGTGTGAACTTCTGCTAGTGAACTTCAGTCCTGATCAGCTGGAGAAGAGGACCAGTACTGGGCTATCTGTGCTGGTGTTTATGTGCCTGCTCATAAAGACACTGCTCGGCATGTGGTGGTCTGTGTGACTGGCCTTGTCTGTGTCCTTCCTCTGTTCCTCTCTGGAATATACGTTCAGCCTTGCTACTATCTGAACCTGCCACTAGGAACATGCATTGGACTGGGTGGGAGTGACCTCCTGGGTCATAGAGTCACCCATCTGGACTTGAGTGGCAGCTAACGAGGAATCCACAGGTCCTGGAGTCTTCATGAATCAGGAGCCACCAGTAATATCATTAACACCTGAATGCCTGCTTGCCCTGTAACGAGTGGCTGTAATTTATCATTTTTTTATAACCACATGAGTGAGAGCACTCTGTGCACAGGCAGATGTAAGACACAGGAGAAACAATTCTACTCCTTCCAGGCAGCCATTTCCACATCCCAGCAAATGGATAGGTGCTACTGGGCTAAACTCATCCATGCTGGTGCTAATACAGATTCCCTGTGTAGGGCAAGAACAAGCAGAGGGAAAACCAGTAGAGAAGAGTGAGTTGGAGTAAGATGACTATGATTGTGGAAAGAATGGACATGAAAAGAGGGAGCAAGGGAGGCCTTAGAAGGTGAATAGTACTCATCAAAGATGAGGAAACAGATAAAAGCAAGAGAGAAAAGCTGAAAGATTAATAGGGTTAAAGAACAGGGGGAAAAAGACAACTAAGTTGTTTTCAGCATATGCACAGCTTGATGTGAATGTGGAACATGCAGCCTTTCTGTTTTCTGTGTGTGCCTCAGTGCCTGCTGACTTGACCTTTTCTTCTATGGCTCCTTCCTTCAAAGGATCCTGCTTCAGGACACTGTGAAGGAGGGAGACTCGGCACTCTGTGGCTACCAGGTTCTCTCAGGGTGCTCCCTGAAGCAGAGGCAGATGAGTACACAGAGAAACACTCTGGAGAATAAGCCGTACCCTCTGTTGCTTTCTCTGATGACTTCCAGCCAGCCAGAGATACAAGTGCCCATTCAATAGGAGCACATTGGGTACTAGACGACTAATCAAGCTGTCTGCATAATTTTGAGAAAAGTCCATTTTAGAATGGAAATGAGAATTTTTCACATCCTTTGTTAAGACCAAAAAGCAAATAATTTCTCCCCACTTTCAATGTCTTCTGTGTTCTCCATACTCTTCCTATACCCTTTGCCTTTGGTTATATTGAGGATCTTCACAGCACATAATGACGTTGGCCAGCAATGGAGGTGACCACATCACCAACCTCCCACCATGTCATGCTCTTCCTAAAGGTCTTTTTAAATGCCCTTGGCAGGGTGAGAGGGACACATGAAAAGTAGGGGAGAGGAGGGTCTGGCACTCACCTACAACCAGTGCTGAACACAGCACTCTCTCCTGACCAAATTGCAACTCTATTTCTTCTACTCGGCCAACAACACTGGGGATGGGAAGAGAAAGGTCTCCACAGTCCATGGCAGACACTTCTTCCAGCCTGTGGGACAAAAGAGGCGTTATTACCTCGAGTGGAGGAAGAGGAGGAAACCCAGGACTTCTCACTGATGGCAGTTCTTCTTGGTCTCACTGGGAACAGGCCCACAAGAGGAGGAATCTCTTCCATACAGTGTGTCTGGAGGCAGTTCAACAAGCAAAACCTCACCACTAGCCATCAGCCAAGCAGCTTTGCCTTGCAGACACACAGACAGGATGACACAGCTCTGCCTCCCAGTCTGAGGTCTACACACAACTTTGCCAACGCTCCTGATGCCTTACCCTGTATCCCACCCTCTGCACCTTCTCCTGAACAGCCATGTACACATGCAAAACTGCTAGTAATTACCATTGGGGCTGGGAATCAAGGGTGCCTAGGTTCTTGCCATAGGTTTTCTTTTAGCCATCTCTCCTTTTCTACTGTGTAAAGACTTACCCCAGCTGGTTTAAACAGCTCTTGGAGATGAGGTTTGGTAGACACCCAGTGTTAACAGTTGCTTTCAATACCTGACCTTGGCACTAGAAAAAACAACAACAGATAATTACTGTGGGCTCAAAATGGGCATACTCACTACTCCAGTTTTCTGAGCAACACAGCCAAAGAGGTTGTGTTTTAGGCAGCAGTCAGAATGCAGGAGACTCATCCAAGACAATGATGATCTCTGCAAACCTCTGCCAAAGACTTCATTTTGAATTTGTCTTGTTTCATTTGTATTTGATTGCCCAGCCACTTATCTGTTATTAGTGACTTTACCCTAGCAGTGTTCCAGTCAAGAGATGCATAATTAGTGAATTTGTTCAGAAAACCCCCATGGACTTTATTAGCAGAGCAATAATTGATATGACAAAAGCTTCTAAAGGAGTGCAAACATTTGCTACAGTCATTGTCATCTCTGTGTTTCTTCTGGTGTTGCCAAGTAGCAACACCAGTTGCAGGTAACAATCAATGTTCTCAAGTGAAGAGCTTCCAGAGGGAGAAGCCTGAAACAGGAGCACCCAAGATAAATACCCCTGACATGAGCTGACAGATTCAAGTGACTCCTGAATCCAAACCACAGCCTAGTCTAGAGGTGTCTGTTTTCTGTAGGGCTTACATTATATTCCTATACAGCTCTTCAAGGATATATAACATGGTATTGCAACTACAACATTCACAGCTGGTGTCACTCAGCAAAGGGAGAGACTGGATGCTCTGCACCCCAGTCACCTGTGCATGATCTTACTGGAATTATTCCCAGTGCCTTGCTCACTTCATTTCTTCACCCCTTTGCACTTGAAAAGGAAAAGGAGATGTGGTTGCCATGTGTTTTCTGTTCCCTCTGTACAGAGGTCCTTAATAACAGGCCAGAGGTGATGAAGTAACAGCAGGTCTCACATATGTTAGGGGTCAAAAAATAGGGTCACCAAGGACATCAATAAGAATTATATTCAGGGGGAAAAATAGGAATGGGACTTAGTAAAGGAACTGAAAAAGAGTAACTGCCCTCTACAAAATAGGTCTTTAACATACCTGTAGTGCCTAATACCCATTCTTGATGACCTAGTTCTTAAAGGCTCTGTCTTGCACAACACCCAGAAAAACCCAGGCACAAAGTTTCCCTTTTGGGAAGCTCTTTTTTTCCCCTACTATCATTTGTGTTTTTTCCTGTGATTCCCTCTCTTCCATCCACTGTGGAGCTCTGTGCCATGAGCTGCTCAGAAGCAGCAACAGACCTCCCACTGCTCCTCTACCTTTATGCTCATTTCTGACAAGTTTAAATGCTTAAATACCTTAAGCAGACAGCCATGGTTATGAGGGACTCAGTGCAGCACCAGCAGGGTCAAGGAAAATGTCTCAATTTCCTGATTTTTTAACTGAATTTGTTTATGATTACTAATCATCACAGAGAGCTACATCCAGTATTTCCAAGATTTCATTTTCAAAAATGAGCTATTTGTGGGTAGTTAAGAAGAGAAAAAGGATAGCAGTTGCTAAGGAATCACTTTGGGAGCAGACAGACCTAAATGCATGAGCTGTTGTTATAATAAGCCTAAACTGCATCACTAGGCAGATTCTTAAATTTTGTTTCCAAGCAGGCTAGGAAAGTTGCAAGTTAGAAACTTGCTAGGATATAACAGGGCAGTAATTATTCTGTAGAAAACAACATTTAATCTCATTCAGTGTAAACAGCCCATCACAGTTATCAGCTCCAGCAGCCTCACAAAAGTTATCCACCTTCCAATTACACCACTAACCATTTGCACAGAGAATTCACCAGGAGCCTGAGGAAAGTCGTGAGTCCAGCACACCACAGATACAGTGCAGATGTGGTAAGGAGTATACAGGCAGCTGGTGAGCACTGCAAGCCTTCTTGGACTAAGAGGACTTTTTGTCACATTACCCACTCCTATCTCTGTTCCAGAATTTTCAGTTTGTTACTACCAGTCACCATTAGTCTTTATCTAAACATCAATTTTCAGGATTTCTGAGAAAGAGGGGAAGGGGAATCAGTAAGGATCACCATTTATGAAGAACTGTGTGTTCTGAAATAATGTCAGTTCCAAAGTCAAGAAGCTGCTTTAACAAACCAAAGGTTGATTAATGCCAGGTTCCTTTGGCATAGAGGAAAAGTAGCCGGACAGCAGTGGAATCTTTCAGCATTTATTTCCAAGTCAACAAGAGACAAGTTCCACAAGAGAAAAATAACAGCTTGATTATATGATGCAGCTCCCAGTCATGATAAGCTTTCCAAAGTGCTTTGCAAAAACTGCCACAAAAAGGGGGAATTCTGCTAAAATACCATGTGGGCAACCCACCAAGTAAATAGAAGGGTGAATCACTCTGCAGTACAGCTTTACAGACTGGGTCTGTCTCTGAGACTTCAGGAGGCCTCAGGCACAGGGCAACTATAACCCATTAGAGTGAAAACACTTACTGCCTGAATCTCCCTGTAGCCCTGAAGTCTATCTATATTTGGGCTTATTCCCTAGGCAAGTTCAGTTACAAGTTAGTTGATGCATTTGTTACCACTTTGAAATTTTCAGCATATCTGTCTGCATGTAAATGTCAGCTTTATTCTGCTAGACTATCTTTCCTCAGGAGGTGCTGTCAGGAAAAAAAACACTTCACTGGGGTCGTGTTCCATTTCTAATAAAAATTGCGCCATAATCAAGCAGCTCTCCAAAAGGTACCAGCTCACCTCTCTGGTTAAAATGAACTGGCAGCCTGAGTCCTATTTCCTGCCACAGATCTGTTGCTGACAGGAGAGGCTTTTTGAAGTTCACAAATGAGAACATCAAAAGCAGCAAGACTAAAAAGAAGGGGAGGAGAGCTTGCTTCCTTCAGTGTAAGAAGATTAAGTGTGACAAACAATGACTGGCTCTTAAGAAGGGCAGAAAAAGAGAGAAATGCCTATGCAGAATTCAGGGAGAGTTAGACCTATTTCCTTGACTGTGATGTTCATTACCATTCCTCTGGGAGGGAAAATAAAATGTGTGTGACAGCCAGCATTCATTTCATTAGAAACACAAAAGGGAATGACTAGTGGATCCTGATGCTGACTTAGCTACTGCTCCTGGGATACAACACCTGTACGTGCCTGTCCTTGCTCAACGTACATGCCTGGAAAAAACCCACCGTTTATCACTGAGTTTCCTCTTACAGAACAATAAGGCGTGGTGATTAAAGAAAAAGAAACACCTTTATTTGTTCAAAACCGGGCTCCAGGTATTTGGAGAAATTACACTGAGAGCCATTTATCCTACTAGTCTGTTCCCAAGTACAGTTATGTTAACCTAGCTACATTAATGTCTAAAACCCAGGGTAAGCAATGTCTGACTGCAACAGTAAAGGCTGCAAAACAAACCAGACGGTGGCTTTGCTTGGTATCTTTCAGAAACTTGCTGCCATGCTGTGTTCATATTATAATTTATTGTGCCAGCTGAATTCTAAAAGGTGGATGTGTTTTACTTTGAAGTGTAGCCTTTACACTCTGACAGGGGAGATGTTCTTTAGAAAAAGTAACTGAACTAAAAACAGCTTTAAAATGTATTTTCTATCCATTCTGTACCAGGTCTTTATTTTGGTGAGTCTCATATCTGTCCTTTGACACCTGAGAGAATCAGACCAGATTAGATCCAGTAAGTGTAAATCAACTATGGGCACCTGTCTTCAAGTGATAAGGAGACATTCCTTGCTTCTGTATGCAATTATGAAATACCTCCTATCATGGGAAAACTGGCCTTCAAAGGAAGGAGATGTGATTAAGGTAATTTATCCTCAAATATGAACAACTAGAACACATGTAGCAGAGAGGCTTTCCTCTGGCTTTTGGAAGATCTGAATCCAGACTCTAAGAGAGGCCATGCATGAAATCTGCTGTCTCTGGCTGCAGCTGGCTTTGCAATTTTTAATTCAGCATGGCCCTTGGGAGGGGGGCAGCTGGACTCTGAGCTTTTGCCATCACTGTGAAATCAGCAGCACTGTGTTGTCACCTTACCTGGCACTGTATTAGCAGGAGTGAAGTCTCTTTTCTCCTGTCCTCTCCCTTTTCCATCTTTTCATCCTGGTCTTTTGCCAGTGGAGATCGAACCCTTGCAGACTGAACCCTGGTCTCGCCCCGCAGCTTGTTCAGATTGCCTTCCAAGAGACGCCGCTGGACCACACTGTGTGGCTGCTGTCTCCATCACAAAGAAAGAGAAATCCCAGCTAAGTATGGAGCTAATGACAAGGAGAAGCAGATTGCAAATGCTTCACCCAACTGATCATCCTGATGTAAGACAGGCTTACTCCAAAAAACTTCCTTTAAATCTCAAGATTTTTTCTGTGGCTACTAAGGTGATGTTGAAGTGATGGACCACCTGTGACAGGCAGGTCTCTTGGATGCAATTACTGGAGGAGAAGAACATGCCTGATGCATGCTCTGCCCACACATATCTGTTCCTTCAGCTAAACATGCACTTGGCAGTCTCACACCTGTTCAGGTACTGCCGTACACTACTTGGTGGGTGTGTGCTGACATCCAACAAGGCACATTCAGACCTTCTAATGTGGGAGGGGACAGGGAATGCAGCATGTGTGTAATGTGTACCTGAGGGCAAGAAGGCAGGATTCTAGAAATTTTAGGTGTACAAACAACTATTTGTCATGAAGCAGGAAGCTTCCCCTGAAGAAGAAACTAAAACTAGCCCTTAATGTTCTTTAGAGTTCGTCTCTGCTCCCCCCCATCAGACATTAGCTTTGGCAAATATTGATCCAGTATCTGCACTCCCTGCACAGCTACTGAATCAACAATGGGCAACACCAATGAAATAGGCTTGTTGGAGGAAGCTTTGTCCATTCTCCATGTACGTGGCCCCATGGCCTCCTCCAGAAGAACAGCTGCTCAAACCTGACCATGGCATTCTCATTAACAACTGCCTAAGTGAAGAAAGGCCAAGAATTTAAAAGGGTTAATATGCAACAGCATAAACTGTTGCTTTTATCTTTCTTTAAAAAAATAAATTGAAAGATAAATTAAATCCCAGATGGTGCAGCAGCTTGATGTAGGATCTTGTCAATGTGCAGCCTAAACACGTGGATTATACCAGACATGCCAATGAGCTGTGCTGTATTAACCCCACAGGGTATGTGTGCTTTGGACTAGCTCCATGCTTGGTCAGGGGGCTGAGGCTGCTGGGAAGTGTGTAAATTGCCACTTGAAGCACCTTGACTTGTCAGATATGCCCAGTGTTTGGAGCAGGACAGCTGTTATGGGCTTTTTGGTTGCACTCAGTGTTGCTCTTTGCAAGATCCCAAATCCTTCATGCCTCTGTTTCCTTGTCACTCAAGAAGTGAGTGTCAGATCATTCACATGCTGCTTGAGAGACACTGCAGTAGTTGAAAAGTGAGGTAAAAATATCCCTCTGTTCCTGGTCTTTTCCCAGCCTTCTGTGCCGGCTCACCGCACAGCTGGCCATGGGACTTAACTCCCTAAATACTCTGAGCACAGTGCCAGTTTGGCTGCCAGCTAACATCTGGGCCATGGGAAAAGGGCAGGGAATAAACAGCAGGTCTCCAACTTCCCATCCTCCCTCCTATCTCACACAATCTGGCATGCAAAGGACCTTTCCCTCTCCCTGAAACCTTTCCCACAGAAAGAGCAGGCCCTTTGCAGCTGCCACCTCTGTCCCCTTCCTGTCACTCAGGCTGGGAGGAGGCAAAGTGCTGATGAGGATTAGCCGAACTTTGGGATTGTGGAGGCATCTGATCAAAACCAGACTCCTGGGGCCCTCCTTATCTTCTCTCTCCCCAGCAAGATGGAGAAGTAAATATCGTTGTCTCTCTTGGACTGGTCAGTAACAATTAGATTTAGAGGACAGCGAGGGAGGTTCTGAAGGGTGTTGTGGCCAGCAGCTGAAAAGGAGGCCCTCTCAGGGCACTTAGAAAGATCAAAGCAGATTCCCATTGCAATTTGGGGAAGGTTCAGGCTCTCTAGTGTGAAATCTCAAGGCCTTGCTATGATTAGTGACACTGTATGAGCTGGGGAACTTAATTTTTGGGAGGCAAGAAGCCAGCTCTTCAGACTTTCTTGGTACTTTCAGAATATGTATCTCATGTAGCTACTTGCTTGTTTTGCCATTAGGAGAAAATAAATCATGTTTGTTGTTACAAAGCTAGAAACCTGAGGTCTCCACAGAAATGTATAATTACTCATTTTTGGAGACATGATGAGCCCATCACTGCTGGATGTATTGCATAAGCTGAATGCACACCCAGAATACACAGAGAGGAGTGGCAAAAAGTAACAGCCTGTGCCTGCAAAAGAAAGCACATATTTAGTTTTAAATTAGATGGGGCCTTGCTCTAATTTTAGGAGTTTTGGGATGGCCACAGCTGGAGTTCCTGGCACTGTCAATGGAGACCTGTTTTGGAGAATCAATTAAACTCTCCTCCCAGTGTAAGTGCTATAGGACTCTGGGGTGTTTTGCTCTCTCTCCAAAATCAAACTCCCCAGCACTTCCTACTGCTGCTGTTTTTAGTACATTCCTTTTTTTGTATGCCTGTCCTCCAGGAGGGATCCAGATCAATTTAAGAAACATATATGGGGTTTTCATAGGGCTGGAGGAATGCCTGTAAAAATATGCCAAAAGCATATTTTGAACTTTAACTTGTAGTCTCGAAAACATCACAGCAATATCACAGTGTCCCATCAAGTTGCAGGAACTGCTGAACTGCTCTTGAAAATCTAAGGCCTGGTTCTCTTCTTGCTCCAAGGTAAAGCAGAAATGGAGGGACCACACGGATCACATGTCTGCAAACTTTGCAGAGGGGCCACACTTTGTTTTGTGCCCTCTAGTGCCAGAACAAAACCTCCATGTCAGAAAAGTTGTTATGCTTTATATACTGCTCTCTAGCTCCATGGTAAAAATGTTTCAGCTATTGTGTTGTGGTTCAAACATGAAGCATGCAGTGTTTTGCAGTGACTGAATGCCATCTGCATGCACGGAATTCTCCTTAGAGTAAGTGGTTAATTCAACCAGGAGAGATGCTCGTGGTGAGTGATTCAGACAAGGACTGTCTTGATCAAGAAAGCATTTGTGGCTTCAGGGTGCCAGCTGTCACTCTGGGGCATGGTGTGACAGGAGTCAATTCCAAAGCAAAGGAGATAGATGTGTTTCTCTCTGCCTTTGTGGCTGGGGTCAACAAACGTGCACTAGAAGACTCAGAAGTGGCTCCTCCCCATACCCTGCCAAAAGCTGTCCAGGGACAGGCCTGGGGTATGTCTGGCCATGCCCTCCTGAAGGGATGTTTGAGCTGCAATGCCTCAGGCCCTGAGGGTCAGTGCCTGCCAGCCTGTGCCACCAGCCTGAGCAGAGCCCTCCAGGCTCCAATGTGGCCAGACCAATTTCCCTGTGGGAAGGACAGTCCCTGTTCCTCACTAGGGCAACACTTCTGTGACTCGCCTCCCATACCTCAGCAGTGTGCAGGGCCAGAGGGACACTCAAGACCAGTCCCTGCCCACAGCCATGTGTGTGCAGCTGTGAAGGGCTGGCAGGACATGAGGCGACAGCTCAGGGTGACTTTGAGGAGCCACCCTTTACCCTGCTGAGCCAGGGACTCTCAGCATCTGCTGAGGCAGCTGTGGGGAGGGTGGTGGGAGGCCGGACAGTGCACCAGCATGGGTATGTGGCACTGACCCCTCATCTGTGCAGGGCAGAGTCACTGCACCCGAAGTGTTCAGCAAGGAGGATAACTCCCAGTCAGGCCACCCAGTGCTGAGGACGCTCCCCATCCCACACACATGTGCTCCTGGTGTGCCTTGGTGCCAGCAGCTGTGGGAGCTGGGAAATGATGGGAGACAAACACACATCAGCATCTGCAGTGGTGTGACTGTTTGAGGATACAGAGGGAAGCCCAGACTGCAAGGAGGGGCAAGGCTTTTATGACACCCACAGGGACAGATGCAATAAGTGGGTTGTGCCCCCACCACAACCGGACCCAGGCCCTCTTTTGGGAAAATGGTTTAGACCTCTGCATCCTTGAGCAGTTAAATGCCACAGCAGAGAGAAGAAATTGGACAGCAAAACTGCCAGAGCAAGGGGAATGTGTGCAGTTGAGCCAGCAAGAGATCCCATGGGGAAACTGCTTCCAGCCTTGGGGAAATCCCTCCAAACCACAGACTGCCCAGGCTCCTGGAACGGATCTCCCTCCCTGATCTTCCTGCTCCATGTCTCCACAAGGAGATACCCATAGGCCTCATTCCCATGCCTCCTCCCCAAAGGTATGATCCACAAGTGCCAGGCACTGCATCTGCCTGCGTGCCTGGTTAGTGATTCTGCCCTGTGTTTGCCTCTCCACAAATGCAGAGAGTGGGGGAGAGAGAATAATTCAAAAAGGTGACAAGGTCAAACATAAGCCTATATCAGAGTTTCATGAATTGTTCTTCCCTTCCTGCTGAGTCCAGGAAGCAGTCTGCATTTGAGCTGGATCATGCAGGAATACATGGGGGTTTTCAGATGTGTCCCACATGGAAACATACATGTCATATAAACATATATAGGTAGTGGGTGAGTGGAAACTGGGGTCCTGGAGAGTCCTTCCAGTTCATGGCTGCCTGCCCCTGTGAGTTTAGTTCCTAGTAGGATGCATAAGAACATAAATGCAAATAAATAAGTGATTCATTCTTTCCCTCCACCCTGACCTGCTCCTAGATGATCCTGAAGGGAAGTTTCATCTTGCTGAACCCATGACCCTTTCACAAAGCCTGACAACAGTTCTCAACTGGGATGAAAGCTATTAGGAGGATTCCCTTCCAAATGGGGTCCCACTGGACTCACCAGATCCTTGGAGGTGCCAAGCCTTGTCAAGCCATCCAGGGGCAGCAGATCAGCCGAGTCCTTGTGCACAAACTGGGTGGCCTGTTTAAGCCGCCTCTTCTGTTGCAGAATAGCTTTGTTCCTCAGCTCCATCTCACACTCCTGTCGCTCCAGGTCGGGAGTACCCTCATTCTGCTTTTCCTCCTGGTCTCCTTGCCCCAGTGGCAGGGGGCAGCTCTTCCTTGTGCTCATGGTGAAGATTCAGACAGAACAGGTCCTCCTTGGTATGCTGGGGTGTTCCCTGGACTCGTCTCCCGGTGTTTGCCCTCTGGAGGCTGACTCAGTCTCTGATCTCCTTTTCTGTCCCCTTCCCCACAGCTCTCCTTCTCTTCCTTTCTCTGACTTTCTTCCTACTCTCTTAGTTATAACTCACCCATCTCTGAAGTGTCTCTGCGACTGTTTCTCACCCTGCCCTCTCCACTGCTCGGTGTCCCTCCGCTCCCGGCCTCTTCCTCTCCCTCACTTCTGCCTTGACTGCAGCTCTGCCTCCTCCAGTCCGTGTGTCCCTGTCGTAGCAAAAAAAGCCCCGCGTCAGAGACCGATTTCCATAAATCACAGCAGAGCCGGCAAGATGCTCCGGCTGGAAAAATCCAGCAGCAGAAGGATGATGACCTGCTGTCGGGGGCCGGACTTACCTCCCCGGGCTGCGCGCACGCACCCGCGCGTGTGCCCGTGTGTGATTCCCGTATTCCCTGTCCCCGGCACGCTGGGGACACGCTGAACCCGCCGGCGGCAGCGTGCGCGGTCTAGCGGCTCTGCCAGGGGGTTTGACGCATCTCAGGGTGCCTGTAAATACTGGCAGCAACACGGTTCAGCCGGGGAGATGATGCAGTGCCTTGGTAAATGGGAGAGAGCATCCTCCTCAAGGCTCCTGGCAGGCATGCCCAGTCTCCTTTCTGCAGAGAGTGTCATGCGTTGGGAACAGGCTGCACTGAAGGATTTTTCTGTATGCCTTGAACAAAATGCTGAAGGTCTGGTTTCTGCTTCCAGCCAAGGCAAATGTATTGGGCCTGATTCTGCCCTCATTTTCACCTTTCTCCATCTGGAGCAATCCCCTCTGACGTTGCAGGAGCCTAAAATCACTGGCTTGCCAATAGCAGTGAACTTGACTCACTGTATAGACTAAGAGAGTGCTGACACTGTTTGCAGCCTGGGATGTCTGGACCAGCACAGACATCCCTCCTCTCAGGGCAGAGAGGACATGACAGAGCTCACTTTTTCAACTTCCCACCTCCATATTGTCCTGCTTGAAATAGTAAGTTTCAGCTTGAACTGAAGCTGCTTTATTTTGATTCCTCTTCACTGGTTAATACACTGCCCATTAAGCACCGGTTCTGACATCATGTACAGAAGAAGAAACCAAATTTTACTCAGCTGTGAACCTGAGGACAGCACTACCTTTCCATGAAAGCCAGCAAGGGGTGAAACAGCTTTCATGTGCAACACAGAAGGAATAGCAGCAACTGACTGAAGTTACCACAAAAGAAGAACTTTTGTTGCTGCCTTTGTTTTGTTTTCTGGTTTGGTAGTATGTAACATTCTAATATTACTAATACCAATTATCTCTATGTTCTAGATTCTATATAAAAGTATAACAGTGAGTTTGCAATATTAGGAAGTAAATCCAATATGAAGATCCAAAGTTAAGTCCTGTCAGCGCACTGCAAAACCTCTCTTGTTTAAAGCTTTCTCTGCTCCTTCATGCCTTCTGCTTTTAAGAGCAAGTTGCTTAACTCTTTCTATCCTGTGATGTATTAGTTCCAAGATATGGCAAAAAGCCCTAGCATTTTTATGGAGGTAAAGTCTGCTATCTTCTCTCTTCAGAGGCTTGCTAGGTTCTAGGTCAGTTTTTTCTATTCAGCTATTACTTTTTCCATCCTGTTCTTCTTAAAAAGAACCTGTTTAAGAAGTAGGTTAGTTGTTTTCTGTTTTTTTGTTGTTTCTTTGGTGTTTTTTTTTAACAGAATGGACTCTCTTAAAGGTTTTCTACTGGAAAATCAGATCACAGTGCAGCAAATTTAGGGATTTTTTGCACCAGTTATACCTTTCCCAGTCATCTTTTGTAGGCCCTGAAAAATAGTATGACTCACCAAGTGTCTGTGTTAGAAAAATAAAACTTATTTAGACAAAAGTATTGATACACAGTCCCATACACACTGGTAGATTATTTTCCATTCTTGATCCAGTCACATACAATAATCATAACCCATTATACCTCACCATTCTGCACCCTTCATATAGAAATCCTTACAGGATATGTGACAGTGATGTTCAGACAATAGAAGAACCTCTCTGCCTCCACAGAAGACAAAAGCCCTTCTCACTTCTCCAGCCAGCAGCTTGGCCTTCTAGCTCAAACTGCTACAGGTCTGGGGCAAAAGGTTCCTGGTTGTAACCACAAAGCTACAGCACTGTATCCATGTTTATGGATGTTGGTCCCTGATCCTGACCACCTCCCTGTCAGAAACACTGAAGAATTCAGAAGTAGTGCCAATATTTCTAAGGAAAAGCACTGAAAAGCAGAATTTCCCAGTAGCCAGTTTGCCCAGCCAAGAAGCAAGAGAGGATCAATACTCCAGTCAACTATTCCTTTGTTGGAAGAAATTCATGAATAGTACCTGGAGTAGTGAAGAGGAGAAATGGACTCCTTTGCTGCATGATCAGCAGCTCACAGATGAAAGAAAGTGGCACCAATATTTTATTGAGTACGCCTGTTGTTTGAGGAGCTGCTCTGTTGAGGGCTTTCATTGGTTTGACTTTAAATTTCACAGGCTGAGGTTCTTTCACCAGACATTTTCCTTGTATCTCGCTTCTGGGAAGCTTTACCTTTTTTACTATTTTTTACTTTTTTTTAATGACTAGGTTAGATTATCCCCTCTATAATATTCTCCTGCTACTTTGGCAACTTCTAATGGTTGTTTGTTTTTTTTTTTTTTTTTTTAGAGATTTCTCTTCAGCTTTGAATTTTCCTCTTTCAACGGTTTGGAAACCATTTTTTTGTTCTCCTGAGAGCTGACACAGTGCAGGTGCAAGGGTGGATTGTGGATAAAGAGCTTTACATTTCTTTTGTGACAAGCTGGGCAGTTACAGAGCTCACAATAGCCCCCACATAATGTAAAGGGTGTCTCTACATTACACCAGTTTCCAATGCACTGTCTCAGTTTGGTAATGTAAGCTTCAAGTGGGCATGAAAGTGCCCCTGGGTGTAACAACGGTGTCAAGGCCAGGAGATTTCTTGTGATGGCCCAGTGCAGGGTCAGAATGAGGTGACTTTCTTTCATTCTGTTTCATTGTCACAGCCTGTGCACAGTCTGTGGATGCACAGATGGTGCAGAGGAGTGATGAGAGGACAAACCTTACTCAGGCAAATCATGCCTACTTCTCTCTCCCCTTCCCTCTTTGAAAAAACGAAAGCTTCCTCTGCTTTGAATTCCCTCCAGTTTGTCTATTGGTATAATAAAATGCCTTCCTATTTTAGAAATAATAAGTAATGAATTACAGTATTTGTATCAGTGAATTTGAATATGTCTGGCAAATTTCCTTGAGATAAATGTCATCTCAGATGTACATATTTAGCTCAGCTGCTGGATAGCAAAGTGTGTCCTGCCAGTAGGGTCAGCCAGAAAGTAAAAGTTTCCTTAATTAGGTAATTCAGAGTAAAATCTCTGTAGTCATCTGCCATATGGACTAGAGTTATGGTTACTTCATAGAAAACTTCAAACAATGTTGTCCAAATATGAAATCCCTCTGCTGTATAAATATTGCCTGTAATCCTGTCTGTATTGATTTCCTTGCTTGAGTTAAACTGCATTAAAAAGGGACTTTTTCTGTTTGGTTAGAATAGTTAGCATTGCCACAGAACAGTTGCCAATCATGCAGCAGGCAATACAAAATTCCCCCTTCCATTACACAGCCTCATGAATTACACTAGAAGATTCTGGCTTTGTTTTCTCAAGGGGAAAGAATATCCATTTCAAAGTGCTAATGCACATTGCAATGGCAACTGCCTTACTCCTGCTAGAGCTTCTCTGTGCTCTTGAAGAGGTGTAAAGCAGAGAATAATTTCTGGTAGTAATATGCTTACCAATGAAAGTATGCAAGAGTATGAGATGAAGGATAGTTGTGTATTTAAGGCCAATAGCAAGTACTTGGAAATACGCAGTCTCAAAGATGTCTTCAATGTGTGTCTCTGGGTAGTTGCTTTCATTTCACTGTCCTTTCACTTCTTATCCATAGGGAGAAGAGTGTTTCCATTATCCGCTTAGCTTGAGGCTAAGAATGCACTTTTGTTAACAAAAACAGTTTGTAAAAAGTTTCTACATAATGCCCTAAAAATAATAATGAAAATTTTACACCATTAAACTTCCTTTCAGAAGATGTCCTCAAACCTGAATACTCAAAGAGTAAAACCCAGCACAGTTAGAGTTGCCTTGAAAAGCTTATTTGGGTATATATATGTATGGGTCTGTTACCAAAGTCTTGGCAAGGTGCTTTGAGTGGCTGTCCACGGGATTCTGCAAAAATCTACTTTTTTCATATAAAACAACAACAGCGAAGAAAATTTACAACGACCTACACACTTTTTGCCTGTGTCCAGCTAGCTGTAGAATCAGAGCAGATTTTGCCATGCTGAAAATGAAGTCCAGACGTAGTACTTGAAAGGTAAGAATCTCTGTTGGCTGTCTTTGCCTCCAGTCTCATTTCCCTTGGGGACAGGTTTTACTTTTAGAGTCCACCATCACACACTGCAGAAAACTTACCTATCAGCAATTGCCAGGTGTACAGAGGTGTTTCCTGTCATGTTTGTTTGTAAATGGCTTGTTTTGTATCTTACAGCAACAGAGATCAGTCAAGTTCTTGGTCAGCAGTATAATTTGTTGAAATGAACTATTATCACTTAACCAGGTGTATTTGTCAGTATACATAGTTGAAGCCATGTGTATTTATGGGTGTAGCATGTCTCTGGTTGCTGCCTTGTGACTGGAGCAGTTCCAGTGTAGCAGGGCTACTCAGACACACTGCTCTACGGGCAGTCAGCTGCTCTAAAGGGCATTGCAGCCCACCCCTTGTTCTCTTGTTCAGGCAGACTCTTATTTAGAGATGCAGTTTACTCAAGCTTTGGTGCCTGCTGACTAAATCTTTAGTCATGCTGAAGTCGTGGATGGTTCTTCAGTAACAATACCTCAGTCCTGCTTAGTGAATTGCATCTTTTTCACACTGTTTTCTCCTCACTGGTATGTACAAAACATTGGGCCCATCCCTTGCAAACCAGTCAAACCCAAGACCTGAAATAAGTATTTTACATCTGTTCTGTGTTACCTGTTCATTTAGCCCCAGCCTTAAACATGAGAACTGTAGAATCTATAACTGTGGTGGTCCTTATCCAACCTTCTTCTGTTCTCTACTCTCTCAAACAGCCTCAGGTTGATCTAGGTGAGGTTTAAAATGGATATTAGGAAAAATTTCTTCACTGAAAGGATTATCAAGCATTGGAAAAGGCTTCCTTGGTAAGTGATTGAGTCACCATCTGTGGAGGTATTTAGAAGATGTGTTGATTGTAGACATTAAGGGAAATGGTTTAATGGTGGGCTTGGTAGTGTCAGGTTAATGGTTGGGCTTGGTGGTCTTAAAGGTCTTTTCCAATAATAATTCTTTGTCTTATGAACCTGCTCTCTCTTTGAGTCTTTGAGACATCTCCTCATCAAGGTCTTTCTTTGCATCATCCACTCCCCAAAGCCCCGTAGAAGTCCCTAGGACACAAGAGAGCTCATGTTACCCTGCTCAGCTGCTAGCAGGCATGAAAAGCAAGTTCAGAAAGAAATTTCCATACACTCCAGCAAGTCTGTGCTGAGAACACTCTGTACTGAATAGATCTTCTCAGACTTCAGTTGCCAGCTATGGCTGGGGCTAAGGATGTGAAAGAAATTTTTTAAAAAATTGTTTGTAGCAGCCAAAATTTGAAAAATTTTCATTCAGCTTGCAAAAAAGGAAACATCAAAGCCAAGAAGGACACCCTGACAAAATCCTTCCAAAGCAGGGAGGCCCTAGGTCTCTTCAAGAAAAGATTTGGTATAAAGGTTGTTTTTCATCTGAGCAAAACATTCTTCTGCTCTGATTTATAGAAGTAATTGGGTTGCTTGAACTACCTTTCCCTGTGTTCCCTGCCCCTTCTCTCCCCAGTGGAATAACTCTACCGGAGGCTGAAATTCAGTGTGGGTATTTTCCACTCAGACAATTCAGGATTTTATGATGGCATCACCATCACAGTAGAACTTCTAGTACAGAAGCAGCTTTGTGTACACAGTGTAGTTACAGTGACAGGAAGACAGAGGGATGTGTTATCACTTCAGGGATTTGATGGGTAACAATGATGCTTTAAAATGTAATTTTATTTTTGATTATAAATACTAGTTTCATTTAGTTTTGTAGCCTTTAGGATGTATTCATATGTGCACCAGCTGTTTGCTACATTCTTGATGGCTAGGACATGGCATGATTTGAATGACAACTGATATTATCTCATGATCTTCTGACTCCAAGATTTTCATAAAAACAACAAACAAATAAAAACTGAGATTCAGCCATGGGAAATGGCAAAACAGCTCTAACCACTGTGGCATGCCAATCCCATGGGCATGCTTGCAGAGTGCAGACTGTCAAGAACTAGTTAGCTACAGATTAAAGCTCCAGATCAGACCATTCTGTGTCATTGACATCATTACTTGGAAATACTTGGGAAAATGTATTGATGCTGAAGGCATCTACAGTGATCCCACGTTCCAAGTGATGTGCTTTATGGTTTCAGTTCTGCTGCATTCTTGACCTTTCTTCCTCTCCTGGAGGGATTGGATTAGATGCTAAATATATCAAACACTGTTAATTGTCCAAAACTTAAAGACTGCCATGAGACAGGCAAAACTTGAACTGCTCCAAACAGAAGCTTTTGTAAAGCGAAGCTTAAAGTGGAAAATGCATCTTGATAACTCAGGACAGATTAGACCACAAGATGCATGTAAATACTCCTAAATCAATGTTTCTGTTTTCAAATTGGGTGCATAAAAAAATGGAAGCAAATGGGGAGGATAAATAATTCTGATAATTTATCTTCTATGCATACTGTTCATCAGTATGGCCTATATAATGATTCCCACAGATCCTGAGGTGTAGAATAGAACCTGCTTTGCATAATCTTTTGCCTGTATTGCCTGTAAACTGTGTATCATGGTATTTATGATATTTATTTTTCCAAGTTGTATCTGAAACTCCAGGACAAATATGTCATTTGATCTACATCAACAGTTCAGATTCGTGGCCTTTACATTCTAAAACTGCTTGTTTCAAAGCAAGAAACCAGTCTGAGATGACTAGTGAAGCAGGATGTTTTCTTAATTTCAGGCAGCTAATGCTTTGTTAAACCCTGAATATCTCCCTATCCAGTTGTAGCTCACCCCTGCCTGAAAAAGGGGAGGTGGGATGGAAGATATTTCTGTTCAGGAACCAGCTCACATTTTTCAAGCCTGTCATTTTGCTCTTTGAGTCCATAGTGCATTATGAAGAACACATCAGACATTTTACTAAAAAAGAAATGTTCACCTTTCTTTAGAGCTACTCTGCCCTCTGGTAGACATAAAGGCCTGACACTATCACAAAAAGACTGCTGCATTGTAAAATATGTCTTCTCTTCCATATGGGAAAGAGATTAAGCTCTTCTTCCACTAGCCAAGCTGCAAAAGCAAAGGTGGCAATCATCCTTGCTCACCTCCTGTCATGGGGCATTCAGTCCTTTTCAGCTTATAAAACATAGTAGGAGGAATCCTACAGAACCAATGAAGGGTAATTACCCTCCCCTTTACATCTGTCACACTTCCTGCCAGGTATAGAGCAGAATTTTCAGAGGGTCAGAGCATCCACAGCACTTGCTGTCTCCCTGTGGGCTTGTGTATCCCAGGTCTCTTAAAAATTGTATCATAAATTAATGTTTACTTTTACTGGCTAAAAGGTGTTAAACAGCCTTCTCTGTTATCAGAACTCAAGGGAACTCTTGGATGCTCCTGGCACATTAATCAGAGAAGAACTATGGAGGGCTATGCAAACAGTGTGAAAAATTGTGCCTACAGGCTCTTGAGCTGCAACAGCTTCATGAGAAGACAAAGTATGGCTCTGCTTACTGAAAGTGAGTGGACAGAGACATCCACTGTCTCACAAGATCACCCCTCTACACTATAATCCAAATATTGAGCCTGCAGAAGGAGAGGTGATACCTGCCTTTCCTTAAGGAAAGGATACAGGCAGAAGATCAGGCAAACACAGATGGAGAAATAAATATTTTGTTAATAGATCTTCATCAGCCGGGGCTTTGAGCTAGGTTGGCCAAAACACTGGGAAATCTGTTGTGGGAGCAGGAGGTAGAATAGCTTGTGGAACTTTTTCTGTTGTTCCTCCCACCTTTTTCATTGAACTGCCTTCTGGCAGTGCTCTCACTGGAATACTTAACAGGAGGGGAAACTCAGCTTTGGCACTACTATGTTCAAAACACAGTGTAAGTTGGCTATCAAAGCATCTCAGCTGACAGGGATAGCAGGGGATCACCTGCCTGGAACCGACACCAGGACAAGAACATTTCATTATTTGCTGGTGACGTGACCCTTAGTTAGCTGGCTCTCAGGTGTGTGCACACATTGTCTCAGGAGCAAGAAGTGAGAAAAAAGGGAGAGAGGATGCCTTGAGAAAGCTGAGTGTTGTCAGCTATGTAAGATGTACCAGCAGAAAGCATGCCACAAACCGGGCCTCTTCTTCATAACCATAGAAAAACTGAAATAATCACCATTAAACCAAAGTTCGTGAAACATCTGAGGGCAAATAACCTCTTAACAAGCACATGAGAGAACTGCAGTTCTGAAAACCACACACATCTAAACCTGGTTTTATCTCTATAGGGGAAGGTAGAAAGACAGTTTAGATTAAGATTTGTTTGGCATTTACAAGATGGAGAAACTAGTCTGGTGGTGGTGGTGGTGTGATGTTTTAGACTAAGATCTGACCTTTAAAGTCAGGATTTACCCGCAAATAGCAGAAGAAAATGCATTATATAAAGTGAGGGGTTGAGTAACCAAATCTAATGTGGTTTGGTCAACATGGCCTGAATAATACTGAAAATGCCTTAATGATCACTTACTCAGTGACCACAAAACACACACATGAGATATGCAAAAACTGGTTGCTCGTGCCATGGCCCAACCCAAGCACACTGCTAAGATAATACTCAGATACTCAGCTGTGTTCCCACCGCAGCTTTATTGAGTATGTAGATACAGGAGTCACCATTTGTAAGCAGAAGCATCAGATCTTTTCCATGGCAATGTCCTCTTTGACATACTTGGAGAAGTGAGAGGAGCTGTTCTGTTGCAACACGTGATAATATACCTTGTGTTTCCAGAGGTCACTTTTCAGGGGAAATAACAGCATTTGCTTTATTGGATCTTCTTTACAATTTCAACTGATGACTGTAATGAGAGGAGCTTTAACCATTTAACAAGGTCCATGTTACTGCAACAGCATCTCTCCCTAATTCTCTAGTACATAGTAGGACTCTGGAATCAGAAGAGCTAGATGACTTGATTTGAGCTCTTCTCAATTCCAGCCTGGACAGAGGAAGCCAAACCAAGATTTTATGCTGCAACCCAGATAACAACCTGTTTAAGTTTCACTTGGGTCACATATAGGCAATTTTTTATACCTTTGCCCAGGCAACCTTGAGAGCAACCTAGACCAATGTGTTTCTGAATTTAGAAAAAAAAATAAATTTTGAGCTCTTATCGAGGGTAGAATACAGGAGGTGTGGAACATATGGACAACACTCTAGGTCAATTCATTACTGCTCCAAATATTCCCATAACCCTACAACAATAAAATTATTGTTATAATTAAGGGCTAATTTAGGAAATGTACAGTATTTACAGCCATTAAAACTAGACAAAAGATATTAGGGGAACAAAATAAAGGAAAATTAGGACAGAGCTAGGATGAGGTTCCCAAGCTCTTTCCTGAGAACACACTGAGGAAGGAGAGTGTTCTTTTTCCTCTTATACCTTGAGTAGCAAATGCCATTCAGAGCCTACCTAGATTTCTCTTGATAACCTCTCTCCAGGAATTCTTATCTCTAGCACAAGGTTAGAGAAGTTCTATGTTGTTCCCCACAAAGTCTATAGCATCTTACAAAGGAAGCTCATAGCAGCTGATGGGCCTGTCTCCCAGCTTAGCAGGAGTCAGTAATGCCCTCTGTTCCCATGGATGTGGGAATCAGTCAAAAGCAGTTGTCTTAGACTACGTGAATGGATCTCAGAAGAGTGCTTTCTGTAACATCAGAGCAAGCTAAATTCAGTCCTCAGGCCAGTTTACTTCAACTCGGGTATCAGCTGAGACCAACTAATATCTGTACCTAAATTTTCATCCTCAAGGCCAGGAAAGCTGACATCTAGAAGGATTTTGCTCAGGCTGTCATTCATGGTGTCCAGGATAAGGCCCTCCATGAATGACCGGTTCTCAGTAAAGCCAGAGGCTGCCAGTTCAACAGATGATTGCTTAGCAGACTCACGAACAAAAGCTGGAGAGCTTGTGAGGGGGGCATGAACCATGTCACTGGACTCTGTATTAAGCAGTTCCTGCGGAGAATCAAAGAGTGGGTTTTTGAGGGGTGTGCAGTTAAAAGCCAGCAAATCCTGGTTATCCTGGAGGGGTGTGAATGGCAACTGAAGGGTTTTCACCGGACTGAAGTCCAGCTCATGACTTCCCTTGGCTAAGGAAGCAGACTTCCAGGTGTCAAGGCCCTCTAGTGAGGGGGTAGTAGTGGCTGAGACTTTACTGGGAGTGGAAGAAACTGGCAATTTGCTGAACATCTCCTTGACCGGTGTTTTAAAGGCTCCCTCTTCTCCCTGTGAGCAGCTGAGCTGTGATACATTTTCAAGAGGCTGGTTTTCCAGCTGGAAGGGCCGATCTGCCCCTAACCGGAAAGGGTCAAAGCTGTTGCTTTCTGGCAAAACAAGGACAGGCTCTTCTGAGCAAGGCAGTGCTAGGCGTTGTTTCCTTCTGGATCTGCCCATTTCCCTCCTTTCCCGCCTCTTTATAACTAATGAGTCAGAAATAGCCTTAGGTGGGGACTTCAGCGTGGTGAATTGTTTCTTCTCCTTTGTGGATGAGTCTGGGAGGAACAAGCCTGGCTCTTCCTTTACCGTTATGGTTGAGGCAAATGGGGACAGCCAGTCGTCCAGCTGGGAGTGTGCTTCCTCCTTTATACAGACATCCTCAGGGAAAGAAGCCAATTCCTCACTAGGCTGGGAGCTGTTTTCCTCTAGGGAATGGGTTGGGGAAAATAAGCCTTCGTCACATTGACTCTCTTCCTTAATAGCAGCCGTGGGTAAAGAGGATGACTCTTCTGTAGACAGTGACAGCTACAAAGAAACACAAGAGATATGCAGTCAGTAAACAAGGATCTAACCCACCCAAAATCCAAATAATAGTGAAAAGAATAAAAGAAAGATTGGCACTTTGGGTCAGCAGATGAGGTAAGAGGAAGAACTTCAGAAAGCAGTAACTATAACAACAGATAGAGACTGATCTTGGTAAAGTCGATAGAATCCTAAGGATCACATGGGAAAGATTTTAACTAATTGACAAAGTCATACCCTTCACAGCACTACTGCTATATGGAACTTCTAGAAGCACAGGCAGAAAGATAACTGAATATTTCTGGGAAAAATGTAACCCCTTGGATTTCTTCTTGCACTGTCTATATGTGAATAACAAAATGAATGAGGACAACTTTCCCAGAAACCAAGGAAAAAAAATGAGGTTATCAAAAGAAAAAGAGCACAGGAGGAAGATAAATCATGGTAGGAGAGAACATAAAGCAGCAGGCACACAAAGGAAAATAGGATTATGGTTAGATTGAAGAAGCTAAAGCTTTACAATGTCTAAGCACACAAGAGCAGTCAGTGAGATGCCAAGAGAAAGATTTAATAGCTGTTTTTCTTGAGCCCAGAATAACTGGGAACTTCAGAGAATTAGCAAACAGCAGATATAGAAAACCTCTGGGAAGAAACTACATGAAATAAATACTCTTTCAGAAGTTCTTTATGTTACATGTTGCTAGAGCTGTCAAAAATACAAAGTGTTTTAGGATCAGAATGAAGACATTTCTCTCACTGTTCTTTCTTTGTATCCAAGCATTGGAGAAAAATTGTCTTGACCAATTCATAAGTCCCTTCCTCTAGTGAATTATAGATGCATCTTTATAGCAAGCAGAGTATCAGGTAATACTAGCTTAGAGACAGTAAAGGATAGCAAGGATTACCACTGGTTAGTTCCTTAACATGGAGTTTCAGAGCACCTAGAAAAGATACACAAAGGAACCATACAAAGAACAGGCCCACTGACGGTAAAAGATAGAGGGGGCGAGGGGGAGGAAATCCAAAGAACCAAACAAAAACCAAAACCCACATCCTCCCTACCCACACCCCAACTCCACCCCACTTTCTCCCCCCCCACTCCCCCCCCAAAAAAGAAAGCCACACAGAAACCGACCTTTGGAGCAATGCGCACACGCTTGTTGCTCTGCAAAGTCTCTGAGCTGCTAAGGGATGCTCCCTGTGCCATGGATAGAGGAACCTTCATAGAAGGCTGCAAGACAAGAGGCTGACTCAAAGGAAACTGGATTGGAACAAGGTAGGAGTTGACACGAGGAAGCAAAGGCTTCATCTTTCTGCCTGGAAGGGAAAAGAATGGACTCACTCTTGTTCTCTACTGCTACCTCTTGAAACCCTGCCACCTAACTGAAAGTCCTTCTAAACACCCCAAAAAAAACATTCAATCAGATAGGCTCGCCTGCCTTCTCTGCTAATTTTGAGGATATAAATACCAAGCCAGAAAGCCTCATGAACATGAAAATAGTCCTTCATAATGATCCTAGCCCTCAAGTTGGAGCTCTCACTCCATTTGAACACTGAATCCTCACCATCTCTACATCACATCCTCTCCCAGACACAGCAATACTGTCTTCAATTTCAAACCTGACAGTAGGGAGGATAAAAGTTGACAAACCTGGATAATAAATTCAACTTGTATTCCTAAAGGAATGTGGGAGAATACCCCAGCTTTATTGAACTGATTCTCTTTGGCCTAAGCTGATGTAAAGACTTACGTGAATTCTGGGGTTCAGTTTTGCTTCCTATGTTCTTCAGGGGATCTGGAAGACGACTCTTTTGTTGCTGCAGTAATTGTGACATAAGTGAGAGAAAGAGAAAAGGAAAAGTTAAAAGAGAAGAATCCACATTTATTCTTCTGCTTCATTCAGACTGTGAAACCAGAAGTCTGGGCTGTGCTAATGCAGAGAGAGCAGCTGGTATCACCCAGCACTTATGCCATGCCATCCCAAAGCCAGTTGCCAGCCCAAGGCTGTGTAGAAAAAGAGATGACATGACAGATCTGCTTGAGCTGCAGACTCTACTGCAGAAGGTTTTGGAGTCCTCAGTGCATGAGGTACAGTGAGTAGGATGGCTTTATTGGACATTGGGTCTCTGTACAAACCACAGACCAGGTAGATGTTCAAATGGAATAGTAAAAGCAACAGAAAAATCAGAATTCTGAGCAGATGGAAAGAAGGTCAGGGTTGTAGATGTAACAGAAAAGTGTTTGACCAAATGCTTGCAAATCCATCACCATTAAAACTGCTCAATGCAAAAGCAACAGCAAACAGGTTCATCCTTCTGAAAGTCACAATGCAGTTGGTTCCAAAATGAAAAGGCAGCACAGAGAAATACTATTCTCTCTGGATCTGAGCCCCAGAACAGACTGGGACTCCTGCCATGAAGATGATCATTTTGCCATAGATCTCTGTTTGGGCTGGTTCTCTGAAGCCTATTTGGTGTCCATTGCAGCCTATTTCAGCAGTGAATTTCCAAGCTGCTCAAGGATATACAGCTCTACCAGCTAGAGAACAAGAGCATTTCATCTGAAGGTAGTTAACCCTTGGGTCAACCCCTTTCCCCAAAAAGGGTGTGCATGGAGCTGCATGACTAGGTGCCACAGTGACACAGTCTCCCTCCCCAAGCCTCCTGTGCTTTCCTTCTGTGACTGGCAATAAGAAAATGGAAGATCAAGCCCCAAACCAGAGCATAATTCTTACTGATTCAGAGCACTCAGGCGATCTTGGTGACCCCAAGTCCTGTGGCTGGTGACAGAAAGCATTGAGAGGGAAAAAAATTAAGATATATTATCAGCCAAAGAGGGGGACAAAAAGGACATTTTAAACTTGTATGATCTGAGCAAACAAAAATTGATCTGCCCTCCCAGCAAAATACAAAGGAGTCTAAACACACTTATATCAGGTTCACATGCTCTATTTCCCCCTCAGAATGGCACTTTCTAAAACACCTAGTTGGGATAGGACAATTCCATCCTATGGCTGACTTACCAAACAGCATAGGAACACCTGGTTGGCTTCAGTGAAAAGATTCTTATTAGGAATTTAAATCAAGCCCACAGCAAGAAGTTGAACGGGCTATTACATTTGTCACAGCACCTGAAGCATGAACACATCCCACAGAAGCTCCAGGTCAAAAGCACAGCCACAGCATCTTTTCTTTCAAATGCAGAGCTTGTGTATTTGTCAAAAAAAGTGACTGAATACAGCTTCTACAAAAAGGCTTATGTCAAAGCAGCTTAACTTTACAGTTAAAATAATGTTCATCTCACTAGTGTGGCATTTAGAAACTGGATAATCTGTCCTATTTTCTTTGCATAAGGCAACTCACCTTAAATACCTGGTCCAACGTTAGGCAACGATTTGCATCTGGGTGGATAGTCCAGAATGAGATTTTACCATTAGCAGATGTCTCACGGACAAACATGTCATGAAGGGACAGGTTGTGCCGAATGGAGTTCTGGGGAGAAAGCAGTGAGGGGAGGTTGAAAAGCAAGGCCTACCTCAAACATGACTGCAGTAGCAGAGGGATTACATTCCAAAGTGTAGACAACACTGAACCTTCATATTCACAGCCAGCCTTGCCATCAGTCTCTTATTCTATTTACTCATGACATCCCTATTCTTACTCCAGCGATCAAACATACCATCATCTTGCCCAAGTGAAATGAAACACGGGATACAAGAGGTGGAAGAATGAACGTCTGGAATGAGAGGGTATTTGGGGTGGGATGTTTAAATTAATTTCCATCTTGCCCTGCAGGCTGGGGAACAACTTTACACTTTTGATCCAGAAGGCTTATAACATCACCCTGTGGCCCACGGCAACTTGAGGGCCTGCTTGTTACCTTCCAACCTGGCTTAGCTATATGTTTAAAATAAGGGAAATGATCCTCAATCCAGGTATAGATGTCCTTCAGAGTCATACGCTTCTTCTCAGTGCTGTTGATGGCAAACTGGATCATGGCCATGTAGGAGTAAGGAGGTCGTTCTGACACTGAATCCTGCCATGATGAGGAGGCAGCAGCAACAGGAATAGCAGCAGCAGCTTCTTCTTCAGACTAAGAGACAGAAGGAGGGATACATGAATGCTCACAAATTTGACAAGAAGGCCCATGGAACATCCCTGGATCCTCCAGGTTCTGCTGTTCAAATCAGTAAAGGCCAAATTCAGGTTACATAGAGACAGTGATGCCTACTTCTTGCAAGTCTTCTGATCCACATAGACTACTTCCCTATCAAAAACTTTAGCACATGCTCTTGTCTTTTCCTACTTACCTTGATTCTTTCCTGTAGAGGCATCTGGTTCTCTTTCTCCGTGTCTTGCTTCACAGAAGAGGGATTCAGCCCATCAGATCTCATCTTCCCCAGCCACTGGATGTTAGTGAGACTATTGTCCAACACAGAGCTCGTTGTCTCACCACTGCCTGTTGGGATAACCAGCCCATATTACAGAATCACAGAATCATTTAGGTTAAAAAAGCCCTCCAAGATCAAGTCCTACCTTACACCAAACACAATTGTGGCAACTAAACCATTGCACTAAGTTCCACATCCAGTTATTTCTAGAACACCTTCCAGGATGGTGACTCTACCACTTCTCTGGGGAGCCTGTTCCAATGCTTGACTATCCTTCTAGGGAAGGAATTCTTCATGATGTCCAAACTGAACCTCCCTTGGCACAGCCTGAAGCTATCCCCTCTTGTCCTGTTGCTAGTGGCCTGAGAGAAGAGGCCAAGCCCCATCTAGCTAGAGCCTCCTTTCAAGTAGTTGTAGGGAGCGATAAGGTCTCCCCTGAACTTCCTCTTCTCCAGGCTGAACAACCTGTTGCCTCAGTTGCTTCTCATAGGACTTACTCTCTAGACCCTTTATCAGCTTTGTAGCCCTTCTCTGAACACACTCCAGCACTTCATTGATCCAGCCTGTCCAGATCCCTCTGTAGAGCCTTTCTACCCTCCAGCATATCAACACTCCTGCTCAACTTAGTGTCACCTTAGAACTTACTGATCCCCTCACCCAGATCACTGATACAGATACTAAGCAGGATTGGGCCCAACACTGAGTCCTGGGGAACCCCACTAGTGACCAGCCACCAGCTGGATTTAACTCCATTCACCACCGCTCTCTGGGCCCAGCCATCCAGCCAGTTTTTAATCCAGTGAACTCTGCACATGTCCAAGCCATGAACTGCCAGCTTCTCCATAAGAATGCCGTGAGACACAGTATCAAAGGCTTTACTGAAGTCCAGGTAGACTACATCCACAGCCTTTCCCTCATCATACTTACAAGTAACCCTCTTAACCCTTCATATTAACTGTCAAAAGGAAGGCACTAGTCACACTTCAAAAGACAGTAATGCAAAGCTAATGTTGTGGAAGGAATTCATCTTGAATTCCTTATTTCCTGTGAAGTTGCCCAATTTCTGAAAACTGCTGCAGCCTTAAAAACAAACACCCAAACCAGACTATTGCTTTCAACCAAAACAGGACACTGTTGATCTAGTACTTCAAGAATATCTTTAGCTAAAGGATGAATTTAGTAAGCAAAGGCCAAGGATGTTGAGGACAGACTCCAACTGAAAGACACAGCAAAGGACCCAAGCTGGAAGCTCAGATGTCTTCCACCAAAAATATATGCAATAGAATCCTTCGGGTTTCACTACATATGCAAAGCTATGCCGAATATTAGAGTCAAATCTATAGACTATTTTGTAATTAACAAAAATATTATTCATTACAGCACACTGAGACCAAAGCACTACGCTCATTGGCCCACTTTATAAAGCCATAAAAAAGCAACAAAAAAAAACAAACAGTAAAGACCACATACTGTTGCTCTCCTGTTCCTGTCCAACTGCAGAATCAACTGCTGAATTCCAAAGTGCTGTCCTGCCTGCAAGACCAACTGTCTGTGTGACATTCTTGTCTCTTTCTTGACCACCTGCAGCCTTGATTGCTGCACTGGCTTTCTTCTCTGATGGGAGATGCTGTGATGGTGCTGGACCTGATGAACGGGATGTGCCCCCGCTGCTAATGAGAATGAACTTGTTGGGTCCATTGTTGCCACATTCTTTTCCTTTTGCTGTCAATGCCTCTATAATGCTCTGGATATCAGCATTTGTAGGGATGGCCACCACTTGTGTGTTGGGCATGGTAGGATGGTCAATTATCTTTATTCCTGTTGGGAATTTCTGCAGGCTACAGTCCCTTTTGTCTCTGGGTTGCCTGTTGTGCTCATCCTCCTGGCTGTGCTCCTGCTTGGGAGTCCTTTCATCCTGACCTCTCTTCTCATCACTTGCTGAAGTGCTGGATTCATCCTTCTGTGGGAGGGTCAGTTTCCGCCTTTTGAGAATTAAGGGCCTGCGAGGACTGGTCCTCATTATTGATCTACACTGTTGCTCTCCATTGAAAGGGAGAGGAACAAATCCTGCAAAACAAAAGATACAATATAAAAAGTGCAGCAAATCATGACAGGCCTCCCACAGAGCACACATTCTCAGCAGTAGATACAAAGCCAAAAACACAAAAGGAAAATAAATTTGGAAGCATGTAATAAGGTCGACAAGGCTACTCAAAAATTTTACCCACACCTGGTGCAAGTAGGAGAGGAGATACAAATTATCTACCCTGCAAATGTATCACAAAGTACATAATAATGAGGAAAATGTGTATATGTGCTTTACAGAAAGACTTAGCTTTAATTTCACTTCACCTGCATCAGCCAGCAAGCAGGAGTGGAGAGAAAGTAGAGCATAGAAATAGCAGTCCTAATTCTTATAGCCGATTGCTATAAACAGATTGCACAACCTGAGTGAAAAGGGAATTTACAGATGGTTTAAGAGCTGAGAAGAAAAGATTATCCCCAACACCACAAAGGCACATGGTAAGTGCAACACAAGTTAGGTACTTTAAAATAGATGGAAAGTTAATGCACTGGTCTTTCTGCAGATTTGTCAAGAACCAGACAAATTCATCATTGGGCAGAATACAATTTAAATGTCAAACTTTTGGACAACAGGTGATATAGACTATAAATCAGGAAGCAGAGAAAGTAGAATTCATGGATAGTGCTTCCAGGTTAAGATGCAGCGAGGGTACGGATCGTAATGGCATCAAGAGTTAGGTGAAACCTGTGCCTTTCAGCAAACTGTAACAGAACAAGAACACACAAATTGTACTTCGTGTTTATCATTAGGGATGCCAAGCAGAATAGCAACAAATACCAAAAACACAGAGGCCTTTCACACTGCCAGGCTGGACTGGGCCAGCAAACGAAGGAGAAGACTCTTAGTAAGAGCCACCTGCGCTGACACAAAGCAGATGCCGGCGGAGAACAGGCCGAGCCGGTGCCTCCCGCGCCGGGAGCAGCCGCAGCCCCGCGGCGATGGGGACGCTCCGCACCCCACGCGGCCCTTTGGGGCCTGTCCCGCCGCTTAACGAGACGCCCCGGCGGGGCAGTGCCCAAGGAGGAGCCTCCCAAAGGCCGCGCTTCCTCCAGGAACGCGCGCCGCTTCCCAGCCAGGCCTCGCGCCGATGCAGGCCCGGGAGCGACCCCGAGCAGGCGCGGCCCCGGCGGGGCGAGAGGGGCAGCGCCAAAGGGCTCCCCGCTTAGTCCCAGCCCCCAGCGCTGCCGGTAAGGCCGCCTGCACCGCCGGGATCCCCCCCCACCCCGGGCTGGGCCTAAGCGCTTCCCTCTCCCCGCCGCCCTATGACTTTAACACGGCCTTCCGGGGGTTGCCGACCCTTGCGGGAGAGACGCTGTCGGGGGCCCGCACGCAGGTGGCGACTCACCAGCCCCCGGGCGGGCAGGGCCGACGGGCGGCAGTGGCGGCTGCGGCGCTCCCGGGGCGGCCCGGGTTTGAATTTGGCGCCCGGCGCGGCCCCGGCCGTGTCACGTGCGGGCCTGGGCCAGTGAGCGGCGGCGGGGGCGGGGCGGTGACAGCACGGGCCAATCAACGGCTGCAGGGGCGGGGCGGTGGCAACGCAGACCAATCAACGGCGGCAGAGGCGGGGCGGTGACAGCACGGGCCAATCAACGGCGGCAGGGGCGGGGCGGTGGCAGCGCGGGCCAATGGGCGGGGGCGGCGGGCGATACGGCTGTGCCGCGGGACCGGGACCGGACTGAATCGCTCCTCCCGCCCCGGCCTGTCCCTGTCCCTGTCCCTGTCCCGGGAGAGCCGCCCCCGCCCCGGCCGGGGCAGTCCCGGCAGCTCCTGCCGCCTGGCCCTCCCTGGCAGCACTGCTGCGTGCCCGGGTGGCTGGCCCTGCGCTGACCCCCGGGGAAGGGCCGCGGAGCTCCGCCGTTTAACGCGTGTCGCGGCTGTACCGGCCGCGGGGCCGCAGGACGCCCCGAGGAGGCTGCGCCTCTGGTAAGCTGCCAGGCCGCTGCATTCGCATGCATTTCTCGTGAAATATTCTTCTCGGGGTTCCTGTTCTGAGCCGCCTGAGCGTGAGCCAGCAGTGCCCAGGGCCAAGGAGGCCAATGGCATCCTGTCCTGTATCAAAATGGGATGAAGTTCAACAAGGCCAAGTGCCGGGTCCTGCACTTTGGCCGTAACAGCCCCCTGCAGCGCTCCAGGCTGGGGACAGAGTGGCTGGAGAGCAGCCAGGCAGAAAGGGACCTGGGGGTACTAATTGACAGGAAGATCAACATGAGCCAACAGTGTGCCCAGGTGGCCAAGAAGGTCAATGGGATCCTGGCCTGGATCAAAAATAGTGTGGCCAGCAGGCCCAGGGCAGTGATCCTTCCCCTGTACTCTGTGT
>JAWWEV010000001.1:28853938-28877416 GCA_035583235.1 Hafferia zeledoni | reverse complement strand
GTTTCAGTCCTGAGGTCCATCTGCCACAGCCGAGCGAGCTTGGACAGTGACAGGGAAGTCCTCGGGACTGTCACAGCCCCCGGTATTCCCAGGAGGTCTCCCATCCAAGTACTAACTAGGGCTGACCCTGCTGAGGTTCCGAGATCTGACAGGATCAGGTGTCAGAGAGGCATTTAACTTGCATCCTGACTGTACACATTGTTTTAAGGCTCTTCCAACATTTAGTTGATATGGTTCCACCAGCAGCTTACTCCGTTTCTGCTACTGTTCTGAACCAACATAATTTCAGCATTCACAGAGATTCCAGCCTGATTTACTGCAGCATCCATCAATCCAGCTTTACCATACTGCCTTATTTCACACAGAGAGTTTGAAGTTCTAAAGGCAGAGAGGCTCTTTGCTTAGAATATTTACAGCATCTCGTCCTACCTTCCCCTTCCTAGAAATTGTCTGGTTAATGGGTACTTTTTCTCTATTCCTCTTGGAGGGTTAGTGTTTCCTCAGAGCAAAAGTCTTCAGCCACTTTCTTCAGAGAGACACAGGTGGTGTCTTGTTTAACCTTCCTTTCCCCAGTATCTTCTGGATATGATTATCTTGTGTTTCATCAAACTTTTATTTTCTTGGGAAATACTAGAGTCTTTAGTCGGATATTAATTTACTGATATGATGCTTCTTCCCACAGGAAACAGGTGCTTCCTGTAGTCCATCCCCTCAGGCAGATGCACAGCTGGGAGAAGTAGAGAACCTGGAGGATTTTGCATTACGCCCTGCACCCCGTGGCATTAGTGTCAAGTGTCGAATCACTAGAGACAAGAAGGGAATGGACCGGGGCCTCTTCCCTACTTACTACATGCATCTGGAAAGGGATGACAACAGAAAGGTACTGGAAGCAGCACACGTTATCTTGGCTGTTTTACTCCTACTACAGATTATTTTTGGTGCAAGGGAGAACTTCTGGTAAGAAACCAGTAGCTGAAGAAAGCCATCATGCACTTGAGGACAGCTTATATTTGGATAAGGCAGTAAGGAGGAAATTAGCAGGTTTAAAATATAATGAATTGTAGTATAATGTAAAATATAATAAATTGTAATATAATGTAACTGTAATATAATGAAAAATGAAATTAAGAAAGTATAAAAATGCTAAATGTTGAAAAAAGAGCAGGAAGACTGAGCTGCTCCAGAAGAAAAGGAGGGAAGACTAGAAAGGATAGTTGCAGTAAATTTAGACTGCCAAGTGAGCTGACTGGAGGAACAGGATTTCAAAGTGTGCACTTTGGAAGAGATCAAAATTGTGGAGGTAGTAGTATCAGACCAGAACAAAAAGGGGAAGGGATATGAGACATGGAGAGATAACAGTGTGGATAGCAATTCCTCTGCATTCTTACAAAGCACCAATCTTAATCAAAGTTTTATATTTCCAGACATTCCTTCTTGCGGGGAGAAAAAGGAAGAAGAGCAAAACATCCAATTACCTCATATCAGTTGACCCAACTGATTTATCCCGGAAAGGGGAAAGTTTCATTGGGAAACTCAGGTGAGAATCACTGATGAAAACTATAGATAGGCAAGAAAGGATTGTTGTTTTGAGTTATGGTTATGACTGGCATTCTAGTATCAATTGAGAGATAATGAACACACCTTTTTCTGCTGAACATAACCTGTATTCACTTGAGTTGGCAGCCTTCTTCAGTGTTACCATTCACTGTGGCAATTCAGAGAGGAAATTCTATCTGCTTTTCCAGGATAGGTTATGGTCTTAGTTCACCGTGGCACTGCATGGAAGCTCCTTACTGAGCTGGGAATAGGAAGATTCAGATGACAGGAGATAACGTGTTTTCACTGTGTGCACCAATACCTTCAGAAGAGGACAAAACTTTCCACTGATGCCTCTCTTTCTCTGTTTTTCCATAACCTGACATTAGGTCAAACCTCATGGGAACTAAATTTACAGTCTATGACCATGGAGTTAACCCAACCAAGGCACAAAGTCTAGTGGAAAAGGCTCATACGAGACAGGAGCTTGCAGCTATTTGTTACGTAAGTACTGCCTCTCCCTTTTTATGCCTCTTCTTTGTGCCAGGTTACTGAGGAAATGGGGCTTAAAAATCGTGCTTCTGTCAGGCTCCCCCACTTAACTTTGGAACCAAGTAACTAATTTCAACCAGATACAACAAAGGGCAGAGGCCTCAAAGATAAGTTCTTACAAGTTTAATGAAAAAAAAAAAAAAATCAATGCCAGAAATCTTCTGTGAGCGAGAGAGACCCAAACGAAGCCCAAATGAGCTGCCCCTTGCCCAGCTGGTATCTGGCAGACACTGAGAAAAAACTGAGAGAACCCTGTGAAGTAGAATTATTGTTTGCAAAACCAAAGGCATTTGGGGGGATAGGAGGGAGCTGATATTACTTCTGTAGCAGATGGTTGTTAGTAAGGATGTGGTTCTAGGGAAATCATGATTCATTAGTTATGTCCTAGAGATATTTTCTTCACTTGTGAATCACCTCAGGCAAGGCTTCAGAGTGAGTATACACTTGAGGACACTGGAATTACGTGAGGGTTCTCATGTCATATTGTTTCATGTTCCAGTCTTACAGTTTGAGTAAAATTTGAGTTTCTCTACAAAATGATGGCTGTCAAGTGGAAGGATTTTTCCTTTCTTACAGGTGTAGCAGCAGAAATTTAAAGATGCATTAGCCTACTGGAGCATCATCTTGGGTTTTTTTGTTTTTGCTGTTGATCTTAATCACACTCGGGGGAAAAAGAAATTGATGTGACAATTGCAGTACTATCCTGTTTACAGAAATATTACTGGATATCCTCTTTATATACGGTATTCTTCAGTTCCCTACAGCAAGATGTTAAAATGAGGACAGCAGTTAATACAGTCATCTTTTCAAAATTCTGAACTTACCTACAAGAAGTTTTGTAAAGTTTATATATGAACTAAGTCTGTACCCTCATTCTTATATGTGAAATAATAGAAGTTGCAGCTCCAGAGACCTTTGTCTGTGTCTGCAAAACACACTAACATGTTAGAAGAAACTGTGTCACTTCTATCAATCAATTCAGTACTCTTGAAACACTCTGGCTTTTTAATTGGTCTTTGGGAATTTTACAGGTTAGGACTGATATTGTTACAGAACACTTTAAATGGACCTCTGGATTTTGGCTGACATTATTAAATGTATGATTTGAGAATACCAGGACTTTTTTCCTTTGCTTTTTGTACTCAATCCACTTGGAGCAGTCTCCTGCAGTACTCTGAAAAATCTGCTTGACTTAAGGCAGATGGATAGATGCTGAATAGTCCCCTTTCTGGGTCTGTTCTTAATTATTTACAAAACAGCATAATTTGAGAGAAAATCATAGGTATTCTCTTAAACACAAATAACAGCACAGAAGACGAATGTAGTTTATTGCTCAGGAACATTTTAGACTAACTGGTGACATACACACAGCATAGCCTTAGGTCAAAGATATTTGCCTTTTATCATACTTAATGCTTGTTCTCTTGCAAGATTTTGGCATATTATTGCCTCAAATGCAAAAACTTAGGCCTGGAAATTGCACTTGTCTAATTTTGTTGTAAATGTTTCAGTGGAAAAACAGATCTCTCTAAATTATTTAATACCATATATGTCTCACAACACTGTTCTCTAAATGTGAGAGAAAGCAGTTCTCAGTGATTAAACATAGTTGAAGTTAATAACTGCTACTAGAGTTGTAGTCAGCAAAACTCTAAAAACTAATACAAATATAGACAAGAATTCAGTTTTGCTGTCCTTTCTTATTTGACATGGAATATCTCATTTACTGAAAATAATGTCTTCCCATGTCTTTCAGGAAACCAATATCTTAGGATTCAAGGGTCCCAGAAAAATGTCTGTGATCATTCCAGGGATGAACATGAATCATAAGCGAATTCCAATCCATCCACGAAATGTGAGTTACACAGTTTGTTCATGTTTTAGATTTGAGGAAGAGGTTAAAATTTCCCTGTGAGTGTCTGGATGTTACTGACAATCAAGGTTTAGAGCAAGGTTGTTAGTACCCACAGGTCTAGCAAGTGTAGTGGAGAATAAATACTGTGTAGCCTAAATGAGTTGATTAATTAATTCTTGCCTAAATCTGTATCCTTCTGAATAATGTTTCTATCCTTACTTGTCCGTTGGTCAGCCGGAATATTATTCTCTTATCTGTGTGTTGTTGCTATTTGACCTGCAAGCCGTCGTCATGGCTGGCCCCTGAGAGCTGGATGAACACAGGACACGCTTGCTATTCCCAGGAGCTTGTGTTCTCAGCCAGCATATGAATTGCAGCAGATAGGTAATAGATAAGGTGGAATGCTGGGGTAGTAGCAAGAGAGTAAGTATGTTTCTCGTCAGAATGCTGTCAACCTCTTTGGAGGAGTCACAGAAAAGGAGGATTCTTTAGAAGAAAGAGGGATGAGGAGAAGGATGGAATTTTGTCATAACTATTTAGAGAGTATTTCTCATACATGTGCAGGACATTATAGCCAAAAGCTTACAGAACTGTATCTGAAGATATATTAAGGTGTATGATGAAAAACATTCAGTTCCCTTAATGTGGGTTTCATAGAATCGATTGGATTGGAAAAGACCTCAAGATCATCAAGTCCAACGCTTGGTCCAACTCCAGTCCATTTACCAGATCATGGCACTCAGTTTTATGCTTCATGTGCTAGAAGACAAAAGGCAGAAATAACAGGTGCCAGCTAAGACATGGCAAATATTTTAGGATAGAAAATGTATTTTGCGGCCGTGTTACGAGTACATATGAGTAGGACGAGAATGTATTTCTTGAGGTCAGAGAAAAAAATCTTCAAGAATGGAAATTCAGAGTCATGAGTACCTGGAAAAGAGATTTAATTTTGCAAATGGGCAGGAAAATTGTATCTGCAAATGGCCTTTCAATTGGTATTGCTATTGCCCCTGTCAGTACAGTAATGATTCCATCACCTTGCCTTTATTTTTCTCCCATATTTTCCCAACTGTTTTGCTATCAGAGAAACATACTGACAGTGGACAAGGCTGTGCTGGTTTAAAGGGAAACCGGAAGGAGAAATGAATCCAGCTCAAAAGAGATTAAAAAACAGAGTTACAATTTACTAAAATGATTACAATAAATACAAAGATACAGAGAAGAACTGGTTCTAACCCACAAAGAACAGATGTGTAACCCAGCTCTCTGGGGCATGAACAGTATAGTGTTTGTTAACCCTGTGCTGAGCACGACGTGGTCTCCCCCGAGTGCAAAGTAAAAGGAAAGGAAAACCTGTTGGTGAGGATGATGGTCACTGTCTTGTTGAGAGTGGCAGTCCCAGTCCTATTGAGGTTCTGGTCCTCCTCTGGATCCCACGAGTGGTACCAGAAGTCCCAAACCCCAAAGATTACATATGCTTAGGCTCAGATGGGAATGCCCAGTACCTCCCCCAGGATGAGGAATTTCACAATGGGTAATTTGCCTCTGTGAGTCATGGGATATTTTTGAAATCTTTGATGGCCCATTAGCAGGCATGGCCGCTCTGACTGGGTGTGAAGGTGCTAAGGACTCACTGGAGCGGAGTTATCACAGCTGAGTCACTGGTGTGAAGACAGGAACACTCCTCTGTCTCCCAGGGTTCTTAAACACCCAGCTTGTAGCCTGACGTGTCAGGTGTGCCCTGAGCATTATTAACAGTCCATCAGAAATGACCTGAAGGGTTTAGAATACACAGTTTTGGTTATACCTACTTAGTGATAAACTAGTCCCAGACCCTATAACTAGGACAAAGGCTGAAACAGAAAGCTGTCCTGGAAAGCTGGCAAAGCTTTCAGTGTAGAGGTTTAGCTCTGTTTTTATCCTTTCTTCTCTGTAGTGTAATGCTGCTCATTAAAAAACATTGCTCTTACTTCAAAGGAGTAAAAATGCACTTTGTTGGTGCCAGTAGTTAAAGTTATTTTGTGGATCTTTAAAAAATAAATCAAGATAAAATCAAAGATATAAAGTAACTAAACTGAACAATAAGTTTTATTTGTTATACTCAAAAATCCATTATCCTATCTGTGTACAATACTAAAGCAGGTACTATAGCTGTATCTGTCAGACCTACACAACAGGTTGTTTTCTGAGCATTTTTCCCTGTTAATAACTTCAGCTTGGATTCTTTTTCTTGGGATAGATTACTTCAGTTTGACTTTATTTGTTGCAGAACTTAGAAAAGGAAATCTTATGTCATGTTTCATTACAACTTGATTCATTGTTTGTCAAATATAATGCAGTGGTTTGCTTCCTTTTTGTATGCACACACAAGAGAGGCAGTGCTCAAAAGCAGAGCAATTCCAAATCTGATAAATATGTTTCTTTCTTCTGAACAGGAACATGAGGGTCTGCTGTCAAAATGGCAAAACAAAAATTTAGAGAACCTCATTGAGTTGCACAACAAGGCTCCAGTCTGGAACGATGATACTCAATCCTATGTTTTGAACTTCCATGGGAGAGTCACTCAGGCCTCAGTGAAGAACTTCCAGATTGTCCATGACAATGACCGTAAGAGTGATGGAGAGTGTGTGGGACTTACTCGAACAGAGAGAACACAAATAATTTCATGAGGGTTGGGAGGAATAGACAGTCTTCCTGAGAAAGGAAAGTGGGTGAAGGAATTTAGCTCAGGATTACTGGGGACTTCTGAGCTGTCAAGAAAATTACATAAAGGACTCCCTTTTTTCTGGGGTGGGTGCAGACATTGCTCTTCATTGCTGCAGCAAAAGATAGAGCAATTGCAAACTTCCTGAAGGGAAGGAAAAGGGTTAATACAGTCCTTTCCTTGTAGCAGAAGAGTGGTGTGAGCTTTGGATCTGAGAAGAAAAGTAATGTCTAAAACAGCACTAACTCTAGAGAACCGATGTCAAGGCCACTGGTGGGAAAGGATAGAAACACCAACCACATATATTTGAGACTGGCAGATGTGTGGATATTTGTGGTTGGGTGTTTTGGTTTGTCAGGCTTTTGGGGGAGGTTGGGTTTTTTATTTGGTTTTTGGTTTTGTATTTTTTTTTTTTTTGACTTTGCTCTGAAGTTGTTGATCCCTGAATCTTCCTTTTCTCCCCAGCTGACTACATTGTGATGCAGTTTGGCCGTGTAGCAGAAGATGTGTTCACTCTGGACTATAATTATCCCCTCTGTGCTCTTCAGGCCTTTGCTATTGGACTCTCCAGCTTTGACAGTAAATTGGTCTGTGAATGAGGGACAACAGATGTGAAACATGGAACTCACTCCCATGCCTGCATCTTGTAAGAGTTCCAGATGTAGTAATGAAGAGCATATTAGAAGGGAAATGGAGGACAAAGTTCTTGAAAGCAAATTCCAGCCCTCAGAGCAATGTGGGTGTTGACAGTAGACCATCTTGGGAGCAGTCTCTGTATGCATTATGGAAGAAAAGAAATATAGGCAATGATGATTTGGTCATTGATGTTGATTCTGCTTACACCATTTTTGTTTACAGATGCTGCAGGAGAGTGGGCTAAGCCCACTAATTGGAACTGCTTGCAGCTAGGATAGAAAAGTAATGGCTAAGTGTTCATATACCTTGAAACTTCCACAAAGCCTGGGAGATGATGTTACTCATGAGTTTCTGATCAGATGAATTCAGAAAAAAAGAATAGCTGGAATAAGACATTGGCTGTAACACTTCTACTCTGTGAGATAATTCTCTGTTTAAGGCTGATAGTCTGTTTCCTTTTCAGTATTCTATTTGCTCTTTATCCCTTGACAGTCTTTTGACCAAATAAAGAACACTCAAATCTCAAACACTGTCTTTTCAGATGGTGATATTGTATTCATTGATGCTTCTGTTAAATTGAGACTGAGTAGATGATAGAATCTGACTGAATTTGACAGAAGATAGTATTGTAACAATATACACTACTATTTCTGAAAAAGCAGTGTTGTGATTGAGTTGTCCATTGTTCATAAAATTTGCTACATTTCTAGGAATAGGTTTGTGACCAATTTAATTTTTTAATGTGAGATTATCTCAAGTCATAACATATTAAAGTAGATTTTATATAAATAATTTTAGCCTGACTATAAGGAGTTACCTCAAAAAGAGATTACAGGTATTTTCAAAGGCATCATTAAGTTTAAAGCCATTGTATTGTGAGGCTTTGCAATGTGTCCTTTGAGTGTTCCATGGAAGTACAATATGGAGACTGTAGGTCACAGCACAGACCACTTCTTGATTCAGATGGCCTTAACTCATCAGAGTGGATTGCTGCACAGTGTGACATGGAGACCTTGTAGTGTACACACCTGCTGTGTACTGAAGCAGAGAACAGTTCTTGTCTTGCCTGTTTCATAGACATTACACATATTCATAATGGCCCTGGAAAAGACTGTCCCTCTATTGAGACAAGAATTAGTCGTTCTCCAGTTTTGGGTATTGTCCTTGTCAACAGACTAACTGTTTCAAGCTGCAAACAGCAGATATGTTGCTTTTGGTCTCTGGAGTCTTTGCAGTGTATCGCTCCTTCACATTAACAAAATTTTGTGGAGACATTTTCTGATATTTCCAGAAAAAAAAAGTTGTGGTAATCACATGTAAACTCTGTATTTAACTGTCAATTATGAATTGATGCTGAGAAGTCCATCTCAGGTATCTCTCATATGATCATTCTGCAATAGCTGGTGAGCCATTGTCTTCAGATGGTCTCATCAGAAAAGCAGTCAGTGAAGAGAACTTGAATCATGATGGATCTCTTTTGTGCCTTTGTGTACTTCCTGCTCATCAGGCTGGGGATGAGACCTGGCAGTGCTTTCCAGTTGTGCTCTTCTGAGGTCTTGGCTGATGGTTCTGCACTCCTGCTACCCATCCAGAAAAAGAAAGTCAGTTTGTGTACCTGTCTGATTATTTTTCTGATTAGGAATGTGTGAAAAAAACTGCCTTATGTTTTGGGATGACCTGAAGGTAGAATGCTAATTTCCAATTTAAGGTGACTTTCTGTATGGTCAGGAGGCCACAGTAGCCTTCACTCAATTAGGTTTGTCAGGAGTGGCTCTTCAAGCTATTGTTGACGTCAAATGATCCCGTCAGGGCCTTTCATTCAAATTATACAGACAGATGAACTGATTCAATGCTCTTTATCAGATACTGCTTTACATTAATTGTATTTATAATTTTTATATCTAAATGAAAATAAACTAATTTATATATTAAAAAATCCTTAATTCTCAGTGAGTTGTTGGTTGGTTGGTTGGTTTTTTGGGATTTTGTTGTCACTTGTGGGTGTTCTTTGTTCCTTCTGTATGAAATACTACCTCAATTTCTCCCCATCTTCTTGAATCTCATCTCTTCTTACTCTCTCTTTTCCTTTGTAATTCTCAGTTCTCTTTCTTCGTGATGTTGGGTTTTTTCCATACACTTAGAAGTCTGGGAATAAATATATGGTTAGTTTATTATACTTTCACCTTCTTCTCCCCAGTTAACAAGTCTTCCTCTATAGTTCTTTGTTTTCGTTTGATTCTCTCTTTAAGCCACTTCCACTTCTCTGCCCCACGTGTTTAATGTTTCTCCCAGTGTCCAGTCAGGGCATTTGAGATGCATTTTCCTACATTCCATCTGAACCCATTCATGCGTCAAAGTACAATAAAATTTTTTTTCTGAAATGAGAACTGAAGTAATACAAAGGTACGAGGAGCATCAAGTCAAAGTGATTATTTTATTTCTACTGAGATATGTATAAACCTCAGTAAGTGGAGGTATGGTGGATCTGATAATCAGAAAGTAGCACAGCTCTGATTGTGTAAGCCCTGCTCTTCATGCACTTCTGTTTTTCCCATGATTTTCATTTGAGCCAAATTAGTCTTAGTTGGGAGAGAAACTAAGCAGGAGATACTACTGGGCATTTGTTCTTAGAAAAGCTGTATTAGTTGCATACATGCAAATACAACATTCTTGGAATCCCAGAGAGATCTTAAAATAAAGAAGGAAGCATATTGAACTGTTAAATATGAATCCTGAAGGCAGGCCTGGTGGATGGAAACAGCTCCTAGGCTGCTATAGGCTCTTTGGCCCAGAAACATAAAAGACAGGCAATGATCTCTTGCTCTTTTAGAGGTAAGCCTGACTCTCACTGAAGTTCTACTGCAGAATTTGGTAGCAGTAGGATGGGGTTTTGTTATTGTTGGCATAATTATTATATTATACTTTACTGTGCTCCTCTACTTGCTGGTATTAATCTCTCAGTTTACATTGAATTAGGTTTCCTGTTCCTGGTACAGGAGACAAGCAAAGCCTTCTCTGTGATTTACAAGTTGAGCTAAGAGCTTGTGTGTAGTCTTGTGAAACGGAAGTATGGACAGATTCCTTTTGTGTCAGAGTCAGGAATTCATCTTTGCCACAGTGTGCATGACTGCAGTTTGGAACTAGTTCAGAACTAAGAAACTCTGAAGTTATCCTGAGGCCAAGACATTTGGCCCAGCATATAGTTTTGAAGAAGAGTATAAAAGTAACACTGGTGTAAGGGCTTCCTTCCTGACAGGGAAAACAGCCGGTTACAACTATGAGGTGTACAGAACTGAAAGCCCTGCCAGGAAAGGCAGAAACCCTGTACCACTGTTAACTCTTTTATCTCTTGAACTGTACAGGCTATGGAGTTTCTGTCTTCTCATTCCATCCCTTAACATGTTCTCTATGGAATTATTGTTTTCTCACGGGAAGCTGGAAGTCACTTCTTTTGTCCCAAAATGGGAGGAAAAAACCCAGAAGCAAACTGACTTCATCAGAATGCATTAAGGTAAAGGCTATGGTAATTTAACATTTAATTTAGAGAATACATAAATGGGTGGGTATATTCCAGAGGCTGGAATTCATGAGGATTTACTTTGATCCAATTAACATTTCCAAAAAAGACATAGCATTGCACTGTCTGCAACAAAACAGCTGACAATTATGAAGAAAGCAAAGGACTGATTTTTTTTCTTTAATGTTTAATTTGAGTCCTTTATTTATTAAAGGGAAAGGAATACTAATTTACTGTGAAGAAAGGCTTTATTTTATAAGCAGCATAACAAAATTATTCAGATAGAATATGAATAGGTTTGAGAATTAAGTCTGGTAAGTTTGCCCAGCTCGCTCTGCTTTCCGTTCTAAGTGGAATAGTTTGCTTCCACATTACCTCCAGTAAAGAAAAAAATCCACAACCCACCACTAACAAACTTGTATTCTCCTGAGTGAGTTTCCATCTGCAATTGACTGGAGTCCTGCAAACAATCTGTGTGATGATTCACAGGAAGGAATAGGTTTCAATTCCTTCTCTTTGAGCTACGTAGATTTGGCAAGGAAATGGGAGCAAAACAATGTTAATCACATAATTATGAGACCTGAACTAGAATTCACAGTGAATGATATGTGATGAGAAGTGATCTACCTTTCATATCTAGTTTTTATTAAACTGCACGTTTTAAAATAGGGCTTAGTAGAAACAGTGGCTAAATTAAATCATTACAGGGCTTTATATAACAAAAAATTTTCATTGAATTTTGTAACATTTATATTGTGTATATACTCTCAATTCCTGCACTTGTATCAGAAACCCTTATTTTTCTGAAGTTGATGGGTTTTGCTATTTGGTTTCTGAGTCCTTAGGACACATTTAGGACCTATTTTCAGAACTTTCTTTTCTTAATCCATTTGTTCAATATACTGAAGTTTTAAAGAAAGCCAGTCCGTTACTCTTCACAGGTCGTTTAAAGGCATCTATGAAAACGTTACCTCCTAGAGCCATGAAAAAGTTTATTTTTCTGATGGAGCTGCATTCCCAGAGCTGCTATTAGGATGCAGTTACATTTACTAAACTTGCTGGTTTACTACTGCTTTTGTTTCGGGGAATGTGGCTTTCCAACCCTAGCACAGCTCTCAGCCTGGTATCAGCATTTTCTAGCGATGCACAGGAACTACAGGAACGACATTGGAAAAGAGCAGCTTCGACGTGAGACTGAGAAAACCCACGAGGGACATCCCCGCGCTGATAGGGGAGTAGTTCGCCGCCGGGAATACTCGGAGGAAAAACACTCCGCCGTGCTGGGGTTGGGTTTCTTTCGCAGGGGCTCAGCTATGCCGGATGGAAATCACGGCACGTCCCTGAGTGGCTCCGAAGCGGCGCTGCCGGCGGGCCGGGACCGGCTCGCAGGGAATTACCGGGGACGCCGCGTCCTGCGCGGGGTGTCCCAGCACCGGCGCCCCCTCCCCGGCGTTCCGCCCCTGGGACGGCACCAGGCAAGCGGCGGTGTTCCCAGGGATCTTCCCCCGGCTGAAGCCGGCCCTTCCCGGCCGCGGACTTCAACTTCTCCTGCGGGCAGGCGCCGCGCCCGCTCTCGATTCCCGGGGGCGGCGGCGGCGGCGTCCCGCCCGCTCCCAGCGCTCCCGTGCCGGCCCCTTCCCCCGCTCCCGGAGTTTCCTTCCCCCGCCCCCGCGGCCCCTCTTCCGGCCATTGCCCGCGTTCCCTCCGCCCCGGTCACACACGGCCCCCGGCCGGGAACTGCCCGGCCCCGCTGGGTTTTGTTCCCAACTCCGCCTCGGCCCTTCTGCCGCTGCCCCCCCGCCCCCCGCCAGTCCCCTCCCAGCCCCGTCCCAGCCCCTGCGCTGGCCGGCAGTCCCCTCCCTCCCTCGGCCGCGTTCATTTCATACCAACTCTCATTCCTCGCATTCCTCACTTCCTCCTTTCAAACTCCAGGGGAAATAAAAACCCTCCCTTTTCCTCCCAAACTCCTGCCCGGCCGCCCCCCCGCCCCGCTCGCCGTCCCGCCGCCGCTCCGCTCTCCTCAGGTGAGTGTGCGCTTTGTGCCTGCGCTCCCGCCGCCCCCCCGCTCCGCTCCGCTCCCATCCCATCCCATCGCATCGCATCCCATCCACTCCCGGCCGCCCGGCCGGCCCGGCATTGTTCGCATCTCCCCGCGCCGCGGGACCGAGGAAGGGGGAGCCCCGAGGGCCCACCCCAGAGCCGCTCCTCGCCAACTTTTTTTTCTTTCTCTCCTACTTGGCGGCGGCGATGCTGAACGGGAGTCCGACCCGCCCGCTCCCCCTGTCCCAGCCCCCGCTCCCACCCCTGCGGTCTCGGGGGTGGGGATCGGGCGAGAGCGAGGGGCAGGCGCGCAGTAACAGCGCTCAGTGCTCTTTTGGCAGAAAGTCCTGGAGCTGAAGGAGGATTTGAAGCCGGTACCCGCTGCCCCTGCGGAACAGCAGCCGCTCTTGCGTCGCTCAGGTTAGAACACGCTGTTCCACGGTCGCTTTCGCGCGGGGCGAAGGGGTGCGGGTGCCTGCGGGAGGAAGGCTGGAAGGGAGGGTTCGGAGCCGGTCATGTGCGACAGAGGAGGCTCAGCCGTACAAAGGAAGCGATGGGAACATCCTCAATGGAGGCTCCGGCGGCTTCTGTCGTCGGGAAGGGGCTGCCGGCGCTGGCACTTCGGGAACTCGGGCTCTTGTCGCATCGGCTGAAAACTGCAGCGCTAATGGGGGTGGCGGGGGGAAAGGTTTCTGTGTTCTGTACCATTCGTAAAGATGTGTTTGTGGAGGATGGAGAGGAGGAGCAGTACTTTCTGTAATAAATTTTAATGTCAATTATGGAAGATGTTTTTGGGAAAAACAAAAAATTCCTAAGGAAGCCCATCCATGAGAAGGCACGTGGGTTGTTGCAGAGTATTTACCAAAAGGTGAGGGAATAATGTTTTTCCCAGTTCAGTTATTCTAAAGTTAAGAGTTCAGTTTTAGTGGCATGCTGTCGGAAAGGATTTTAGAAAAACAAACCAAAACAAAAACAGATATAAGAAAACCCTCCAAACAAAAAGCTTTCCCAAATAATCATTTATCTTATGTACATAATTTAGTTTAAACCATTTCTTGCATGGGATGCTAAAGATCGGGCTTTTTTGCAGAAGAGAGAACGTAACTCAACATGTTTAAGGACTTCTGTGAAGTAGTTTATAGTGAATGGTCATATATAAGTTAAAAAAACCCAACAAAACACAAAACCAAACAAACCCCCAGAACTAACCACAACTAATTATCAATCTTGTTTTTGCTTAACCTGACGTTACACTCATGTTGCTTTCTAACCTTAGGAGTTGAGTTCTGCCTCTACAAATAAATAGCAAAAGTACTTTTCAAACGTGGGGGGCTGGGTGGGAGAGGAGTTTAGAGGTTATTTTTTTTTCTTTTTTCCTGTTACTGGGAACAGATCAGCTTCCCCAAGACCTGATTGCGGTGTCTGTGTGCAAAGTGAGTGAAACATTTATTCACCTGTCTGTCCATCTGTCTGTGTAGATGTAAGAGGTTTTATTGTTCTCCTGCAGAAGGAAGTGGGCAGTAGGACAGGGCAGAGAGTAACAGGGAGGAGCGAGAGGAACAGAACAAGAGGGAAAGCAGAGTGGATATATGGCAAGTGCTAGGACTGGGTTGAAGCTGCTTGTTATTACCTATGTAATTAAAGCCTTTCGGTTTTGATAGGTTTCTTTCTCACGGCAGAAGAGCCTGGATCGTCCTGTAGTGAATACTGAGGGTTTTCTTTATTAGGGCTGCTGGATGCTGAGGGACTCTGGTTTTCTCTTGAACTGGCTTTGGCAGAGTGAAGGACAGCCAGCCAGTGGGTACAATCACCTTTTGGGGTTTCACTAAATCCCACTGTCGATGGCTCCCTCAAACTCAAGAATGAAACAAAGTATCAATTTCTAAACTGTACTATCAGTTCATTGTTCTTATCCTTTTAGAGGTGATCTTGGAAGCAAATAAGTGTGCATGAGAATGGCTGCTAGGAAGTTCTCTCCTGTCTTGGTTCCTGCTACCTCTCTTGATTTTTAAATCAATTCTACGGAAGGCCTTGAAGTATTTTAGGTTATTATTATGGTGTTTTAATATTGGTATATTACAGAACATCTGTTGGGGAAATAGTATGAAAATGCCATTGCCAAGCTTAAAAGAGAAGAAAGACTCCATGGCACCCAGTCTTGCCTTGTGGCTTACACAAAATCACAGTTGCTGTTGACTTTCTTACTCCTATTTGTTTCACAGAATTTGAATACCTCAAGCAGAGTTTTGAGAGGGTTGCTGAAAAGTAGTTTCCAAGAGATGCTGCTTTCATCTTTGTTTAGAGTGACGTTATGGTCATTCACAGCTTTCCTTCCTTAGTGTTATGGATACTTTTCTGATTGTATCTTTCAGCTCTTGGTTCTGTCCCAGCATAACCCAAAGGGTGGGTCCTCAAAGACTTGAGGCCGACACTGCTGTGGACAGAACCTGCCTACACAGCCTCAGACTGTCCCTTTCCTTACTTGTCACACCGCTGTGCTTTGTTGCTGGCACAGACACTGGCACTGCTGTTCACTAACTCGGGCCAGGGGGCTGATCCACATGAAAAGTAACACTCTTTTCAGCCACATCTGTTCTCTAGTCAAGTTAATCTCATGGTCACATGCTATAGTGTCTGGAGAAGGGGGTGAGCAATGGGGGAAGAGTGGGGATATTTTCTTAGCAATATTGCCATTTTTCCCCACCTTAAGCAGTTCCTTGGACCATGTCTACAGTAGCTCCTGTGACAGTGAAATGATTTTTTTTTTCTGGCCACAACTGTATTTTAAGAAAGTGAAAATTCAGAGTTACCGTTCTTTAAAGATCTGTTATACTTTCCCTTTAGCTCAGGTTTGTCTTTTGTTCATTTGTTTGGTTCGGTTTGATTTCCACTCCCTCACATTCTGTGTAAAATTTTTCTTGGGCAACTTTTTCATCATCTAATATACTTAAACATCAGAAAGGTTTTCTTACTCTGTTGGAAAAGTTCTGCGTTGCTGTCTGTTTCTCTGAAACGATTGCTTATTCTGTCTCTGCATTTGCATCTTCTAAGATGTTAAAGCTACTACTGAGGCTAAAATATTAATGTTTTTCAATGTCGGTTATTCTAGTCCTAATTTTTTTATACTCTTCACTTTCATCTGTTTATCTGTGTTCCTTTTGCAGAATGAGATCGGATATTCCATGAGTTGGAGGTGATTCATCTTTCTTTGTTGCCTGAAGTGATATCTGAGCTCAGACAGATTAAAGTCACATTGGTCATTTTGCAGAAGCATTTGCTTTGCAGACAACTCTTGCATGACTTTAGCTCTTGTTTCTGGCAGGGCTTTTTCCTTGATTTTATCTCTAGGTTTCTTTCATTGTTATTTCTTCTTTTTCGTTGCATTTTTCCCACCTAGTCTTGTTTGTCTCTCTTGCTTATTTCAGTTGTTTTTACACTGTCTAACACCCTTTGAGTTGTTTCTACCCACTATTGTTTGTAAACATCTTTCTGTTTCACTAACATTACCTTTATTCGGTCTTAGATCTCTAGTTGAGATGTCAAAGACAACTGGACTAGCAAAGATCCCTGCAGCAACCCAGTCGGTGCCCCCTGTACCTGTTGGTTCCATTTGTATATCATTATACATCGTATCTATATTATATATGGTATATATAATTGTGCTTATTTTTGAAGCCGTTAGTTAATTTTATAATAATGTGAGCAATACTCTCCAAAGCCAATTTGAAGTAGTTTTTTGCTGTGATTTCCTTAAGGTGTAGCAAATGCTATTCTAAATCTAAATTTATTACATCTTTCACCGTATCCTTTTCTTTCTCTACCTTCATGGCAATTCTATCCTCCTTTGAAGACCAATCAAGTTTATTAAGATTTGCAGTAATGGATGATCCTCTTTCTCCACCTTCTGCCAACCACCATGTTTAGTAAATGCCCAAAGTGTTCCTTTGTAGAGCCTTGTAAAAAAAGCCATGAGTTTGTGTGCATGAAGCTCGTTACAAGATCCAAAGCTACACGATTAGAAAGAGTTCTTCAGGATTTGGAGGTGGTGTTTTGGGGTTTTGGTGTTTTTTGGGAAGGTTTTGTTTTTTATGGTGTTTTTTGGTAGGTTTTTGTTTTTATTGTTCCTGCCCCTCGGGTCCTCCTTTTTCTGGAGATGATGCAGTCACTCCCCTTTGTTTTTAACACCATATGAATTAGACGTTTTCCTGCTAGGGAGGGGCAGGTTTTCCAGTTCCTGGTGCCACTGGCTGAGTCACTGGCTGCCACTGGTTCTGTTTTTCTGTTCTGTTGTAGGTTTATAATTACCTTGTTCTTACCTTTGTTAGAATGTGATTGCCAAAGGGTAGGTGTTTTACTTTGCTGTATTTCTGAGCCATGAATGCCAGTGGCTTTCAGAGCCTGGGTACAAGCTTTTGAAGCATCTGCTTTGCTGTTGCCAAACAGAAAATAAATCAGTGGAGTCCTCAAAGTGCCTCCTTCCTAACAGTATGGTAACCATTAATGACAGATGTCCAGACAAAGTTTAATCTTTTGTAACCCAGACTGCTTTAACTCAAGGAGGAAATGTCAAGAAAGCACAGAGCATGTGTGTGCTGAAATGGAAAGGGAGGATTTGCTGATGTGTCTTAAGTTCATTTTACCTGCTCATATGTCTCCATAGCAGGTCCTCAAAATCAAGCTCATTGGTACCAGATTAGCAGGATTTAGACTGCTCTTTTGGTCTGAAAATCTTGTCAGTTTGGGGGGGGAGGGGGGAAAGAGAGATGTGAGAGAGACATTTACATAAGAAGATTATCTCCAAGCACACTCACTGCTCTTTGAATTACCTTTATAAAAATAAATTAATAAAATCCCATTTCTTTCTCTGTCCCATTTGTTTGTGAGGGTTCTATGTGGTCAGAAGAAAACAACTGTGCAACGGAAACAATGTAAATCTCTGTTTCTATCAACCCAGTAGGCTAACTAAAAAATAGAGAAGCAGTGTCTTTTTCCTCTGCTTTTGGTCACAGGTTTTATTTGTAAGAACTTGCTTTAAAAACTAGAGTCTGTTGTTGGTTGTGTCCCTTTAAGAATCTAGTTTTGCTTGGCTAGCTGCCCCTGTTCTCCTGTAGATTAATCCAGCAGAAGGTATATAACCTGTTGACCTTCCTGGCGAGAAGGGTCTGGAAGGGCAAAGAGATAATTTAGAAGGTTCATGCTTTCCTGTAATATCTGAGGACAAGTTTAACTGGTTTTCAGTTTTTGACATTTTGTTGGTTTTGTTTTTGTTTTTGTTGTTTTTATTTTCTTATTGATACTTCTCTGAGGGCTGGAGTTGTAATTACAGATTCTTTTATATTTTCATTTGCTTTCTGTGAAATCTCTCTGTGTTCAGCACATTGGAAGTGACAGTGTGTTTATGCCACATTTAGAGAGAGGAAAGAGTTCTGAACTCAAAATTACACTAGTCTGAGTTGAGAACAGCTTTATTGTCCCATGTATCAAACTAATAGGAGAACTGGAATCTGGTTAAAATGGCTAGTCTGTGTTTGTCTGTAAAATTTCTGGCTTTTTACAGAAAACCGAATCTATTTGACTTTCCCCAGTGTCAGCCTTAAGAAGTGACTATGTTAGCTGTAAGCTGTGAATGTTCACCTGCTGCATGTTCCAGATGCAGCGTGTACTCCAAAACTGAGCAGGGATGGTGACTGAATACCCCAAGAGAGTGCAGCTTGGTTGGTAGCCATGAGTAGGGTTCATTCATAGGATGTAGATGTTCCATCATATTGTTCTTTACATAAGCATTGTCTTATCACAGGCTTCAAACTCCTTTGAGCTCCTGTCTGACTACTACTAAAATCAAAGCACACGTGTAATTGGTGGACTGAAGGAGGAAAAGTCGAGAGCACTAAGCATTGCTCCCATTGCTCCATTGCTCTGCCTGGTTGTGGTTTGCATTTATCTTGAGGCTTTAGTAGAGGGCTTAGCCCGGGCTGGGCAGGTAATTCCCACAAAACAGACCACCTGCAAGCACTGCACAAGTGGAAATCTGACTTCATTCATGGCTTGCGTGATCACTATCTCTGTCTATTCTCTTGTAAGTCCCTTAGCCCAGGTTCAGCTATTTATTTTCTTGAAAACTGACTATACTTTTGGAGTTAAACATTTTCACTGCTTTGGGTGAGATTTGCAAACATCTGACTCCTGTCTGAGTTCATGTGCAATTCTGCCATTAGTGTCATGGGAAACTAAGTATGTCACAGTTGTGAGGTTTTTCTGGAACATCTACCTTTGAGTCCTAGACAAGAGATTGAAAGATGTCATGAACAGCAGGCACGATTAGGAAATAAGGATTTGATTTGGGTATCCTAAAAAGGGCATTATGAGCCACAATTCAGTGCTGCTTAGCAGTAAATACTCAAAAGACGCTCCATTTCCAGACAGTGTTAAACATGAGCCCCTCTGAAGTTACACCACTTGCAATTGCAAATCGCTTTTTAAGTTAACCTTTTCTTGTCTGGAAGTTCTTGTCTAGATTTTAACCCCACTCTGGTTTTGCCATTGGGTGTCTTACTTATGTCTTACTGTTATACTTTTTTCCATAGGTAAAATGAGGGCTTTAGAGCCTGATAGTGAGATTTGCAGGACAACTGAGTTTGGGTGGTTTTAGAGGCAACATTTTTTTTCAGATTGCTGTTAAATGTTCCCTATCCTCTAACAATTAAGTGAATATTAGTCTTTGGGAAGATGCTCAGTTTCATTTAGTTCTGGCTCTAGCTTGGTTTGGTAAGACCCAAGTAATTTTAATCAGTCAATACCTCCCCTTGTCTGTACTTAAAGGGACAGTTAAAATTTTAACATGTTAACAACACTACCAGTGATTCTCTGGTAGAAAAGGGACATGATTATCTGACTTCCCCCTGGGTCGTTGCTTTCTAACCCGCACTGTGCTAGATGGGAAAATGACTCCTGGTGACTGCTGCTGCCAGCACGAGGGTGACTAACCATTTTCACCCTGCCACAACCTTCATCTGTTTGGGAAGCTGTGAAACACATGCCACATGTCTTGGAAAGTCAGGGAGAATGGGAGCTCTGGGAACAGTTCCCTCATGGGAGATAACAGTGACTCCCCAGGAATTCCACTGTTCCTTTGAGAGCTGCGGCCAGCCCACTGTGTGGCTCAATCCCAGGACAACCTGGCAGTGTCAATCTCTGCTGCCCTTGCTGGCTCATTTTTCTCTCCCAGCTGAGACATAAATCATGCAATAGTCATTTTGTCAGTCTGAGCCTGGTGGCCTTATGATGTGACCTGTACATGGGAGCTGTGCATGCATTGCCCGTCGCTCAGGATCGATCCCCAAGCTGGCCAGCCCTAGACTAGTGGGATCAGAATCAGTCCTTGCGTTTTGTTGTTGAGTTGTGGGGGTTTTCTCTCCCCTGCTTAGGGCAGCAGGGCTCTGTGCTCTGTTTCCTTTATCGCAAATGTAACTGATTGGATGGTGTGCAAGGCCACACACACAGCCTTATCTCATCACATCCTGTTTGACTGCATTATCCAGGGCTGCACTGATGGAAGTTCTCCTCTCTCCTTGCTTTGATTTATATCACTCTGCTGGACACTACATCCTCTCTCTGTTTCAGCCAGAGCTAGCTACTGCAATAATTTAAGAGTTGTTTTGCTTTGCTCGGGAAGTCAGGTGCCTTTTGAACAGCAGCTGCTGCAGGCAGTTTCTGTGTAGCAAACAAATCAAGCTTGATTTTGTGTTAGGCAGTGTGACAAGCATTCAGCTGGAGCCCAGCCTCATGTTGGATATGATCTGAGACTAGTGCTTGGTCCTTTGTAAACCAGTCTTATTCAGGGGTGAGACAGAGACAAAAACCTCACCATGCAGCCTGTAGATGTAATGAATATGTTACCTTGCCCAATACACAGAGGAAAATCTCAGTTTGCCTGGCACTGCTGCCAGCTGGTAGCTTTTGCTTCACCTACAACAAGTAACACTTATCTTAACTGGGTTTATTCATGGGATTATGCAGCATTACTCTGGTGCCCTGGGTGTACAGGGCTATTAGCAGGGAATAGCCAGCATTGCTCAGGATTGTAGGAGGCCCTGGGCAAAAAGTGAGATTATAGCCAGGCTCACCTCTTGGCTAAGCTGCCAGAGAGTGCTTGAGCAAAGCCCCCTCAAAAGGCTGAGTGAACTGCACCCACCCATCTGCTAGATCTTCTGCTGAAACTGAGTGGCTCTGGCTCTAGGCTGGTTTAATGATGGGAGTGCAGCTCCTGAGGAGCCTTAGGAACTGTTTGCTGTCTGGTGTTACAAAAGTGCTGTTACCTTCCTAGATACAGCTCAGTGCTAATTGGTCTTGCTACAGTTGCATCTCTATTTTTCTCTGTAAACACGTCCATGATTTTTATCTCCTTTTGCTTGTGAACTTTAACAGATCTTAGTTATCATTTAATAGCTACTTTCCCACCTTTTCCCTTTCCAGTGTGTTTTTCCTGCAGTCTTTGGGTTGAACCTCCTTGGAGCTACTCACCTACTGATTGCACTCATTCTTCTCTTTCAGAGGAACTAAGCTAAGGCATTATTGTAGTGCCCCATAGAATTTCCCAGCCTTCTTCCTCTGGTAAGTCTGAATACTGTCTTCTGTCTTGCGCAATAGGTTTCTTAGTATTCCAAATCGTTGTTTTCCTAAACCCAGATCTCCTTGTATGACTGCATTGTGTAAGTTCATTTCTTAGCTGTCCTGGATAGAAGTAATTGACTGGTTGTTCCTGTTTCCAGGTTTTCTTACTGTTATAGCCTACTCTATAGTTTGAGCTGCAGGAAATCATCTGTTCTGGCTGAACTGTTTTGTTTTGTTGTTTTGGGTTTTTTTAGTTCTCAGTTTGACTGCTGATCAGATATAAAAATGTTGCGGTTCAGATCCTCCATAGTAGCGGTATTTGGCTCGTGTTACCAAGTGTAGTGAGTACCGGAATTGTTTGGTTTTCTTTGCATTACAATGACTCCGAGGAATACCTGTAAGGGGAAGCAGTCCCTGCCCCCACGGGTTACAATTCCATGGAATGATACCAAGGATGATACCAGCGTTCTTAGTAAAACACTGTGACTCTCCCTGAGCGTGGCCAGCTCAGGAGCAGGAATGGAACCACACTGTCAGACTCCACAGGGCTGTGCTGGCAAGCATCCTGCCAGGGAGGGGGGAGTGAATAGGGATGTCTCTGGTTAGTGTGTTGTGATCAATTCCAACAGGGAAAAGGGGTGGCCATGGAGTGGGGGGAGTTTTTTGGACAGAGCAGCTCTTAAGAAAACCGAACAACTGCAGACAGCTGGCTGCAATTTTTCAGATCCTCAGGAAAGTATGATTTTGTGTTGAGCAGCTGCCACAAACACTTAAGAGGGAGCTGTTACCAACAGTAATGACTGAGGGATTAATATTAGAAAGCAGATGTGTCAGACTATGGAGTCTGTTAAAGATGTGCTCCCTGTCAAAGAGACCTTGCTGAAGGGCTCTTGGCAGCTGTCTAGCCCTGCAGGATCTCTGAATCTCAATGAGATACCATGTGTGAAAGGAAAGACAGTTAGTGTTGAAATTACCAGAATTTGAACACACAAACCAAAGCTGCTGGAGCTGAAAGATTTTTGTGCTTTCTCCATGGTTTTGCTTTCCTCAGACCCAAAGCCCTGCCTTTGTGACTGACTCGTTAAGAGAAGGGCCATGGCAGAAAGAAGAACAGGGCACAAGAGTGAATAAGAAACAGCAATTTGGCAGAGGGAAACGTTAACAAGGAAATGGAGATACTGTGGTGAGGAGGTAAATGTGCTGTCAGGGGCATTTTGTCTTTGATGCTGAGACAGAACCCATGGCTTGACCCAACAAAAAAAAAATCATCTCTGAGTAAAATAAGAGTGAAATCAGAGTAAGGAAAACTGTAAGGTACAATCGCAGAAGCCCAAGAGCCAAGGAATGGGGCATAAGTTTTAACTAAGGGAATCTGAAGAGAACAAACACCAAGCCCTGTGACCTCTGGCAAAACTTGCTGTTATGAGAATGGGACAACATCCTCTGACTCCTCTGATCCTAAGAGCTGTGCCTGTCAAGGGAATTCAGATGGGGAAGGAGTTGTCTGAGCATGTCTGGGGTGCCTATTTAGTGCTTTCAGAATCAAATTCCCTCCACATGAGAAGAAAGCTTTGTGATTACAAATTCTTCCAAAGGCAGAACTTAAAACAAACATAAAAGTGCTAAAATATTTAGCAATATTAGAACACTCAGTAATACAGACCACCATTAAAGTAACTAAGCCATATGCATATAGTTACCATTGATTGGATGCTAACTGAAACATTTGTATTTTTAAAGTATTTACTAATGAATGTTATTTAAACATTGCTTACATATAAGACATTTAACATACTCCTGTTTCTGAGAAAATGCTTTGTTTTTCATCAGGTTTCTCATTCTCTGGGAAGTAATTCCACTGCCAGTTTTTCAATTTGCCACACTAATAAACCCATTTACCACAGGGTTTGGCCCCCAGATTCTTTAGTTTGCTTTTCTTAGTTTAGTAAGCGGCCACCAGTGAGTTCAGATCAACAGTGCAGGAAAGAGAAGGCCTCAAGTGTTCAGTCAAAGCAGAGACCCACAGAT
>JAWWEV010000001.1:28788979-28853838 GCA_035583235.1 Hafferia zeledoni | reverse complement strand
CACTAATAAACCCATTTACCACAGGGTTTGGCCCCCAGATTCTTTAGTTTGCTTTTCTTAGTTTAGTAAGCGGCCACTTTGGCCACCAGTGAGTTCAGATCAACAGTGCAGGAAAGAGAAGGCCTCAAGTGTTCAGTCAAAGCAGAGACCCACAGATCAGATAGTACCCAGCCAGGACTCCCTGAATTACTGTTTATTGCCTCTGAGTACAGAGTATTGTTTGGGACTGCACATGGAGCTTGCTAGTTAAGCAACATTATTTAGGCAAACTTTGCAGGCCCTTTAAGCCTTTGGCATCTTACTGATCTAGAGTTATAAGGATTTTCATGGCCATTTCAATCTATGGAATTTCCTCAGAAGTTGTCAAAAAGAAGTCCAATTTGTTTTAGTGTCTGGATGATTCCAGAGGTTTCAGCTGAAATGGCCATACATACTTGATGTTGTAGCCTGTTAAGTCCCACTTTTCTCATCATCTGTCAGAAAGAGCTTTAGTACCAAGAAGGAAAAGCAGGATCAGGCCCCAAGGTGTAGAAAAGTTGCAACTGGCCACAGTAGCACATTTCGGTTCCTGCTGCCCTGGCTGTAGCTTGAGACAGGACTAATATTGGTGGTCAAGGCACAAAAAGTAAGAAATGTAAAAAAACATATCTAGTCACTTCAAGACTTATATAATTTCTTTTGACACTGCTAGTATGTTCCACGTCTCCCTTGATTTACACCAATGTGAGACAAAGCTCACATCTTCTGTCTCCTGCTTAGTGGACTTATATGAATGCACTAATCACATCTGCTCAAGTTAGTGCAACTTTTCTTTCATGTTTGGAGAAGAGAGTCTGGAGAGTTGGCACTAAACTGAATTGAGTGTGTGTTCTCCTCCAGTTATTCTAGAGCTTGGATCAGAAAGGGCACAGAGTTTCCTTTGTCACCAAGAGCACTTAGTGCAGATGCAGAGCCTTGCAAATCATGAAATGATCAGGCAAGAACCCCTGGGGTGTGAATGTGGTAGGAGAAGGAGAGTTATGCTTCAGATACATTTACTTAGTTTCAGCCGAGGAGTGTGCCATGGTGAAATCATCTGCTAGGTATTCATCTGTGTCAGCATGGACATTAGGGAGATGAAAATAACTGGATTCAAAGTAGGTGCTTTTTATGGTCATGATGGTCCTTCATTCCCTAGATGACTTTGTCTGCTTGTATGCATTGCTGGGGATTTGGCCTGACAGCAGAGGAGTAGCTTCCAGTGACCATGACTGTGAGGGTCACACAGTTGAGCAGGCAGAGAGTGTTTTCACTTGGAGTGGAGCCTGCTGGCTGTTGTGAAACTGCAGCTCCCAATGCAGGTGGTGTGATGAATTCACTCGCTGTCACACCTTAGGTTACTTTCTGAACCTTTCTGTCTCTCAGTCATTCAGCCTGAGTTAAAACTAGTCTGTGCCTTGTGTTTGTGGAGATTTTAATGTGCATTATTAACTACGGGGGTCTTGACAACCTCCAAGGACTAGGGATGCTTGGGGAAATTTCAAAAGAACGTTTGGAACAGATAGATTTCTCTTTCTCTATCAGTCTCCCCGTGGAAAGCTTGCGCCTCTACACTGATTCTCCAGCAGGACAGTCTTTTGAATACCCATTTAATGTTTTACTAGCATGTGTCAGTGAAAGGTGATGTGTTGGTGACAGATTCTTGGTGAGGGAAGCAACTGTTGCCCTTCGTTTGAGGGCCTTTTAAAGTCACATTTCCTGCTTTGGTGCCATCCACAGTGTGCTTGGGATGTCTATCCCATTGGTAAAGGCCAAGTGTGAGTTGCCCTTTTCTGCCCTCCTCACCGTCCGTTTTATTCTTTCTTACCATGTTCATTAGAGCTCTGAAAATGTATACCATGGATCAAGAAGATTGAAATAATCTAATATAGGGGCTTAAATGGATGGATGGAGAGTGGTTCCTGTGTTCCAAACATTCTAACAGGAAAGAAGTTGTAGACCAGGTTTTCTAAATGTCTTTGTGAAGCACTTGTTAAATGCTGCACAGTACTATGTATGTAGAAATTATTCAAAGGCCCAGTGTTGTCCTACTTGTTTCCTTACCTTTTGGTGTCTTATGGAGACATAAAATATGTATCTGCTGCTGTCTAAAGTCATTAAGGAGCAGAAAAACCTTCTGAGAGCCAGTGTTATCAAATCTTTTTACAACTTCTTGAAATGTTAATAAAGGATTTCAGTTTTTATTAAAAAAATCAATCTCATCATTATGGTCTTGGAGAAGATTTTTGTAAATACAAAATCTGAATAGGTAAGAAACAAAAAAAAATTAAACAGTTGCTGCCATGAGCCCTGACTTTTTGAACTGCTGAAGTGTAATGAATGGACCTGCTTTTCCTCTTCATCAACCAGGGCATAGCTGCATCTTTTTTTTTAGCTGGTTTTTGACATAGACCATGGCCCAGTTTCTCCCAGGTCCCCCTTTGCATTTTCACTATGATACTTCTGAGCTAGATACTTGGCATGTCAGAGCTCTCTCCTTAGTCTCTTGTTCAGTACAGGTTTGATTCTGTTGCTCTTGTAAAAAAATCCTTATTCTGATTTTCTTGCTACCCAGCTCAATGTGGTGACACACAGGGAAGTACTGAACTCTAGGTGGATTCTCAAATGCTGACTTGTGAACATTCTTTGTAACTCAGATAAGAAAACTATTAAAATGGTAAACGAGCAACTTTGGGATTAAGGAAGAGGAATGATCTGTGTCTTTAAAAGCCATTTGTCTCTGGTATGGTTGACTGGAAGTGTCTGTGTGGTCTGAAGTCTTTCTCAATGAGTGTTTCATCAGCTCCACTCAATGGCTTCAGCCTCTACTGTAGGCATTTATAAGTGGGCTGTAATTTATTGTAGTTTTCAAGAGCTAGCAGCTGCCTGCTTAGGTTCAGTGAGAAACCAATTTCTGCTCCTGCCCAGTGGCAAATCTAATATGCTGGGACTTGTAAAGGATAAGGGGGCAGAGAGGCAGAGGAAACTGAAGGAATTTGCCCAAGGTCGATCTGAAGATGAGTGGTAGCAAAAGGCTAAGCATTTAGGTTCTTGACCTGCAACATAGTGCTGTTATTTCTTTTCTCATGGTGCCTTCTCCTCCTGCCAGGATATGGTGCTGAGATTTGGGAGACATTGCATTAAACTCTCTGGCTCCAGGAATGGCTTTTTAAAAGCACAGATGATCCTTGAGAAGAAATGTCAGTGTTAGAAATGACACCAGCTACTAACTGATCCAGTGAAACAGTATCTAAGGAGATTTCAACCCCAGTCCTCAGCAATGACTAGATAATTCATCACTGCTCTATTTTGTATAGTCTTTCACACAGACTGAATCCCTGTATGTGAGCTTCAGAAAGTTAAATAACAGTTACACAGATAAAAACAGCAGAGGGAGAAAGAAATTAGGAGATAAAGATACAGACAAGAAGATGCATCTGAGGAGAATTGTAAAGTGACAGAGAGTTAATGAGCCAAAGACAGTTGGAGCAGGTTGTTTTGTCAGAAGGATTTGTAGAAAAGGTTTTTGTCTCAACATAAATAGAAATTAAGCACATAGTTGAGTTACTGTTTAAGGTAAACTTGAACTAAACCCCCTCTTCACTGAGGTTTTAAAATTTTTTTTTCCTTTAATATCTCCACATTTGCCTGGAGAGGAAGATTTTTAACTGACATGGGATGTGCTTGTCATTGCAGGTTCTGAGTCTGCTTCTCCGCGTGGCACCTTGGAGTTTCTAGCTGGCACCATTACCTCCAACGAGTGGAGTTCTCCCACCTCCCCTGAGGGGAGCAACGACTCGGGGGGCAGCGAGGCCTTGGACAAACCCATTGACAATGACGCCGAGGGCGTGTGGAGTCCGGACATCGAGCAGAGCTTCCAGGAAGCGCTAGCCATCTACCCACCATGTGGGCGGCGGAAGATTATCTTGTCAGACGAAGGCAAGATGTATGGTAAGGAGAAGGAAAGAGCACATCAGAGCACTCCAGGCAGCCTGCCCTGTGCAAGCCACTTGGCTTGTACCAAGGGATGTTCTGAATGAATTCTCCTCTCTCAGGTGTTCCCAAGCTGATGCAGTTGGTTGATTCAAGTTGTTTTTAGGAAAGTTGGTGAAGATTTGAACATTCACATACCAGAAAGTTACAGGTCTTTTTTTCAGGGGACTATCAATAAGGTAGATCCCAGAGTAGGGCACACTACTGAACTAATCTTTAGATACATATCATCTAATGGCTTCATGATGTGCTTACTCTTTTTTATGCTATGTCTTGCTTCTGTCTCCACCTTTCTTGTCGGAGGTAAGAACAGGTGATGGTCTTCATCTCTGGTGCTACAGGGGAGAAATTCAGCTCCTGTACCCTTGAATGGCTCTGCTGGTGTGCAAACATCTACGGTTTGTTAAGTAGCTACACTTTTCAGACCTTAAGAAGGGCAGAAAGCAGATCTGTCTGTCTACTCCGTTTTGTTGTAGTCTGCCTTCTCAGCCCTGGCACAAATATCTTTCACCTGTGCATTCTTCTCACCTAGCTAGCTGGATACCCAGTCCTGGATGCAGAGAAGCACTGGCTTGCAGCTGTAACAGAATTCAACTTTATATGTGACACACATGTTTTTGAATTGGACTTTTGACCTTTTCCACGGTTGAAATTTCTCTCTTGAGTTTTGTCCACAAAAAGCTGATCTAGCCTGGATTCTCTAGCTCAGCGTTGGAAGAAGCCACCTGGTACTTCCATGGCTAAAAAGCAAAGCAAAGGCTGAGTGCCCAGTATTGGGTTAAAAGTCTCAAGTCTCAAAGCAGTAGCAAGGATCTGATGGAAGGCAGCTCTCTTCCTAGCCAGTCAGTGCTTTTTTTTTTTCCCCCTACCCAGTCAATGCTTGCTTTTTTCCCCCCCTACAATGGAATCTGCATGTCTTTGCATGCCCCGAAGCTTGATATGGGGCACTTCACAAGTCATTCTGTAGGTTTCTGTCCACCCATCAGGCCATTGTTCCCTGAGCAAGGGAATATATTGCTCTGACTGTGGGGGCTTGGGAAGGGGCTTCTTTACACGGCCTTATCTACAATGGATGGTTTTACTGGGTACACACATCATTGTATCTGGAAGGAGCAATGTATGTTGGGACAGGCTGATCACCCTGAGGCTAAGCAAGTGTGTCAGTATTCTCAGGCAGACATCAATGCCTGCTCTGGGCTAGCACACACGTTTTTCTGGTTGTGCTATGGAATCAACCGGGGAGGTGATCCAGCTGAAAACTAGCACAGCCAGAAAGGGGAAAAAAGTGAATTTTAATTTGGATTCTGCCCGGCTGCCTGTGTTGGTACAAGGATGATGAGAGTGGGAATGAGCAGCCATGGTTGAGGTGAGGGTAAGACTGCTTTTATTGGGATCGATACTTGCTTGAAATGTCACTGAAATTAAAACATTACTTGAGAATGCACCCCATGATTTTTAAGCATAAATTAGTGACATAGTTGCTCTATATCTGCACTACTCTCCATGACGGGTGACTTTTAAAATTACTGGTGAAAAATTACAGTTGTGTTTTAAGACTGTATTAATTTACTAAACATTCTGCATGATCCCTGGAATAGTTCAGCTTTGCAGTGAATATGTCAGAGCAGAGAGTGAAATGGACCACTAACGAAATGAGTGACAGCAAACAGGAAGTACCATGGGCTACAGAAACCAATGACTCTTGGCTGGGGCCTGACTAGCACGGACTAATGCTTAGTAGAAAACATCTAGCTGAGTGGACTGGTGAGCTGCAGAAGGTCAGTAACCCACTTGCAGGGTGAAAAGTTTAGGGTAGGCACCGGGAGAAGAAGTGAACAGTTTTTCTGCAAGCCCTCCCCCACTACTCCAAATGGGACAGTGTCCCTGCTTGCCTTCCATGCACCTGTTCCTAGTACGGATGGTTGGTTCAGTGTGCTTGTGACAGAACCTGAGGCAATGATTTATGCCCTCCTGTGCTTACTAGTCTCCAGAATCCAGTCCAAGGAAGCCGGGGCCAAGCCTGGGATCTATAGAAAGATATGATCGGACAGGGAGAATAAATATAGTTCCTGATTTCATCTTCACTACTTACAAGCCGGCTGGTGGAACAGAACAAGCTTGGTGTGGAGCTGGCCCTGCCTCTGAAGAGGAGGTTGTTCAGCTGCCCCATTAACAACTTGCACAGAGCTTGCTGAACCAAGGGGCAAGGTGTTACAGATGTTATGCCCCTTTCTCTTGACAAAACTGGGAACATTCCACTTTTTTCCACTAAGGAGTGGCTCGTGTGGTACTATTTTGGGCAAGATGTCTAAGGTCCCAGTATCTCTTTTATGTGCAATTTATATACTTCTCACCTGTTGAGGCAACCTGTTGTCAGTTTGAAGTTAGTAGCTTTTACCAGAAAACATTCTGAACTAGCTAAAATGCAGTGAGCCAATATGAAGAACTGGCATTGTTTTGCTTAAATACATTTAAAATTGCACAGAAAGATGTGCCTCTGCATATGCAGGGACTTCATGCTCCTGTTTCCATGACTCTACAAAGTCAGCTTTTTTACTGCTCTTCAGATGAGATTGCTGAGTGGACATGATTCCTTCTTCACCTGAAAGTCAGCCAAGCTCTTCTCTTTAAATTGATAATCTGTGTCTCGATGACTTTATTGCCTTTTCTTTCATTATCTCTTCCCATCCTAGACATGTTACATTTCTACATGGAAGCAACATCCTGACTGAATAAGCTCATACCACAGCACAGCTCCAGGTGCAAGCCCTCCCTGTCTTCTCCAACAGTCTCTGCTTACCACCTGCTTAAAGCACAAGCAGCTGTCTTGTCTGATCTGGAATGCTGTTCTTTCTCCTAATCATTGTGTTGACATTAGAAGCAGTGAGTCTGGGGCACTTAATGATCTCATGCCTTTTGGTACTACTGAGGTCTTGCAGAATCATATTTTTATATATGTTGTCTACTAGAATAATATAGGGGTATTACAAGTCTGTTGCTTACATTTTCCAAGTATGTTTTTTCCATGGGAGATATAATGTCTGTAATATTTGTATGAAATACCTAGCACCACACTCTGTACTGATTTAGAGAAAGGAGAGGGAAAAAGCTTGGTACCTTTGGGAGATTTGCATGGGGGTGCCAAATAGACCAGGTCTCCCAACGCTACTGAGGACAGAGAAATAAAAAACCAGTAACTTGAAAAGTGATACTTATTTTGATAAAACACAGCTGCAGCCTTGATTTACAAGAGAGAAAGCAAGAGCTTGGAAGAAATGATCTTCTGCCCTAGATGTCCACTGGTCAGTTCTGCTGCACAAACCCCTGTCTTGGGGCACCTTTTTTGCAAGAGGGCTAGAACTGGTTGGTGGCTGTTCGCTAGGTTAGATTGCTGTTCTAGAGGAGTCGGTAGTTTAGCAGCTGCTTTACAAACAGCTCAGCCATTTCTGTGCTGAGCAGGGAGGGGCAGACAGCTGGGAGCAGTCATCCATCTCCCAGGCTGCTGCCATCTGTTTGTGAGTTGCTGACAGGAAAGACTTCAAGATGTCCAAAGCTCAGAGACTGAGTGATAGAAGAAGGATAGTCAACCACTTTACTAGTTAAATCCGGGAGCAAGCAGTGGACCACAAAGAGCTTGTAGCATGACTTAAGAGGGCCTAGCAGGTCAATTTGATGCCAAAAGCTACTATGTCATTGCCGGTCCCTCCCACCCCTGTTCTGAAATGACTAGGTAAATTTGCAGTATAATGGCTTTATCTCAAAGGGCTAGGTTATCGTTTCATGTTTTGCTTGACCTCAAAGAGTCACTAAAAGTAGAACTGAAAAGCAAACACATAAACCTGAAGAAGCATAAAAGATACACTGCCTGTCCAAGTTCATAAACAGTTCTCCTTGAGAGGAGTGAGGGGCATGGTGGCTGTCAAAATATGAAAACCTTCAAGGTGTCAGTGTTCAAATGCTTTCTTCTATATTGTAGTTTAGCATCTAACCTGATGGTGTTTCAGTCCAAGCAACTGCAACATGCTGAGAATGTGCTCAGGTGGTACTAAACTGTATGGTCCAGGTAACTGCAAATTTGTATTTCAGCTGTGATATCCCTCAAAGAGATACTTCTGAAGTTCCTATCCCTTTCATTATTGTGACCTAGTAAACTGTAGAACAGCCCTTTATTACACAGTCTTGGTAAAAAAAAAAAAATGAGTTCCCATTTTAAACAGTAGAAGACAGACAAAACTTGGATTCGTGGACAATTGGTCAGGATGCAGACTTTTCCCTTCCCTCTGGTAGTAGGTGTGATGTTTTCAGACCTGTTCAATAACAAGGTTTTGTTTCAGTCATCTTTCAGTTTTGCTTTTGTGTGGTTCCAGTTCTTTGTTGTTGCTTAGGTGAAGGCAGATTTCTGGAGACATTTGCAGCGGGGTAAACTTCTGCTGGATTTTGTCATGTTTTTCATTTTATCTCCTATGCAAGCTGTGTTTAGGGTTGTTTGTGTTAAATTGTATGTCAGTTTACCTGATGTTTTCTCCATGCAAACATAAAAAGAAATATTTTTCCATGCATTTGGAGCATTTCCTCCATACTGAGAAATTTGCCACTTGTAATGCCAAAGAACAAGGAACCTGCTTGCTATTACAATTATTAGAGTTAATAGCACTGGCTGTGGCATCTTTCCTTAACATGCTTAGTACTGAACATAAATAGAGTAACAATTTTATTGTGTACTACATGTTATCAAAATTACTGTGACTACTTTTTGGGGGAGCTTCATTCTGTTGTTTCAATAAAGGGCACATACTTTTTCCTGTCCCTTTTAATTTTTAGCAGCTTTTTAGCCCCATATTTATCTCTCAGGCTTAAAACCAAATGTGCTGCTTAATACTACATTTTCCTCTCTGCATTGATCTGTAGGCACAGAGTTTTTGTGATGTTCAAGTAACTTCCTTCATCAGCAACATTGCATTACCCTTTTGTCTCTTCCTCTGACTTTTTAATTTTTAAATTTCAAACGTTTAATAATTCTCCAAGATGGAGTTTATTGGTAGTGGTATATTATCAGAAAGGCATTTAGTCTGATTTTTTTGCTTTGTAAATAACACATCCAGTTTAATTGATTTCTAATTTAGTAAATGAGCTTTGTTTTGTAGGTGTATCCACTCATCTGCCTTGTAACTGAGAGACCATTCCTGTTTCATTTGTCAGCCTTTTTTCTTGTTTTGCTTCTGCTGTTCTTCTGGATACTTTGCGTATTTCCAGTGGTTTTCTGAGAAGTTTAGTTTAAAAACTTTGGTGATCTTTTGCGTTTTAAAACCCACTGCATTCTTGCAAAATTGGGTTCAGATATCAGTTGTTAATCTGCTCTTAAATATGCCAAATGTTCATTAACATTTAAAAATTTAGATTGAATTAAAAATCTGGAAACAAAATCGGACATAGCAAGTGAAAAATAATAGTGTAAAGTGACTTGTTTTTTTTCTGCCTTTAAAATAAGTGCATGTAAAGCTCTTTTCTGGACAGGTTTTTGCAAACACATTACCAGAAAGATCTCAAAAACATGGAGTAAGTTCTGAGAAAAGCAACAAGCATACCAGACTTAACATTGAGCTCTGGAGTTGAAGGGACTGATTTAGGAGGAAAGATTAAAGTAGCTAAATATACATAGCTTGGCTAAGCGATGACTGAAAGGTGGAGGGTGGGGGGACACATAATAACAGTCTAAAAATATTTGAAGGGTGTTAACATTTAGGAGGGAGAGGGATTTTATGTGGGACATGTGAGCATGACTAGGATTAATGGGGGAGAAAGAAGGAATATAGGATGGATATCAGCAAAGGCTTCATGACAGCATGGTGCTCAGTGCTGAGGGATCTCTAAGGAGATAGAATGTAAATGCTGTTGTTGGGGACTTTTAAAATTATATCAGACAGAACTATAAGGACTGTATTCGTAAAACCAGTCCTAAGGAATGAGGTGTGTGTGCGTGTGTACATCTGTGTTTTATACTGAATGAAAGGTGCATGCCAGTTTGGAAGGGCTGTGGTTTTACATAGGAAACGACAACAATGGGCATTAGGTGGCTTTACACTCTTAAGTATCAGCAGTTTTTTTCTAAATTGTTAGTACTGTGATTCATACTATCTGTGTTTTTGTGATATGAATATGTTTGTGAGACTGACTGTGTTTATTGATGCAGAACCCCCTTCTTAGGTCTGAAACAGAAGGACTAGACTTCTGGATAAATACTAGGAGTACTTCCTCAAAATTCATCTTCTGTTCTTCAGCCAAGCATTGGGTAGAGAAGGGTGATAGTACTTCTCAAGAAACGGTGTGCATAGGCATAGAGAAAGCTGATAAGTGCCAATATGCAGATTGTGTGGAGACCTGGCATAGGAGAAAAAGGAGCTTTCTTACACAGTGCATGTAAGCAAAACCTATTATATGAGCTCTCTTTTAAAGTCTCTTTCAAAGGCTTTCCTTAATCAAAACCAGTATGAGACAACATAAACTTTCCAGGTTCTAGTGCCGTAAGGGGTGCCCCAAAGTGAAGGGAAAGCTGCTTCTTCAGAAAAAGACATTACAGCTAAAAGAAAAAGCAGTATTCTCATTCGTGTAGGATCCAGATAATGAGCACAGGAGAACTAGGACTGTCTATTGCTTTAACAGTTGCTCATTAGCTAGTCCATAACAAGCCCTGTATTGTCTGTGTGTGGTGAAGATCTGGGCAGCAAAACTGGGAAGGCTGTGTGCAGTTTGTGCCCAGACAGATGGTCTTGTAAATCTGTTGGTCACTGGCAGAGCTGACTTAAACCTCTGGGGCCTGGGTACACCTGCTGCTGAAGGGTGCACAGCCAGCAGCTGTTCCTCATTGCTGTCACCTTGAACTTGTGACCCATCCGGGTACAACTTCAAATTCTCAGTCTTGCTCTGTGCACATACACTGGCAGAGTTTTGTTCTGTCTTTGGCTTCTTGAAGAGGAAATTACACTGTTTTCTTGTAAAATATCTTCAGATGATATCACTCTTCTTTCCTCTTGAATGTGATTTGTACAATAATTGCAAATGCCTTTTCAGGAGCTTAGATTGGACTCTGTGGGCTGGAGTGCAAGGATTGTAACCAATGCTTGATAAGGTAACCCCATAGCAATGCTCCAAGTTGTTGACTGCAAGAGCTGTAGACAGAGGCCTGTTCCTGAGCATGGCAAGTACTACAGGGAAACACGTGCATGTGTGGCATTTAGCACAATGTTGCCTTCAGCCTTGACTGGGGATCATCTTTAGTTGTAGAATCACAGAAAAATGGTGTTGGGAGGGACCTTCAAAGATGATCTCATCTGCTTCTGGGCCCAGAGGCAAATCCAGTTCTACTTAAGTTGTTCATGTCTGGTCTGATCCTTTATGGCTAAGGCTGGGGGAAAGTGATTTGACAAATTCAGATACAGTAGCTTTCATTTAGAAGGTAGTTAAAGTGCCTAGATATTTGCAAATTTACTTCTGGATCCATATGCATTTTTTGGTATGTCTCTGCAGCTTAAATAGTTTTGTCATCCTCTTGTTTCTGCTCTCCTGTCACTGCCTGAAACATGGTTACCCAGCTATCTGTCAGACTTACACTGTAAACCCAGTTAGGGAACAGGTGTTGAAAGAATGTGGAACAGAATTGCACCAGTGCTAGGAGCAGAAAGAAAGTGGGGCAGGAAAGGGGAATATCACAAGCCACTGTAAGGGAATTTCATGAGCTTGGCCAGAATTCAGCTATTATTCAGTTCCTGGGAAATCATTCAATTATGAAGTCTGTGTTTCTGCTAGGCTTTTCTGTCCACATTCTCTTTCACCTGTTACAGAGTATGACATCTTTAACAACTCTTCTTTCTAATATTTGGATGCTGTAAAACTGTTTGAAGTTGAGACCAAGAGCATATTTCCTTCAGAAATGGTGAGATGACCCAACAATTCACTGCAGAGAAAAAAGAGGGAGTTGCAGCTCCTTGTTTCCTTGCTCTCCTGCTCTGCTTCCAGTTCTGTGCTCCCACTCTTTAAGCTAACTTCAGTTTTTAGCAGACTCCTTGTGGTTCCATTTTAGCTTGCTAAACTGGTAGCAAACTGTTGGCAAAATGAGCTGAACAGGTTTCTGCCAGATTAGAGAGTTCAACAGTCTGGTGAGAGGGAGGGAGGGAAGGGAAAAGGCAACCACTTTTTTTCAGGAGTGTCCAGCCATTTATTTAACCTGAAGCTATAACTTAGTGGTTTAAAGTAATCACAGACAATGACTGCACTCTAAATTATGACGGCAAACACTGAAGCTGCATGGGAGCAGCCATTCCATTTAAAAAATCAGTATTAATTTATTCACATAAAACAAGAACTCAGAAGTCTCTGGGTTCTTTTGCTCTCCTTGAAGCTGCTGCATAATTTCCAGTCATTTGGCTGGGACTGGCTTGGGGTGTAGTTTTATGTGTTAAGCTGTCACGACTCCTCACAGGAATAACCCAGACCAGACCAGATGCCTTGAGAACTGCATGGTCTGTGCTAGTCATGCAGCAAGTAGCTCCATAGATCTCACAGACCCCTTTTAGCTCCAGTTTCTGTCATAGCTGAAGCTTTGAGTTCTTGGTCAGGCTGTTATCTGGGCACATGCATAAAGTTAGCGCTTGGGGCAAAAATCCGCAAGAAACTCTACTATTGGTGCTGGCAGAGGCAGCTGACCACAAAATCAGGGGAGCTGAAGTTTTCACTGTCCTTGGAGACATCACCCCAGGATCACTGGGAGTTGCTTTCAGATACCCTGCACCTGTTGGAAGTTACTGAAGCAGACGTTTATCGATCTAAGGAAAAATTTAGCAGATGCCCTGGTCTGTAATGTAGAACTTGGACTGATGGGAGCTGGAGAATGTTGTCATAGTTAAGCAATGGTTTCAGTGCTACCTTCAACTGTCATATTTCTCTGAACCTGGGCATTTGGGAGTAAAGTATCTTTGTGCCTATATAAGGTTGCCATTCTCAGGTGATCCAAGAGGCCGAAAGCTGTTAGACACGCCTTTCCGTTTTATTGGTTCTTTCATCTGATACACTCCAGCATATGAAGGACTCATATTACTGTATGCAGCTGCTTTGGTGTTTTTGTGGGATTTCCCAGCCAAATTGAATCTAAACTTTTTTAGTAGGGTTGTCATCAGTCTTAACTCAGGGAAGCACCAGAACAAGTCCCAGCTCTGTTTCTTTTGCTGCCCTTAATGCGTATATGGAGGAGTACTTACTGGATGGATTAACTTACATTTCTATGGCCTGAGGCGATAATGTGGGAAAGCACAGCTGATGAGAACATTCAATTTATGCACTGAAAAGCGCTATTAAAGACTGAGGTGTGGTGAAGAACTGCATAGCCTGGAGCTTCCCAGTAGGCTGATGAGGAGGGATTGCTGCCTGCATGCATTGTTGTACCTTAGTTAACATCATCTTTACAAGGAATAACTCCACATGCCTTTGGGGCAGTAATTAGAAGGCACTTTAGCGCTCTTTAGCCTTTAGACAAATGATGCAAGCGCAGGAAATGCCTTGCCCATTTTCTTACCAGCCTGTGTAAGTGTGAGGGTTAGGTGGAGCACAGTTCCAGGCTACAGTTTATCTGGTGGCAAAACTGGTTTAAGTTCTGCACTGATTCTTTCTCTGTTCTCTCTCTTGTGCCAATGCCGTGGTAGATATGACGACAAAATGAATTAGTTCACCAATCCAATTAAAAATAAGCTGATGGGGAAAACCAAAACAAAACCAATAACAAAACTCAAATAGGGTGAGAAGGCTTATTTTTTAATTATTGGTAATTAGAGTGTTGCATGACAAGCTTTTCCCCCTGCCCCCTCTCTCCTTCCATCAATTTACTTGGTACAGCTGCACACAGAAGTTGATGGAAGAGGAATGACCAGCTAAAGAGAGGGAAACCTTTTCAGATTGTTTCACTGATGAAAAACTTGTTGCTGTAACTACACCCGCTTTGACTGACTTAATTTTATCTCCACTCCTTGTTGGGAACCAATAAGATGCTTCTCCAAACCTATGGGGTTTGTAATATTATCCCTTAGCCATACACCCTTGTGTGAAGCCTCTTAAACTGACCATCAAGAGACAGAGGTTTCTAAATGCTGGTAGCACTTCTTGTATTTCTGGCTCTGAGTAGTTTATACAGTGGGAAAGTAGAGGAGTAAACACAACCTTTTCAGCAAAAGGCCTTTTATACAGGAGAGGGTTGCGGTGTTTAGACCAGTTGGTAAATAAGACAACCCCGAGTTTTACTACCTCAGACAGACTAATCACCCGACTGCCATTTCGCCATGTGAGGTGCTTGACTGGCACATTCTGCCCAGCAAATAAAGCTTCAACTTTGTCATGTCAGAATAGGAAGGAGCTCAGAACTTGCACAGTCAAATGATGAAAACAGGTGTGTTGAGGAAGAGCTGACAGTGTAATGGTGCTAATCACTTCAAAACTGTATTTTCAGGGATGTGACTCTTTCTCTGATGGTTTATCTGAAAATCCCTTTATTGTAGGGACTGCATAAGCTCAGACTTCTTGTGGAAGGTTAGTCTTGAGCAAAATCAATCATGAAATAAATGATGGGAGTGAGGAAATTTCGCCAGCTGAATATTTAATTCACTGGTTAGTGTAACTGCTGTGGGAACTCGAACCTGACTATCGAGCCCTGAAGTTCTGCAGTGGTAGAGGCAGGAATGTCTTCATAGGATAGGCCAGTGCAGTAAAAGGTAATATATTTTTCTATGATCTCTTTAATGGCAAATGATCATAATATGATGATCACATAGGTGTTCATTTATTGCCTTCTGAGTACAGGAACCTGGCAAAATCTTCTCACCAAGGCTTTGGTAAGAAGTGCTGGTTTGTGAGGAAGGGAAAGTCTAATGAAGGCAAGACTAAAACTAGATTATATCGGTAAGAGCTGAGTGTTTGTGCATCTCGAGGAAAAGGTGGCATTAGCCATCAGAAAGACAACAATGTGTTTTCTGACACATCTAGCCCTATTTCTGGAACAATTGATGTCTAGGAAGGCATTTAGCATAGCTAGGAAGAGGAAGTAGTGGAATGAGTGATAGGAAGTAAGGCTGTGCAGGGAGTTATGGATGGGGCAGACCAGATAGCCCCATATGCACATGCAAACACACACTGCTTTTGTCTTAAGTGTCTTTCTGGTAAGTCTTGGTTGGCAGTTAGTTTTGCTTTATATGCACAGAGAAACACTGACATTTGGTGGGCAGATGAGGTGTCCTTACCTTCCCTCTTTTCTCTAATTTTATTTGACTGATACACACAGTTAATTTTGCTTATGTTGATTGTAACCAATAGTTAACTACCCAGGAGGTATCAAGTGGCAAAAAGAGGTTGAAATGATGGTTGAGATGGCTTTCTTGATAAACCTTTCACTGGATACAGCTGGTTAGTTGCTTTTGTAGTTCTCTTACAGAAGTATTTATTGATAGTTGTATATGTGTGCTTTGGGTACAGAGAAGATACAGTATCTGCCAAGAAACAGATACTTTCATGCAGTTTCCTATTGCAAGGATTTTGCAGAAATCACTGAGTTCATTTCTCTTACCCATCACAGAAGAGAGGCTTTTGGTTCTACTTTCTTTGGCAACAGGTGTGTGAGGAAGTGTAAGTCTCAGAGACACTGTTTACAAGGGGCAGAAAAATTAATATACCTTTACCAACAGAAGGCCAGTATGAAGCTTTGAGGTACGACTGGGAAATGCTTTCTATGGTGATGAGAATTCCCTTGATTATCCCCTTTCCTTACAGAAAGACACTTGTCCGCTGCCATACTGAAAGGTGCACAGGTGTAGAATGGAGAATCTAAAAGCTTCCTTGCTCACTTCTCTCTGCAACTCCTTTCTGGGCAACTACTGAATGCAACATTTTGCAATTTAGTATAAGATAGAATGGGAGCCAAATTGATGCCCTTGGAAATTTATCTACTACTACTTTTTTTTCGTGCCATGCTTCCAAGGGGAAGGCCACAGGGAGGATAAAGGTGCTGTGCTGCAGTTGGTATGTTGGCTAGAGCTCTGTGAAACCCAATGCGAGGTTTCAACAGAGGAGTCACAACTGTTGGCAGGTTCTGGTGACCGTGGCAGACCTCAGCGGGAGTTATTCTAAGAACACAACATATGATCAGATTACTGAGGGACACTTTACATGGCTCTAAAAAATGAACCATCTGACGGTTTATGACAGCTCTGCCTGTTCCAGCCAAGTGAGGAGTGCTGGTCTTTGCTGACCCTGCAGCCAAGGTTGTGGAACAAAGAAAGTGCTCTCCAGAGGCTGTGAGCCCACAGACTTCCAGCCACATAATACCTGCTCACATCTAACTACTGATAAGAAAAACAAAAAGACAGTTAGGACTTGCTTTTCTTGCAGTTTTGATTCATGGTAACTTAATGCAGTCTTGCTGCAGTTTACTGGGCTTGGCAATTTGCATAGTTCTATATTTAGCAATCCCTGTGATGAATGTCTTTGTAGAGTGAGCTGTTTGTTTATTGATTTGAGGGTTTTTGTATGTGTGTGTGTGTGCTACCAGTACTTTAATTAGTTTAATTAGTTTAACCTGCTACTTTCCTGTACTTGGAAGACTGTATAAAAAGGGTTAACAAGTTGGAAATGAATTCTAAAACTGGAAATTTTGAGGATCTATAGTGACATGTTCTCTGTGGAGGGTTTCTTTCTAGAGAATTTCTGTGCTGGCATCTAACACCTGCAATTTGTCCAACAGTTTTCCCTCCCACTACTCTTTTCCAGTGAAGTACATGGCCTGATAGAACTTCGCAATTTTTGCTGATGTTGTCAAAGACAAACAGTTAAATGCACACTTATGGAAACACCTCCTGCTTTCCCAGGCTTGTCTACAGTTTATTGTTTCTCCTCCCTGCTTCCTACCCTGTTTCCCTTGTTTTGTTCTCTCTAACACTTAGTCCCTCTTAAATATTTTGCTGAGGTGCTGGATGACGCAGGAGGTCGGTATCACTGTGTAGAGGTTCTTTCTGCCAGTTCCTGCCTTTTTGTTGTTGTTGTTTGTTTGGGGTTTTCTTGTTTGGTTTGTTTTGGTTTATTTTGTTCTGTTTCTCCTCTGGTGCTGCTTGTTTCTTGCTTCTCCTCTTCTCTGCATGGGTTTTCAATAGGCTGCAGTCCTTTCAGGGTTATGTCTGCTCTGGCATGGTGCTGCCTCAAAGTGTACTTCTGCTGTGGAGTGTCTGTTGTGGAGCACCACATTCCAAGAGTACTTTTCCAGCCACATCCCCAGCAATGTCCCCTACCACATGTCTCCTTTCCTTCAAATTGTTGTGGTTTTTTTTTTTTTTCATATCTTATATTTCTCCTTCAATGCATCCTCATGTCTGCTTTTGCAGTTCCTTTTGTATCTCCTTGTGTGTCTCATGTCCCTACTGCCTCTTGCCCTTTCCAAAATATACTTGAGCAAAAGTAGCTTGTGCTTCCCTGAGATGTTCTAATGGATTGATTGTCATTTTCATTCAGTTTGGGAATGGCTGGAATTGACTGTGATTGGCACAGAGCTGTTCGTGGCATCCTCTCACACAGATTACTCCTTCAGCCCTCTGTTGCTCTGTCAGACTGCTCAGTCTGTACGTATTTTTTTTTAAATTTCATGGAAACACAACAAAGCTAAATTTGCTCCTTAACACTTATATCTGGTTAAGAATCCCTTGAAATTAGTTTTGCAAGGATGATCCATAACTGAAACAATGTCTGGAGAATTCCCACATATTCAAATTTTCAGCATACCCTGATATGCGCCCTTTAAAATTTTGCCTGAAATTCTCCATATCCACTTCTTCTCAAGGCTGGTTTTTCATTTCTCTTTCACTCATTCCCCTTGACCCCAAAAGGGTCCTTTTGGTGTACAAAAATTTTTCTTCTTGTTTCTTTGTAGATAACAGGTTTTGAGCACCTTGTTTTGTTCTTTTGTTCTGCACATTTCCCACTTCTCATGTGTGTCAAACTGTCCTGAAATTTCATATATGTTGGCATCTGTGACAAGAATCGCTTCAGTTGTTTCTTACCTTTCAACTTGGATCCACGTCTAACAGGCAGAGCCTTTGACAAGCCATAAATATTATTGTTGGCATAGAGTAAGGTGGTGTGGATATGTATTCCTAGTAGTTGGTCTCTGCTTTGTAAAAATGGTTACATGGGTTGGAAGAGCAGCCAGGTGGGATACAGCATAACAGCATCTGCTCCCATCAAACTCTCCTGGACATGTCACCATGCTAATGCTGCAACTGTGGAACTGAAGAGGTCAGTGGTTACATGCTGGGCATTATGTTTCTGGCACAGAAACAGTTCCTAATTGGTGTATACAGGAGCTGGAGATGATTTCTCAGCTACAGACCTTTCTTCTCCCAGGAGAAGAAGGAGAGCTGCTGTAATGTTTCCATTAGGAAAAGATTAAGATCTGTAAATGTAAAATGCTTTTCCATCTCTATGTGTGCTTTGGTTATGTCTCATGAACATGGCTTAACTGCAGTCATGGACATTTGCATTCTTCTGTTTCAGAAACAGATGGAATTAGGAGGTTTGCCAGCCCTTCCCTAAAGGGTTGAGTGGTCAGTTCCAGCACAGAGTCTTTCCTTGCATAATTTTTTTCAGGGTTGAGTGAAATAACAAAAGCAAGTGGCAGCTTTCCCATGGAATATTAAAACTACTGGCATAAATATTGCATCTGATTTCACTGCTTGTGTTTTTATGTCTGTGATATCCTAATATGTAAGTTCTCCATTCCACCCATAAGCTTTCCATAGGCAACACTAGAGTTTTATAATTTTTTTTATAAAAAAGCTTCACAAGAGCTGTGTTTGCTTCCCACTTCATTCCTGCGTCAGTCTGCAAACACTTGCAGCCATATAAAGATGTCTCACAGCCTTGCAGTTCCCACTCCCATCTTTTAGTGAGGTGTACTGTATTGCTACTGGTATGGTCACTGTGAATGTATTATTTTGCACAGCCCGCTCTTTCTGTCATGTTTTCTGCCTTGAACCAGCCAAGAGTTCAGATGTGTAGCTACTGCCTTTCAGTTTCTGCTCTTTATTCCTCTGTCTTCAGGAAGAGAATTAAAATCTGTGGGGCTGCTGATACATGGGAGCCAGTGTATGGATCCTGGATAGTCTGCCTCCAAGATCCTGAAAGCACTTGTAATTCACCGTATCATGATGCACTGATAAATTCTGTGTAACTGTTTCCATGTACTCCGCCATTGTTGCTTATTTTCTTGTACTTAGATTCACAGAATGACAGTGCTGTTTTGCTTGGAAGGGATCTCTTCAGGTAACCTAGACTGGCCCTACTGCTCAAGCAGTGTCAGCTACAGCAGGCTGCCCAGGGTTGTGTCCAGCAGGTTATGACTATCCTCCTAGGATGGAGACTGCAGCTTCTCTGGGCAGCCTGTGCCAGTGTTTAATCACTCTTACGTTAAAAAGTTTGGGGTTTTCCTTTTTTTCTTTTTTTTTCCTTCTTTTTATGCAGAATTTCATGTGTGTTAGTCTGTGTCATTTGTTTCTTGTCCCATCACTGGGCACTACTGAGAGGAGGGTTCCCTTTTTTCATTCATTGCCTCCCAGGCAACTTACATAATACTCCCAAGTACTTAGATGCATTGATTAAAAACCTCCCCTGAGTCTTCTCCAGGCTGAACAGACTCAGTTCTCTCTGGCTCTCCTTATGAAAGATGCTCCAGTCTCTTGATAATTTTTGCTATATTCACTCCAGTACATTCACATCTTTCTTGTGCTGAAGAGACCAGAACTGGGCACATTGCTCCAGGTGTTGCTGCAACACTGCTGAGTAGAGGTGAAAGATCAATTCCCTTGACCTGTTGGTAACAATCTCCCTAATGCAGACTGGGATATGCCATAAAGGCGGCGTTGCTGGCTCATGGTCAGGTGGTTGTCAATCAGCACTCCATCCCTCAGCCAATTTTCAGTCCACTCCCTTGTCCAGTTATGTAGCCAATACTTTGTCAGTTTGCCTATCAGGATGTTACGGGGAGGCTGTTCCTAAAATTCAAACTTCTGCCATGTGAACTAATAAGTTAATTTCTGGGAAAGAAAATAGTGTGACAGAGAATCATCCCACTACTGATCTCTATAGATACACAATGGAATTATCCATCTTTTTCACTGGGATCACAGCCTTCTAAACTTGTATTTGCATTTTTACTCTTGTTTCAGGCCGAAATGAGTTGATTGCCCGCTATATTAAGCTGAGAACAGGGAAAACACGTACAAGGAAACAGGTAAGTGGAGTTTTCCCTGTAAGAATAAGCTTCTTTGGACCACTAGAGGTTATGAGGGCTAATGAGAGCAAACCCCTTATTGTTCACTTGTTATTCATTTCTGGCTTTGGTGGAAAGAAGTTGTCGTGCTGAACTGGTTAATAAGGGTGGCAGGAAGAGTCAGCTCAGGCATTTTACAGTTGGATTATAATGCTCATGTCTCACAACCACATAGTGACCCACAAGCTTTTCTACTGTTAAACAGTGTGTGATTTTATTTCCTTGGTCTACTAGTGAATGTTTCAGTGAACATCAGTGGTTCTCTACACGAAGATTCTTTGTTCCATACAGGCAGAGAGACAGCAATGCTGATTTTGAAAATACTTGGCACACAAAATGAAAGAGGAATCTCTGATTTGAGAATGACAGTCCAGGCTATGCTGAACAAAGCAATTAGCAACATAGATCTGCTTTGGTTAGAGAGTTGGTTGCTGACATTCAGAAGTTCGTTCCAACATAAATTATTATTCCATGATGTTATTCAGCCCACATTAGATATGAAGAAGTTATGAGAGTCATTATATAGCAGCAGAGGTTTCTCCCAAGAGGAGGCCAAGATTGGAAAACAAAGAGATCAGAACTCCCAGTTCCTAGATTTAAGGATAGGCTCTTTAGTTTTAGAGGAGGTCTCAGGTTTGATAAAGCCCTTTGAACTGGAAAAAACCCTTAAATGGCCCATCTTTACTGACTCTCCACCCCATTTCCTGGCACTTAAGTTGTGTTCAGAAAAGCAGTTCATTGCTACCCTCAGCACCCCCTTCCCCAATGCTAAATATTTCCCTATTACACAAGGTGCCTTAACTATGTTTATTTCTACAAGAAGCTACCAAGTATTCCTCTGGAATGAAGATGGATTTTGTCTTTCAATGCAGGTATCTAGTCACATCCAGGTCCTGGCAAGGCGGAAAGCTAGAGAGATTCAAGCCAAGCTCAAGGTATGATGGGTATCCTTTAACACATTACACAAGTCAGCCATTCCCCTAAAAAAGCAGGAGATTAGTCACTGAACTGTAGTAAGCTGGAGAGGAAAAGGTACTTCCCAGGAAGTGTTGTGCAAACATTCATTATTGTTGAAGCTCTCTGACGTCTGTAGCAATTCTATTTAAAGAATAAAGCAACAATAACTTTTTAGATGTCACGTGTCTTATTTCTGCTTCTGGTTTATGCTCTTGTCATCCAAGTCTGAAAGACCTTTAGACTTATGAGTATTCAAGGAGTGCTTACCTGAGAAGGAGGGGTTTATGGTTACAAATGCTGACCAGAAATTAGTCCTTGGTGTTGTGGTGGCCTTGGGAAGAGGTAGCCCTAGAGTTCCCACAGTGCCGGTTCCACCTCTATTAGAGATAATGCTGTGGAACTGTCCATATAGCCAGCTGGCATCTTCTCAGGTAAAATGGTGCCAGATGAATAGACTTCACCCTGTGATTAATTCAGATCTGATCTGAAGAGGTTCATGAGAAAGAAAATGGTTGACTACTTGCCCGTAAAAATCTGTGTTTTCCTTTCTATAGGAAAAGCTCTAAGATCTTGCTAATGAACTGATACCTCTTGACATTTACTTATACTTGGGTTTGATGCAGGGAGATGGTTTATGTGCTCAGACAGAATTGCCAAAAGTACTGAGAAGGTCAAGTGTGTGTGTGACAATTGCACAAGAGGGTGTCTGTCCCCTGTTAGAATGTGAGCTATGCAGAAAGTTCTTGATGAGCAAGATGTGATGTCTGGGCCTTGTTCTGTTTCACTAAGACAGCCAGAGAAGGAAGGTGAGTGCTGACTTTTCTGTTTGGTATGGCAGTAACTAATCTGGAAGGAAGAGTGTGTGCTTCCCTGGTTTTCCATGCTTCAGGTGGCAATGGTCTTGACAGCCCATTCCAGCCCTGACTGTTGAGTGGATGGCTGTTGGTGTGTTACTTCCTCTTGGCTGTCTGGGCAATTCCTTGCTGGGCACCAGCAGAAACAGACTGTCCTCTGAGTGAACTGTTGGCACTCAGTCTTGACCAGTGCTGAAGTGCATGCAGCTCTATTGCAAGCAGTGATTACCTCACCCCCCACATCCCATCCCCAGCCCCATTTTAGAAAACTGTGCTATGTCTGTTACTAGCCTGCTGTGTTTCCAGCAGCTCTGATAAAGAGAAGGAGCCACAAATTACAGCTATCTAATTCAGTGCACCTTGGTAGGGCTGCCTAAGCTTGAGACCTGTGGTGCTGTTAAGTGGTCAGTTCAGGTGGAGGCCTGCTGCAGAGGCAAGTTAGAGCGAGTAGGAAACAACAACTGCCTAGGGTGTTAAAAGCTTTACTGCTGCTTATATCTGTAACCTCGATTCTGCCCCTCGCATGTCACAGCTCCGGGGTTTGGCATGATTGAAAAGCCAGTCAGCCGAGCCCGTTTCCACTTAGCACACAGGAGCTGCCTGGGTTTGTTCTCAGGGAATGAAGGTGTCTCAGGGTGCTCCATGGAGCCATTGGCTGTTGCCCTTTTCCACCGCCCAGGCCATGCTGTGAGCTGTGCCCAGCTGCCTGCAGTGAACCCTTCCCCAGAACCAGGCTGTTCCTTTCCGCCTGCAGAGGCAAGTCGGTAGCACTGATTTGACTCATTTACTTCTTTGTTTTGCTGGTCATTTCCATAGAGCAAGGAAATGAAATCACAGGAGATGCTGCCCTTCTTCCAAGTTCCTGCTGATAGCTGTGTGTTCTTCTATCACTGTTCACTTTCCACAATGTGTATCAGTTTTCATATTTTTATCCTAGAGATTAGAGCAGCTACCTGATGACTTTTCAGAGCCAACACTTAATATTTCTGTCTCCACATGAATTCATGTGTCTTTTTAAAGTGTGCACTGTGTCTATAACAGATAGAGATGGGAAATAGGGTAAAGCTTGAAGAAAAATCTGATCCCTAAAGTCAGTAGGTTTTCCATGTCCTGGGTGGCTAATAGGTGTCCATGTATTAAGGAAAAAGTGGGAAATTGTGGTGGTATGGTGATATTATTATTATTATGATAAAAAAGAAAATACAAGCATTGCAAATGTTTGGTAAAAGTTTTTATTGGATTTTTTGGTTTGTTGGTTGTTTAGTTTGTTTTTTGTACCAGAAATGTGAAATGAATACAGAGTGTTACCTGATACAGAAGGGAGATTCCTTTTAAAAAACATGCTTTTTCCTGCGGTTTGTCAGGCATTTAAACAAAACAGAAAAACACAACAGGGGTTAAGAGGTAAAATTAATTTTGCTTTCCTTTTAACTTTAATATCTCCACAAGTAAATTGCCCCATAAACTCTTGTATAAACTCAGACAATTTTTCCAGTGAGAAAGTAAGGGAAGGGAAAAAATCCTTTTTTTCAGTGGCAACTGGGAAACGGTCCTCATTTATGTTATGAAAAAAAAATCAGAAAAAAAATCCCTTAAAAATTTAGGTAATCTTTGAATTATTCCTTAAAACATCATTTAAATTGGATTCTAAAAAGCTTTCCAATAGCTTTGGAGTATATTAGGAACGTTCTTACCAACTTAAATGTTTCCCTTTTGTTCACTTAAATAGCACTAACAGGAGTAACAGATGCTCTAAAAAAAAGAAATATACATTTTGCCTGTTCCTACTGATCATTTCACTTGAACATTAGCATTTATTCTTGAAGTTTCTTTATGCCTCCTCCACATGATTTTTTGTGTTAGATGCATTAGAATCCCTGGACTTCAAATTTTGGAAAACTTTAGATAAATTGGAAGGATTAGAGAGAATGGAACTCAAGGATGAGAACTTACTGCAGGTCAATAAATGCAAGTGTGAAGTGAGAGTTCCTGAAAAGGATGGCAAGAGAGTACCTCCTTCAGCAGTTGCTACAAGCTATGAATTCTTCTGTGCCATTGCCATTGTAATTAGAACTGCACAGATAAATGCGGAGTGTTTGAAGGATGAGGATTAATTGTTGGGGATGTAGGAGGAAAGGCTGAATGTGGGGAAGTGCTTCTGTTTGTCTATTTATTCCGTGGAAGAAGAAATGAAGAATGCTATCTGTTTTATGCATACATCAATCTCACTAGTTGGTGCACTGTCATTGCCTGTAAAAATGTGTGTAAATCCACAGTTCTGTTAAAATAAAAAAGGGAATGTCCTTGCATATGTGCCCTGGAGATTATTAAGGTTTCAAGTTTCTCTAGAGATGGGAATAAAATTATCCATTCTACTTGGTACTAATGCAGTCTCAAATTAAGGTAGTCTTTTTCTGCAGTGATGATGACAATGTGTTTTTGTGAGCTTGTCTTCAGAGGAATTTTTTTTTTTATAATAAAGAGTCCCATTGAATAGTCCTACCAATTAATAATGCACAAGAATTAACTAGGATTGTATTGTCCACAACAAAACTTTTCAGCTATGTGGCTGAAAGCTATGGAATGGATAAATGCTTAACAGTCTTTAAACCAGCATTTCAGAAAGGATGATTTATCACATCTGAAGCTATAATAATGAGTGAAAGACTTACATGATTTGAAGAGTTCTTAGGACAGTTATTGGTGAATTTGCTGCCCAGGTTTTCAGAGGTGCTTTTTCCCTACAAAGAAGCTGGTGAGAATACTGGTTATACACCATTAGAACAGGCAACCTGTTAAATCATTATAATAATCTTGATTTTTCTGTTTCTACTCTTGCCCATAGGATCAGGCAGCTAAAGATAAAGCCATGCAGAGTATGGCTACAATGTCATCTGCCCAGATTATCTCTGCAACTGCCTTCCATAGTAAAATGGCCTTGCCTGGTCTCCCACGACCAGCCTACCCTGCTGTTTCTGGGGTGAGTGAATCAGTGTCTTGGTGGAGTTTGGCTGAAGACATTTGAGTATTTGAAAGGGTGTTGGAACATGCTCAGGAAAATCCTGAGAACATCAGACAGAATGGGTCAAAAGGCATTGTCTTTGTGGAATAAATCTGTCATATGGCTTCAACAGTGTGGGTCTGAGTCTTTGCTCATACTGATGTAAAAGAATTGTTTCACTATTAATGTTTTTTAATGATACAAGTGAGAGAACAATCATTTCCTTTGGATTTTCATCTACCTGTAGGCATCTGTATCACTTTCTTAGTACAGGATCTTGTTGAATTAAGACAGTTTAGACCATCCTGACCCTTTCTCAAAATTATAATTCCCAAGCTCATCCTGAGTGCTTATATCACAAACAGATGGCCCTTACACAAGATCCTTAATGGAGAAACCCTGCCAGCATCCCCTAAACAATGATTTGGGCCTAGTGAGCTTTTGCTGAGCATTGATATCTGCCAAACAGTTAAATGCCTCCCTGCCATCCGATCCTGTCACATCTCGGATGCTCAGCAGGGTCAGTCCCGGTTAGTACCGGGTGCTGTGACAGTCCCAAGGACTTCCCTGGCACTGTCCAAGCTCACTCGGCCGTGGCAAATGAACCTTAGGACTTAACCGGTGAGGCCAGTTCTGTGCACGCTGTGCCTCACCTAAAAAATCCACTGCGCAGGCTGGAAGGGCACAGCCACGTGGGGAGAGCCCTTCCCAAATCTTCATTCACGAAGGTTGGCCATTATTATTATTATCTGCCAAAATATTGCCCAGCTCTCCTAGGGAAAATGGTCCCTTCAAGAGAGTGAGTATCATTAAAGTTGTGGAGATGGAGGCACAAGGTACATGCATAATATTTAACATTAGAGAGTGCTATCAGTTTCTTGCATGTCAGCAGTACTAGTGTGCAGAAAGAAAGCAAAGTTGAGTCAGTACCTCCATAAGAATGAAACCAGGAATGTAGAGAGAAGAAATACAACTCAGTCACTTCTTTAAAAGTCTGTGTGCTTGCAGTTTATTTCCTCAGAAAGGATCAAGCCTTGCTTTTTATCTCTGTTCAAAGAGTGATGACTTTTTGTTTATATGTTGTTGTTTTGCAGTTTTGGCAAGGAGCTTTGACAGGCCAAGCTGGATCTTCCCAAGAGTAAGTATTCCTTCATGTGAGCATCCAAATCAGACGCTTCTGCTGCTTTCTCTGTTGCCTGAGGAACTCCATTAGCTATTACAAGATCTATAAAGTGCTAAGATAATATAGTAAGGCAGATGCTTTGACTCTGGATCTGAGACTTAAGGCCCAGGGTTGAAGACCAACTGAGAGTCATGAAAGAATCTTAAACAGATGAAACCCTGTGTCTTCATATTGTACCTTCAACATGGGTTACATGCCTTACCAATCCCCATGATTCAGGCAGCCTCAAATGGGTTATTTTAGAGAGCTGCTGAATGTAGGAGCCTGCTAGAGGTGAGGGAATTGCAGCTCCATGCTCCCAAATTCCACCAGCAGCAGGGCTGAGCATGTGTCCCCAGTAGGCACACACACAAGTGTGCACACACGTTGCACACACAAATGCCTATACGCATCTGGCCACTCACAACAGCACAGAAAACACTCAGCACTCCTACAAATACAGCAACTACTCATCCTGTCCTGTCTGGCTGATGAGGATGAAGGTGTGTTAGTGGGAAATAAACATGCCCTGTGGACCCATGCAACAGCTGCCCCAGAATCCCTGGTGCTGGCACCCAGGCCAGTGAGCCCCAGAGACCACAGCCCCACTCCGTTTGCTGGTGGAGCCTTCTCACTCACACACACAAACACACACTGTGAATCTCTCCAGTAGCTGGACTTAGATACACAGTCCACCCCGTAGCTGCGTCTTCACTTCCTCAGATGTGCCTCCCACAAACACTCACACAGACTCATCTTTCAGTTGACCTACAGACTCCAAAGTCTTTCTGTCGTTTGGCCTGAACCTCTTGGTGCCTCTGAAAGCATTCTTACCCCCAGAGACACACAGAGCTGACTCTCAAACCATCTGTCTCGCTGTCTAGTCTGGGTCATAATCTCTAGTGATCACACCCTCACTTGCTGTTGCCGTTCCAGAAACAGTCACACGAGAGCTCTCATGAAGGAAAACAATTAGAATTCAGTGTGAAGATAGGAAAGACTGCACTGACAAGGTGTGGGGCATGCACAGACAACTGGCACCTTTTATTGGCATGTTCTCCCTAAACATTCTCATAACAACTCTTGTGCAATCCCAAAACTCTTGCCTTGCAATCCTAATTTGTCCCATACCACCTAGGGAGTCACCTCCCTCAGTTTACAGGGTGCCTGGTTTGTGAGACTCCTCATCTGGCTATCTGGGCAGGTTTCACAGCTGGAGACGAGCCTTTGATGCGCTGATGATTCATTACACTAGTAATGGCCCCGAGTGTAGTTGGTCAGAGTGTAATTCAGGTTGCTCTGCTTGTTGTTGTTTCCCTGTGCTCCTTTGTTCTCCTAGAGGCACACTTTTTATCACATAACCTACCAGGAGCAATTTAAGCCAAATTTAAGGACAAGCAGCTGAAAGGGTGCATGTTCTTCACTCAAATCATGTGTTCTTGCTCTCTTGTGATGCTGTTGCTAATGTTTGTGGAGCAGATCAGAAAACAGATACTAAAAAAATATCTTGTGGGGAAAATGTGTAGTAAAAGAGTGGAAGCTATCCTAGGAGAAATAAAAAATGGGATTTATACCTTTAGCTAGAAAGCGAACGTGGAAGCATCAGTGTGAGAGGTTCTTTCAGAGGCTGAAGTATCTGCTATCCTGCTGTCAGATGATGTCTCCAGATCTTCGTTTTTCTTGCAGTAGTGTAAAAAAAAGTGGAGCTGAGCTGTCTTGAAAGCTGTTGTGGGTGTTGAATGTCTCTAAATTTGGGTCTAAAAGTTTGAGAGGCATCCAGCCCAGACCTATATCCACCTGCATAAATTTAGAACTATTTGTAGTTGAAAGAGAAGGATAAATAAATGGACACTAGTGTATTCAGAGGCTGATAAAAGGATCTCTGGAAAACAAATCTGGAGTGGGACACTGCTGAACACCTGCAGGGAAATATTAATCAATCCAATCCTGACCCCTTGCTGTTTTTTGAGTCTTTCCCCAGGGCCCTCTTTTGCATACACAGATAATTTCCAAAAGACACTTATGCCACTTTTTCCCTCAGGAGAAATACTTGATTTAACCTGTGGAAACAGCTGGTCAAAAATACTTGTTTATTTTTGGGTTTTTTTGGTTTTTTTTTTTTGTTTGTTTGTTTTTTAATTTTTTTTAATTAACCACCTCTTTTTGTGTACTTCTGTAGTGTGAAACCTTTTTCTCAACAACCTTATGCTGTACAGCCTCCGCTTCCATTACCAGGTAGGTAAGGAAATATATCTTTGAAATTGTATTCTAAATTCAAAAACAGCAAACACTTTAAAAAGTTTGAAAATTAGTAAAATAAAATACCTATTGAAGCATTTCAGTGAGCCAAAACTTAGTTTTTGTATGATTTCCTCTTATGACCTATTCCCATTCTTCTGCTGAGAGAGCTGAATCTTTTTAATATTGTTATATTTTACAAAACTTTTTTTCCCTGTTTTTTATTGGTTGTGTTGGTGGTTTTTTCCCCTCCTGTTCAGCAGAAGATAAAAGTTTACATATCTCTTCGGCTCTTCCATCATACTTCTTGTTCTAGACCACTTCTTTCCATCATAGCATGATTGTCTTCCTAATTTCTCAGTAAGTGGAATAACAAATGTCTTTTCCTTCTCAGCTTCCCTGTTTTGAGAGCTTAATGTTGGCGCTTCATTCTGATACTAAATAGTTTATTTCACTGCTCCTGTTGGGCTTGATATAGGTCCTCTTAAAATTCCTGAACATGTTTTCTCTGGTGTCTTTTATGTCATTATCTACCCTGATAGTGCTGTCTTAGCAGATTAAGAAGCCATTTAGAGCAGAGGTAGACTGAAGACCTTATGAATGATATTTTTGCATGATGAATGAAGTTATAAGCAAATATAATGAGTCGGCTTTGACAGTAGGTGCTCTGCTGGAAAGCTATTACCAACTTTTCCTAAATTTTGTTAACATAAATCCTGTGTGCTTAGGGTTTGAGTCTCCTGCCGGCCTCTCGCCTTCCCCATCTGCACCAGCTTGGCAAGGACGAAGGGTTGCTAGCTCCAAACTTTGGATGTTAGAATTCTCTGCATTCTTGGAACAACAACAAGACCAAGACACGGTAAGAAATACACCTGATTTCCACCCCTCGTTAATTTTTGATCTTCAGATAGTTGCTGTTCCTCATGGATATGTTACACTACTCTATGTGTATGGAAATACTTGCTTCATTGCTCTTCAGAGAATAGAAAGCCATCTTTGGGAAACACCACAAATCCTTCTCTTAGAGGAGAGACAGGGGTAGGGCCGACTCTGTGCTATGTGCTTCTGGTCTCCCCGTCCAGGGTCAGGGATGTTCACACACCAGAGCTCAAGGTACTCAAGTCGTAAGCCCCTGCTGGCCTATTCTAGTTGTCCTGTTCAGCCTTGTAAGAAACACTCCAATACAGATCCCAAAATCAGATAATAGTAAGATCACATAAAGCCACTTATTTCTCTGGTGTGCTAGGAACTTAATTTTGGGGGCAACTGGGATGAATTTGCATCAATGGGTTTCCACGGTGCCACCTGTAAAATGGCAGTGCTAAGATTTGCCTGTCGCACTAAACCTTGTGGTACTACCTTGAGATACACTTTGGTGATGGGCTGAGATAAGAAAGTTCAGAAAAGCTAAAATTATTTGGCTGGTACCTTGCTGTGGAACTTCAGACTCTTAATAGGACAGAAGCACTGATGTTTGACTGAGTGGCCTGTCACAGGTAACACTTTGTATTTTAGCTTATTTCAGGCTATATAGCAGCAGCATGAGGCAATGGCTTAGGAGTGAATATAGGAAGAAGAGAAACAATGATAATGTTTCAGAGTAGGAAGAAGCACGGATGTATTGATAGGAAGGAAAGAACAGCATGAACTTGTATTAACAGAGAAATTTCTCTTAATTTTTCCTGTGCTTTTAGAAAATGCTGTCAAATCTTCATTGACTTCCAGCAGTCTTCTGTGGTGAACACTAAATGTTCAGTATGTACTGAATGATGCTGCACAACTTCCTAATTCCATGTTTTTCCTCTCTTGCAGTATAACAAGCACCTGTTTGTGCACATTGGGCAGTCAAGTCCCACCTACAATGACCCCTACCTCGAGGCAGTGGATATCCGGCAGATCTATGACAAGTTCCCTGAGAAAAAAGGGGGCCTGAAGGAGCTCTTTGAAAGGGGGCCAGCTAATGCCTTCTTCCTTGTAAAATTCTGGGTAAGAAAAGGACCCTTTTTAGGGTCTCCTTTTGCTCTGAAGTTTCCACTTTAAAAGCAGTGACCTCATTAGGTGCTGTCAGTGTTTTTTCCCCTGTGCAAGCAACTTCATAAACCATGACCATCACTGGACATCTTTCTCTAACTGCGCTAGGCACACTTCCTGGCCTGCAGCAAGATGTATCTTTTACATTGTCATCTGTAGAGTTGTTTTTAACTATTGCCCAGAGATTGTATTTGCTAATGGTGACTTGGGCTCTTTAGAATTTTTATTTATGTATAAGTAAGGAATTCAGAGGCAGTTATTCTCTGCAGACTCATATGTGTTCACTTCTCTCAGTGTTGTGTAACTTCTCAGTCAGAAGCAGTATTTTTCCATCTCTTCTCCTGTCTCATTAGCTGCATTTTGTATTATCCAAGTACTAATAATTTACAGATGCATGTTTACTGCTGGCACTAGGACAGACAAAAGATAAGAGAGACATATAATGAAATTGGACTATGCTGATAATATATTACTGAAATGACTTCTGGTAAGTTGGCAGAAATCAGCCTGGCAAAAGCTGACTTACTCAATTTGGATTTTTGTGATTTAGCTGAAATTTGCCAAAGCTGTGCCATTGTGCTTCAGGGTACAAACAAAATAGCTTTGGTGACTGATATTATCATAAGTATTACAAAATTAAAAATAATAGCATCTTGGGGCAGTCGCATGCTAGATGGCTGAGGGAATGTGTAATGGGATTTGGAGCCTTGAGTTTACTGCTTGCAAGTCAACCTCAGGTCAGGAATGAGATGATGAGAAATGAGCTTTCATGTCTCATATTCTTCATACAGACTGGTGCTTGAAAGCCTCCTAACTGGTGCTTTCAGAAGGAAAAATTAAGTGCCTTGAGATGCAACTTCCCAGCTGTCCCAAGCTGTTTTTTTTCCAGAAATGATTGGAGAATGTTGGCTGGGAGCCTGCTGCTCAGGTGTCTGTGCCTAGAAGGTTGGTTCCCAGTAATTCTTGGAGACAATTTTACTATTTCCAGACTCTGTGCTTCTGAGCTGGGCCCCTCTTGGGATTAGCCTGTGTCAAAGTACACCAAAGCCTGCTTGGGAAGGTGAAAACAAAAGGTGACAAATCAGCTCTGTTCTGCCTGAGAGAGACAGCAGCACCTTGCTGAGAATCGGATCCTCTGACAGGGTACCTTTGAAAGGTAGTGATTACCTTTTGTGCTTAGGAAGTTTCAGGAACTGAAGGAAGAGCTTAGAAGGAGATGTTACATACAGAGAACAAAGCACTTTAAAATCCTTGACTTGAAGAGAGAGAAATCATCATGAAATTGTGGTATGGTGCAACTGCAATTTTATTTATCAAAACTGACCGTGCTTTTTTGCTTTTGTGGTTCACTTTGGGGATTGTGATAATTTCTTTTTTAGTATTAGAAGGATAAATGTGGCCTATGCATCATGTCAGACCAACCTATATCAGGCTTTTGAAAGATTTACTAGGTGGGATGTCATTAAGTTGGACTCTCTCTGGCCCCACTCTGGCCACACTTTGGTGTTCAGAGAGTATCAACTCACTGGAATTTGGATAAAGAGATATGACACAACATTTGAAACACCTGTACTCCAATGTGCAATTCTGCATTTGTAAGGACAGTAGTATTTGGGCTTGGTGTAATATTTTGACATTCTGATTCTTCTTTTGGTACCCTTGCATTGTTGAATCCCATCTGGAGTAACATTGTATTTTATTGGTGGCAACATTACAGGTTGTCATTTAGAAATAAGCAAAGTTTCCAAGTCAAGTCATTGGTTGAATGGAAGCCTCTAAGGCTTTCAAGAAATAAATAAGTAAACACTTTTCACAGATAAGGCAATGTGATTTTTTTTAAAAAAAAAAGTTTAACAGAAGAAAACTAGATTTCAGCAGAAAATTTCATATCCCTCTGCATTTTTATAACTGTAGCAGTATGTGCTAGGGTATCTTTTCATTTTACTGCCTGGTAGCTCTGGATAACTCTACAAATATACTAGTGATATTCAAAGATGTATTGGATAAAGCAACCACTACACAGTTGAATTTATAGAATCACTTTAGGATAAAAATATTATCCAAAGGCAAATTACTGACAAACTTAGTGAGTAGAATTAAATACTGGGAGGAGTGTTTTGAGACATGAAGATATGATTGATTTTTCAAAGGTTCTGAATTGAAGTTGTGGTTGCTGGTGACAAAGACTTTAAAAATCAAGGAATTAATAAGTTGGGTTTCTATATACGCAGTTTTAGGCTTAAAGAACCTTATACTCAAACCTGCCATTGCTGCACTAAGCACTGAATGTACCAGTTGATCTGTTGTGCACCAGAAGCCTAAGTCTACAAACACCAGGGTTGGAGTTTCTTGACATCACTGGTAGCACTTGGAATCTGGTATGACTGAGAAAGAAATGTTCACTGTTTGTGCACTGGTGCTTTATTTATACAATAGCTAAAAGTTGATTAGTTTGAAACATAAGCAGTGTTTGCAATTCTTCCTTGGTTTTGGCATCGAAAATTTGGTACAATGAACTAACTCTTGGACTTGCATTGGCAGGTTGTGTACATGACATCTGTGTGACATTTCTCTGTGCTCCAAGTGCATTCTAGCACATGACAATGAATGTGAGACATTAGCCTCCCAACACATGGGCAGTGGCAGCTCTGCTCTTTTCCAGTGTAATATTATCTCAACCACCTGTTACTTGCTTCTCTCTGTGAACTCCTCCTATATGCATCGTTATTAATAGTTTGGGCAAGAGGCGTTTTCAGGGCTTTGCACATTAGTAGAATAGTGCACTTGCATCTTAAAGCTTTTGGTAGTTGTGAGACTCTGGATGGAGGACAGAAGGAAAATGACAAACCAGGAATTCAGGACAGACAGTACTTTGTACAGAGCAGCCACATGCAGAGGAGTGGATCAGGGGAATTTCTTGGGAGACCTGTCCTGCAATATACGTAGTAACTTCTTCTCAGTGACAGGCAAGCTGAACCAGTCAAATCACTGAGTGTTTTCTTCCAGCTAAATATATTATACTTCCGTGGAAGATGCTGGAGGGGTGGTCTGGAGACTGATGTCCTGCACTTGGCTTCTCTCCTGTTGCAAGCAAATCCAGTCAGAAAAGCAGCACTGCAAATGTCCCTTGGCACCCTGCCTTGCCCACTATATGACTTCAGTCCTCATCTGGCAGAAACTGTTTGGTGAGCAAGGAGGTGGCAATTTTGTCCCCATGTCCATTCTGTCCTTGGTATTCCTTCTGAGGCAGCAAACAAGACAGCAGCTAACAACAGAGGGTTTTATGATCTTTGCACACACTGGTTTCATCTGCCATCACCAGCACCACCTTATGGTGCTGCCTTATGTAAGGGGACTCTGCCAATGGCCCTTCTTTCACCAAAGTTATTCCGCACAGTGTTCAACAGTATTGAGATTGCTGGCTGCAAAAAGCAGATTGAAAAACTGAATTGCTGAGGGAATCTATCTGCTGGGTGTCAAAATTGCACAATCCTGCTGGGCTAGCAAAATCACAGCTCCCTGTACTGTTAGCAAAGCTGTCTTTGACTAGCTTGGAAACTCTTCCCTTCCCTCTTTTTTGAAGGTCTGAAGCTGCAGTGCCTCAAGTTTGGACTGTTCTTTAAAGGATTGTTCACCATATGCCTTTCCACTGACCACATGGTACCTGTGTGAAAGATACCAGCAAGCTATTGTTTCTCATGGCATTTAATGCCGTTTGGACTCTTGTCTAATCATTGCTTTTCAAAGTCTCAAATAAACCGAAGGCCAGTTCTCAAAGGCCACATTTCCTTTTGTGAAGAATTTCAAAGAACTTTTGAATCACTGGCCCATCCTAGTGGGAATGAGGCCTTTCTCGAAATCAGTTGTGAAACTCACTCCCACCAAAGAACAGACAAAAATTTTGGTTTAATATGTGGTTAGGACAGTGCACAGTGCCATCTTTTCTGTAGTTCTTTCTTGGGGTTGCAGAAGTTACTTGATACACTCAAGTTCATCAGAGCTGTTTTCAGTTGCTGAGGGACTCAGACCACCTAAGATTAAAAAAAATAAAAAGTAATACTAACTTGTTGAAGGATACTATGCTTTTCCCTGAACAAATCTCTTCTTTATCATCTAGAAATCTTGTCTTGTAGGTATTTAAGAGTTCTGCTTACTTCTCTGGAAAGGAGAAGATCTCAGGTGTTTCCCCCAAAACAGGTAGATCACTCTTGCATGCAGTATGTAGATCTCTGAGATGTGCTGCATCACAGATACCTCAGTGATTATAGTTTCAGCATGTTTGGAAGTCATCAGGGAAGCTTTGGATAAGTGTGTCATCTGTGCTGAGCTTGCACAGTAAGTTGAATACATCCCAGACATGTCAGATTGCTGTTACACCAGAGTGTGCACAGGTTTTTGCATCTATAAATTCTTGGACAGAAAGCAAGAATCCTGAGTTTGTCAGATAAAGTAGTTTGGTTCAGCTGGTGGCTCATAACTTAGATTTAGCTTGTAACATGCCTCATCTCTTTGATCGTCTACCTTTGTCCTTAAAGAGATGGAGAATAGTTGACTGCTGAACACCACCCAACAGTCTGAATGCTACTGCTGCCCCTGCCACAGGCCTGCTCTGCTGCTAGCAGTGGCTGGTAGGAGCCTGGGAGGCAAGGCAGCTCAGCCCCCTCAGTGAGACTTTCCTAAATCCTGCCTATGTCTCCTTTGGCTGCGTAGGTTGGGCTAAGGAATTTAATCGAGAGTTATTTAACTTGTTGTTGGACATACTAGTGCCTTTGCCAATGAAGAGCTGAAGCACCTGGGCTGTAGTCACATCTAGTTAGGTATTAAACATGTCCAGGCATTCCCAGACTGTAAAGTGAAGATTAGCCTCCCTGCTTGATGGAGAGCTGGGAAGATGAATTTCCTTTGAACCATGGTTGCTGCTATTCCCTTGCATCTTTGAGGGACGGAATGTCCTGGACAGAGTAAATCAGACCTCACTGTGCTCATCCCAGGATTGGATGTGCTTTGACACAAGGTTTTCTTTAGAGAAAGAAACTCTGAAAAGTGAAAAGAAAGGAAGAGTCTTTTCCCAAAAGCAGCAATGTGTCTCTAGTCCTGATGGCCTAAGTGTGGTGGGGAGCTCATAGAAATCTAAGCATGAAGGGCATAGCATTTTTAGAAATTAAGTTAAATGCAGTAGCTCTTTTGGCCAGTAGAGACCTAAGGGTGTGCAACATGATCTTGTTCTCATGCAATCCTGAGAAGTTTAACTGATTCCATTCATGAATTACCTCAGTGTGCAGTTGACATTTAGTAAATAATTTGGCTATGGCAGATAATAGTGTTCTTCCTCAATTTTCTGCCCCGTCTCCTTTCAGGAGGTAATTGCCTCCACAGCACAGAAAGCTAACAGATTGGAGTTCCACTTCTGAGCAGTTCTTTGGTCTCATCTTCATGTACATCATTGCCATTTTCAGTTTGCATGAATAAACCAGGTTGATATGTGTGCCAAACAATCTCTGGTATGGGGGCAGTACCTTCCTTGAGAGGGTGGGAACCAGTAATTAATTGAGCTGTAACTGCAAAGCCAGCAGGATGTGTCTGGAGTGCTGCAGCTCCATTCTCCTGCAGACATGAACTGCAAGCTGCTATTGTCATTCCCTGGAGTTGCTGAAATTCCATGTATGTATATTTATGATCTGAGATTTTCAGAGGTGATAGGAATTAGGTATGCAGCTCTTGATGACTGACCACCTTCTGTCTGACAGTCCTAGCCTGTAATATGGAAGAAGTTTTAGAATAAAAGGTGCTGTGTAAATGTCAGGGAGTTCCAACATGATTCCAATTGCTTCACTGCAATAGGGCTTCCAGGAGTGTCATTGTACATAATATCAGTGAATGGTGAGGACTCCTTAATTCAAACAGTATTGCCACAGTTTTTCCTACTGCCAAATAGTTTAATGTTGATAAATTAGTTGTTAATTGGCTGTGAAATTCTAGTCCTGCCTTTTGATGGGAGACTTTTTAAATTGTGGAAGCACTCAGAGTGGCTTCTTGGAGCTAATGAAGCTTTTCTCATGAAGTGGAATTAGCCCCTTTCTGCTTTTTCTTCTATTGACTCCATTTATTTTTTAATTTCCCAGTAAGTCTTTAGGAGAATGTAACCTTAACTTTACTGGCAAGACCCTGAAAATGTCTGGTTCTGCAGTGAGAGACTCTGCTATGTTTATGTAGCAATGGTCTGACCAAGCCTCTGTAGCCTTGACCCTTTGCTCTTTTTGACTCAGTGGGAGAACTTCTTTGGAAAAGTGGAATTGTGTCCGTACATTGTGTTTATCACTTCCATGGGAAATAGCTGAAAAATATTGTGAAGGACTCTTAGTCTAGTTCCTCTTTGGAGAAGAAAAGGAATTAATCTTTATTCAGACAGTCAAAATGTGGGTGAAATAAACAATACAGTTAGTTGCATTGACATGGAAATGAATATTACAGTTTTGCAGCACAGTATAGCAGTAACTCAATAAACCCTAGACCAGAATAGAGTAGCACTGCTATTCTCAAGTACATTTCTGGTACAAAGAAAGTAGCTGCATAACTGTAGTTATTTGATTTGATATCAAGGTCTTCCGCATGACCATAATAATTCACTTGGCATCCTGAATTATGATGGAGTCTGTAATGCCTATGCCCTGTGCTACCAGGTAAAGCTAGCCTGGATTTGCCCACATAGGCTACTGCAGACTGAGGAAACCATTGGAGCATAAGACTTTGTTACAGTCATTTAGGTGGTATGACTGTACAAAGCTGTTGTTTCCAAGTTTTATGCTCTCCATTAAGAACCCTGTGAGCAGAGTGAAAGCTATGTCCATCCCTAATGCTGCCACCATAGATATCAATATTGGAACATTCTGATGTCTTATCTGGACAATCACTGTGTGATGGCAGCTGTTAGTGAGTGTTGTGGTACAGAGATGGCCTGGCCTGACTGTCTAGGGACAAAACTTTTAACTAAAAAGAGTGAAACAAAGTGTGGCTTCTATCAGGTTACTAGTTACTGCTGTAGTTACGCAAACCCAGCATTCACTAGAAGAACCAGTCCTGCCTTCTGTTTTTCCTGTTGCTTTTCATTCTCCCAACACACGTTCTTTGTTTTAACACACACAACTGCTTCTGAATCAGGCCAAGGAACTGACCCCTCTGAAAAGTAGCTGAGCAATTCCTCAGTGAGTCTTGTAATGCAGCTACAGAAACATGTGTGTCAGTACAGGAGGAATGGGGAAGCACAGACTCTGGAACAGTGAGACTGATCTCTCTTTGTGTCAGGACCAGCCTGGCATGATCAAACTACAACTCTGAAGGGCATTTCTCAAGAGACTCAAGACAATCTGAGTAGGTGTTGCTATCAAACAAAATAAGCCATCTTTGTGCCCTCAGTTTTTGTGGTGGCACAAAAGCAGCAGAAAGCTCATGTGTCTTCAAGTGGGGAGAAATCTTGACTGGCACTTTCTAGATTGACTTAAACCTTTTGTGAAGTTGCTGCTTAAGACAACTAAGCTAACAGTATTATGACAGAGAAGAGATAGGTATTTTGCATGGAAAAGAAAGGGGCACATTCATTATTGTGGTCCAGTTCCAATGCTATTGCTTGTCCTAAGTGCTGCTGTAGGTATCAAATAAAAAAAGCCTTCACTGACTTTGGCTAAGAAAACCACGCTAGAATAGCATCTGATGCTGTCCTATTCGCACTATACCCACTGTAGCAGGAACACACTTTCTTCAATTTCCTCTTCCCCTTGGTTCATCTGGAACAATAAAATAGTCTGAAGTGGCCTGTGGGAAGTTAACCTTACTTTTATGCTGATGTGAACTAGCACCTGGGCTTGGGGAGCACAGAGCAGCTCTACCCTTTCAGTTTTGAAAGGGAGGAAGCTGAGCTAGGCATTCCCACACACCCCTTGTGTTACCAGAGCTTAAGGGAACCACCTCTTCTTTTCATAACTGTGGTTTGAATGACCCCTGGTGGAAGCTTTCAATAACCAGGATTTTTAGGAGTTAGATCCCAATAGGAGGCTTTGGTTGGCCAACCACAGGCACCCACATTTGAAAACTGAGGCTGCTAATGGAGATGGGTTTGCATTCAGGTGAAACTGGGCTAGATTCATCAGCAACCTACATTCCTTGTTGTACCCTGTCTATTTACATTCTTTATATCACAGTACCTGAGCCTAATGAGTGTGTGTGCATGTACTCACACTTTCCTTTTCTCTGCTCTTTTCCCTTGCCTAGATACATATCTAGGAGGGAAAACACTTTACTGCTGTTGCTTTACCCCTGTTTTCCTTTCTTAGTGAGGCAGCCCAGTCTAGCCTGTCTGTTGCACTGCTCTGTCTCTGCGGTGCCTCCTGCCTGCTTCTCTACATGCTTTGTGAGTACGTCCAAGCTGTGTCATATGCTTTTAATGGTAAGAGGATATTCCAACATGTATGCAAATCCCCATCACCATTTTTTGAATGGGATTCTACTGTATACTCTTCAGATTCCCCCATTTGCTTAAGGAGCTTGGGACGCTGCAATACTTTACTATCTTGGCTATGCAAAGTAATGCTGACAAAATGCCACAATCATCTATTGATAACCATCTGATTTTTTTACCCTTTTTTTTTTTTGGCAGGCTGATTTGAATACCAATATTGAAGATGAATCCAGATCTTTCTACGGTGTTTCCAGCCAATATGAGAGCCCGGAAAACATGGTCATTACCTGTTCCACTAAAGTGTGTTCCTTTGGAAAGCAGGTGGTAGAGAAAGTAGAGGTAAGAAGCAGACACCTGGGTGCAAGGCTCTCCCTGGTTGCTATTTTGTCACTTTAAATATTTGCATCCTGCATATATCACAAGGTAAAATACATTCCATGCTTCTTGTCAGGAAGGTGGATGCTACAGATTGTTATTTCTGAGACATGCAGGTGTAAGATCACTCCAGCCCCTGCTACATGCCTTGTCTCAGGACTTCATGGAAGGTCTGGTAGAGTTTGTTACTTTTTCTTTAAATCTCCCTTTCTGAAGACATGTAAATAAGTAAGACTCTTAACTCTGGTGATTCTTTTTTAGGGAAGCAAAGGAAAGCTAGGAAATACAGACCCTTGCTTTGTAGTCCAGAAAGGTGAAAACAAATAGGCAACACCTCATTCTCATTAGCGTTTTAAACAGATAATTTATAGACTGTAGCCATTAATTGACTGTAATAATTTACAGACTATAGTCTTATGGGTTTATGAGACTTAGAGCTTGTACACTTACAGCTTATGCTGAAAAATTATTTATAGGTCTGGCATTTAAGAAATTCTTTCTGATGTCACATTCAGCCGCTAAGAGAGTTGCTTTGACATCCTTCCTGCTGCTGTAGATGCAGGAGGAGCAGCTTTGTGCAGAACACCAGGTGTTCTTGTGTCAGCAGTCAGTTCAAGCTGCATTCCTTCCCCCAGACCCATCTCCAGTCATGTGACACACATGCCTGAAGTCCAGTTAAGTATTTGCAGATGGGATAGGTAGGCCCAAGGAATGGAGGCCAAGTTCCTGGGGTGAAAGCAACAAGCATTTAAGGGTCTGCTGTGAAATGATAGAATCTGCCTTCAGGTTCTGTTCAAAGGAACGTGAAATATACAGGAGCTAAGATGTGAATGTGAATAAAAATAACGCTCTGTGTAACATTGGCCACACCTTCTCCCAAGGTGGGAAGCAGAGATACTGTTTTCTCTCTCAGGTACCAGAACACTTTAGTCTTTTCCAGCTGAAATTGTATCCTGAACGTACAATTACCATCATTACTAGAAGCTGCCTGGTCTTGCTAAAGCAGTAATGCTTAACTTTTTCCATTTATTCACACCTAATGTTTTTCCAGAGAGATGCAGACCATAGTATAGGTGAGAATTGGTCTGTTCCTCTTAGTTACCTCTCACAGCTCCTTGACAGTTTGCTGCTTGTAAGCTGGAACACAGTGTTCTAAAGAAAAAAGAAATCAAGCTGAAGAAATTGGAGCTCTCAAGGGGACTGACCTTGTTGCAAAGTACTATAGTTACTGATAGTAAAATTAGTTGAAATTGCCATTGTAATTTTTCTGTTCTGAATCCCTGTCTGTGATTAATGTTATTAACATAACCCCACATGGCCCTTTTGTGTTTTGCATTGCAGACAGAGTATGCACGCTATGAAAATGGACACTATTCCTATCGCATTCACCGTTCCCCTCTCTGCGAATACATGATAAACTTCATTCATAAACTCAAGCACCTTCCTGAGAAGTACATGATGAACAGTGTGCTGGAGAACTTTACTATCTTACAGGTGGGACTTTCAACTGTTTTCGTTGCAACTTGGCAATACGTAAGCCCCAAGCAGGAGTTCACTGTTGTGCATCAAAGCAGATTTCCTTTTACAGCTCAGCATCTAATTGAACTTAGTATCTCTCATGGGTATTGCACTTCAAGACCATTTATGGAGCTCTAGAGATAGTAGCTCATGCAGAGAAGCTGCAAAAGATTTTGAGAGACTTGAGTAAGGGATCAAGAAGAAAAATGAAGGGAGAGTTCATGAGGCAGAGAGATAAATGAAGCAGAATGATGAAAAATACAGTGAAGGAAATGCTTACTCCAATATTGGACAAATGTTGAAGTCCTTTCTGTGCCCTGGCCCTTTTTGCAAGGTAAAAAACCCACAAGAGCACTGCTGAGTGGCTATAAAACTTTTTTATGGGAAGAGTTCTTCACTTGTCAGATGGGGGAAAAAAGTAGTTTCCTCAGGACCATCCTGGACCTGGAAAGAATATGGAGGGATGCAAACAAACAGGCATGTCATGATACCCTCATGAATCACTGCAGCCTCTAGGCAGGGCAGTACTACAAGGCTACAGCAACTAGATTTGCATTAGTGTTTTGTTATGCCAGGAGCATTTCCAAACTCAGATGCGGCCTAAATTTGGGCAGAGGGCAGACAGCTTAACACATGAATTTTTCTAATGGACTGAATTCTGTGTTCACCTCTATAAGAGGCATCACAGATCTTCACCCAGAGAACCTGAGGCTGGGTAAGTAGAAGAGATGTTAGTGGCTGCATGAGAGAATAGAGATCAAGTGGTCTTCGTTCATTCTCTGGAGACCTAGGAGAACTTCAGGTGACTAATTTCACTGCTCTGTGGCTCAGATACATCAGCTATGTAATGCAAGGTTAATAATATACCTCACAGGGCTTTAGGAATTTTAGGAAGTTTATTCTTTCATGGACAAAGATTTTAAACATCTGGGAGAAAGGAGGACTATAAATACTGTGAGTTCTTTTAAATGAGCAAAAGCATGAAGGGGGCAGGGACAGAGATATGGAAGGCCTGTGTGCTGTAATCCATACTGAGGAACAATGTGACTTCTTTCTGTGTATTTATTCCTCAGTCAGGCCAGCACTTCCCAAAAATTCTATGAAAAAAGCTGACATATAGTTATAGTTCCTCTGGGGCTTTATGTTTTGAGTAATCTCATGTCCTTCCCGTATCTTCTGTCACAGAGAAGCATGTCTCATGGGTGCTGGCACAGCCTTTTATACATTGCCTTGCAGTCCTGCTCCATGAGCAGCAGGCTGAGCATTTTCCACTCTCCTCCGGGGAGCTGAAAAGTGCATAATGCATGGCATGTTGCTAGTCCTCAGTCCCCACTACCAACTTCTGAGACAAGTCTAATTATATTTTTTCTAGACCCTTTTATGATCTTAGATACACCTAACCCCAGAAGCATGATTTATCTTGCTTTGCACATTGGTCTGGATCTAGCACTCCAAGACTTCAGTGCCCATTTTTCAGAAAAGGGTCTGGTGCCTTACCACACCTGGATGTGTATAACTCACCACAGCCTGCACAATAGAGGAGTTCAACTGCAAACCCAATCATGAAGTAAGAAAAGAAAACATAATAGACCAAAATCAGATTGCTAGAATTAATAAGCAAGTTTGACAACAGTTATTTGCACAAGAACAACTGGGCTTTGGTACACTTCAAGCCTCCAGCTGGAATGTTTTTCTTCTTCAGTTGAGTTGGTGCTACTGCTGATAAAAATCTGTCTCCTCCAGCAGGCGAGAACTTTAGCACAAACTCAATTGACAAGGCTGTGCAAAGCAGTGGCACGGAGGGAAGCTGAGCTGGGAGCTCTGGGGGCAACATTTTGCTTGTCCCTGCCACATAGTACATGATTCTGAAACTTGAATAACACTGCTCCTTCACCGTGCTGCTGACACTAAGTCATGCAGAGAATCTAAGGTTCCTGAGGGACCACAGAAAGAGAAATGGGTAAAAAGGAGCTTCTGTAAGAAGACATGAATGTAGCAGCCATTCTTCTCCAGACATCTACAGTGTATGGAATGGGAGGTGTAATGGAGTCAAACTTACAAGTCTCCTGTAAAATCAGTTATACTCTATAATCCTTGTGGTCTGTGTCCACCACTGACAAGCAAGAGCAGATGGAGGGAAAGAACTGTTTGTGGTTGCAATATATCAACATATATGTGAGCAGGAGTGGATGTGACACAGGAGGGAACTTCTCTATACCTAACAAACAGCAAAAAGCTTTTTAGTGAAACACTTTCACTTTGCTGAAATCTGCAATACCAGGGGGTGGAGAGTAGAGGACCTTGTGAACCTGTTCCACTGATGGAAGGTGGTCACAGTGGACTTTTCTCCACAGTGAAATCCACTGACCTACCTCCCTGTCTCTTCACTGCATTGTAGTTCTGATGCTGTGAAAGTGCTTTGCTTTGGTGTGTGGGCACACAAACTGGGCATTGTGGTGGCCAAACTGTGTATCAATCCTGCGCTTCTCTGTTCTTTTTCTATTACTGACTTTTTGCTCTATGTTAAATGTGTTGGAATATGTAAGCAGAGAAACAGCAGTTTTCATCTCAGCTGCTTCTTCCTTTCTGTCTAGGTTGTGACAAACAGGGACACACAGGAGACCTTGCTGTGCATAGCATATGTTTTTGAAGTATCAGCTAGTGACCATGGTGCCCAACATCACATCTACCGGCTGGTGAAGGACTAGAGACTCTGCCCTGAGTTGTCCATGGAGTGCATGTATAAGAAAAAAGCCTGTGCTTGAACAGCCCCTGCCCCCTCATACCAAACTGAAAAATAAACTGCAGATATTGTGTATTTTCAGAAAAGTACCTCTGAGCTGGTTTGTGATTGATAGAGTCAAGTTTGTATCTTCAGGTTTGTGCAAATGGGAAAAAGACTTGGATTCAAAGAAACAGGAGAATGACTGCTTAAGGGTCTCAACACAAACAGCATCCTGTGAAAAGTACTTCCCATAGAGCACACACAGGGTGTGATCATGCACATAAAAGGAGTGGCATGCATCTGAGTATACAGGTACGGCAATGGCAGCAGCTTCCTCAAGTTTGACCACATATGAACAGATTGAAAATGTTTGTGCTACATCTGATGTGTGTGCACTCCCATACATTCATTTGCTGGTCAACACATGCACAGACATGATTACCATACATTTATATAGATGTCAGTTAGACTGGCATGTGCATATGTATAGAGATGGCACATATATCCTACACAGCTGTCTAGCTGTCCATATTAGCAGTGGCACAGTCACAGGCTCGTTCAGCCTTCCTCTGTTAGAGGCTGGTTCCTTTTTCCATGCCTTTTAAATGAAGTTACTCTTAGAAGATTGGATATGGTAAATCATGTTGTCCTGCCCAGCAGATTTCCTCTATGTATCAAGCCTGCTGACTTGACTAAAATAATGCTTGCTGCTTTTGCATCTGTTTTCCCTGCACAGCTAACAATGCTCAGGGAGCTACACTGTGCTCTTTTCTTGGGCACCAGGAAAATAATTGTTTTCTGAGATCAAATTGTTCCGCCTGTTAGCTGCAGACAGTGAGGTGCACAAGCATTGTAAAGAATGCCACTTGGCCTGAAAACTACGGGGAAAGAATGAGAGGGAATAATAAAAGGGCTTAGCTTTTCATGTCTCTAAGGCAATCAAACACAGCCTCTCTGCTTTACTTGTAAACTGAGGTTGTTTACTCAAGAGTTACTGACAAGCAATAATCTTGGTCACTAGAATGCTGCTGATATGGGGGGAAGATCCAGCCATTCATGTTACACTGGGGAAAGAGGTGTGCTGCATGATGCTCTCTGGCAGGCACTGAACAGGAAATTTATTGGGTAGCCAGGCACAGTCCCGTGGCCTGGACAAACAGTCTGATGTGGAATGGGGGCTAAGTGACTCATTTCCTCATTAAGCCAGTTGATCTTTTGTAACTGTGCAGATTTCTATTTGCATGTCAGAGGTCTCTCATAGGGATGAGTCTTCACCAGATATTACTGTGGAACAGCTGACATCATACTGCTCCACCATGTACACTGCACTTTGCTGCTCCTGGCCTGTGTCTAGGTCATAACCTGTGCTTGGATACATGGAAAGGAAAGGACATGGGTAAGGAGGATAGAAAAGATAATGCCATGGAGTCAGAGCTGGAGAAAGATTCTTTCTTGTAATATGAAAAGGGCTCTACTTACTTTTTTTTTAGCTAATGAAGTATTTTTCCCCCCAGTCCTGCAGACCCTGCACTTTCAGAGGCTGCTTTTAAGGACTGTGCAGGGCTAGTGCTGTTAACCTTCTCTGTGTAGGAGCCCAAAGTGGATGGTGAAGGACAGAAACTTTCTTTGCACCTGCTAAACAAAATCTACACCTTCATCCTGTGCACAGAGTTCCTGCTCTGACTGCTCTCTCCAAGACAAAGAAATGCCTTCAAGTACTGGCTTCCAAACAGCAATACAGAACACAGATGCCAGCAGCTTTCCATAAGATCTGCATGACTGGTAACCAGAATCAGTCAAGCTTGGAGAAAGACAAGCCAAGCACTTTAAACACCTAGAAAACAAAGCATCTTGAAATGCCTGCTGTTCTGTGCTACACATGAAAAAGTCATGCAAGCACAACCTGTTCTTGCCCATCCATCAGGTGTTATTGCTGGTCTCAGCCAGGTGATCAAACTACCCAGGAGTGAATTAACTACATCTCTGCAAACCAGCCAGCCCCTCCAGTAGGCCACACAGGTATGAATGGCACTAAGTGGCTATAGTCCATTACTGATACATGCTCCTGCCTACTTCAGCCCTACAATCTCCTTCCTGACCTCTGAACTATGCATGGAGCAGAAAACAAATCAAATAAAACCTTGCTAATATAAAACAGTCCGACTCTTGGGAAAAGAATCCTTGGCCAACACAGACAAGTGTGTTTTGAAATGGAGCCTGTAGGGAGAAAGGGCAGAGAAAGTCCCCAGGGATGGAAAATTGCTTGTGGTGTGTATTAGTGCTCTCCGGCAAACATAAGCCTGGTGCTTTGTATGCGTCCACTGCAGGTTTACAGCACAACAGCAGAGACCCCACAGAGTAATCCCTGAAGAAGATGAGCCCTAGAAGTCCACTTAGACCATCATCTGATCACGAATAAAACTGCAGTAGCAGTTTTAAGATGCTGTCAAAACAATGAACATAAGCCAACAGGCTGAGGAACAGATGAAATCTTTGGACAGTTGATTTAGAGACACTCATGTGGGGTTTTCTTTTCATTTAATAGCAACAAAAGACTCCTCCTTGGCGCTATTCCTTTCTACTCTTATTCTTGGACTTCACAACTCCTTGGTGTCAATAAACAGCCAGCAAGAGACATCTGCCTACCTTTCAAACTCAGCAGAGAAACCAAAAGAAAATTCATGTGTCAGAAAGAGCTCACTTTTATGTAGACTACCAGATAAAGAAGATTTAAGAAAGCTGTGAGGCAAAAGAAGTACTAGAAATTTTGATCTGGACTAAAAGGCTTCTGTCCCCTTGCAGAATGGGTGAGATCCATGTAAAAATACTTCAAAGACTGAAAGGACTGTAGATCGCTGTCCCTAAGGCTTCCTTTCTTGGAATTTCACCAGAAGAAACCAGACAGTACAGCAGAAGTAAGAGCCAGCTGCAATTTTGCTAAAAATAAAGCTAAGCAAACACCAAAAAGCAGCATAAGTAAAAAAAGAGATAGCCTAGTTTGAACAGGAAAGGTTAAACTGAACTCTAAGGAACCAACAACAAATGAAGATGTCAGAGTGTCTTATAAGTTTAATTTCTGTTGGGGCAGAAATACCTGAAACATTAACCTCAGCCTGTAAGAACTTGCTCTAAAATCAAAGGACTAAACAGCAAAAGCTGATTCCTCTGGTCACTTTACTGCCACTAGGCTGAGGCATTACTAGATAAAGTGACAAAACAGGGATCTAAATAACTGGTTTTTGTAATAAGGAAGCACCTCGAAAGTTTCCATTGAACTATGACTGCTTTTTTTCTGCTCTACATGCTTCAGTTTAGCAGCCCTAATTTGTGCAGGTACATCTTGTGGAATCATGTCAAACTGAATTGCTAAAATGTTTCCACTTAAAGATAGTCTTCTGAGATAAGTCACAACACACCATGGATCTGAACTGTACAGAACTAGGTAAGACAGAGCCTTCCCTTTATCTTTACTTCAAAGTCAAAAGAAACACTTCAGGTAAGACAAGTTTGCTTGAATTAATTCATTTGTCTGTGATGAGGGGGTGGGAACTTCTTAAAGCTGACATTGCCATAGAAGAAAACATGTAGATTGGCCTAGAGGCAAAGATAGGGATTGAATTTTAATCTCTTTCTACTGCAGTATCTAGACCCTGGGTTCATTTTTTCCTTGATTATTACACGTGCTTTAGCCTTTAGTGCAATGGTTTCTCAGTGACTTTTCCTTCCCCATTATCCACCTCATTTTTATCTTGGTTCTTTGACATGAACCAGATAAAGGAGTTGAAGGACTTGAGTGGTGAAAGCAAAGAGTAAGAACTAATTCACAAAGGTGAGAACACCCTCAGATTTGCTCTAGAGCTGTAGAAGAGGCAGGAAGAACACATGCTGAGCCTCCAAGAAACTGTGAGAGAGTCATGCTCTTTCATTGCTCGTGCAAGCAGTCTACATCAAAACCAAGCAGAGAGGCAGCAGACAACTTGCATTCTTGTAATAGTACAGCAAGATCAATGGCTACTCTCTACAGGGGAAGGATAGCCAGAAGTTTATGTTGACAACAGCTCTGTCAGTAACCTCACAGACTGGGGTATAATCCAAATCCTCTTTGACATTAGATCCATATCTACTGCACTGGTAGCCACGTTTGTCTTCATTTGGGTGATCTAACATGCTGATTCAGCAACTAGTCAAGCCTCCAGATCTGTGATCCATACCATTTTCAGCCTCTTAAATGAACCACAAAAGTACAGGTGCTCATTCTGAGGAAAACAGAGCATCATTAGAGAAAATGATCCCCCTCATCTACTTCAAGTAGACGACACAGCAATAATGATGGAAAGAACCTGAATATAGCAAAGCTAGAGAGTCTAGATGATCTCATTTGGTCAAAAAGAGTAGCATAGACTTACATTTTCAGTCTCTCTAATTTCTCCACAGTACTCAGCACTGTTGCCATGCTATTATTTCATCTGAAATTGGTGGCTGGGACACAGAGCTATAAACTTGCTATTACAGTAGAGGGGGTATATCCTGTGAATCACTGGAGAGCATGCGTCCATTTTTAGATGCCTCAAATGCAGCTACTTAAAGCTGTTCTCAAAAGCTGTATGTAGCCTTTAGGTTTGCTGGTCAGATGCCATGGATTCAAGTATACTGCTGATGAGGTGCAACTCTTTGTTCCTCACTGTATGCACAACATCAGTGTGTGCCCATCTTAGGTTGGGTCATGTGGAAGACAGCTCTTGAAGCTGAAACACAAGTCTACTAACATTACTTTCCTAAATTTGGTGGTATAGTTGAGAAGAGACCTGCAAACTAGTGCAGTCTCCTTGGCAGAAAAGTGAAGCTGCAGTATCAGCCACTCTAATCCCCAGTTTCATAGTGATCCTCAAACTCTTCCCTTAATGATCAAGTTCATAGAAAGCTCCCATATATCTTTTACCTTCACTCTGTGTATTTTTAACCTTCTTTTCAAGGTAGACACCAAATGATGACTTGATTTCACATGTTTATTTTGCTTTGACTTGAACTACAGAAATCCCATATACCTGGATATAAAGCTGCTAGTGCTTATGCCAACAGGTGAAGAACACAACATCATGCTGTTTCTGTTAAGAGTAAACAAACAACCAAACAACAATAGCACCACCACCAAAACTATCAAATGTGCTCATTGTCTGCAGACTTCCTGTGCTGCTTGTCTTTGAGGAAGAGGTTCTTTATCTCCAAAGTTTGAGTTATTTAAAGATTGACAACAATTCTGAAATGAAGATCTTTCAGTTCTCAGGTACAATTGGAGTTGCTGCATTAGAGCTACAGCATACAGGAGATGGACTTTTTTGGAGCCTACAACGAAAGAATCAAGTGAAATTCTCTCCACAGATGTTTTTATCTCCTGCTGACATATTTCCTTCATTGCTTGCTTTAAGGTAAACACACAGGAACATTTGTGTACTTTTGTACATAAATAAATGAAGAACAGAGAGCTGCTGCACATACTTCTCTTCTGGGAGAGAGAGAAACAAACATTCAGCAGATGACAGTTGTGTTGCTTGGCAGCATTACCACCAGAATGCTTAGAGTCTGTTGAACCAGGCAGTTTATGAAAAATCCACTTAGAATGGAAGGTATGAGAAAATGTATTTCATCTGAACATGCCTTTGAATTGAGATGAGTGACAGCAGCAGCAGCACCAGGGAAGGAAATGACAATGCACAGGGGACTGAGGAATGCGAAACAGATCTTCTGGAAAAAACACTTATGGAGAAGCCTTCAGTTTCTCTTCATACACATAGAATATAGGTCCTCTCCAAAGGCCCATGTCCATAACTGCATTGGGCTACTTCTGTAGGCATCTCTGCCCCAATTCTAGGCCATTTCCCCATGACACAATACTTTGCTTAGTAGTTTCTTACAGAACCTTCCCCTGCTGTGTTAAGAGGACTCGAGAGACTCTTCTGCTGAACACAATGTTTGAATTTGGCTTCATTAAGTTTTTGTTGCACTTCCACTGGCACCTAGGGGAAGGCAGGCAGGGACTTGCCATATGATCTCCAGGGATCTCATGGCCCTGTCTCACACAGCACCATAGATAAGAATCATTAAGATTGGAAAAGACCTCTAAGATCAACTCCAACCATTAACCCAGCAGTGCCAGGTCCACCGTTAAAACATATCTCTATAAGCATCACATCTACTCATTTTTTGCATACTTCCAGGAATGGTGATTCCACCACTTCCCTGGGCAGCCTGGTCCAATGCTTGAACACCTTTTCAGTGAAGAAATATTTCCTAATATCCCATCTAAACCTCCCCTGGCACAGTTCGATGCTGTTTCCTCTTGTCCTATTACTTGTTACTTGGGAGAAGGCACGGATCCCCACCTGTCTACAACTTCTACAAACGCAGAAAGCTCAGACGAGCACTCTGACATGCCTACCCTCTGTGCTAGAAGCCATAGCAATATACTGGCAGTCGTGGTGGGATCACTGAGCATCTTAGCCTGGATTTGCCGCTTGCAGCAGCGGTCCAGGCGCCAGTGGGCTGCACTCACCCCGTCCTGCCCCTACCATCCTGAACCCGGAGGAGACCTTCAGCCGCGGGCCCCCCAGGGCAGGGGGCAGCTGAGGGGGAGGTGGTAGGTGCCCCCCGCCCCGGTGCATCCCGCCAGTTCCGGGAGGGTGCTCCGGGGATGCTCCCGGCGCCCACCCGCGAGGGGGGTCCCGGAAGGTCCCGCGGGCGGCAGAGGGAGCGGAGCGGACCCCGGGCGACCCGGGTCCACGCAGGGCTCTGGGAAAAAGTCTCCGGCGGGCGCAGGATGGGGCGGATGGGGCGCGCTGGCGGACCGGGCCGGCAGCTCTCCCTCCCTCTCCTCCTCCGCGGGGCTGGAGCCTCCCCTGGGCAGCGCCCCCAGCTCCTCCCCGCTCGGTAGCGCCGGTCCGAGCCCCTCCTCCCGTTTCCGCTGGCAGGAGCTGGGGCCGTGTCCTGCCGTACCTCCGCCGCTCCCCCTGCACTCGGCCCCATCCGGCCCGGCCCAGGGACGCGCGGGTGAGCCCGGGGCGAGGGGTGGCGGGGACCGGCGGGCGCTTCCCGGCAGCGGGAGGTGGGAGATGGGGATGGCAGGAGCGGGGCGGTGGGGCACAGCCGCGGCGGGAATGCCGAGGGGTACCGCTCCCAGGGGCCGGGGGGCGCCGACCCCGCTGCTGGAGATGCTGGGGAGCGGCGCGGTCCCCGCGGGATGGGGTCGCGGGTGGCTCGAAGGGATGAGCAGTGTTTGGTGGAAACAATAACCTCCCACCCCCCTCCGGTGCCAGTGTGATTTTTGCGGAAACAGGAAAGTTAGTTCAGTGGGATGAGGCGAGCCCAGCGGCGTCTGCGTACGCGGTCCTGCGCTCCGCCGGGGAACCCGCGGTGCTCATCCCTCGCTGGAGCGGGAGGATGGCTTCGGCTGGGCACTGACTTCTCTCCGCCACCGCGGAAAACACGCGTGGAACAGCGCTGCTGGCAGGCGGGGAGTTGCCTTTCTTGTGGCTGCAGCGGGGTGTGAGGGGGTGGGAGCGCGGAGAAGCCCCCGCAGGAGGCTGCGGGCCGGGGGCGATGGGGAGACAGCCCACGGTGGGCTGACAGCTCTCCTCGGCAGCCGCCCACGGACGTGGTGTCAGCAGTTCCTGCCTTCCCCCTTCTTATGTAAAACTTGACTCCGGCTTTGCCTTTTCCCGTTCAAGCTTTTGGAAACTTTCCTTGCTGAATCTTGGATATCCGCCTGTCGCCGTGCTCCTGATGGGAGGTGGGAGCTCCGTGAGCTCTGCCTCTCGGAAAGGCCTTCAGCTCCAGAGGTTTCTGATGGGCAGAGAGAAGGACCTGTGGTATGGGGATGCTGTGTTGGGGGGAAAACTAGACTACAAGGGTGAATAAAGCTGCATTTCTCTACTTAATCCTTTTACCAACTCTTTCGTTCTGTGCTTTTACTCTGTTGTTCTGTGGTTTGGGCCACAGGACTAGTAATGGGGGCACCTGAATTTCCTACATGACTGCACTGAACTTATCCTAAGACTGAGGGGTAAATCCCCTGGGACATGCCTGTTCTCCAGAACAGCCGCTAATCACCCAGTTTGTTTGGGCTGTTACTCCACAATGGGCCTAAACTTTGCCTGCGGAAACAAAAACTTAACACGTTACTGTAGCAAAGATCTTAGTAACAGGTGCCACGAATAGTTTAAATGGTTTATTTGTTAAGCTGATAGATGGAGTCCTTTGTAGCCAGGATGTATCACTGCAAAGGATAATAGCCACTGAAGAAATGCATTCATATGAGTTCTGTTGGCATAGAATACAGGGCCAAAGTTAGCACTCAATAACTTTAAAAATATCAAAAGATAAATTATCAATGTGATGTTGAGAACACCAAGGAAAAAACAGTCCTCATAGTTCTATGTCCTTTGCTTCAATTTTTCATTTTTCCTGAGCTCCAATGAGCTAATAGAGCTTCTGCCTCCAGATTTTTCCCTTTCATATTTTTAGACCTGTGATGATCAAATTGCAAATCCTACATACAACACCTTTTCTATAATAGTGCCGTGAGACTTACAGCAAACTTGGTTTTGCATGCTTGCACTTTCTTTAAACCTAATTCTCATAAACAAAGCTGCATGAGACCTTGGGGTCAAAACATAACTAATGCAGAATCATCTACATTATTTAGACAAAGCTCTGAGGTTAGAATGATCCTGTTCATCTATCTTGGGCAGCGTAGAGGGTTAACTGTGAATGTCAGTGTTATCTTAGCTACTGTGGTTATTTTAACAGAAAATAGCTATCAGACATGCATATCCCACAGTCTTTGCTTTCTGTGCTATTTTAAGTTATTTTCTTCCAAAGCATGCCAAACCTCAGCCTGTCCATGAGGGTATTTCCAACACAACTGGGTATGTTTAGTGTTTAACCCCTTTCTCCTCACATACGCAAACTAAAAAACGGCAACAGAAAAGTGAAGCATGGAAAAGCACAGATTAAAATAGCAAAACAACACTGAAGCAGCAGTTCTGTTTGGAGTAGTTACTTTCACATTTGTGTCACATATGAAACTAACAAGTTTGCACTAGAGAATCCAAAACTTTGTCTTGGTATGACTCTGTGGGAGCTGGTATGGAGCTGGTTGGGCCCTGAGCAGAAGAGACTGCTTGTTTTAGAAGCAGTGTGTTAAAATACCTGAGGCATTGAGGTTTTGCAATTGAAAACCCATCTCAATTTTTCACTTTTGTCATGTTTCAGAATTGTGCTGTTTGCAAGTGACTGATGCTCTGTTAGTTTTCTATGTTGCAAGTATGTTGCTAGATTTATTGATGCATAAAAGAAAAGAGATGAGATGCTTTAAAGAAGCTGAACGTGAGCTGGTGTTGTGCTGTGGAAATGAAAGCAGCTGACAGTAGTTAGAGCTATTTTAATGACTGCAGCCACTATATGAAAGGAAGTGATTATTTCCATGTACTTGTTATACAGAGCCTAGCAGGCTGCATCCAGTTTTCTGCCTCCTCAGAGCTGAGAAAGGTGTGGATAAAGTGGAGCTAGTCCTGTGGAGGGCCACTAGGACCATCAGTGACCAGAACATGTCAGAACAGCTGGCCCGTGGTAAGGGATGGGGAGCTGGAAGCTGAGTGTGGTAACCCAGCTGGCAAAGCAGGTGCCCTGTCAGCCAGTCTTGTGGTACTGAGTTTGGCAGTCAGTGCCAAGCAGGAGTCTGGATCACTAGGTGGGTTTGTGATGATAAGGCAGGCCCAAGATCAAGTTCAGATGTGAATCAGTAGATCAGGATCAGGCCCAGAGATGGTCATTAGGGCCAGACATGTTCACCACTGAGGAGCTCAACAGTGTTGTGGCAGGTCTGAGATCAAGTGGGAAGTAAGACCATGGGTCAGGGTCTGGGTCAATAGGGTCCATGACCACACATGTAGATGCATGGTTCAAGGCAGGCACTCACCTACAGCATAGGTTAGGCCGGCACTGAAAGCCACAAGCAGAGCTTAAATGGACTCCCTGATGTCCCAGGCAGAGAGCAGGGGTGGATGTGAGGCTAATGAGGGTATTTAAAGGCCTTTTAGTTCTCTGAGAAGCCTGCTACCCACATGAGGATTGTATGCCGATCAGCCTGCAGATAAGACTTTGATGAGACCTATAGTGACCTTCTAGCAATTAAGAGTAGGTTCTCAAGAAGACAGAGTCAGGCTCTTCACTTTGGTACATAGTAGCTGCATGAGGGCAAACAAATACAAGTTGAAACAAGAGTTTCAAGCTAGATGTAGTGAAAGTCTCTCCTGCAATGAGGACAGTCAGATGTAGGAACAGATTGACCAGTTGTCTACCCTTACAGGCTTTCAAGACCAGAGTGGAGAGAGTGAGAGTTAGAACCTCATAGCTGGCCCTATGTACAATAGATCAGGATGGAACTCCCTCAGGTCTTTTCCAACATGAATTCCTCGATCCTGAGATCAAACAGCCATTTGCTCTGAGAAGGAAGAAGGGGTGTAAAACTATGTTTCCTGGGAAAAAGCATCAAATCTTGTCTTGTGGGTCACTTTCTCTGGTTCAGTGACATGTTTCTGTGGTGTATTTGTAATGAGGCAGGATGTTGTTCTCCAGTGAAGGACACTGGATGCTTTTCTCATTGCATGGGTGTTTCTGGGAAAGTCATGTGTTTCAGTGAGTTGCCTGTTACCCCAGTTAGACAGCACTGTTGCTTACACATCTTTCAAACCCTACCTCACCTTTCCTCCTGTTTTTTCTGATATTCCAAGCACTTGCATTCATTACTGTCAATGCCATTCCTGAGGGCCAGAGTTTGTAGGATAAGGTGTCATTCTTGGGTACAGCCCAGCTGCTTTTGGCTTGTCTGCAAGCACAGTAGAAAAGGAGGCATCTGACCATGCTTCACATGGAAGAAAGAACAGATAGGAAATGTGGGATCTCCAGTAAATAATGAGCTGCATTTTGATGCCAGTGAATTGTATGAGGCTGTGAGAATGCCTGTTGAAGAGGGGTGAAAAAATTCTGTTATTGAAAAGCTTTTAAAATCAAGAGTGCAAAACAGACAGGCAGGCTCTAGAGATAGCTCCAGGCAGATGAGGGAGACTAAATCATAATCATAGGCTCCAATAAGCCTTGAAGGGGACAAAGGTATTAATTAAGCTTAATATTTATTTGCAGTCATGTGAATATGATGTTGTAAGGTTATGGAAACACCGAAGTAGTAACATAAATTTAAAAGATTTGAAGTTTGCATTAACCTTTGTTTCAAAACATATAACAGGGAAACTTTTCCAAGTTCTTTTGAAAGCACTTTTCCCTTTTGCTGTCAGAGTTCTCCTTTCTATTGCAAATGCTGTCATACTGTTCTAATGCCTGATATTTCTGAAGGTGGAAGTGACTAATAGCTAGGGTGTTTATTTCCATGATCTCTGTTACAAATACAGAAGAGGAAACTAACTTCATTAACTAGTGAAAAGCTGATTATATTTTTGAGGTCAAGTCACTGCATGTCTCTAGAATCAGCTGAACTGTGTTGACTGAGCTTGGCTTTTACCCTGATGTTGTTCAAGTACAGCTGCCTTTGCTGTGGGCAGTCTTCACTGATTTGCAAATGCTTGGGCTGGTCTGTGTATACTCATAGTAAGGTTATGATGGAGTATAGCAACCTCATGCAGGCATAGGACCACAAGAGCTGCATTATCCATATGTGGCATGTTTGGGGAGGAGACAGGGCTAGACTGGACAAGAAGCTCAGGGAAGAGTGAGTGGGAAGGCAGGAGTCTTGAGGAGGCAGTCGGCTAAGGGGGAGGAAATCTGCAACTCTCCCCTGGAAGGAAGGGCTGAAAAGGAAGGATGAGGTGGTACACGGTACAGAGAGCTGGAATGTCACACCCAGCAAGTCAGAAGGAGACTTAGCTCAAAGTTTTGAGACTCTGTCCTAGGGAACAGGGATCAAGGCAAATCACAGAGTGCAGAGGGCTCTGTGGACTTTCCTGTATTTGGTGTCCTTCAAGTTCACTCCTAATGGCATTTATTTTACCTGAAGTATTGAGGGAGGCAAGGCTTGAAGCTGAAACACTCCTGGACTTAGGACACTGATGGGAAGGACTTGTAGGAAAGAAAATGGTGTGACAAAGCTAGACAAGGAGTACTTTTTTATTGATAGTTTTATCTCTGTTCAGGTGCTGCACTGTTCTCTATAACCTGTAGGTAATCATTACTAATTTCCAAATGAATATGGCTACAGAGGGGCAAAGCCTGAGAGGCAGCACTGGGGACTCGGTGTTACTAACCCAAGTTCCTTGTCTTGTGCGATTGGTTGGTCAGTGCTGTCTCTTCAAGTGCCTTATGGCACTATGCTGACAAACACTTTATGGTGATTGCAGCCATACTTGAAACTCATGTTGAGCACAGGCAAGGAGAATTTCTATTTTGTATTTGCACGTTTCTAAAGGTTAAATAATTCAAGAATGCTTTTGAAAGCATATTTTCCTTTCTCTGTGTCTGTTGCTGTTTTTTACTCATAAGTCCACATACAGTTCAGTGTAAGGTGGTTCTGCCCAGGAGGTTCACATAGCTTTATTTTAGACAGTTCTTTGATTTTTTAAATATGTACTTATCCCAAAATCAGTTTTGCATTCCATTTTATTTTAAGACTGTAACCATATGTGAATGGGGGTTGTTACTTGACTTGGTCTGAAGAAAGTGCAGCTCAAGTTGTGAAGGATAGAAAGCAGCGTTCTAAGAATGTCTAGTGTGTTGTTTCCACTGGAGGACAGTCTGCACAGTATTGTTTATATGTATTTATATACAAGTGGACAAAATACCATTAGGGGAATGGGATAATGGTTCTGGCAATAGAAGAGACCTGTACTAACATGCAGATGGGAGCATGTCTCCTTGTAAAATAAAAACCTAAATGGCCGGCTTAAAAGCCTGTAAAGGAAACCTTCCAAATATAAATAAAATTATTCTCTTTCATACATCAGAGCCTGTGGATCTCTCCAGTGCTGCTGTGCTGTCTCACAAAGTTTTGCCAAGTAACAGTGCTCTGAGTGTTAAAAAGGCTCTTGCTGATCTTCTTCCCAGCAATGGAGAAAGCAGCAGGACAGGCAAGACTTTGCATTCATAGCACCTGGGACACTGTGGACAGCAGCAGACGCAGATATGGGAAGGATATAAATAGTGTTGACACCTATTGCTGAACCATTTGATGCCATCAAAGATGAAGAGCAAAAGGAAAGAACTGGAGCTCTGGAAAAATTTCCAATGTATTCCCTTCACACCCAGTCAGGATGGAAGATGGAATAAATCCTACACTCTGAAACTTCTCCTGTTTCAGGTGGGTAACAGGGAAGACCCAGAACAGTATTTCAGGTGGATATGGTCATAGATTAGGATAAGAAGGCCATGGTAAAGTAATTGCTGAGACCAGTGATCCGTAGAGGGATATGATCATGTGTAGAGGAAGAGACTTCATTGTGAACAGGAGCTTTTTGGATGTGTTCTCTATTTCAGGTATATAGAAAGCAAAGTGAAAAGAACTGTGAAGCAGAGAAGAGATCTTCTAGGGAAGGCTAAGACTAGGAGGAGAAAATGAAAAGAGCCTTAAGTTCCCACAGCAATGTAAATTCATCTGCATGGCTCTCAGTTTTCCAAGTTCCATGTTATCCCACTGTTGCCTAGTGAATGGTTGTCACAAAGTATCCCCCAAAACTTACACAAGAAATTCTTCCCTTTTCATTTTGTTTTTCTTAAAATAATTTCTCAGGACATGTTTTTGAAAGCAGTCAGTTTTCTCTGAAAAATTCACCTTCAGTTTCCTACTCTTCAGGGACCCCAAGAAGTCCCTATTGCACCTTGCTTTGAAAGCAAAAAATCCTCCTTGTGTCTCATCGTAGGTTAGTTTTCCCAGCTATTTAGTCTTTATCTTCAAGTGTTCCTTCTGTTCTCTATCTATCAATTCCTCTTTGAAGAGCTGAGGAAGTTCATTCTATGCTGAGGCAACCACAGATTCTGTTTCGCTGTCTTTAGTCCATTTCTTCCTTGCTGTTTCTACATTAAACCACAGCAAGGAAACTATTGGTCCAAGTAATTTAGATATGTGACTGTTTTTCTGAACTGCTTTTTAAAGAGTTCTTTAAAGAGAAATGTTGCTTCATGCAGGAATCCCCACCATTCTTCCTGCTTTAAGAAATAGTATTTATTTTATCCATTTTTAGAATTTTCTTAAAGCTCTGTTTTGAAGGTGCTAAGGCATCCCTCTTAATTTACTCTTAAGGTCATATTCTGTGCTCAGTATTCTTAAGTCAGTAGAAGATCACTATCAGTTTCTTCTTGGATCACTAGACAGATTCTATACAGATTCTATGTAATTTCTATTTCAAAGATCTGAACGTGGTTAGATATGTAAGTTTTAATTTTGTTGATGACATTCACCCATCCCCTCCTTCAGGTACAAAATATCCCCTTAGCAAACTCAAAACTATCAACAACAGCCAAAGTAGGTATTTACCTGGTGCTGAGGACACCTGTGCTTAGTCCAAGGCAACAGACTTTGCTTGCTCTTGGGACATGTTTTAAGGAACTGAAAGACAAGTATGCTTTATGTTAGAGGATGAAGTGTGGTCATGCACCTAACAGTTATCAAGAGATAAGTGCCTACCAATCACTGAGCTTTCTGGAAGAGAAAAGATCTACATTTTCTTCTAGGTTTTTCTAGCCTTCTTGTAGGACTTTTCCTTTGAAAGGTAGACCTGTCTCCCTACTTCCTTCTGCTGCAAACTGTGGATTGGACAGGTTGCCTGGTTGCTGAGTACATTCCCTACTCATGTAGACAATGAATGTGAAAGATGCAAATTGCTGAAAGATGTGCACAGTGGCTGTTACTTACGTCATAATTCGTTTCAACAACTTTGCACGTACCTGAGCCCTATAGTGAGTCTTTGAGGGTGTAAACTGAGCTCTTCAGTTGCATCTGCCTGTGAATTTCCATCTTGCCAGTTCTGGTCTGTCAGAAGGTTTTTGTTTCTTTGAGTTTGTTATCAATGTTAACAGCAAGACCTCTTTCCTCTAACAGTTTTAAGTATTTAATTTTCCTTTCTTAATTTTACTGTGTAGACCAGGTTTTGTCAAGCCAATCAGTGTCTCTCTGGTGTGGCTAGCACTGCTACCTGTCACAGCATTACATGACTTGAAATACTCCTCTCAGACTATTTCTGCCTTTACTACAGATCATGCTGTGTTTATAACAGTCTTACATCACTGATGAATGAAGTCCATCTTTAAATGTAGTTGACAGCATATTGTGTGTGACATCAGTTTGACTAACTAGCCAACATCAATAGTTCCATCAGTGGAACTATGGGAAATTTGGATTATCTGAATTTTTTTAAAATTAGTTTTTAGTTTTTATATATTGCTAAATTATATTTGACTTCAGTATGAGTAATTCAGTGGCTGAAATTGTTGTCACTTATGTCCTTTGGGAGCTAGCTGGGCTGGGTGGATCCCTGTGTGTGCTTTACATAGCGTCTGACATCAGTGGAGAGCCTAGTGCTCACATAGTATTAGTTCCTTTTCAGGAAGATACATAGAACTGATGTGTATGATATATTGAGGTGTCCATGTACTCAAGCAGGTAAATAAATAGACTGTGTGAAATCAACATCAGTGTTTCATTATCTTACTTGATACAGTGAAGCAGGCCAAGGGAAAGCATTCATTTAAAAATCAACAGCAGTGGAATAACAGCAAGATTTCTGGTGCCCGGGTTTGGTGAATAATCACAAATTTATTTTTTTTTAAAATGATTGCTCTGTCCTTTTTTGTATGCAGCTACAATTATTTTGATGGGCTTTTAAACACTGGAGGTAGTACTGTTCTGTGTCTCCTCCATGTGGCTGGAGGAAGTCCTAGTCTCAGCTCAGTTTGCTATTTTTATAGCACCCTTCTGATGTTGGTGTGGTGTTGTTACAGGCCTAAAAGTTCCAGTATGAATTGGAAAAAGTGGGGTGCTTTTTGTTTTGTGTGATTTTCACTCTGGCGGTTTTGTTGTGCCTGAAGCAAAGGTGAGACCAGTCAGTAACTGGTGCTAATGCTTAATTTCTGTTTTTGCTGCTGTAGGCAGGTTGTCAGGTGTCATGGTGATAATAGAGGACCTAAGTTCAAAGGGGTGGAAGCACTGAATTTTTTGGACTAGTATTTCTGATTTCATTGACACACAACTTTTGTTTTTCTCCATGATCTCTGTTTTTCCTTTAGCTTCTGGAAATCTGTTTTAATATTTTGCCTATTGCGATTATTTAAATTCAAGTTTAGATGAAATTAGTATATTATGCCCTGGAGACCAGTGTTTAGACTTACTCCTTTTATTCAGAAGCAGGTGAAATTTGACATACCTTATTCTGGGGTTTTTGTGTGGGTTTTTTTTTTTGTTTTTTCTCCCACTCTCTTCTTTCTGTCCTCTGTAGCTAATTATGGTTGTGGTGAGAAGTGGGCCCAAAAGGCAGAAAAGTTAATTTTGTTCTTCTTCTTCTCTCCAGGTTTGGTGTGTGACTTCTTCATTGGTGTACATCTCAATTACCTCAAGGAAGTAAGTAATCTCTGTGCAGGATACTTGGAGTCAGTCAACCTTATCTTTAATACTGCTCATGTTGCCATTAAGGGGAGATGAGTCTGTCCAACACTAAGCCCTTATGAAACCTTCTTGTAATCCATTGTTTTCTTGCCACAAATGCTGAGAGAGTCCACAGTAACATGGTTGTTTTTGGGGTTGTTTCCAAGTGCTGCTCTAAGTACTGAAGGGAATAAACCAGAAGAGGAGAGTAATTCTCTTCATTATATGGAAATTTTCTCCTTCCTTTCTGTTCTTACCTGTCTGTGAAAGGAAGCAGGGAAGAACAAAACAGGGTTCCAACTAATAGCACTTTCATTAGTCCATCTAAGTTTTATCCTTTTGTGCAAGGGTAATTCTATAAATAGGTTTGGAAAAACAGACTTATCATGGAGAAACCCACTGTTACCCTGGGATTAGTTGTCTTAGTACAGCTGTAGACCTGTTGCTTTGTTCTTTTAAATTTCCTGTGTTTTTCAGGGATTTAGCCTTGGTTAGAAGTGAGTGGAAGATGTGGCACTGCCTACTTTTCATTGTGTTTCTGACATAGAAGAGGCAACCTTTGCTCCTTTAGGGAAAGGAAAAATTGTGAGCCACATTTCTGCTGAATGTCATGTATTCTACCAAAAGCTGCAAAGATGCATCAACCTTGGGATACTGTTTATGTAAGAGAGAACTGAGAAACACACTGAGAGGGATTTTTCAATGTCAAGGCCATAGTTCTACTCTCTAACTGATGTGGAAAATTTCACTTGTAGGACCTGTGTGTTTCCAAGAGAAAAATTTAGGTAATAAGGTCCATTAATATGAGGTATACAACTATCTTAAAATCAGTACATTTGATATTGGACATGGTTGTGATTTAACCCCAGTCAGCAGCCAAGCCCCACACAGCTGCCCACTCACTCCCCCACCCAGAGGATTGGAGAAAGAATCAGAAGGGCAAAAGCTGGAAAACTTGTGGGTTGAGATGAATATAGTTTAATAGGTAAAGCAAAAGCTGTGTACACGAGCAAAGCAAGAAATTAATTCACTGCTTCCCATTGGCGGGCAGGAGTTCATCCATCTCCAGAAGAGCAGGGAAAGACAAACACAATCACTCCAAACATCACCCCCTTCCTCCTTCCTTCAACTTTATGTACTGACCATGATGTCATATGGCCTGGAATATCCCTTGGTCACCTGGGTTCACCTGTCCCAGGTGAGTCTCTTCCCAATTTCCCATGTGCTCCCAACTTGTGACAGCATGGTAGCACAGAAAGCAGAAAAGGCCTTTGCTCTGTGTAAGCACTGCTCAGCAATAACAAACATTCTATATTATGAATAGCTTTCAGGTATTTCTGTGGCAAGACAAAGAATGAAGAGATAGTTGGGGATGTTAGGCATTGATATAGGTAACATCTGTATTTGTAGTAATGAGACACAATGTTACAGTATGTAAGATAAAGAACCTATGAAATTTCCTGCTGTAGAATTTAAGATTGTTATAAAGAGTCTTGGCTTAGTCATAAAATGTCTCTGCTTGAGGCTTCTGTGTATTTACATCTTGCAATGATTTTTTGATTACTTTTTGCATGTGTGCCATGCTCTGAATCATGCAGAGTGGTGCTCTGTTGATTTCTGTGTCCTGGGAAAGCTGGGTGATGGAGGACACTAGGGAAAAAGATAGTTGGGGAAGGTTGAAATGGTTGTTACTTCTTCCAGGAGTTTTGTTTCTATTCATGCTTATGCCACTTGAAATGATTACTGTATTGTAAGCTCTTTCATCGTGTTTCCACACCTTTAAAATTTGATACTGTAGAAATTAATGTAACATTATCTTTAATGTTTAAATTGCCTCCTGTTATGAAAGTGAGAATTCCCAGAGCAGCTTTAACTCTGTCCCCAGAAGAGAAAGCAAATCAAGTGAGTGTCTTAAGTTACACCACTGTGTAGCACTGGGCACTAGGATGTACAGTTTGATAAATATTTACATTTCAGATCTGGTCCAAGTCCATGGGAGGAATGAAATATCATATGTTAATTATGCTAAATGATCATATTACACTGGTAAATGGGAATAAGCCTGATTCCCAGAATGCTGATCTGTGATTCACATCATCAAGGAGTATAAAAGAATCCACATCCCTTAGAGAGGGAAGATAAATAGGGTATTTCAAACACTTTTCTTGCATTGATGGTAATATGCAATTTTTTGCCTTTCCATTATGTTCCTGAAATCAGTTTCACAGCAGATTGAAAAATTAGTATTCCATCTCTAATAGTGGTTTAGAAATTACCTCACTTTCTTTACCTTGATGATCTGTGTTTGCTACTGGATTTCAGATACTCTTTTGCATTAATATTCAAGGATTTTCTTTTCAAAGTTGTCCATGTCCGCAAAGAAGACAGGACTTGGATATGCTGAGCAGAATGGAAAATGTGCTTTTTGGTTTCTATGAAACATATTCATATTAAAAAGCTTGCCAGACTTGAATTTCTAGAATCTGAACAATAAATTGTTGTTAAAGTGATTGAATGCCTTGCTAGCATGTGGTGTTGAAGTTGAGTGAAATACTGCTACTCATCACTTAAAATTTAATACAGTGTATTACAAAGCTATTGTAGAAAACTGCTCAGTACAGAACTCAGAACTAGACTGAATAGTGGAGATGATCTTCAGTGATATCTTAAAACCACCACATACTGTGGTTTTTAAAAAATGTCCATAAAACACGGAGCCTGAATTGTTTTCACTGTTGTGCAATGAAATTGAAAAGGGTTTGTGAGATGCTTTGTGATGGTATGTTTTTGGCAGGCAGTCACTCTATGGAAGATGGACATTTTAACATACACGGTGTATTAAATAATGGGGTTTAAATGTTTAAGGTGCTCTTGTATGGGAACAAGTTGGCACTATGCCTTACCTGTGTGGTGGACTGTGAAATCTTCTAGGGTGACCCTGGATACGTCATTGGGGCAGGGCTGTTTTTCCATTTGTGTAGTTTATTTTGGACTGTGAGCAGGGTCATTGCTCCCAAGTTCTTTATACTGCGCTCAGCAGACTGAGGAGCAGAGAGGAGGGCCTGGAAAGTACTGCACAAATACAAGCTGTAAAGTTTTATTCAAAATGAGATCAGACTAGCAAGATGAGAAAGAGAAGTATGAGAAGAAATTTTGTTAACTTATTTGGCTGTCCTACAGTTACAGAAATAATTTGATGACCTGGTTGTGCCAAAGGTGCATATTTGTAAAATGTGTGAAGTGTGCTGAGGTGTTCCACAGTTGGACACCTTCTTCATGTCTGATTTGAATGACTTCTTGGCATCTGTCTCTGTTCTTTGTCATAAGAAGAGCTTGTCCAATTAAATGGATAATGTTAGATCACGCTTTCAGGAACATTATGAGAAGTTATGCTAAAGTAGCCTGAGGAAAAGAAAGTTGCTGTGTACAGTGGCCTTGGGGTTGGCCTTTGGCCAGGTCGGGGTAATTTTGTTTACAGAGTTCCTGTTTAAAACAGAATCTCTGTTTTAAACTGGATTCTGGGGCCTTGAGGCAGAATTGTAAATGATCCTGTCCTGTAAGTTACTAAGTAATATGATATAGCTAAACTTTAATGTGCCATAAACTTAAATCCCCATATATGAGAGCACCCTACTGGCGAAAGATAAATTAGTTATGGGGAAAGGAAAATTATTTGTCCCAGAGATCCAGCTGAATTAATTGCTGGCTCTTCTCAGGTTGCTTGAACCTGGAGTATTTGTCCAGTCATTAATTAACATGTTTTCTTATTACTTCTGCTCCCTTGGAATATCAGATTTCTGGCCTTCTCCCATAAGAGGATTTTTATTTAAGTTTTTTAATACAGAGAAAGATTTTCACTTGAGTCCTTAGTGACATGTGTAATCAAAACTCTGTATGAATGATAGGGTGAGGCTGTTTCTTACTTGCTTATCACATGAGAGAGGGCATGGAGGAAAGTGATCACTGGTGGAGCACAGTTTTCTGCTCTTCTTTAGCTTGTTGTCCCTATTGCTTGACACCAAGCTCCCATAGAGCTTGTGATCCACAGCTGCCTTCTATAAGGCAGTTCTTGGGAATGGCAGCCTCTGGAAGCAACTGGGGAGTCCATCTCTCTGGTCTGAGCTAGTCCATGGTACTTGTTTTGTTGCATGCAGCATATTGTCCACATCTCTGTGATGAAATGAAACCCTCCTAATTTTTAATAATGATGTGTATATGTTCATATGATAGCCTATTGGAGAGCCGTGAACTAAATTCAATTTCTTAAAGCAGTAGGTTTCAGTTTTTCTATTATCAGGCCTTTAATATTCTCTGCTGGAGAATCTCTGTATAGTAAATTCAAATCCACTTGGATTTCTGATTTATCGGCTGCAGTATTTAAATTGTTTACTCAACTATTAATTTCTGCTTGGTATATCACACTCATGTAGATCTGCTTCAGAGGCTGTGAATGATCAGGCATTTGTCTTAACAAACCAAGAAAGAGAGCTTACTAGAGTACTCCTCTCCTCTCCTCTCCTCTCCTCTCCTCTCCTCTCCTCTCCTCTCCTCTCC
>JAWWEV010000001.1:28718833-28787755 GCA_035583235.1 Hafferia zeledoni | reverse complement strand
AATCTGTAGCTTCATGTCGTTGTAGGTGGGAATTTCAGGAGCTGCACTACTTTCCTTGCTAGTATCCCTGGTTTCCCGTTGTTTGCAAAGGGATACCTCTGGCACTCAGCAGAAGCATTTGTAGTATCACAGAGGTTAGAGATGGCAGTGAGGAAAAGCCACAAAACTTCCCAGCCCTCTGTAGAACCAATATCAAATTGCTCCTTATTAATGTGTTTCTTGGCTCTTGGGTTCAGTTGCTGCAGATTTTCTGGCAGCTGAGTGCCCCTCGGGCAGGTGGGTTTGCACCAAGCAGAGACACAGAAGTGCATTCCTAATACACTCGATACTTTTTGTATAGTGTATCATTATGGATGGCAGAAATCATTGCCAAGGCTATTGCCGAGCCCATTGCTTAGGCTGACAGTTCAGTGCTTTCGAACAACAGTTGGGGATGTATGTAGGTATCAAGAATAGCTGTTAATCCTCTTTCTTTTCCTTTAATCAAGCTAATTATTCACTCCTCCTCTTTGTGTTCCTACCGTGGCAGTACTGGGAGGCTGTTAGCTTGTTCTTGATTAAACTGTGCTGCTCAGCTGCTTTATATTTGCCATCCTGCCAGTTCCTTCACTGCCTGCCTCTGTATTGCCCTCAGGCTGACGTGCAGATTAATTGACCTAGTAATGTTTCCTTTTGAAAGTCCCCACTCCAGGAATGTTGAAGAAGGAGAATGGGGGAGTTAGGTAACAAATTGTTGGTTAGCCAGCGTTTGGTGTGCAGGATCTGAGGGCAGGTAACACAAAGCAATATTGCTAATGGGAAAAGTATGGCTTAAATGCACTATTGCTGTATGGAATGCAGGATGTGAGAGATGGAAAGTCTATTCTATTTCCTCTAATTTCCCCTCAGTAGTGGGTTTCAGAGGCTCATGCAAAGCTTCCCTGAGGTAACTCATCAGGAAACTTCTATCTCTAAGTGGTCTGTATCAAGGAAAGCCCAGAACCTTACCTGATTCCATTATTTGATTGAATTGAGGACTGACAGAATCTATTTGGAGTTTGATAAGGTATTCGGAAACAAAACCAGATGGAAACTGAAAGGACACACAAACTGACAAAAGCCTGTCAAATGGACCGAGAGCAGCAAACATTTTGAGGTGGCCTGTGATGTTATGCAAGAGGGGTAAAATCTGAACCCAAGGCTGCTAGCATTTGGTTTGCCTTCATGTGTTTATTTTTGCCTTCTGTTCCAGGGAAGCGCATTAAATCAGGCTTGACTGTACATTGCTAGCAGTGGTAAGAATGACAGGAGATGCTGTGGGCATGGAGAGTGAACCGTGCATGGCTAAGAACAGAGATGGAATTTGATGCCTGTGACTCCGAGCAGGACAGATAACACAGATTTGTCTGGAGCAGTTATGAAAGCACCAGCTCATCCTTACAGAAAAATTGGTTTGAATTTACGAAGAAAGTAATCTTAAATCACATGGGGCTCTGTCTCTGACATGAGTGTTTATACAGGGAGTGCTGACACTGTGGTTATTTTGAATTGTTTAGAGCTTAAATGAGCTAAAGGATGATAGATTTGTCACATAACACCGCTGAAAATAAGTATGTTAATACCATTTACTCAGCAGAACTCATATAATCATGTATATCTTTTTGTCATAATGATTTTTCTAAACTTCTTAAAGTGTTTCTGCTATTTAAGGTGAAAACAGGAAACTAAATAGTTTTAGATGCCATTTTTTAAAAGGGGTTTTGATTTTAAAATGCATTTGCTTTTTTATAAACATACTTCAAAAAATACGAAGTCTAACAGTTTATATTGTCTCTGGAGATTCATTTTTAGCCAAAACGTGTTTACATATCTAATTTAGGTTTAAGTGCTATCTGCCTCTCTAACAATATTGCCTACTTGTTTCTTACATGTCTTTTTCATATTAAAAAGAATATAGAAACAGTTGAAAAGAAACGAGTGAAGGCTGCATGTTGTGATATGTATGGTTTTTTCACTGTTTCAATGTTAATTTTTTAATGGTTATGATACAGTTTAAACTTAGAGCACTGTAAGTAGCATTTATTGAAATATGTGTTATTAAACCTGTTTGTTTTTTCTTGTGGCTTGTGATTCTAAGTTTGGCTCACCTGCTAGAAAGTAAACATGTGCTAAGAGCCGATTTTCGCATTGGATGACTCACACAGAGAAAGTGTCAAGTGTGCTCTTTGTCCAGCCACATCTAAGATAATGCTCTTTGGGTCATTCCAGAGACGTGCAAGACAGAAGGAGGACTCCAGGAGTAAACTGAATATTGATATTCTGCAGCTTTTAATGTGTAAATCAATATGCTAGTAACCTTCCTTGTAATTTATTATTATAACCGTGTTACCTAATTTAAAAAACTAAATTCTTGAAAGCTAGTGAATATGGCTGTACATGATACTAATTTTTGCCTTTTGCATTTACTGACATTTGTGCATATCTGGCCTTCAAAGCTAATGGCTGATATAAAAATCTCAGGGACAACAGTGACCTTTGTTAAGATTTTTTACTTGTCACAATTGTTTACTGCTTTAGTCTTCAGTCTCCTCCACTGTTTTTTTTCATTTTTTTTTTCTTTCCTAGGGGAGGTGTCTCATCGGTTGGTTTGGTTTTTGTTTTGTTCTTTTGTTGTTTGTTCTTGCTTTAAAGCTGCTCACAGTGCACCTTTTATTTTTAGTGTGATACACTATGCAATGAATACTTGAGCTGGCAAAGAGCTGGTGCCACGGAACACACTTTTTTACTGTTTCCTGCTTTTGTGTTTTCATGCGAGTGCTTCCTTTGATAGCAGCACAGAACAATACATAGCCTAAACTCTAATATTTTTTTTTTAGCAATTGTTACTTGTTCAGGAACAGTAGTTTACAGTTGGCTAGTACCAGTCATCCACAACTGGTGGGTGAGGGTGCAGATGAGGGAATCCAGCCAAGCTCAGACAAATTCCTGTTTGTTAAAGCATTCTGAGCTACCCAGTTTGAAATATATTAAAGAAGGCTGATTAACCTTCGATGAATATAGAAAGAAATAAAGTAGTTCGGGAATGGAAATATTCTCTTTTAAGGGAGGGTGTGTAAAGAGACAGAAAAAGACTAATCTTCAACATTTGTATAAGTTAAAATAGTATAGTAACTTTGGCTGCTTTTTTCCCCACTCAATTTATGAGCTTTAGAAAGCTGCAGATCTATTTGTGTACCCTTGTTTGAAAATAACATCTGTTAATTCACCTTAGGCACTTTTATTTGTGTTACCATAATTCACAATTAAAATGAACATATAAAATACTTAAAATTGAAAATATATAGAATTATTATACATTCCATCCTGCCTTTTAAAAATGGGAGAAACAATGAAAGAAAATTGTGTGGTTCTTGTCATGCATCGTGTCATCATTATGGTTGTAGAAATCATCATCAAGGTTGATGGCAGGGCTGTGAGTTTAGTGCCTTTAAAACAGTTTGGGAGTAAATTAGGTAGTGAACACCAAGTATAACACATGAGAAATCCTACATGATGAGAGATATTAAGTACCCAGTTTCAGCTAAGTCTAGTCTCCACCTATTAAGTTCAATTAGGGATTTTCAAGTGTGAACAATTTCTCTTTTCACTGACTCCTCTGAGATTCTTCTCCCTTCCTGTTCAAGCATAGCACTTGGCATTAGCAGACTGTACATTATCTAATATTTTCTTAAGTGAGGCACCAACAAACTTGTTCATCACGGTGTGTGTGCTCTGATCTGACCACAGTGCCCACGAACAGGAAGTTTGTGGGATCTGGTGACCTTCTCGTGCTGTAAAGACACAGAACATGACTGTGTCATCATGTGATAGGGAGGATGTCACCTTCAATTGGAGGTGTGCTTATTATTCAGCAAAAACGGAGGCATTTTCCTCCCATTTCAGTAACTGCTGTCAAGAAATGATTTGGGAGTGTCAGGAAAAAGAGCAAGGGAACAGGCTGCAGGCCCCTGGGGAATGAGTGTGCCCACAGCTGTGGGATGGTCAACAGAAATGATGGGAAATTGCCCTTGGATTAGATGAGCTGTTTTGTAAAAGTGGATGGATGCCAGATTAGATGCTGTATGAACTCAGCGACTCCCAAAGGATGGTACATGTGCTGGTTGTGGTATCTGAGCATGCCCATGTAGCAGAATTGTATAATCATGCTGAGAATGTGCATGAAGCAGCAGCACTGCCATGGAAGTATGTAGCTGACCCAAGTGATTTTGAAACCTCTGTGCTTTATGAACTCTGGTCTTCTTTAGAGACTTTGACATTCCTATCAAATATTTATAAACATCCTTTTCTGCTTTAAAACCGTATTTGTCTTTTTTCCTAAATATTTAACTGTGCTTCAAAGATCCAGTGTGCTTGCTGTGATGTAATGCCTACTGCTGATACTGGTGTGAACAGCACTGAATTTTTTGACAGATTTCACAAAACTGCTGAACAAAAGTATCTGTGTAATGTGGGTGACTGTTACTGTATGTGTAACTGAGAGTCATGGGAGCAACTGGAAGCCAAGCATTACATCAGACTCAACATTCCAGGCACTGATTTGGTTTGGCCCTGCTGGATTATTGCTGCTCTCAGAGTTTGTGTCAGCAAGTTTACTCATGATTGACATGAAGCTTTAATCCAGATTAATGATATTAAGTATGGGCCCTATCATTGACTACTGTGATGAGATACCTGACACTACATCTGCCAGACTTCATGTTACTGATGGCTCTTATGGAGCAGATACAGTAAGGATAATGGCACTACAGCGGTGATACACAGGCCAAGGGCAACCATCTGTGTCATGGAAGCTTTCCAAAGACTTATTCCAGCCTGATTAAAAGTTTGTGTCTATACAACCTCATGCTTCTTGGTACCCGTATCAGTATGTTTGTACTGAGGGGAACATATGGAGGGAGTGGGGACACCATTGTAAATTTTCCTGAAACAAATGCAGCTAACTAAGCACATAAGCTGAGGGTGAGCAGCTCAACATTCCTCAGTGCTGCAAACATATGCTAGCACTCCATGTGCATTGCATGTAGAACAAGAAACCCTGGTACAGGCGTATGTCAGAAGTTAAAGCCGTTTCAAATACCATTTTATAAAACTGTGTTTATAAAAGCAGTTGCTTCAGAGTGGTGAGCACCCAACTGTAAATAAATATTGATGTTTGTGATGTTACTATCAGAAAGGGCATTGAAGCTGTGATACTACAGACTCCCTTGTGCTTGGGTTTATCAGGTGATGTCACTTGCAGAATCACTGAGATTGGAAGGGACCTCCAGGGGTCATCTAGCCCAGCTCCTACCAAAGCAAGATCAGTGCTGACTTCAGACTAAGTTGCTCAGACTTTGTTCAGGTGGTTCTTGAAAATCTACATGGATGTAGATGCCACAGCCTCTCAGATCAGATACCTATTCCAATACCTCAGAGCAGTGATTTTTAATGTCCTGTGGCAGCTTCAATTACCTCTTGTTTTACAACCACGCACTTTGATGAAGAGCCTGACTTTGTGTTCTTGGTAACCTTCTGTTCAGAACCGAAAGTCTGCTACTATGTTTCCCCAAAACCTTCATAGGAAAAACAAGTGCAGTTTGGTAAGCCCTTCTTTGCAGGTGCAGTGCTCTTTACTCCCTGAGCAACTTGGTAACCTTTTGTCAGGAGTTGTTCAGGTTTCTCAGCATAGTTTGAATTGGAAGGGACCTTTTAAAGGTCATCTAGTCCAGCCCCCTACAATGAGCAAGGGCATCATCAACTAGATCAGGTTGCTCAGAGCCTCATCCCACCTGACTTTGAATGTTTCCAGGAATGGGGCACCTAACACCTCCCTGGGCAACATGTGCCAGTGTTTTATTTTCATTGCAAAAAATTTTTCTATTGAACCTAAATTGATTCTCCTCCAGTTTGAAACAATTTCCCCTCATCCTATCACTGCATGCCCTTGTAAAATGTCCAGCTTTCAGACCCCCTTTAGGTACTGGAAGGCTGCTATGTCTCCCTGAAGCCTTCACTTCTCCAGGCTGAACAATCTGAATTCTTGGCATGTCTTCATAAGAGAGGTGCTCCATCCCTCTGATGATCTTCATGTCCCTCTCCTGGCCTTGCTCTAACAGTTCCACATCTTTTATCAACGTCTTTCTTTTACTGAAGTCCCAGAACCAGATTTAGTACAGTGTTAATTAAAAAAAAAGCAATAACTTCTGTTATCTACTATGTATGCTCTTGTGGATACAGTCCACTAAGCTTTTAGCCTTCATTGCAATTCTGAGTCCCGTTTACCCTTGTCTCCACTGGTACCCACAAATCCTTTTCAGCAGAAGTCTTTTCCTGGTGCCCTGTTTCTCTGGCCTGTCTAGGTGCCTCAAAATGGTAGCTCTGCCCTGGAGCTTATTGACTGCATGCCCTAGTTTGCTGTCATCTGCAACTTTGATAAGTACTGTCACCTTCTGCAGGTAACTGATAAAGGTGTTAAATAGGATAAATGTCAAGATAGACCCATGTATTACTCTACTCATTGCTGGCCCCAGCAGAGAGTATGACACTTCAACCACTATTCTTCAAGTCCAACCTTCTCAGCAGTTTTTTACCTGTCTAGTTGTCCACCCATGCAAACTGTGTGTAGTTACTTGGATAACAAAGGCACTGTAAGAGACTGTTAAAAGACTTGCTGAGGTAAATGACATCCAGTGCTCTCCCTTTGTCCACAAATCCAGTTGGTCAGGCATGATTCATCACTGATTAATCTATGTTGACTGTTCCTACTCACCAGCAGCATCTGCATGTGCAGAAATGTGTTCCAAGAATGCGTACCTGCTTCATGCACCAGTACATCCTGTGGGCTGACCCTCTGGAAAGCAGCTCTGCAGCTGATGCCGTTGACGACAAGCTGACCATAAGCCAGTCATGCACTCTTGTGGCACAGGCTACCAATGGCATTCAGGACTGCATTAGGAAGAACATTTCCAGCAATTTGAGGAAGGTGGTTCTTCTCCACTCAGCACTGGTAAGCCACAGCTGGAGTACTGTGCCCAGTTGTGGGCTCCTCAGCAAAAGAAAGATATGGACATATTGGAGCTAGTCCAGCAAAAGTCCACAGAAGTTATTAAGGGACTGGTGCATCTTTCATGTGAGGAGTGGCAGTGAGAGCTAGGACTGTTCAGCCTGCAGAAGAGAAGGCTCAAGGGGGAAAAAAAATCTTACCAGTGTATATAACACCTCATGGAGGTGAGGTGAATGAGGAAGAGGGAGCCAGACTCCATACTCCTCTCTGACAGGACAAGAGGTGGTGGTCACAGTTTAAAACTTCTTTTTTTTAGCTGTGAACATAGTCAAACACTGGAATGGGTTGCCCAGAGAGGTTGCAAAGTCTCCATCTTGGGAGGTACTCAAAACCCAACTGGACACAATTCTAGGCAACCTGCTGTAGCTGACATTGTGTGAACAGGGGGCTGGATGAGAGGATCTTAAGAGCCACCTTCCAACCCCCTTGATTCTGTATTTTTCCAGGGATCCCAATATCCCCGATCTTTCAAAGACACTAATACACATGTAATGCCATAGACAGTGTTCAGAAAATCCCTGGTTATTGCTGACTGAAGTACTACACACCTGTGGTATCATGTGAAGGTATTATCTGAGTCCTGAAAGAGGAGTAGATGTGTTATTACAGTGTTACAGCTGAGCTAATCACCCTTATCTCTCAGCTGAATTAATTAGATCAGGAACAGCACTGTCCTGATGTGATTACACTGTCATTGGTTCTGCAGCAAACTTGGTCAGTACTAGCTCAGAGTAAAAGCTTTGTATTGCATGGAACAAATCCACCCATGAGTAATGGCTCTGATTATTTTCAGTGAACTGTGTGCATTATATCCAGCTTTAGACTGGGCCCTCGCTCCCTCAGTAGTAATGCTTGCTGAATTTGATTGAGCAATTCAAGTGTGTGGTGACTTTTCCTAGTCATTTAATTCCCTGATCTGTGTTTTCCTATTTTAGCCCATTATATAGCTTATCTATTAGAACATTTCTCTTTCTTCTATCACTACGTAACATTCTCAGGAGTCTCACTTTTTGTCCTATTAACTTTGTTTTGTTTTTGGTGCTCAAGATATCACTTAATTTGCTGGTAAAGGACTTTTAGACCTTCAGAGAAGGTTTCCCTCTGAGCTTTCCTTGTTCTGCATGCTAGTTAAACTGAAATTAAAAATTTTATGTAGAGCCTGAGGAGGAAAAGGAGAATTTTTCAGCTGTGGTTGTTTATAAACAGTTTATTTTAAAGAAAGTGAATTATAAAAGCCAATATTTCTGCTTTAGTTTTAGTATTTGCTTATCTTACATCTGGGGCTATGGAAATAGATGACTGGTTCTTTTTTCTTTTAAAATTCTATTAACTTCATTTTTTAGCATCAAGCAGAACTTTTCCTTGGACAGTGTTTCCAGTTTTCACAGAAATATAGGGCTGAAGTTGAGTTGAAGATCTCCCACAACTTAATTTCTGCTGTGGGGCAGAATTGCAGATTACAAAAAAGGTTTGAAAACCTTCATTTTAAGACAGATGTGCCCACTGGTATTTTAAAAATCTACCTTTTAATTTTGAGCTTTACAGTGGTTAAAAAGAAACCATAGTGATTAATGTCTTAACTCAAGCGTCTTTTGAGCTTTCCTCTTGACTTGCCTGTGCACTCATTTTAACACTAGAGGGCGGTTGAAACACTTGAGTTCCTTCAGAAAACCAGATTTAGGAGAACAGCTTTCATTCTTCGTTATCAGAAGAAAAGAATTTTGTTACCTGACTTATTATGTCATCTTTATTTTTAGCAATTAATTTTCTTTAATTCTTTCAGCCCTTTTAAAACCTAAAAATCTAACTTTTAGCTTTCTTTCTTTTTGTCTTTATATCTGTATCATGCAGTTAGACTGATCAGTAGTCAAGGAGGGAGAGTAGTTTCACATTCTATTAGCTACGAAGACATAGTGCCTGTAATTCCTGTCTGATGAGTATTTTGAACAACCTTTTTTCAGAAGCAAGGAGAGAGATGCCAGAGATGAGAATGTGTGTAAGATCTCTTCTGTTTATTTTTCTCAAGAAAGTAAATTAAATTCTTAAATACTTGAGTTGGTCTTTTCTTATCCAGTGCTTTGCTTTACAGTCACATTTTTTTCCCTTTGGAAACCTTCAAAATGGCAACATTTGCCATAGATGTTATTCTATCCTTTCAGCAACTAGAAAACACCATACGGAGACTTTAGAAAGCAAAGGTCAAAACAGTTCAAAATTACTCTTTTCACAGCTCATGTGAAAATTACCAAAGGAACTCTTCTTTACTTAAACTTAAAATTGGAAACATTACATGTTTTAATGAAGAAAGTGTGGTGAAATACATAATGAAATGTACAAGTTGTTTCAGAGGTGTATTGTGATAGATGTGATGTTCATATGTTCTGATTCTAAAAATAAGAACCTATTCTGTCTTTTGAGGTGTTTGCTTTTATATCTTTTTGGGTTTTATTTCATTTCTTTCTGTTTTGAATCCATTACACTTACTGCAAGTGTTGAACAATATTTTTCAGCAGCTGAGTAATCAAAGGTTTATTCACATTTGAACTTTGAATGATTTTTGAAACAGTAACAAAATAGTCTCACCAAGCCTTTAAGAAAGGAACTATGTCTCTTATGATTAGGGTAAGAGATTAGGCTGATTTTTCCTTGACTTGGAGTCAGATATTTGTTTCTCTCTCTACAAATGATGTGATCTGAAAAGTAACCTGCACCTCTTTTAGGGAAATCTTGCACTTTAGCAATTTTGTACTGCTGATAAAAACATAGTGTTTTCTCTTTCAAGCTAAACCTCTGGAACTGTGTAATTATAAGGAAGTCTTGTCTGTTTTTGTCAAAAGCTGTTCTTTAGCTTCAGAGGTGGAGAGAAGAATTACAGTATCTAACCTATTGACACAAGCAATAAGAGAAAAAAAGAAAAATTTATTATATTGGGGAAAAAAAGGATGGGTTTCAGACAGTGGTCTGTGTGGTTTGGTTTGTGATGCTGACAGTGATGCCAAACTATGGGTTGCATTTTTCCTGTTTGAGGAGAAAAAGGCCTGAGCTGGAGTCACTGTGATTAGAATGGCTTTATCACTTTTTGTTGTGGTATCATAAAAGTGCTGCAGGTTTTGTGACTTTGCTTGTTTTTTGCTATCATTTTGTTTCTATGTTGCAGGGATTATCTCTTATCTCTTACAGTTTTTTGCCAGTTTTGGACATAACATAAGCATTCGTGCCAGCCTGTGCTGATTGATGGGACAGACTTGGGAAAGGGTGAATGCTTGCTTTATTTTTTCATATGGAGTTCTGCAAAGTGCTGGGCTGCTTGGCTTTTGGACTGTGCCATACCATTGCTTTAGTAAAAGCTGGATTTCCATACAATTCTAAAAACAAATGCAGTAGTACAGTTTTCTTTCTCTTATTGGTTCTAAATCATGAGAAGGAACTAATTAAAATGAGTAAAACTGTAGCATTTTTAGTTTGTTCCTACCTGCCAGTCTTGCAAATTGAGAGGTTATAAGTAGGATTTACTTACAAACAACAGAAGAGAAGTTGCTGAGGGCCAAATTTCCTCCCTGTGAGGCTGTGTGGTGGGGTTGTGGCTGTGCCCCAAACTGTCACTATGCAATCTCACTGTTTGCAGAGGTGCAGAAATTAAACCAGCTGTAAATTGTTTTGATGATTTACAGTCAAGGGTAAAAGTCTGCTCTCTCTGAACTGCACTGCCTTCACAGGACACAAAGGAGTGATAAACCTTCATTGGCTATTTTTATCATTATATTTAATAGATGAAACTGTGGCTGCATGTTACGGAATAGACCTGGTGGAAAGACACTGCTCTTCTGATGACATTTGAGAGCAGATTGCATTTGAGCTTGACTGCTTAATAGGCCATCCTTCTTCAGATGTGGCTCTTGTAAAAGAAATCACTTTGTAGTAGGCTCTTTCTATATGTTAATATTAAGGTTTCATATTTAAAGGTCCTCATAGATAACTAAGCTTTGCTTTGGTATTTTCCCATTTCTGCTTTCCTATTTAAAATATGAGTGATTGGAAGACTTGCCTGTCTCAGTAGCTTGCTTCATTTTATGCCTGGTTATGCAATGTCCTGGCAGCAGTTACTTTGTGCTCTAGGGAGAAAATTTCTTACAGAAGTTCAGATTTTGTTAGTCCATTACAGCTTTCTCTAGTGTGTGAGAATTTAAAGGAAAAAGTACTTTTCCAAAAATATAAAGCTTTGATGTTTTAGACATGGAAAACTATGCTACCATTCTTTCATTACTACTTACCTCTCCTGCACCACTGGCTTTCATTTTGATCTTGTCTGAGCTGTGCTGATCAGCACAGTACATGGCCTAAGGGCAGGTTAGACCAGAGCAGTCAGGAGTGAAACAAATCCAGGTGGTGAAAAAATGCTGTGGTAGTCCTTGAGTGTTGTTCTCTTCCACCTCAAATGTCTTCTCAGTGCAGTGTGAGGAAGACGTTGGACATCTTCCTGCAGTCCACTGCAGTCTGTCTGGGTGGGATGAGGACAGTGGAGCAGTAGCTGTTTTTCCTCTGTTGTGCAGTGTGGTGTGGCTGTGTATGAGGAAATCGCAGTGGTAAAATATCTGTGGAAGATCAGGAGCTGAGAAACATTCTCCCAGAGGAAGAGCTGCAGCAGCAACAAGGTACTGCTCGTTTGCCCCCATGCTTCTTTCAGTATAAAATGATTTGGACTGCTACCTGTACCAACATCACTGCATTGGTTTGACTGGTGATCTGAATAGCTTAAATTCTTCTCAAAAGTTGGTGAAGTCTGAGAGGAACTAATGCAATGGTCTCTTCCACCCTAAGGGTGTCAAGATCCCAAGAATAAACATGGAAGTATCAGCAATAACAAAAGCCTCTTTCTTGTTCCATTTTCTCTTTGTTTTCTGACAAAGAAGCATCTGGTGCAGCCTTTAGCTGTCCCTTTGCAGGCCATAAGTCCTGATACATTGCCAAGTGGCATAATATTACATTTCATTTTTATAGAGGATTTTGTGAGGGGGGAAAGTACACAATAGGTTTGTTTGTTGCATGACAAGGTCATTCTTTAAGAATGAAGTGAAACTCTGAGCATTTTATTTTTGATCAGCTTTGACTTGTGATTAGTTACAGCTTCCCACAACCAGTGCTGTCATAGTAATTTTTATTCTGGATCATAAACTATGATTGTAAACCCTACTGAAAGAAAAACAGCCGAAAAAAATTCCCTAAAAAGAAATGCGTTTTCAAGAAGATTTATTTCTGACATGAGTCATACAGTGCATGAACTTCTCACAGATGAACTTTGATATGGTTGCTTAGTGTGTTTCCCATATGTAATAACGTGGGAAATCATTAGTAGTAATGCTGGTATCTAAACCACTCAGATATTCCCTGCTCCCAAGTGACATAGGGTGCTGTGTATCATGCACATCTGCACTGTGCAACTGTATTCTTAAAGCAATCCTATAGATCCTTCCTTCTGTACAAAGCTAAATATGCTTGCAATGTATTTATTCAGCTGCTTAAAACCTGACCCAGTGTCTTTTTATTTGTAGGAGGTGCCTTAGACTTCAGGAAATATCTGGGATAGTTTTTTAACTGCAGGTTATAAAAATGAAGGAAAACAGTGAGAATTGTTTTGAATGAGAAAAAAAGAATTCAGTTTTTTAGTAATGAAAGTTGTTTTCTGTACTATCTAAAAATATGGTATTAGAAGCTTTGAATGTAGAAGCATTTGAAGATTTACCAAGAGGTAGGGTAGTGCATTTTGAAAATACAGTTAAATGGCATGTTTTTAGAAGAACAGGACAGATTGGCAGTGGCACCTCTCTGCTTTTCCTGGATATGTAAACTATATTTCATGTTGAAAGGGGCCATTATGTTCTTATGCATAAACCAGGAGATGAATATATGATAGGGATGGGTAACGTCTGATTTATGTCCTAATGATTCCTTTAGTGATTTTGTGAATTTCTGGTGGGTGCATTGGTTCAGAATAGATTTAAACATCCTTAACTGGAAGTAACTAAAAAAATTGGCAAGGCTTTGCAAAACTCATTTCAAAAAAAAAAAAAAACAGGACTAAAAGTGATCATTGTCAGAGAGGAACTACTAAGTGAAATTCTGTGCTCTCAGTTACTTCAGTGGTCAGTTGAGAAGTCCAGAATGTCTGAATATGTCAAGGGATTTGTTAAAAAACATTTGCTTAATAGAGACTTTTTATTTGTTGGTGGTTTCTTGTTTTTTTTTTTGTTTGTTTGTTTGTTTGTTTTGTTACTAACAGCAATGTTGTTTATTGAAAGCCTTTAAGATATTTTGTGGTATAGTTCTTTTAGTTGCAAATGAAGTGCAGACAAAAGGACTGCTTATAGTCAGTCATCCCTCACCTCTAACCCATTCTTTTGCTGGAGTTTGGGAAAGGTTGGAATGAATGAGAAAGCAAGTCCCTGTGTAGCCAAATGAATTTGAACTGTGCTGAACTCTCAGTGGACATCACCAAACCAAATCAAGAACCTGTCTTTGAGACCTCCCTCTTTGGTGGTTTTGTGTGTCTCCAAGGCCAAGTTGTTATGCCAGCAGTTGTGAGCAAGGCTCAATTTCTTGGATAATTCTCTCTCAAGTAATTTGGCTGTAATTATTAAAATCAGAACCTTGAATTTACAAGTACAGACCATTGAAACGCGAGCCCAGTGTGCTCAAGTGGCACCAGGCCACCTTGTAAATGAGCCTCAGCATTCCTTGCCAGCTGCAGGCATGAGTGGCATCACCCATGTAGCTCACAGCAGTCTAATTGTGAGGTGACAAGTTCATGCGTCACTGTAGCAAGATGTGACTGGGGCCAGAAATGACAGACAGTGGAGTACAATGAGACGAAAATTAGAAATATTTCTGTTCACTGTAGCCTCTAGTTGACAGATGTTCCTGGCAAAGTCTTACTTTGGTTTTGCTTAAGTACCCAATATATTGTTCTAATAGCATTCTTACGGAACTGGGTAATCTGAAAATTACTCTGGAGCTAACAGCTTATTAGGAGTTCTAGTGGATACTGTGGTAAGGATCTAAAATGGGGATAGTGCAGCTTTATGCTTTGTTCATTATAACTGGACAGGGATGTAGGATTTTGGGAGACTTGGAAGAAACTTAAAACACAAAACTTAAAATAGAAACATGGAAGGGAGCGGAATAGAATAGAGTAGAGTAGAGTAGAGTAGAGTAGAGTAGAGTAGAATAGAATGTTTCAGTTGGAAGGGACCTAAAGCTATCACCTAGCCCAACTGCCTGACCACTTCGGGGCTGACAAAAAGTCATGTTATTATGGGCATTGTCCAAATGTCTCTTAAACACTGACAGGAATGGGGCATTGACCACTGCCAGTGTCTGACCACTCTCTCAGTAAAGACATGCTTCCTAACGTCAAACCTGAATCTTCCCTGGTGCAGCTTTGAACCATTTCCAGCTTTGTTGCTCTCCTCTGGATGCATTCAAGGACATTCATATCCCTCCTGTATCATGGGGCCCAGCATTGCACCCAGCACTCTATGTGAGTCCACACCTGAGCACAGTGGGATGATCCCCTGGTCTGACCGGCTGGTGATGCCGTGTTTGATGCTCCCCAGGATGGGGTTTGCCCTCTGGGCTGCCCAGGCACGCACTGCTGACTCACCCTGAGCTGCTGCCCACCAGCACCCCCAGGGCCCTCTCTGCAGGACTTCTCTCCACCAGATTCCCTGAGCAACTCAGCAATTGGATAAGAAGGAGAAAGAAGCAATGAGTGAAAAAAAAAAAAAACCACAAAAAAAAAAACAAACACCAAAAACCCGTTCATTTTTAGAATTACAGATAACTTTCATAAGTACAACAGGTGCTGTTTTGTGTGGGCTTTCCCCCCTTCCTCTTTCTGTAGAACTGACCACCTACTTTAGAAATAAGATGTGGAACATGCCAGATTGATGGGCATTTCAGCAAATCTGTGTAATCTGTAGTCTGTATGTCTGAGGCTATCAAAAAGAAATCAAAAGTGCTTAATTTCTACAATGTTAAAACTAACGATTTTTAAATTTCTTTTAACCAGAAATTAGACTGAACGAATGATTGACTCAACAATCACTAAATACTGAAGTATTCAAACTGTCTTCAGGGTCATAGATAATTTAGCCATATCTAGAAAAACTCACAGTATTAGTAAAATTTTAAGTCTGGTCCTGGTTTTTTCATCTCTTGTTTAAATTTTTTAGTCGCGTTCATTTGTCCTTGCAGCACTCCATAACTGGTGTCTTTCTGTAAACATCCATAGCTCAGAAGTATCCAATTTGGCTTTAGCAACATTCTCGTGGGCAGTTGGCCAGGAACTCAAAGGCTTCACCTAAATTGCCTATTGCTGAGAATAATCTCACTCTCAGCTGTTCTTATCTTTTCATTGTGTCTTACTTAGACCTCCACCTGCTTTTTACTGGGTGAAGACAAGTAGACGTAGGTGATGGTATCTCTAATTCATATAGTTTGCATCTTCATAGCATGTTTGGAGGGAGGTACAGATCAGAGTCACTGAAGCTAATAGAAGAAATTCCCACTCAGTTCCAATGTTTCTTAAATAGTCCCTACTGAGAGAGGAGAGAGTACTGGCTGTCAGAACATGATAGAGCATCCATATCTCCAGCTGTAATTTGGCAACAGTCAGATTTCAGCTCATTTAGAAATCCAGTGCAGGTTCTATCCACAGTAATTCTAATGACCTGGGACATACGGTCTCATCAGTGTGTTCACTGACCATGGTATGAGGCTGCATGTATTTGATGTACAGGTGGGAAGGGCTGATCAGGAAAACAGGCTTTGTTTGGACAATGATTTAGACACACTTTGTATTACTATCAACAGAAAAGATTTTCTCAGGTAAAACATGTCTTTGCTTGGGAGGTGGAAAGGTTTTTTTAATACTCTTTGCTACTTATTTTTTTTAAGTGTAAGTCACCCCTCCCTGATGTGATGGAACAGCTTAAAATTAGGATTTCTTTTTGTTTCTGCAGTTAGGTCAGTGGGGATTACTTTTTGTTGGTGTTGCAGCTCACAGAGAGGGCTTTGAAACAATAATTTCTGGATTTTGAAACACTTGAAACAGCATATCTGAACCTATGCCATTGCAGGACTTCATGAGCTGAGCCTTGAGGAGAAATTGTGAAGACTGACATAAAGACTGACAGTATAGAAATTCCTCAAATCCCAAATAGTTACTCTCTATTCATGGATAAATTTAATAAAAACAAAACTTCTGTCTTAACAGAAAGGCATGTTCTTGGCAGCAGGATGATTTTGACTTTTGATGAGAAAGAAACTGATTATCAAACATCTAAGTGGAATTTTTAAAATTTCTGGGTGCCTGATTATCAAGAGTAAAGAGCATGTATAGGAATACCTGATTCCATATAGGCACTTCTCCGTCTGCTTTCCAGTGATCTGTACACGATTCACCTGGAGTGAATGTAAACTGAACTCAAAGCATACCTTGTGCTGTCTCTCTTCTTTTCTCACCTCTGCCTGCTGGGCATCTTTTTCTTTAGTTGTGTAAGTATGCAGAACTGTGGCACCCTGATTTGTATAGATTTAAACCCTCTACCACCCCAAAGTTAGAAGGAGAGAATCCAGAAGTCTTGTGCCTCAAATCGGATGGGTAGCTCATCGACCAATCTGGTATCCAGCTAGGCAAGCCCTAAGAACCTGAGAACAATCAGAGATAGAAGGTAAACTGCCAAGAGTAAAGGACAACAGCTTTGTGGAAGTCTCAGCTTTCTGTTTATTGTGGATGAAAAACTGGCAAAAGCAGACTAGGGAAAAGTCTGTTATTTGTGTTCCTTTATTAGGGAATTAAAGATGGGTATGTACTTTAAATCCCTGCATTTAGTGACTGCTGCTAATGTGCTTCTTGGGACCAGCAGTAACATAGGCATCTGCATGAGAAATGCTAAACCTGCAGCCATTATGTTTTGTGAGCTTCCCAAATGATGAGATGCCCACCTTTACTACTTGTATTTGATCAGTGTCTTGACTTTTCCTGGAGTGAGCCAATAAATTAATTTGTGTCCTTGTATTTCCTATCTGTTGATCCATCAGGACCCTTTCTAATTGCACCATAATGGAATATGGAAGCAAAGAGTTTAGTTGTTTATAGTTAGGGCTGTGTTAGCTTGTCAAAGTAAGATAGGAAGGCTGTGAAAGCTTTTAGGTGTAACAGAAGACTGAGGGAAGTGCTAAGGAGATAAATGCACCTCTCAGTCACAGAATACAAGCTCAGCTGTATTTGAGAGCAAACACAAGCACCAGGACTGGTTTGTGGGAAGAAGAGACCTCAGGAAAAGTTAGTTAAATCAGCCAGCAGGTAGTGTAGGAGTTGCTACTTCACTTCTGCCTATACGGTACTAATGGCAATTACCATTAGTAATGTAAAACAAATAAAGTCACCCCATAAACAACCAGGTGGATTTGAAAATGGGCTAGCGAGCTGCAGCTGATAGTTCTGAACTCCATCAGGTATATGGGGAAAGTAGAATGCCTGAGGACATATTTAACCTTTTCAACAGTGACATAAAAAACCCCTCACATTTGCTGGAAAGGTTCATTTTTGGCTCACTGGATCTGCTGATGGCAACCTGTTCTGCCCAGTGCTGGTTTATTTTGCCAGTGGTTTTATTTAGTGGCTCTGCACTGACTGGACATCAGGTTTTTTTAGTAACAAATTGAAATTCATTGATTAAGCTTCTTCTCAATACTGTCTGAGTGAGAGAAAAGGGGTAGTTGAGTGTCAGCAAGATTTTTTTGTGAATGGCCTAGATCATATTACATATGTTACATGACATAGTTTCTTTGGATTTTCTTCACAGATTGCAGTCTTGCCATTCTTCACCATTTGCTTTCTTTAAAGTTCACATTTTTAAAGTTCACAGGGTGGATAAAGTAACTTTAAAGCAGATAACTAACATTCAAGATTGTGTAGATGACAAAAGAAGCTGGGGTTTGCTAATGGTTCAACAGTGTTAGGCAAGCTGAGAGAAAATTCAAAGTTGAAACTTCTCAGAAGAGATGAGATTATAAAGAAAAGAATTTGTTTATGTTAGAAGAACTTCATGGTTTTACAGGTAAATAGGAAAAACAGGAGGCTTGTGCAGACTGGAAAATAAGTAATTTGGTGGAATGTCAGTAAGCTACTTCAGTGTAACTGTCAGCTACGTGAATTATGTTTCAGGAGCTGCTGTGCAAGAAGTGGGAGCTTTCAAATTCAGTTTTGTGGAAAAGAAATTGGAACTCTAAGAGCTGGGGGGGAAAAAAAAGCATAATGCTGTAAATGCACTGTGAATATGCAGTAATAGCCATACAGGAGCTCAGTATTGCAGCTTATTTATTATACTGTAAGTCTTTTTATTTGTAGAGGTATATCAGTAAGTTTCCTGCTGGAGCTGCAGTTTAAATCAGTTCTTAAGTGGAAAGATATACAGTGGCAAGTTGAATTTTGTGATGACACAGTATAACTTTCCAATCTGTGTCAATTTAAGGGTGGGATTGAGGCAGACAGCATTGTCTATACTGGCAAAACTGAAGTGTAGACAAATGACCCCAAGTCTTCATTGGCCTATTGATGGCAGTACTTGCCTAAGTAGTGCTTTGTGGTCTGTGTTCTCTGCCCATGCAGTCAGTACTGCTCATTAGCTCTAGCCTTGCTTTCAGCTTCCTGGGTTTCTTTGTTTCTGTAAACACTGTTAAAAGGCATTGCAGGCAAAGGCTGTGGCTTGAAGACTGTTGGTACAGGGGAGGCTGGATCTGTGCTGCAGAATACAGCTCTAAGTGGGGAAACTTGAGGTTAATATAGGGACGATAGCTTTGGACTGTGACATGGTATGTCTTGGTGCAGTCAACTGCTTTGATGTGTGTCAGCTACAGTCCAACATTTCAATCCTGTGTCAAAAGGAAGAGCTTCAGGAGATTGCTCTTGCACAGAGTGTAAGACTTTTCTCATTTAAAACCAAAATAAAACAGAAAAAGAAGAATTAAATTGTTGACACCAAGAGGTCCAAGTTCTATTGAACTTAAACCAAAACTGAACTCTGGCTCAGTGGAGATGAAATACATAAAGGGGTAGCTGCAGAGGTGGAAAAGTCTGTAGTGAAAATAGTCTCCAGCAATCAACTGAGGATACTGTTGAGCTCTTGATTTAAACTCTAGTATTTCTCTTCCTTATGTAAATCCTGCCCTCTGGCCAGAGGACTAATTTCCATAGTTGCTGTGTGGCAGGTTCTCCAACATACAATGTACATGGACATTGGTGTTTTCGTTGGCTCAAAATTTCCAACTGTTTGTCAGCAACAAAGATGCTGCATCAGCTTCTTACTGCAGCTGGAAGAGGGATCTGCCAAACCATTCTTGGGAAAAAAAAAAAAAAAAAAGAGCCAATGCAAATGTGGTGTCCAAAGAGCTGATAAGAAAAAAAGAATCACTTAAACCTTCCATTTCTCTCCCTGTCCACCCATTTTCTTCTCTTTTTTCCTCAATCTTTCCTGTACACTGACTAAACTTTAATTCATAGATGTAGGAAGGACAGGAGCTGTGCTGGTGTGTAGAACTAAAGATCCCCAAGTGTGTTATAAAGAAGTGTGTTTATCACCATTCCCCTTCCAGATGTGGGATCCCGAAGCATTGGCAGCACTAAGTGACCTGGTGTAGCTGCCTGTAAAGTCCCTATTGCAACTAAGAAACCAGGAATCTCGTGCAGCCAATATGCTGTGGTTTCTGACTTGAACTATTCTAACTTGAACTGACTTGAACTATGTTAAACCGCATACCTTCATTTGAAGGTATAACGTCTAATTAAAAGCTTATTCACTCTTCACTCTGCTACTCTTTTCAGTTTTTTTATAGCCTTGCTTTTAATAATAAAATTATGTGCAGGACCTAGACAATTGCAGCTTCTCACAAAAATTTTACTAGTACGTAAATGCTAAACAGTACCTCCTTGTTTTGAAAGGTGAAGCAACAAGGAATTATAATTTAGGGGTATTTCTTTTTAGTGAACATGCTGCACTACATTTATTTGTCTGCTGTGGAGTGTCATCACATGTTCTATAACTCAATGTCACTTGCATCAGAAAGCTACAGTGCAGCCCGGGATGCGTTTTATCTGTTGGCTACATCTCTATAAGACTAGAGACTGATCCTTCATCTCCATTTGAGGTAGGAGGGCAGTGGGAGCAAGATGAAGTGTTGCAGTCCTCATACTTAATCCAGTTCCCAGAAATGACAAAAGGCAATATGCCATCTGATACGTTTCATGCACAGTGGTACCAACCACTAAGGGCCTGGCTGATTGCCAGTGAGGACCTGAGCAGGGCAGGGTTTCAGAATGTGCTTGGGGTGGTCATGAATGTCAAGTTTCTGATGCCTCTCTGAAATGAGATGTAGTAACAGCTGTGCATTCCTATCCCGCTGCGGAACAGGAGTGGGATTCATGTTCTGATTCATATTCATTTGCTAGAGGGAGCTTCTGATTGCCTTCCAGATGGTGGTCAACTGAGTGTCACTTGGGTGTCTTGAAAACTGCATTACATCAGGAAACTTCAGGAACTGGGAGTGAAAAAAGAGGGAGAAGAATAGTCAGCAGTCTTCAGAGGGCATTTTCCTGGGAGCCTGGGCTAATGAGGGGTGTGTTGGCTATATAAGGCAGCTGTTACTCAGTACAGAAGGATATAATCAAGGGGAGTGGGAAAATTCTGTTCCTGGTACTTTAAACCTCTTGGTGATGTTGGTACAGTAGTTTTATCAGCCTTTGTTTCACTATTTCCATCTGCCAGATGGGATAATGCTTGTGAGATGTATTCAGCTTGACCAAATGTAGTTCCTCTCATGGAGCCAGTCACTTGGAATTGTATTTTTTATTATAGCTATGTGTAGCCAGTGTGCAGGAAAAGGGAGTTGACATGAAAAAAAGAAGTAAAAGATAGTGACTTCAACATTTTCTGCTTTTGTTTAATATAATGCATTTTTCCCACTACTCATTTAACAGCTTTTGAACAGGCTTTTGTCCCTAGAAATAAGATGCTGACATTCTTGTGGGAATTATGCTATTTCCCTCACCAACCTGATGATTCAGAAGTGTCTCCCTTTATCTTGTGTTCTTTCATGGCTCTATCTTTTCTCTTCCTAGGGTCCTCAGCCCAGTCTCATTACTGTCAGTGCAACAGCTGCTGCCTCTGCACTGCTGAAATCTCTGTCTGTCCATTGGAGTGAATTCCCTTCTCACATCCAGGCTCAGCTGAGGGATACCCTCTGCCTGTACCTCTTTGTCTCCTGCTAACTAAAGACATTAAGCATTTTGGTGTACAGTTTGCATTAATAAGGTAAAAACAAAAATTGCCCCACAGAGAAACAAACAAGCACTGAAAAAACTGTACTGTGTGAGACAGTGGCTCATTTGGAGGCTTATTTTGACAACCTTAGATTGAGAAAAAAGTCCCACTGTGTATCTTCATGTCTCACTGAACTCTTTCTTTAGTGAGTAAAGATCAGCTCCCTTTCCCGCCAGCTCATTGTTTGATCATGAGTGTGCAAGGGTCCAAGATGCAGAGCAACACAAAGAGATGTTGTGTCTGCTCATGTAGCATAAGTATATATATATAGGGCAAGACAGCATAGTCTGAAAATGTAATTAAATGTAATAAAAAGAAGGAGTGGCATTGAAAAACATGCATGCATTATTCTAATCCTGCTCCTTTCTTAACAATGAACAAACGTGGCTGCTGCTACTCCAGTTGCAGTCTGTTTTTCTTAGTCTATATGCATGCATGAGAAGAATCAATTAAATGTAAAATCACAAAATAATCACCATAATGTGTTTAAGGATGGCCTCCTGTAAGCTTGCTTTCTTTGCTCTTTCTTTGTCCACTCTAAAGCTCATATAATAAGTATAATATGAAAATAAGAGATGGAAACCCCCCCTTGAACCGATCTGTATTTTGCTTCTGAACTGAGAGTTTCTTTTATATATTTTGTTTACTTGGGTTATTTGTTCTTCTACATTGGAAATTCAGATGCACCAGCAGTATAGTGAAAGCAAGTTGGTGTTTGTACGAAGTGAGGGAAACAGAGGTGGGTAATAAAGGGATAATGGGCACATTAAAGCTTTGTCCCTTCTCTCTGCTAGTGGTCCTCTTAAACTGTTTTGCCCTTGTTTTATTTCTCATTACAGCCCAGTCTTTCAAGCTAATTTTTCACAGCCCTGGAGTCCAGAACCAGAATCTCCAACCCCTTCCCACTCCTCTAACTTTACTGGTGCAAACTGGAATTTAAAAAAAATTCTTCAATTTCAGAACATACAGCACAACTAAAGTTGCCAATAGGAGGTAACACTGGCTATGTATACTGGTGCATCTGAGTAGCTGATGCCTATTATTGCACACTTGATTGTATAGAAGTAACCATGAAGTTGACTCTTCCATTCCTTTTCCTACCCGTTCATCAATAGATGATAGTTTCCTCTGTTTCTACTTAAATATGTTGTCAACTTGGCATATTAGAAACATGTTGGAATTTGCAGGGGACACAAACATTTATATTGTTTCCTTGTCAGGAGCTGTTTTTTGGCTTTTGTTTTCATGAGGCAGAACAGGAGAGAGTTGCCATTTGTCTGTGCTTTCATGATGACCTGAACATATGAGTCCCCAAGGGTGCAACCCTATTGTTCCTGATGTAGACTCTTTCACTCACAGATATGCACAGACAGCCCCTCACTCCTGCATCCCCTGCATTGGTGATCCCTCAGCTGTTAACCTTGGACACAGGGTCCATCCAGTAGCAGGTCTTCCAGCTGACCTCCAGGCTTGAATCTGTCCAAAAGTTGGCCAGGACCACACTGATTTCACCAGAAGCCAATTCCTGTAGTTGCCTCACTCCCAGAGACACACACACACACCTGTCTGCCAAACCACCGAGCTTAACTGCTTGCTTAGCCAGCAAATAGCTGCTGGCTATTGTGGCTTGATAGTTCCTAGCAATTACACACTCACTGCAGTTGCTGACACCACAGATACATGGACTTTAAAACCTGTAGTTCCATCCAAGCAGCAAACCTGTTTACACGTGACTGGCCCATTTTATCCTCTTGTCCCTCTATCTTCCATGCTTGTTGCCCCCTAAATCATTTGTACCTATCCCTTCCCCTGCTTTTGTTTCCTACCCTAAACATCCTATAATATTTATTGTGCGATCCCAAAATGGTATTCCTTTACATCCCATAATGTGTTCCATACTGCTGTACAGTAACCCCCCTTAGTCTATCAGGTGACCCTGAGGGCTTCTCCATCTAGTGGGTGTCACAGCTGGACAATGGGGCTGATGACTCTTCTGGGTCACCTTTAGCAGGGGGCTGGGGCTTTCTCTTCCTGGCCGAGTTCTTCTAAGTTCCCATGCCTTTGTGCTCATATGTATGTGTGTGTGTAGAAAAAAGCCTTTGAGGGGGTGATCATTCTCCTTTGATGGCCCTGGGAGTACCTGCCCAAGATGTTTCTGGGGTTCCTGACCTGTCCTTGCCCCTCTGTGCTCCTGTGTGTGTGTTTTGTTATCACATAACCAAATCATCACCATCTACAGGAAGGTGAATGAGTAGGAACCAGCCTTTGGACAACAATCATTCCCACACAAAGTAGAAAAAAATTATTTCTGTCCCTCTTATTTCTCTTTTTATATGACTCTTACTCAAGAATTCTTAACTACTGGGTAGCTGCAAAACCTCTTTGTGTAGGACATGACAGTGATTGATGCTTGGCTTTCTGGTCATCTTGCCATTAATTCTTCTGTTAAGGGATTTTCTGCAGTGCTTAGCATCAGTGTATTTACCTGCTTAGATAAAGAACATTCATGATGTGATGAATGATGACCTGACAGGGTTGATACCAACAATTCTACTTCATTTATTTATGCACTACTACTTTCTTTGCTGTAACTGGTAAAACAAAAGAGGGATGAAAAAGATGTGGGAACTCCAGATACCTTTCTCTTAGGCTGTTTTTACCCAGCTGTTAGTTTGGCTCCAGTCCTTTACTATTCCCCCACCTCTATCCACTTTCTTTTTTTCCCCTCCACCCTCCAGTCTGCTGCAGCTGTTAGAATTTCATCATTGTCTCCGAATAGCACAGTTCCCATTAGCACCACAGCCACTTCTGTGCTAAGAGAATGTCATTTGTGTGCCTTGCATGTGTATTATTGTTAGATGATAAGCAGTACTTATACCTTTGACAGCAGCAAGGCTGGATTCTCTGGTAAGAGGCACACATAAGATGCATAAATACTGAAGGATGAGACTTGCAGACTTGCTAGCAGAAAGTGGCTAAGCCTTTTTGTTCCCGTGCTCTGCTTTTCACATGCCTTTGCACTGTAGCCTTATCAACATTTGATTTAACACTGGATACCAGCAAATTTATTCCTTTTGGCAGTTTTAGTGCCATGTCAGTCATTGGCTGTCACAGTTGTGCCATATATTAGATGGCTTATCCTAAAATATGATTTTCAGGTATGAAACTGCTGCTTATTTTAATATACTTTATCAATCTGTTGGGGTTTTATTTTCAGCTGCTTTTTAGGTTTGCGTGTGTTTTGAATCAACTGCTTTTGTGAATTTCTTTCTGCTCACTATCTTTAGATATCTATGCTTTCCATTTTGCACTTATCTTGGCTTCACAACAAAACTCTGGCAATGCTCTTGTTCTTTCTGTGCAGTCTTCTGTGATTACTGTAAGCCTGCCAGTGCATCTTAATTTGGACTTGGGGTCATCTTGGAGTTCTAACTTACTTGTGCCTTGCTGTCTTGTTCTTCGTATCTACGCAATTCTTACTGAATCATTTGTGGGTGGAAGAGACCTTGAGCAAGCCATTAGGCTTTTCACATGTGCAGTATGAATTGCATATCCCACAAAATGGCCTGAAAGAGATGTTAATTATAGTGTTCCTTTGCCACATTTGTGATCCATGTGACTAATTCCCTCAGGTTCTCTTTCAGAGAGATCTTATTTCATCAGACTACAATGCCTGTAGATTTAACTTACTAGACCAGTGGGAGGAGAACCTCATTCCAGGAAATGGAATGGGCCTTTCAGTCAAAATTGGTAGGAGGCACATTGGTATGTACCTGCACATGTAGCCTGTGTATGTGTATCTATGTGCCAAAATGAACTGTATAAATTGGAGTCACGGGACATCTGTGATCATTGATGTAAAACTTCTATTTGCACCCCTAAAAGCTGAAAGCATCTGTGTTCAGTGTTACATGTCATTGTGTGTTGCCTCATTTCAACACTGGATGCATATTGTGAATTCTGTTGTGCAAATATAACCTTACTTTGTGCAGTCTAAGACATTTTAAAGCAAAATACCTCTGACTGGACTTGTCATCTTCTATTCTTCCCTCTCAAAAAATGGCAAGGGTATTTGCACAACATTGACAATTCCAGATATTTTTCTTTCTGCTGTCATGTTTGTTTTATTAAATCCTTTGCAAAGAGATAGAAGCTGCAGCTCCTTTTGCAGTGTTAGTTCTCTCTTTAATGGGTGTAGGATGATTTCCTGAGTGCAGGAGTTGCAAAGCTGAAGTTTTACCAGAGTGCCGTGTTGAACACTGATATTGGACTGGGGTTCATCACAGGATCAGTGAGGTTGGAGAGGACCTCTGGAGATCCTTTAGTACAATTCATTTTCTTAAAGCACAGTCAGCTAGAGCAGGTTGCCCAAACCTGTGTCCAGACAAGTTTTTAATACCTCCAAGGATGGACATTCCACAGGCTTTCTGGGCAATCTGTGCTAGTGTCAGATCACCCTTAGAAGAAAAAAAGACTTTTCTTACATTTAATCAGAATATCTCAGCCTCAGCTCTTATGGAGGATGTTCCAGTCCCTCAAACATCTTTGTGGCCCTTTACTGGAGTCACTTCAGTATGTTCATGTCTGTCTTGTACCGAGGAGCCCAGTACATGCCATAAGACTCCAGCAGTGCTGAGTAGAGGGGAATGGCCACATTCCTTGTCCTGATGGTGTTGTTATTCTTAATACAGCCCTGGATGCTCCTGGCCTTCTTTGCCTCAAGGGCACATCACTTGCTCATGTTCAGCCCATTGTCTACCAAGACCGCTAGGTTTTTTCTGCAAAGCTGATTTCCAGTCCATCTTCCCCCAGCATATACTGGTGCATGGGGTTATTCCTTTTCAGGTGCGAGACTTTGCATTTCCCCTTGTCACTTTTCATGAGGCTCCTGTGAGGCCATATCTCCAGCCTGTCAAGGTCTCTGTGAGGGTGGCACAACCACCTGGTGTATCAGCCAATCTTCCCAATTTTGTATCATCTGTAAATTTGTCAAGGGGAGACAATGAAATTGGCAAATACAGTGTCATAAAATTCTCGTTTGCTTTGGAACTCAGAGTGAAAGCAGGATCTTGCCAGGTGGCCTGAGGAGAAAGAGGGTTTGCTGGATGCAGTATAACTCCATTGCGCAAAGCTTAAAGAGTTTTCCTCCGTGTCAGGGTTCTTGGATTTCTCTGCTGATGAGGACTGAATGTGACCTTCTTGTGTTTTAATTATTCAGGAAGGATGTCCTACACTACAGAGTGCCTGCTCATAAAAAGTCTGAAATGTATACTTCAAAAGACTACTTTTGATACTTACTTTATATCCTGTAAGTCAAAGAGATCCTGGCTGGAAATCCACATGAGACTCTAGGAAGCCCTGAGGGCTGCAGGTGTCATCTCCCAGTACATAAGTAATGCTCTGCACATTTTGAGTTAAGGCAAATGTGATTTTTTTGTAAGTAAATACGGAATAATGACTATCTTGGATGGACCTTTCTGTTTCTTGCTTTTACTAGTCAGGAGGTACCAGCCCTCTTCAGCAGTCTGCAGCTTGTGGGCCACCTGATTTTGATAGGCTCCATTCAGAACAGAATGCTCAGCCCTCCTCCACCTGGTGTTGAACGCCGTTGGTTGAAAATCACATCTGCTATGGCTAATGTTCACAGTAAGCAGTCCTGAAAGCACATTTTTAACTTGTGTGACTTGACCTAGAGGTTGTGGGGAGATCACTTTGAATGATGTGTTTAAACTCTGCAAGCCCTGGTCTGAAAACAGGTGTTGAAAACTGATTGCCAACTTGCTTTGGGGATGTGGACTTAATTGGTTCATTCTGTTAACAATGTTTATAATGGATTTATCTATTACAAGTCTCATCAAGTCCTCTCTGCTTTCTCCTGCCAAATAAATATTCCCTAATAATCCCTAAATCTGTTCCTTCATTTTCATTATTTATTTGCTTGTTTAATAAATTAACTTTTTTTTTCCTCCCAGAAGCCTAAACTGACTTAAACATGAGCTGCTCCTTGGCTGAACCACATAGCAGCTTCTGTGTAGTGTGCTGTGTTTGTCAGTGTGCTTTGAAGAACTGCTGGTACTCCAGAAAATCAGGAGTACATAGTGAAGTTCCTGAGGCATGTGTAGGTGTCTTGGGAGAATAATATGAAATAGGTCTTGCTTGTCTCTGCAGTGCTAAAGGAACAGGGAAACAGTTAGTTTTGAGCTTCCTGCATTCTACTGAGCTTCTCATTTCTAAAGCTGACAATGAAATTGTTGGCTATTTGCAGGGTATGAGCTGGATCTCCTGTAGAATCCCACTGCAAGTGCCTTCCTAATTGACAATAAAACATTAGTAACTCGTAACCAGTTGATTTAAACTGTTACCTAAGCATTGTGCATAATTGTTTCATAAACAATCTGAATAAACATTTTGAATAATCTTATTTTAAAATTCCATTATCTAATTTATTTTCCATGAGTATATCTTTTAGAATAGAGCAGACTATTAAAGTTGGAAATTTATTTCAGATAAACTTCTGCTCTGTCAGCAGCCTAGTGGAGGAATGGCTCACAGGATCTGCAGCACCATTCTCAAGGAAAGCAAAGGAAGGAAATGCAGATTTGCAGATTTTGTCCATGTCACTCACTCAGAAATAGGTCCCTGCAGAATAATAAAGAGCTTCAGTGTAATTGTGATTTTTTTTTTAAAGCTAAATAGTCATAGGCTTCACATCTAGTAAGGTCCCTCTAGCTGGGTGCCATTTTAGGAGAGTTCTATATTATATTACGTGTTTCTAGCTGATGGTTCAAATTTCTAAAGTAGGATTTTTCTGATTACAAGCTAAAGTTTGAGTTTCCAGCCCCACTGAATCCCCCTCCAAATCTGCTGACTCCGCCAGGCAGACTGATGTTTTAGTGGATTTGTTAATGTTCAAGCTACATTCTTACCATTCTTTTCTCACAGGAAAATATCTGTAAATAACTCTGTCTAAAATTTCTTACTTTGCTGGGTTTCCTGTCAGGAACTTTAGTGCCTTCATTATTTTGAGTGTTAGTATATCTCTAAGAATAACCAACTGTGGGTATGATGATAGATCACTGCCACTTGGGAAAGGAGCATATGCTCCTTTCCTACCTTGTTTTAAGGTACATAGTATCACTTTATCCTTGCATGTTTTTTGGGAAAATTTTATTTCTAGGTTTTAATCTTAAAGTAGGATTATTGTATCACTAGTTTCTTCCTTCATTTCCTGCAAGAGTCATTAGTTCCATTAAAGTTGAGCGCTTGAATCTCAATGAAAAGCCTGTTTTTCCCTCCAATTCCAAAGTTTTCCACCACAAAAACTGATGTCAAAAATTATATTGCATGTAGTATATCAGGAACAAGAGTCCAGGTTAACTAGGAAAAAATTGTAAAAATCTTACTGAGTATAAAAGCTACTAGTGATCTTAAAATTGAATTTAAATCTTTCTTTCAGTTCAAGACAGTTGGACAAATCATATTAGTCTCATTTTTACTTTTTTGTCTCACCCCTAAACTACTCTTTGTAGTTTCCTTTGATTCTAGATAAAATAATGAACTCTGTCAATAGATCTGTGTTTAGGCCAACATTTTCGAACTTTTACACTTAAAATATACAGACTTGAGTGTATGTATTTTTTAAAAATTAAAAACTTTTGTACAAAGATTGTGGGTAAGCAACAGTTTTACAAATTGACCTGAAATATGAATTTCAGAATTTTAAATCAAATAAATTTCAAAAGTTAGTCAGTATTCTTTGTTTAGACCACTGCCAATCCTCATTAAACTTGGGATGTGAGGTATCTACATTTATCTGAAGAGTTCCTGTTTGATATTTTTACTGGTTAATGTCTCTCAAACACCCCCCCCCCCCTCCCAAATCATCTATGTGTTACCTGGTTCTTGATAGAACATCTAAGAAGTGCTAGGTAGTTCACATTCATCATGGGTACTACCTTGAATATCTGATGTATTTTTGTGACTTTTCAATCTTTTTAAGGATTGCTGTGGGAGTCAGCCAGCAAACTAGTGAGGACATTCTACAGGACTGTGCTGAGGCAAGAACAAAAGGGGTTATGCCTTGGTTTGAGAGAGTTCTGTTGGGTCCATGTTCAGCTGCAGTGTAGCAGTGTGCTAGCCTGTGTCAGAGGTGTGGTTGTTCCAGTGCAGTGAGCTGTGTGTTATCTGTGCTCCAAGCATGGGACAAGTCTTCTTTTTCTCCATGTCTGAGTGCCTGAGTTGGATGAAAGCTTTATCATACACCTCAGCTGTTGGGGGCTGATCTTCCTTCATTGAAAGGGTGGGATACCTGGAGCTCATAGAAGTCCTGAGCATGGAAAGTCATGGTCTTCTTACAAATGCCACCTCAGGAATTTCAGGTTTTTTTCGGTTTTCTGTCTCAGTAGTCAACCGTGAAGGTCAGGGGAATGTGTTGTAATTGTGTACTTGCCTGTAACAGGTAGGCAAGTACATGCCATACGTATGACACAGTAATAAAAACTACAAGTGGTAGCTGTTTTAAGGTAACATCTTTTAGCACCGGTTGGCTGGCAGTTTGGACTTAATTGGAACTTACGTTATTATTGTGATAATTCATATTGAATTTAAATGCATTGTACTGGCTGATAGGAATATTATAAATGTAGCAAATCTTCTGCTGGGTAGTCTATAATACAAGGCATTTTAAAGAGGTGGCAGGTTTTGTACAGGCTGAATTATCATGCAAAATGTCTGGAAGCATATGATTTATGCCAAAGGTGCTGTAAGATTGCATAAATTTAAGACTTTTATTCTGAACTATTGCATTCATGCACTAAAGTAATTATAGGGTGCTGACGATGCAGCACCATTTAAGAAAATGAATGACTTAATTTTACTTAAGTCTATTGTTAGAGATAAAACTAAGCTACTGCATTAAAAAAAAAAAAAAAAGAAAAACCCTCCATAAGAAGATGAAATGCTGTCAAGTCATAGATCATAACACTGCAATTTGGAGTTGCTCTCTGTGGAGAAATTGTATTGGTTTTACCTCCTTTTTTAGAGAGTCTACCTGATCAAACAGTTAATTCAAATGTTGAAATTTGGAGAGACCTCTGATGCTGTTAACTATTCATATTGACTATCTAAGAGTATGGGCAGTAGTCTGATCTGAACTGACTCACTGCTAAACCTGCCATAATTATTATCATTGTCTGTGTTTGGGGGTGGGGATATCACTATTTCTGGCACAGCGATGCTCAGAAGTAGACAATTACTCGGTCTTGCGTATGCACACAGTACCACAGTTCTTCACCCGATGGTTAACTCTCAGGTGTGAGAACCTACACCATGAAGTTGAACCCAAGACTGTGTGCTTGACCATGTTCTATCTGGAAACCAGCTTCCTTTCTGCATGTCTATGGGACCCCTGGGAAGCTGTAGGAATCCAGACTATCTTCTGGACAGTAGAAGCACTTGTCTGTCCACTTAGGCAGGGGATTTGTGAGGCCTGCAGGGGAAGGAAGAACTTGACAGGCTGTTGGCACAGAGGTCAGTTCTGTTGTCCTCACTCTTACAAACATGTTGGGCTTACCAGCAAAGTACTTGACTTTATTTTACAGATCAGATGAAAAATATTAGTAAACTATGAAAAAGACTTAAGGAAAAAAAACTTTAAAAATCCCAGCAAGTTATATCTGCTGTGAAGAACTGCCTGAAGAGGTAACTTTGAACCAAAGAGTGGGGACAGTCAGTTGACAGGACAAAGAAATGATGCTAAGAGATGACCCATTTCAAGCCATGTGTCCAGCCTGTGTCAAACTGAGAAGTAGCACCCACCACTCAGCGATCCTTCCTTGTGCAGTGCTGTGGCTCATTAGGTCCTAATCCTCATTAGTTACATATTAGTAGTCTACAGCTGTGTGGCACTTTAGTATAAGTCTGGGTTTGGTGTCCCAAGCAGAAGCAGTGGAGCTGGAGTGGAGGACCTGCAGGGAAGGATGGGTGTTGCAGACACTTAGTTGTGCTATTCCTTGACTCCCTTACATAAGGACCCCGAGTGCAAATACAGTGTTAGCGAGAGAAGTCTACGATGCATCACAAGTAGTTGCCCCTTCATCTGTTTTTCCCTCACCATAAACAAGGAAATGGGAAATGGAAAAAAGTGCAATGGGAAAGGAATAATAGATAAATAGCTGATGCTGTTTACTAGCAGTTCTTTCCAGGTCACTATGACACTGACAGTCCAAGTCCTAGTCATGCTAGAAATTTTTATAAGAGCTCAGACACTTAATATTTGAGGTGACCTTTCTAGTTTTAGTTGTGATAGATGTATCTTAACAATTTTTATATTTTTGTGCTTCACATCAGCCATCCAGTTTTATTTATCATATTTCCAATTCTGAGCATTCTAATCTTCTTCTTTTTAAAGTAAACCTAAAGTATTTATCTGTAGCAGTATTTATCTGCCAGAACAGAGTGGTGTTGATATAAACAGATATACTGGTGCTCTGTTTTCCCAGTCTTCCAGAAAACTGCTATTCAGCAGTACCTACAGTGAAATATATGGTCTTCAGGTGATTTAAGTGAGGTGTGAACTTAAAGGCTTTTGTGGAACTCTGCTGAATTCTTCTAAGATAAATTTCATTCCAACTTCGATAAAACAAGTGAAGGAACTGTAAAAGGCTTGACAGTTGCAAGAGGGTGACCTATAGCAGGGTGACCTCTAAAGAAGGAAGAATGAGCAGCCTCACTTTTTTTTTCTCTAATCTGTGCTGCTTAAAGAATGCTTGGACAACTATTTCCATGTTTCTGCCACTCATAGCAATAGAAACTCAGGTCTGGCTAAGCATCAAAAGATGTTTTCAGTAATTGGAGAGTAGTGGCATCCCATCTTTCAAATTAATTTGGAAAAAAATTATTAGCTAAAGATACATATATTTTTTTAATGTAAAACACTTCCTGAATTCATTGAGAAATCTAGGGATGGAAGAACCACAAGTCCACAGAATTGTCTATTTTCAGAAAATAGTGAAAACCAAACATTATCATTCTGCTGTATTAAAAATATCCAAAAGTCCAAAACCTATTGAGAAAAATGCCCTTTTAAAAAAAATTATGATAAGCTAAATAAAATGTAAATTATCTGGTTTAATTATTTTTTTGCATTATTAATTTAGTTGCCATCCTCTATGGAAAAACAGATTTGATATTAATTTTGCTAGTTTTGGCTGGGAGAGTGGAAAATAGGAAAATAGATTTATTACTTCTCATCATATAATGAATGGTCCATTGATTAAGAATTTTAATTTCCATGTGGTTGAATTATGTTAAAGAACTCAAACATTACTTATTAGCTGTTGTAATATTTAGTTTAGGATTATGTAAAATCGGATGTGGTTTGAAATCTGGAAATGAGTTAAAACTATAAAAAATTGTTATATGGTTATATAAGGCTACATTAATTGTGCTGGAGGCTTAAAGAATAATGTTTTTGAAAACATATTTTGCATTTAAAATTAGCAGTAGGGCAAAGTATCTATTAAATGTTGAAGTTTATTTTTTAGTCACCATGTTAAAGTATAAAAATGAAACATCATTTGTGTTTCAGGGTTTGGGGGTTTTTTTGTTAGGAAGAAGCTATTTTTTCCCTTTTTCTTGTTACTCTACAACTTCATGTGAGGTGATATTGGGGTTTAACCCCGGCCATCACCTAAGTCCCACGCAGTTGCTCACTTGCTCACTCCCCACTAGTGGGATGGGGGAGAGAATCCAAAGAGTAAACGTGAGAAAACTTATGGGCTGAGATAAAGACAGTTTAATAGGGAAAGGAAAAATCTAAGCACTCAAACAAAGCAAAACAAGGAATTTTTTCACCACTTTACATGGGCAGGCAGGTCTTCTGCCATCCCCAGCACAGCAAGGCTCCATCACAAGTAATGGTGACCTGGAAGGACAAACACCATCACCCTGAACATTCCCCCCTTCCTTCTTCTTCCCCAAGCTTTTCATCCAAAGCATGACACCATATGGTGTGGGTGATCCTGTGGGTCCTGGCATGTCCCCTCCCAGCCTCTCACACACCCCAGGCCTCCTCACTGGAGGGGTGGTATGAGGAGCAGAAAAAACCTTAATGCTGTGCAAGCACTGCTCAGTGATATAAAAAGAAAAATCTCTGTATTATCAGTGCTGTTTCCAGCACAAATCCAAAGTACAGCCCCATACCAGCTACTATGAAGAAAATTAACTGTACCCAAGCCAAAACCAGCACAGGTGGTGATGAAACTAGTTGTTTAAGCTGGAATGAGAACAGTAGCTTCTCCAAAAATGTTGCTGTTGTCAAAGGTGATATCACCCAGTTCTGTTCTACACTTTATTTAACAGCAAACCTGTAACACTTGAATATGTCTATCTAATTAAAAATATTTTAATAGCTTTGAAATTTTTAGATCTTAGAAGTTGTTATAACTTGTAATTTTTAGTAATTTCATTGTAGATGAAAATATATGCTTTATTTGCAGATGTATCTGGTTTACTTAAAGCACTGAGAGACAAGGCTGTCATTTGTCATAACCAGCATGGGTTCACGAGGGATAAGTCCTTTTATGACAAGGTCACTCACCTAGTTGACCAAGGGAATCCTGGTTTTTTTTTTTTTTTAGCAAAGCTTTTGGTACTGTGTCTCACAGTATCCTTCTGGATAAACTGTCCAGTACACAGATACACAACTCCACAGAACATTGAGTGGTTGTCAGGTTGTCAGGTTGGGCTCAAAGGTTATAGTAAATGGGGTTACATCAGGCTGGCAGTTGGTCACCAGTGGAGTACTCAGGGCTCAGTTTTAGGGCCAGTGTTCTTTAATGTCTTCATAAATTATCTGGACACTGCAATCACATGTACACTAAGCAAGTTTGTTGAGGAGGAGGAGCTGGGGGCACCCCCAAGTGCAGAGGCCTTACAGAGATCTGGAAAGCCTGGAGAGCTGGACAGTCACCAACCATATGAAATTTAACAAGAGCAAGTGCTGGATTCTGCACTTGAAATGCGGCAATGCTGGTCCTCTCTCTAGTCACCAGTGACAGAACGTAAGGAAATGGAGTGAAGCTTCATCAGGGAAATTCAGCTTGGACATTAACAAAAGTTTCTTCACTGAGGGAATGGTCAGTCACTGCAACAGGTTCCCCAGGGAAGTGGTCACAACATCAGGCCTGTCAGAGTTAAAGAAGTAACTGGCCGATGCTCATAGTCATATGGTCCGGTTTTAGGCAGTCCAGTGAGGAGCAGGGAATTGGACTTGATGTTCCATGTGGGTCCCTTTCAACTCAAAATATTCTGTGATTCATTCTTTTACCTACTACATGGAAAATGACATGGTTCTCATTTAAAATGCAGCAACCACCTGCCAAGTTGTTAACAGAATTTTAATGAATTCATTTTCCTTGAGTGACTCTGCACACCTTAGCTTTTTCAGTCTTTGTTTTTAAAAATCAGCTGCCTACATTCACTTACGATGATGTAGATTTTGCATTTGAAAGATGAACAAAGATCTCAGATAATGTTAATTTCTGTAAGGTCTGGTGTAGAAGTGCTGAAATGTATTTTTTTTGCTGCTCTGCGAGACTTTTGGAGAGGGTAGTTTCCCATTAGGGTTTCAATTTCAGAATGGAAAAGACACATGTAGCAAGCAGTCTCTGCATTGCCATGTTGCAGCAGAATCCCATAACGTGAGGTATCTGCCTGTAATTCAAAACTTCAAGAGGGATCCAGCTGAAGCAACAAAGATCCCACTTTTGGCATTTGTGCAGCAGCTGCCTGGGCATTGTGCCATTCATCAGAGGCAATACACATTCCCTCTCAATCCTGCTGTGATTCCCTTCCTCCCTCCTGTTTCAAATGCTTTCGTAGAGCTGAGCAATGTGAACTTTCATCAGAGGAGGTGAAAGTGGTGTTTCTCATTCTGAACATACTGGCATTGTTTTCCCAAGTTCAAGTCCCACTGAAGGTTTATTCCTGTTTTTCTCCTCACGGTTGCTCCCTTTTAGCCCTACAGTTGACTTACTCTTTGGTGTAATTACATGAAAAAAACTAAGAGCCTTTTTCAGGCAAAGAAAATTAATGTCCTTTTATACTGAGCTGTAGTGCATTACCAGTAATCCGGTTATGTTCGGTCCTTTGCAAATGAAGACCATAAAAGACAAGCAGCTTTGATCCATCTCAGTTACAATTGCCATGATATCCCATCCTTGGAGTCAACGTGGAGTTTTTTCAGCAACAGTTGGTACAGTTAAAGAATGTGAAACTTAATTTTTATTGTTACATGATATAAATGGTGGTTGGGGAGATTTTTATTACATCATTTTGTAAGAAGCTGTAGCTAAAAACATAAATATCATCTATCTGTCTTCTGGCAAAAAAACTTGAAAGAAACCCAAAATTTTGTCATCATGAAATAAGCCTTAGAAAACTCTACACAAGAGCAGCTGTGAAAGGGAATACCGGGTGGGTGGTCTCTCCATCAGGGAAATTCTCTCTCTCTCCCTCTCTCACAAAAACTGTGCTCATGTGAGGAGTTTGGTGAGCATTTAGATGAGGTCCTAAGGGATAAACCAACTTTCCATTTTAATATATATTGTGGTAAGATTGTTGTGTTTAAAACTTGTTTCAGATGTTTCCCATGTGATCTCGTTGGCCATGTACTGAAGTAAGGAACTGCTGTGATAAAATAGATGTGCGAGTAATGCTGATTATGAGTAATGATAACTCTGGATGGTTGAAAGAGCCTCTTTGGGTCACCCCTGCCCAAAAAGAGATTCCACACACAGAATTCTGAAGATAGTTGTCTGAATTGCTCTTAAACTCTTTAAGTTGTAGAGCACTGCAGCTTGCCTTTTGACCTTCGCCTTAAGCTCATCCTTCCAGTGTTTAAGAGAAAAAATTTCAAGAGGACAGATGACATGTATGTCATGATCTATAATACTTTCTCCATATCCATATCACTGGTTTGCATCCAGCCCAGGTGCTAAAGTCTGAAAGCTGTTGCCAACTGATAGCTTTTTGGTGGGCTGTGAGAAATGAGCTCCCATCCAGGACTTAGTAAGTAGACTTCTGGAGTAGAAATGCAGTTTCGCTGCTTAGTACCTATTTGCAGTGTCAGCAGAGGTGCTGATGCAGAAAGAGACCCAGGAGACTGAATTCCTTTGGACTTATGTGGTCCAAAATTAACTGTGTGTGTTTCAGAGGAGACTGTAATGGAGAGCTATATTACCAATAGACTTTCTACAAACACAACAATTTTGTTTGCACATAACAAGGTGTTGAAGGCAAATGTAGTAAAACCAGCAATAGGGATAAACTATACTGTATTTACATACTAAGCAGGAAACAAAGGATAGTACTGAGGCTGCTGAAGTTATGCACTGATAAGAAATTAAAAGCAAAGGGAGCTTGTGGTGGCTGCTGTGACAGTCTTGGCCTGAGAAAGGTGCAGAGCTTCCAGGCTCTGGATAGTGAGTAAGTATTTCTGCAATTACGTTGAGGTCTGGCAGACATGAAGTATTTCCCACAGAACTGTGAGAGGTAGTGGGTTTTTTCCTCTGCTGCTCTCTTGGGAAGCAGTTACAGGCCATCTCTACTGTTTCCCAGCTGTGAGTGTGGCATGAAGCATCTGGCAAAGCTGGAACTGGGACGCAGCTTCCTGCTGAGCAGATGTTTGTGTCTGTTGATACTGTTTTTGGAGAGATGGATGTACTAAATGAGTGGTTGAGCCTTACTTGGCTGTGAGTCTGATTCTGTGAAAGTTACGGGAACAATGAGGTTAAGGTACATGACTGTTGGTGAATTACCTTATGTGGATTAAGTGTGATGCCACTTTACGAGTTCCTTGAGATGCCACCTCAGTGTCTTCAAGGGCAGTGTGCTGCACCAGAGAGTCAAGAAGCACGTTTTGCTTTTTACTCATTGTTCGGTTGTAATTACTGTGTGCTGCTTTAACTCCACTCTGAAGACTGCAGTGACCTTATTGTGATGATATTGGAGTGCTTCATAAAATTTTAGGACCTAATTTTTCAGAGCACTTGTTTGAGGGAAAGTGGAATGTTGCCATTTCTCCATTGTAATGCATGGGAGCTGAACACAAGGTTCAGAAAGCTTTTCTTTTCTGGCTGCCCTGTATTTTTTCAGGACACTTTGTGTTAAATAACAGCCTGTGTTCATGGTGCAGGTCCCACTGTAATTGCAAGTGGTTGGCCATTCTGCCTGCAGAGCAACCTTGGTCTGAAGAAAAATAACTAAGGAACAAGGAATGTGATTAGTAGGAACATGACTATGTGTGGAATTTTGCTATGCGTTGCATAAAACTCTGTGGTAAATGAAAGGATCATGTTGGATTTCAAGGACAGGGATTGACTGGTTTGACATTCAGAGCATTGTTCCTGGCCTTCTCCCCTGCAGGACCTGTATCCTCAAGTGTTATATGATTGTGTTGTACACCATAGCTGAGTATGCTCACAGAATGTGAAACCCACTTTAATTTTCACAGAGAAAATAAACCTATAACACACGAATGGACCTGCATTGGGCTAATAGGGGTTGTTCACAGTGTCCAGTGAGTGAATTGGCAATGGTAATGTCCTTTTAATATGAAAAACAGCATATTACTTCATAGGTTTTAAAAAAGCAAACATTAAGCCCCGTCAGCCCTTCCATGTGCTGCTATCAGGGATGGCAGACAGGCGGTTCTAGATTCACAGCCCTCACCTCTGCCCCTTTTGTTCATGGTATCTATTCCAACAGTGTTTGCCAAGTGGTTGTCTTCTGTGCTGGTCACTTTGCCTTTGGGCTTTGCAGCTCTTAGCTGTGCACTGGGATATTTAAAAAGACAGCTGCACTCTGTTAAGGAGTGAGGTTTTTCTTGAAGGAAGTTCCCTTTCCCTCAAAGATAAGTTTGACTCTACTATCAAGTTTCAGTGGTGACTCGTGTATCTGTGGTTTTATTTTAGTCACCTTCTTCTCCTTTGGCCTTTTCATGTCTCTTTGCTCCACAGATTTTGTGTTCTTGTTTGTTGTTGATCTGTGCCACTGGGATTTCTGAGGGCTTTCAGTGTAAGCAGCTGGGTTTTCCACACCATTCTGGTGAGCTTTAGGACACCTCTTGCACAGTATTCGACAAACCACAACCTTATGTGGAAAGTAGACATGCAGGAACATGTCCCTGGTATTTTTCAAGACAATGAAGTGTTTTATAAACATATTTACAAATAAATATATTGCTATTTTCATCACTGCAAATATGGTCTGCTCTTGGGATTGATTATGGTAATGATGAAATTATTGGCTTTTCTTCACTTGTCAGGTTTTCTCATTAAATCTGGCCATAGATACCTTCTTTTCTTACCTCTGGAGAACATTTTGCCTGAAATGCCATTGTACATGAAGATAAAATGGTGCTGTTTTGAATGGTCCTTCCTTGTTCATGAGGTTGATTCATTTAACTCCCTAATAGTGTTATATGTTCCTCTCTACTTTGTTTTAGACTCTAAGACCAACCTGCTGAGTACTTCTGCTGTCTCATAGTAATTTCATGATACTTACTTGCTCCTTCTGTAGAGGAAGCAGCCTCTAATTTTGAATTATTTTCTTCAATACTTCCTGTTTTTCTTGGTAGTGTTCACCTGGACTTGTGTTCTAGCACACATATAATCAAGGACATACAAAGAAAGTGAAAAATATTCATTAATTATCTAACACCCTGTTGTGACCAGAATTGAGCTTATAGAGAAAGTGAAAATTTTTCATTAATGATCTAAGACCCTGCCGTGATCAGATTTGAGCTCTATATGCTTCAATTGTGGAAGATTGTATCAGCTGATGAGAACAACAGATCCTTACTGCAGGGGCAGCATGACGCCCATTTTCTACAAATAGAAATGGAAAGCTGCAATTCCCTTGTCAGTAGGGTGTGAGAGCTGAGATGAAGATGTATCAGTATTCCTATAATGTATGTATAGCCTGAGCATTCATAACTCATTCAGGATGTGACCTTCAAAGCAGTCGTGCACTAGAGTATACAAGGTTTGTTTTGCTTCATTTTATTTTTGAGGGAGGGCTACATGTATGAATAGATTTTGTGAAGTGTGTTAGTAGTCATGTGATGACCTCAAAATCTGTAATTCCTGTCAATGTCTATTGAGATATTAAGTTTTCTATGTGAAAGAGCTGTAGAAGGCTTTTGGACTGTGAGCTCTCTTAAGAATCTGAGTTTAAAACAGGGGCTTTAATGCTGCCTCCCCTGTCTTGAAGAATTAATGGACGATCTTCACTGTAGCTATTTTTTTTTTTTTAATTAGTTTTCTCTGTGGATTTTATTCTGGTATTTTATATGCTGTGTCTTTCAGTCTAAGGCTGTGAGATGATTTCCAGGCTCCCTTATAAAATTTCAGGATCTGCCTTAGTGTTTCCTTTCCTCTTTTAGACTAAAGTGCTTGTTCATTCTCTCCCCACCCTCCCCGCCCCCACTGCCCTGATTTCCCACTGCTATCTCAGGATGCAGCGCTCCTGGTGCTTTGATATGCTTGGGCTTACACTTTCTATTTGAGCTGAGCTCCCTGTCATGGGATAGTTACAGGCCACATTCCTGTGCTGGAAATAGATACTTTTTGCATAACCTGCTTCCTTATAGCCTTTAGCATCTAAAGCCTCTGGTAAAGCACTGTCTCCACTACCATAGATGGAGCAGGATGGGAATCATCAGAAGATGAGAAAGGTGACAGGGAGAATGTAAATGCTTGCTAGGTTCCTAAGAGGTGGAAGTTCAGAGCGTCTGTTTGTTGTGAGATATCTTCACTGTACTGTTACTTTTATTTAAATTAAATAACAGAACCCATCTTTTTCTTATTAGATATAGAGATAGAAAACCCAAATACCTTATGAGGCATAGAATGACTTGATGCACAAGCACTTGTAGTCTCTTCATTCTCCTCTGTGCCCTTAATAGGAAATTATTCAGCATGTTCTGCTTTTGATTTTGCCAAAAGGTATCTTCTCAAGACTCAAGCAGCAAAACTGAAATATTGCTCAGAATGTGTGCTAATGATCATCAGCTGCCTGTTTTATCCCTCATTAAAAACAAAAACAAAAACAAAACAACCTTGATTAAAGGTTACTCTTCATTTCAGGTTTCTGTAATATTAGGCAAGCACAGTCTTGTAAATACAAATTTATGTAGTTCCGAATTAATTTTTGCCTGTGGTTCTGTCAACAACTACAACTGACTTTGAGAAAATCACTTTTCTCGTATGTATATCTGCTTCCAATCTTTAAAATAGCAGTCCTTTGTCTCTTAGGATTCCAGCTCTTTGCTGCAGAGACAACTTCAAAGTGACAGTGTCCAGTTGTTGGAGGAGGCATTCCTTGAGTCATGACAAACCTAAATTCAGCTTCCCATTCCTGCCAAAGTTTCCTGTGTGAGCTTTGGAAGTTTACTTGACATCTCTTTGCTGTCCATGAAAACGGATAATAGGCAATGCTCTGCTGTACAAGAATATCCAGGAGGTGCACCTTCAAGAGTCAAATTTCAAGAATTTAGGTTGTGGTTACAGAGCTTTTGAAACTGACCTTTAACTGGAATTGCTGTGATCCACTCCTGCCCTCCTTTTTCCCTGAGTTTGCTTTCCTCTGTGTGCTAGTACTTTCCGGAGCTGCCCTGGTCAGATTGATGGTGCTTTTTTTATAGGGATAGTTTGCAGTCAGCTCAGCTTCTTGAAGTGTCTCACTGAATAGATACAAATGCCAGCAGCTGGGAAGGGTGAGGTGCTGCAGTGGAAGTGAGGAGACCAGAGGAACTCAGAGGTTTGGATTTGCAATGGCTTTAAGTTGCCCAAACCCTGCAACCTAGAAAGAGACTGCAGTGTCTCTGTGTGAAATACTGATGTTGAATGAATAGCTACCAGGACAGAAACACCTTGTTCTCCACAGGCTTCATGTGTGGATCTTCCTTGTTGAAAGCTGGTACTGATTAGTAGAACTGATTCTTAGAACTTTGTCCAGCCCACCCTGAGTATGTTGAGAAATACTCACCCTCCACCCATGATCTGTATTTCACTCAGTCCCAGTGTTTCTTGTTGTTGAATGTACCTCCCTGTGCTGAGTCTCTTCGATTACTCTCCTATGCAGTTCATAGTATTTATCTCTGATCTCCAAAGTGGTTCTTCTTCCTTTGCCTTAGTCATTTTCTCTTGCAGGGCAAACCTAACCCTCTTTCCTGTTGTTCTTAATATGTAGGAGGTTAATTTCCCTCTCCCTTTCTTTTCCAAGGTAGCACAACAGGATAGGTTCAGATTAGATACCAAGAAGAAACTCTTTACTGTGAGAGTGGTGAGGGGCATGGACTAGAGAAGCTGTGGATGCCCCATCCCTGGAAGTGTTCATGCCAGGTCGGATGGGGCTCTAAGCAACCTGATCTAGTGGAAGGTGTCCCTGCTCATGGAAGAAGGGTTGGAACTAGATGGTCTTTAAGGTCCCTTCCAACCCAAACCACTCAGTGATTCTATGAAGTGCAACCCCCATCCCCACAAAAAAACCCAAAAAACCCAAACCAAACCAAACAAACAAAAGGCGGGGAGGAATTGAAAAGACTTGATTTGACTTAGTCTTTGAGACTTTGAAGCAAGTCCTTCTAAAGGCATGGGAAAGTGTGTTGATAATGCAGTGCTTCACTGAAGAGTACATAGTTCCAAAAGACGTTTCATAAGGAGCAAAGCACTGGAAAAAGTAACTGGTGTTGTAAATTTATTTCTTTAGTGTCCCTGCTGGCAGACAGCAAAATACTTTAATTCATGTCTAATATCATTCATATATACTGTAATATATATATATGTGTGTGTGTGTATATATAAATACACACACATAGGTACCATAACTTCAGTGTAGGGCGGGATATGGGTTTTTAAAAGCAAGGCCTAAATTTTAAAGTTTGTGTTTAACAAAGGGCTTAGATTGTTTTCATCCATTTTCTTCATGCTCGTGGTAACCCTGCCCGTTTCCCTTGATTGATTCTGTGGGAGAAATAAGTGCAATAGTTTAGCACAACACACTGTTAAATTAATTTATGCAAAATTTCAGAGGATACTGGTAAGTTATAGGATAAAACGGTCATAACCATAAAGGAGCAGAAGGTGACAGAACATGACCAACCTAAAGTCGTGCAAAGGGAACACCCTGATCTGATTTCTCCCCAGACTGCCACACGAGAGGGATCTGTCTGTGGTCTGGGTGGAAAATCCTTTAAGATGAATCCACGTGAGAGGCTGGTAGGTACATTTGCAATCACCCATGGCATGAAATTTCACAGAAACAAATGCTGGATTCTGCACCTGGGGCAGAGTAGGGTCAGACACAAGTATAAACTGGGAGAGGAGTGGCTGGATAGTGCCCTGCAGAGAGAGCCCTGGAGGTGCTGGTGGGCAGCAGCTCAGGGTGAGTCAGCAGTGCGTGCCTGGGCAGCTCAGAGGGCAAAGCCTGTCCTGGGGAGCACCAAACACGGCATCACCAGCTGGTCAGACAAAGGGATCTTCCCACTGTGCTCAGGTGTGGCCTTACACAGAGTGCTGGGTGCAGTTCTGGGCCCCACCATTTCAGAGGGGTGTGAGGGTCCTGGAGTGAGTCCAGAGGAGGGAAACAAAGCTGGTGGAAGGGCTGGAAGGCATGTGCTGTGAGGAGCAGCTGAGGACTCTGGGCTTTTCTGGTTTCTTTGCCACTGGCAGGATGTGGGAACATAAACCTGCAGCCTTGCCTATATAGGGCTGTCAGATTTGGCAGCTCTTAGCAGGTTCTAGTTACCCTTTCTAACTGGATAGCCAGAAATCTGACATTTATATATTGGTGATGGGAATGGGAGTGAAAAGGAAGTTGGTTAGGGGTATATGCTTTTTTGTTTGTTTGTGTTGGACATTTGAGAGCAAAGTAGTTCTCAAATAATTTGGTATCTTTTATATAAATGAGTCATGACACAATATTCTTAGAGATTTGCCTGCGCTAGCAACTGGGACCAGACTTGCACTTAAGTGTTTTAGACCCTGTACCTCCTTCTCTCACTTCCAATTGGCCTTTCTCCATCTCTGCAACTTGCTGTTGAATAACAGCTTTGGTCTGTCCCCACTAAACTTTTCCAGGGCACAGGATGCCTGAACTCTTGGGCATCCTAATAAAATGGCTTGGCTAATCTAATTATGAAGGCAGGCTGCAGGGAAGTACACAGCCGGTTCTGCTGACAAAGCAGAATGCTGTTACAAGTGCTGAAAAGTGATAAAAGTGTATTTATTTTAAAATAACTTCTAGTGGATTTTGTGTCATCCACTTACATTGTGACTCATCTTGGTGATCCTGAACTGTGAACCTGTAATGTAAAACCACTAGATACCACTTTATGTACCTCTTGGTCTCAAAGAGCTCCCCTCTCAGTTGTCAGATCCTGTATTTCTGTTTCTCCTGGAGCCAGAACTGGCATTCTGTCTGGCTCCTCAAGACTCTGCTCCAAACAGCTGGCCTCTTGCAAGAGAGGGAACTTCTTTAACTCGTAATTTGTGTAGCATATATACCTTGTCTCCTAACAGCCTTTGGATGTTTGCACAGAGACAGTTTTTTAAGCCATTCTGTTTTCTTATTGTTTGCTTTTTTCAGCTTCTCTGTTAAGCCACTAGATGAATGCAATAAATACCCTGAGAGCAAAATTGAGTCTCATTACTCCTAAACTATAACAGAGCTATTCTGTGCTCATCAGGCCTTTGCTGTTAAAACAGAATGGAAAGCAGTGGCTGATGTATACATCTGAACACAGATCCATGGACTGAAATTGAAATCCAAAAATTTTGTACAATCCTGGTCTCCTGGCCAGCACTGCCCCTTTATTTATTTTCTGATGCCACTGGAGCCCTTGGTCTGTGCTGTGTACCAGGACAGCATTAACTTTGTTTTTTCTTCATTTGTGACAGAGAGTATATGTGAAAAAAACAGACCATCTTCATGCATTTATCTTCTCCACCTTCCATGTTCCCTGGGATATGCCCAGTATTGAGAAATCTCTTTCACAATCTAATATGAACTACAGCACAGAAAGTGTTTAAAAGTGGAGCCAAGGTAAAGCTTTATCTTTCTGGGCTTTAAGCATACATGCAAGAAGGTCTTCAGTTTTGTATGTATTTACCATTTCCTGCCTTATTAAAATATGAACCTTCTGAACTGACTGAATTGCTACAGCCGTGTGCTGCTGTCTGCCCTACCCTCTTCTCCCTCTTGTACTGCTTTCCTTCAGGCACAAGGGTTTGCACCTTACACTGTTGCTTTTTGTTCTCTTGTAGATGTTTGCACTTCTAGGAAATTCTAGGTCTGAATTCCCATTTATCCTCTCTTATCTGGCCTGTTTGTTGCAGATCTCTGTCACTCAGCATGGCAGCTGTTTCCATTACTGAGACTTGCACATCAGCTTTTTCTCTCTGGACGCTGATGAGCCTGTCTGCAACTCCTCTGTCTAGTTTCTCCTACACTAGGGTACAAATAGGAGGCTTGGGTCAAATATCTTCTCCTCCATGTGTTAGCCACTTCAATAAGCTGCTTTTCTCTCTGCTCGATTGTTGCTCACCTGATGGTGGAAAACTGGTTATAAGCATATGGAGGCTTGTAGAGAGCAAGTGCAAACTTTATAATTTGGTTTATTAAACACTAGTTTCAGTGAATGCATCAGCTCAAAGACTGAATTTTTAGTGTAATTAGAAATCCTTTGCATAGAGTGCAAGAACTGTTGATATTAAAATTTACCTCTATATGAAAACTGTAAAATTGAGATTGAGAAACTGCAGTCAGACACCTTGTAATAGCAATGGGAAAGGAATTATCTGTTTCCTGCTGCTCAGTACTCATGAGGCCACATTGGGAATGCTGTACCCGGTGCTGGGCCTCTGTATACCAGGGTGATGCTGCCAAGCAGATCCAGAAAGGGGCCACAAGGAGACTCTTAAGGGTGTAGAGCACATGCTGTTTACAAGACATAGGTAGCTGGACTCATTTAGACTGATGAACAGGCTGATTTGCATAGTCTTACTTAGAGAGGGTTGTAGGGAAGGTGGGTTCCTCTCAGAGGTGCACAGGAAGGACATGAGGTAGTGGTCACAGTTGGTGCCCGAGACCCAAATGGAGCTGAGGAAAACATTTTTTCCTGGGAGTGCTGCTGTGGGAAGAGGTTACTCTAAGAAGCTGTGGAATCAGCAGCTTTGGAAGTTTTCCAAGTTCAGCTGGACAAGCTCTTGAGTAATATGATACAGCTTTGAAGTTTGCCCTGCTTTGACCATGGGGTTGGACTAGGTGATCTCAAGAGGTCCCTTCCACCCTGCATTATTCTGCAAGTCCAAACAGTATAACTGAGTGCTTTTTTGTAGCAGAAGACTGACTGCTAAATTTCTTTTAATGTTAAAGAGTGTGTGAAAAAAAGATTGATTTTTCTCTTTCTTACCTCTGGGTTTAAATAGTTTGTGTTTAGTGAACCTTCTTGCAGTGCCAGTATTGTATGATTATTGTTTTTGTGAGATGGTAGCTAAAATGAAGTGTCAGTGTGAATGAAGGCTGGCAACTATATTGTTGACCTTCAAAAGAAAGTTGAAGTTTTTCTTAGCAATTCCTGTCCTGAAAGTATAACCACTGGTAAAATAATGGGCCCGTTATTAAAAGAGTATGCAAACTTAGAGTCTGCAGGGTGACAGAATTCTAAGCAATAACAACATGAGTTCAAAAAGAATAAATCTTGCCAGACAATGGAATTGCTTTTTTTGGGTAGAATTGCAAAATGAATGATTTTAGAGAATCAAGAGGGAAGTAGGTATATGTTTACTTTCTAACATGAAGATTAATTGAAATGTGCTTGAGTAGGAAGAGAAAGTTGGGTGAAAGATAGTAAACAGGAGCTGATTATCAGCAGCAGTGTAATGGCTATGTAGGTTGGGAGCTAGGCTGGTGTTGTGTAACATTTTGGTTAATGATATGACAGAGGGAGAGAGAAAATACTCTTAATGAGCTTTGAAAACAAACTGGGAATTGTGAGCCTCACAGCAGAAAAATAAGGGGGCGAAGGGCTTAGATACATAAAGAGAAAATATAATGAGATTAAACTTGGAGAACTGTTCAATCAGGAGCATGTATGCTATCCTAAACTGAAGTGGGAAGAGAGGTATTCAAAAGGGACACCAGTGTGTGGTGCTGAAAATGGCAGCTGGGATCCTAGTACCCCTTTTGAGCAGGGAACTTGGTCTTGCTCCTGCCACTGGGCAGAGCAGCTTTAAACCCTCTGCCCAGGCCACTGGGCTTGAACAGCAGTTTGCAGAAATTCACCTTCTGTTGCTGTTGTGGTGTGTGCATGAGGCTACTCCATGCATTCTTAGAGGTGAAGGTGTGACTGCCCAGTTCTCTCTGTTACTGTTTAAAATTCTGCCAAAAGCAGAATGAATGAGTTCTGATTTTCTTTTGGACTTTGATGGTTAAGCTCATTTCAGACTTTTCCCTTCCTTCCCCGCCTTCCACTCTGCTCATACTCCAAGGTCTCCTGTATGTCCCTGTGATAGAGCTGGGCAGGGTAAAAGCACAATGCACAGAATGTGAGCCTGGAGTCATGTGCATGCCTGTGCTCCCTGCAGGCTCCAGGTCATCCTCGCACACTGCTCTGCTTTGCTGCTATTGATACTCCAAACATATGCTGCTGTGTCTTGGCTTGGGTTTCCAGGACTCATACAGCACTGTGCCTGCTCCCTTCCCTCAGGTTCCACTGCAGACAATCTGGATGCATAAATTTTATTTCTTTAGAAATCCAGAGTGAAAGTAAGTTATGTGATATTGGGGAAGGAAGAGTGGCCACAATCTGTTATTGTTGCCATGTTGCAACTTCATTTATAGCAAAGGGGGAGAATTTTTTTTCTCCAGTAAGTGGGGAGAAAGAGAGGCCACCCGGATAAACTAGGATTGATCACTGAATGACTTAGCTTTATCACTGGCTGTATTTTAGAGCTTAAAAAGGAAGTTCAACTAATTTTCTGTATGTTCATCTCCTTCTTTGACTCTTTTAACAGCTTTTCATGTGCACTTATCTGTATTGACATGCTGAAACAAGACTTTTAAAAATCTCAAGGAGATCTGTTCCTGTTAGGAACTGTAGAATTGCTCATTACTTCATAAATCTATAGGAACAATACCATGGGTTCTTGGTTTGGACTGGAGCAAGTTTTTCCCTCTGAGATACAGCAGGCAATGTTACTTTAACACAGAATATGTTCACTTGCTGTGGGAAGAAGCTCAGTTGTCAGCCTGTCTGGCTAGCCTCAAAAAGATGTCAGGGTATGAAATTCATTAGGTTCTGTAAGAATGAAAGGAATGTACGACACTTTGAAGGTATGTGCGTAGGATTCTTTAACTTCATCATAAAAATTAACTGTGTTTTATAGTCACATGAGTACTGGAAGTTGGGAAGGTAAAAATATTTCAGTTCTTTCAGCAATTCTATCAAAATAGCTCTTTAACATTGTTAGCACCCAAGGATCAAAACCATGTTTTTTTGCTTTCTTCATATTTTATGCTCCTTGTGATATAGTGACATAGTAAAGAGAGGAAAACACTGCAGAGGAGATGTTTCCATGTGCTAATGCTTGCCATTAGAACAGTTCATTACAAAGAGGTTAGAAACAATGTGATTAGTAGTCCTCCAAAATCCCAAGGAAAATAATGCACCATGTATGTCTGACACACAACAAAACTTCTAGGGGGACTCAGCACCATGACAAGACTGTCCGTAACTGTTAAAGGCTCTAACAATAAAGCAATTATTTGGGGATGTGGCCAGATGCAGCACCATTTTGGCTTTTTCCTTCAAAAGACTAGTCCTTTACTCAGTATTTGGATGAAAAGCCTTCGTAATCAGACAAGTGTGCATTATTTGTATACACAATCTGCTATCTCCTTTAGTGCTTCAAGAATCAATGGCTTCTAAAGTCAGACTCCTGTCCAGAAAGTTTTATTCACTCTTACTACAGTGGCATCTGAGATGCCCTGGACTGAGGTGAGTGAGCAAAATGATTTTTCTCCCTCCTTCTTCTCTCATCCCTTCTTATCTCTCCCCTCATCTTCAATAATCATTTTTGTGCAAAGTTTCATGGACTCTCTCTGCAGTGGGGCTATAAGAAGAAAACAGTATGATAGGAAAGATACAAGGAGAGACTTGCAACACAAGATGTATCTGAAGCAACTTTCTAGACTGTATAGACTAGAAATTATTTTATGTTGATAATGCCCAGTTAAGGAGATGGATGCATCTAAAACTGTATCAGCTTGTGAGATCAAAGTCCTTAAATAGCTTTCCACTGTCATGACATAAAGGCAACACCAAAAAGCCTCCAGCATCTCTGTACTCAAGGATCAAGCTTTCTTCTCCTTTATAAATACCTTCAATTTGGAATCTTTCAGATTTTTACTCTTGAGATTAAACCAGCCTTTCATCTCTGCAGCCAGTACATCTATAAGGGCAGATGGATTGCCTTTAAATAATTACTAATCCCTGGTTTTTACATTCCTTTTGTTGAGGAAGGTGCTTTATTCTGACTAATACACTCTTGTATGGAATTCACACTCCAGTAGGAAAAAAAAGCAGAACATGGTGATGGGAAAGACTGGAATTTGTTGTGTCATTCCTCTGTTAAAAGAAGACAGTAGGTAACAGATTGGAAAGGATAACTACCAAATTAAGTCACACAGATCAGACAGGCTTTATGATCTGCGGATACTTAATTGATAGGTTGGGAATGCTCCTAATTTGTAATATCTAACTATAATAAGTAACACAACTTTTTCCCCTCCTCATTATTGTGATAGCAATTTCATTTTGCCAGTTTTTCAGTACATACAGTTGTACTAGTACTAATCACTACTAACTGCTCCAAGTAGTTCAGTGTCGGAGGAGACCCGTTGATAGTTCAGTGTCTATCTTTTGCAGCCCGAGGAGGCATTATGCTGTGATAGGGAATTGCACAGCCCATCTTTGGGGTCAGTGGCTGACTCAAGTTTTGGATATTAAAACAAAATGTTAGAATCACAGCAAAGTCTAGATTGCAAGTAGATGCTGGAGAGTGTGTGGTCCACCCTTTCATGGAAAGCAGGGGCCCAGTTCAGGTTATCCAGGCGCCTGTCAAGCTGAGTCTTGAATATTTCCAGTAAGGGAGAGTCTACCATCTCTCTAAGCAGGCTATTCCAGTGTTTAATTGTTCTCCCTCGCTTTTGGTTGTTTTTTGTTTTTGTTTTAGTTTTTGGGTTTTTTTCATTTATACCAGGTCAACTTTTCCCCTGAGCAACTTATTGCTATTGCTTGTCCTGCCAACATGCATACTTGTGAACAAAGCACCATCATCTTCTGTAACTGCTTTTTAGTTATTGAAAGACATTTTTTGGCCTTCTGGAAAGTGAGAGTCTTTTACATGTTAGACAGCACATCTGTCCTGAACTAAGTGTCTGCCTAAAGCCCTAATATTAACATTTTATGAGGTGAAAGTTTTATTTCGGAACAGCGTACAACATCTTTTGAGGGTATCTTAATTTGGAATTCTGTCCCTAAGCACGTAACTTTTCTGTTCTATAATAGAAGCCAATGCTTTAAGTTTTCCCAGCATTGAGAAATGTGTGTCAGTAATGTGTATCTGGCTTTTCGTTTTGAAGGGTCCCTGGTTGCTTTAAAAATGTGGTTTACAGATTATAAATAAGGGCTACTGGTGACCAGCCTGTGAAATCTGAGAGGGAATCTGGTTGACAGAACTTCGTAGCAGTGTACCATGTCAGGCCTTCAGTAGTCTGAGGGTTTGGGTTTTTTTTCGCTGCTTGAGAATGCAGAACACTGTAGAGAAATCTGTTCTGGATTATTTGGCTTTTAAGCATTTGTTCTTTATATTAAAATAAAAATAACTGGATCTTAAATATGAAGGATGTTTAAATTGCATGAAGATAGTTCTGTACTAGACATTTTGAAGGCTCTGGTGCCTGGGAACAATTTGTTAGGGAACAATTCATAGGGAAGAATTCATTATTCCCTCCTCCTGATTCCCTGCCTACGGCTTGGTATTGATGTAGTCTTTTAGACTCAGATATCATCAATATGTGATAGAGCCTATACAAACACAGCAGATACATTAGGTGGGGACAAAAGTAAGACATCCTTATAAATGGAGCTAAGAGTGCTTTGGAATAGCAATAGATTCTCTTTGGGAGGCATTGAACTGGAATAAGGTTTCTTGGAAATGATCAAGACATTTTCTTTCTTTCTTTCTTTTTTTTTTTTTTTTTTTTTTTTTTTCCCCAACATAGTACATAAGCCTGTCATCTAATTACAGGACAGGTGCAAAGAATCATTATGTTTCGAAAAAATATTCCATGTGAAAAGAGAAATTCCACCTTGCAATTCATCAGTTCTGTTCCCTTTGTATGTTCAGAGAGCCATAACTCCTGATTCTGTTGATTAAGCTTTTATTGCTTTTTGTTTCCTTTAAACCTAGAATTCCAGTGGTACACCTGTCAGGGAGTGAGAAGAGTTCTTTTCTTCTCTTTTATTTTCAGTCCCAGGCCCAATTACTTACCATATTACAGTAAAGGTTTCTGAACATTTGTTTACTGTGTATGGGGCAGAAAGCATTCAAATTGATTTAAAAGAAAAAAACACAGGGAACTGAGCTAACTTAAAGTAGCAATCCTTGAAATACAAGAAACATGGGATTTCAGAGTGCAGTTCACGCAGTCAGGTTTTGGATGGAATTATGTATGTTTGAGTACTGCATTTCTTCAAGAAAAGACAAACATAGAATCTTTTCATGATTGTATCTGCCAAATTATATTGCTTCAGCTTGCAGTAGAAGAGAGTAACCCCATTACTTATAGATGTTTAATATAACTTTTTCCATGCTATTGGAATAGAAACACTAAGTCCTATATGGGAGAGTCCTGTATTAAAACCATTGACACAGGAGGAGGTGAGGGAGAAGACTGAGACGTGGTCAGTTTAGAAAGGTTGGGTTTCAGATATGGGGTAAGATGATGAATTTATAAAATTCTTCTGAAAAGTGTCCAGGTGGCTTGAGAGAATTTTCTGTGGCTTCTGGGCAGATGTTTGGCAGGAAAGGGACAAGTGCATTGTAAGAAATGAGTATATGAGAAAAATAACACAGAAGGAGTACCTGTTGGCTGGATAAAATCCAGGGAACAAAGTATCTTTCTTGTTAGGGGCATGGATCTGGATGGATATAGGCACTAGGATTATAGAGTTAAAACAACAACAAAACCAAACAAAAAATTACCAATGGATTATACTATTGTAGATTTACTATTAGCTTGTTCTCTTGAAGGGGAGAAATCTATGGTGCCTTCTCAGCAAATTAGTTTGTGTTTAAAATTAGTCTAGACTTGGACATTTAGGAGAAAAGAGAAAATTATCATATACATATTGTTGCTATGAACTGGACTCCTACATGGCATATTTGGACCCAAACTAGCACTGTCTGCTCTTACATGATACTGCATTTTACAAGCCCTTAGTTTAATTCATGTTGTTTAAAAACCCAGTCTGGATACACACCATTGACTAAGCATTTATGGCCGTGTATTTGATAGATTCCTCTGAGCCAGTGTGCAGAGCGTAGCGTGAAACATCATGTTGGTTGCTTCTGAAATAAAATGCCAGCATCCCAATTAATTTGTAAATGGAAAATATCTGCCTGTGATGAATTAACAAAGTGCTGCTTCTAAAGGCCAATTGATATTTCATACTAGAACTACTGCATACTTGTGACATACCTAAGTAGATCAGAGTAGATTGAATGACACAAATAGTTCTCCCCTTCAGAAGTTGGTTTTGTTTTTGTTTTTGTTTTTTTTTTGTCTTTCAAATGCCTCTATGAGGAATTTTTGCAAGGTTCTTAGTTTCTGACTGTTGATCAAGGGTATCTATCTTGGTTTTCTCATCTCTGAGAGACACTGATGGTACAATTAAACTTTTTCAAAACTGAAGTGAATGTGGGCTTGGCTTTTGGGAAGGAGTCAAACATGCTTGCATCCATTCTTTACATCCCGTGTTAGACTCTGAATGCCTGGTATTGCAGCTAGCACACAGCATTCTCCAAGCGTAAATGAGTTCTCTATAATGCCGATAAGGTTATAAAAAATATGTTTCGCCATTATACTTCTGCCTTTACAAAAGCTCATTAATTAATATAGTGTAAAAAGTTAAGTAAGTTAAGTCAAACTACTGTAAGTCAGAGAATTGAACTGCTGCATGTTTCTTTTTGTGGTTTGACAGGCCCAGTCATATCAACTGTACTATGATTTTTCCCCTTTCCTCCTTTGTCATTTTAAATCTCTCACACCCTTGTAATAAGAGCTGACACCGATCACAAAGCTCATGAATAGCACCACTGTTACATAAACCTGCTGGATTATAGTAAGAGGTTTACCTTGTTTTTCATTATTACACCCTTTCTTGTATCTCATGCAGAATAGATGAGAACCATTTAGCCTCGTTCTTGTGAGATGAGTAAGGTGGCTAAAATATCTGCCTGCTCTTGGGATTTAAATCTGACTCTGTTGGCAAAGCAAAAAGCATTAATTGCATGACTGTTATGTTACAGGCACATCCTATTTTAAATATTAAAGTTTACCACATTCCACCGTTCACCACACAACATGGAAGAAGCTTTCTTGGGAAGATAGAGAAGCTTTATTGCAAGTGTAGATGCATATGCTCAGATAGAATTGTTTTTAGAAATCTACAGACTTCAAGACAGGAGGGAGTTTGTGGACTTTGCTCTGGGTAGAAATTGTGGAAGTTTGTTGGAAGCCATAGGAATGATGAGCAGGATGGAAAGTGACTGTCCTGTAGTGGTTTAATCAGAATTTGAGAAGTGCTGTTAATGGCAGTTAAGGTATGTTCCACTTACCTTGAATTACTCAAAAACTGTTTCACGTGAATTCAGGAACGTCTACCTTCAAAGGCAGAAGGAGGTATGTGCAGGGAATTGTTGGGCAATTGTCACAGTTGGTAGACCTCAGGGAGGGCCAGGAGTGGACTGTAGAGACTAGACGCCACCCTTATTTCCAGACATTTCTGCTCATGGGTCATGTTGGGGGCCCAGCAGAGGGGAACCTGGTACAATGCCTTGAACTCAGACCTCTCTGTTGGCAACTTTCTTCTGGGAGGCTTCTGACTCTGGGCAGGTACTTACTTCATTTGGCAGTTTGACTTCTTTATGAAAATTGTGTCTCTGACCCGAAGGTGGGACCTGGTATCAGGTTTTGCTTGGAAATGCTGCCACTAAACAGCTTTATGATAATTCATGCACATCTGAGGGATGTCTCTTCAGTAAGGCATTTGGTCTGCCACTTTCAGTGAGTCTTAAATTCTAGGCTGAGGCTGGTGATGAGTTAGTGGGGAAGGAGCCTAAAATAATGATATGAGTTTGCTGCCCATTGAAGACATCTGGGTCTTTGCCAGCCCTGACACAGTGGTTTTAAATGTCCCCATTCATAGAATGACACCTGTTTATGCTAAGTGCCAAAAATTGAATATTTTAGCAATGAGGAATTCACTCAATTGTGAAAGGAATGTGCTTAGAAATGTTACTTCATCGCATAACTGAGCAGGTTTCAGAGATGTGTGCTGCCTTTTATAAATGAATGCTTACATCATCCTCTTGGTTCTTTCTTCACACGAAGCCATTTGGATGAGCGGGATTTTTTAATTTGTTGGTTTTTAAGTTTAATAATTCTGCTAATACATAGACACCAGCTGTCAGTTAATTCAAAACAGCAGACTGCTGGTGAAAGACAGCCTCTTTGGAACAGATGTTAGAGAAAATCCACCTGATTTTGTCCGAGGGACTTGTACACATTTGACACAGTTAGAAGAGTTATTTTAGTAATGATGTCCTGCTACACCGTCCAAGAGGAAGAAGGGAGGCCATCTCATGATAGACAAAATCATTTGGTTATTTGCTAGCTTTCTTTGATCTGTAGTCAATACAGAAGAAGTAAAAATCTAAACTGTCATTTAAAGTGGGAGTGGAAGAGAAGCGTTCAGATCATGTACTTTACCTCTGCAAAATATGGGTGTTAAATAAGAACCCTTCTCACTTCCTCGCCCCTGCTTTCTTTTTTTGGTCTTTAATTTTTGAGCATGGTTTTGGAGATCTGATTTGTGATGTTTCATCCTATGGGGGTATCGGGGATATGATGTTGCTTTCCTGCCGCTGGTTGGCAGCTTTCTGGCTCTTTGATCTTATATTCTCTGTATGTGAAGTAAAAGGCACTTCCTTGCATATGTACTGGGAAGGGGCAGCAGTTGTAGTGCATATTTATTTGCATCATTGGTGGCCAAGGCTTGATTTGGCCTATATTAGTGTCTTCACAAGGAGTTCCAGACTTGAAAATGGTCTTACTGCTGACTTTACAAGGAATCATTATTAAACTAATGCTGTTGTAGTGAGAAAACTCCCTTTCCTCCTGCAGGTAAAGTACAAATTTAAACTACAAGGGTTTTCCTGTTAGGCTCTGAAAAGCAGAATTGGGATGATGAAAAAAGGTCTGTTGAATCTGAGTAACCTTACTCTCATAAAGATAAGGTGTTGATAGAAACAGAATTGATTCAATTGATCTTGAATTTTAATATTAACTCTTTTGTCCTTTAAAAAGAAGATCAGCAGATTGGGAAAGATTATGGTATAAACAGAGCTCCATTAGAAAGAAGCCCTAAGATGGTTAACTGAAATGATTAGGGAATCAAAGAGTTTTCAGCAACAGGAGATGCTGAAAAGATGAGTGCTTAGTTTAATGAAGGACAAATGACATGAAATGTAATAGAGGATTACATAATGATGAATTATGGGATGAGGATGAATACCAGGATAGAGGACAGAGCAGGAAGACTTAATAATGATGGTAAATAACAGGAAGATGCTGGGTTTTTTAACATAATGCATACCTATGGAACTCACTGTGCTATGATACTGAGGCTAGGTTCTCAGCAGAGTTTAAGAAGGATTAGCTGTTGATGGAGATGAAACAATGTATTAGTTGTTACAGAAGATGAGATAAACACTCTGTAATTAAAAGGAATACAGATTCTTATGCTAGGAGTCATAAACAGACTGTTCCAAAGCATCTGGTGTGCTCTGCTGCCTGGCAGGAGAGGCCTATCTGCTTGGGCACGTGTTGTTCTCTTGCCTTTCATATTTTGTGTTTTTTCTCACCTACTTGTGGGAGAATTGGTAAGGTAGTTTTAGGACTTAAGAAAAAAGTCCAATATAGTTGTTTTTGTGTTTGTGGGTTTTTTTTTGTTTTGTTTTGTTTTGTTTTTTTTTTTTCCTGACACAGCTATTACTATCTGTTTTTCTGCCTGATTTGTACTGTCTGTTGTATGGGTTGATTTGCTCTATATACTACCAAACCTAAGAAGACTCTGATTTCCAGGAATTCTCAGAGTCAAACAACACAAAGACTTTCTGGATTTTAGTTCTCAAAGGTGAAACTAACGATGAATTGTATTCTAACAGAGTATTCAGAGTACTACTTTCCGATCTACCAGATTTCATGATGTTGTTTGTGAGGGGCAAAGATCCTTGTATTAGTGCAAATGTTTTCATTTAAAAGCTTTAATGTTGGTAGTAGGATTTCTATTTTCTGTTCTGTTTTTTCGTAGCTTTGGAAACTCAAACATTCTGCTCAATCTGAGAGCTCCTGAGGGACAACTGATGTGAAGGTGTGACATAGCCACAATTTCTTAGCTTTCAGACCTCATATTGCACTTTAGTCCTCATGTCCCATATCTCCTGTGCATTAGCTTATCAAGTCATCATCTGCATCTGATCAGAGTGCGTTAAGGTTCCTGACATGCTTTGCAGCTAATTCCTTTGCGCAATTTTGAGACAGAATCTCTGGTGTGAAATCCTAAATTAAAAGTCTCACCCACATATGCATTGTTGGCAGTAAATGATTTTTAATGGAAGTCCCAGGGACAAAATGACACAGTATGTTTGGCACAGTAGACAGTCTTACAATAGGATCTTATTTTCTTGGTCCATGTAGAAAGGGTAAACTCTTATAGGTGTATGTTAGTATAAATTAATAAGTATGAATTTAGGCCCTAATAAGTATTAATTTAGACCATTCAAAAAGATTTTCCCCCTTTTTTTACCTCTTTGCCTCGGGGAGGCAAGGAACATTACTCATCAGAGGCAATCATGAGCTGTTATGCAAGTGTCATTGTGTCAGAAAAAACAGATTAATTTTCTTTCTAGAAACAATTTCAAGACTACAATTTCTCTCTGTGAAGAAGTCATAGGCAAAGTCAGGACTGATGAAAGTGCTGAATTGAGATGGCTAGACACTTAATTCCTGTATCTGTAAGAAGAGATTGATTCCCTATAGATCACAAACTCAATGTCTCATCAGGCATGCTCCTTCACTCAGTTCCTGCCTCCTGGAGTGCTGTCCTACTCCTCTCTCTTTCTGCCAGGCCTTCCTTTCCTTCAGCCATGGCAGTGCACAGTGGAGACGCAGAACATGGAGCCCAGCCTCTAAGAACCCATCTGAGTGTCTGTGTTTTCCTGCCAGCTTAAGCTGTGTGGACATTTACCTGTCCCAGACACCTGGCCTTTGGAGATGGCTTTGTTCCACAGATGGAATTGAGGATCAGGTAATGCCTGTTGGACCCTCTTGGTCCTGCTACAGAGCAGGGTATAAGCTTGTTGTCTCTGTCATCTCTCACAAAACATTAGAAGAGAACTGTTTACTGGTCAGACCACAGGTATCAGCTGTGAGTAAGCTTGTTTCTTCATGAATCCAGTCTTCCCTCCATCAGCTGTCTGTCCATCCAGTGCCCAAGGAAATGGTGGTTTTTTGAAGGTCTGAGAAAAGTATGCTCTTCACATTAGTAGGGAAACTAAGTGTACATTTCACTCTTCTCTGAACACTTGGTAGTGATTCTTTTTCAGCATTTATAACAAACAAGCTGTTCATATATGCTCTGAATAATGTAGGAAGCTATGATCAGAGATTAGAGACTCCAAAACTGAAGTTGCAGTAGTCTGTCTGTTTCTTATGGAATACTTTTCTTCTTGCAAAATGAAAGTGTGTCAAAGATTAAATATGGTTGGGGATATTTGGTTCTGAAAAATACAGGCACGTTTCAAAACTTGTCTACTATACAGAGTTGTCCTTAAAACCTACCTTGCTTCTGTCCAATCTGATGATGGGCAGAATGCCTTGGATTTACAGGATGCAAGCTGTGAGCTTGGAAGGCTTGATGTGCATTAGAACCCTCAGAGTATCCATGGTTATGGTTACAAGTCCTGTAGCCTTGGGACCCCTGTGAACTCCAGGTATTTTTGACTTGCGAGAGTCTGGAAGCTCTTTCTTGTGGATTCAGGAACATGGAAGTCCTGAGAACCCCATGTTTTTGTCTCCTGTGTGATCCTAATTTCAGTGCTATTTTTTGGACATTCTTTTCCCTTTAAGTTTACTCCAAACCCAGTGTTTTTGGTTTTGTTTGGATTTTTTTTCCTAATCTGAGCTTTCAGCTCTATACAACTGCATGCCAGAACCACAAGCTATTCTTTCCAACTCTTGTTCCATATCCCTTTCTCATTGCCTTCCAGGATTTGTAGCAGTGACCGAAAAGCTGTAGACACTGAGTTTATACTGAGCAATCTTGATTCTTTGTCTACTTAGTGTACCCTGAGAAAGGCTTGTATAATTGAGTTTTTGGTCAATATAATTCAAAAGAAAAGAATGAATTTAAGAACCATATCCCTCTAACACTTGGTGGTGTATGCATTTGTCTGTCTCTCTGCAGGGCTCATTATTGTTCTGAAGTCATGTGGCAGGGTTACTAAAACTCATGATTTCTAAAAATAATTAGAGAATGCAGTGGTTAGTGCTCTAGTGGAGGACATGTGAGGCAGAGATTCAGTTTGCTTCTCTGCCAGCAATTTCCTATTCATCCTCATCAAACATCTTGGTCCTCGGGTTCCCCATAATTAAAATAGTGACAGTAGCATTATCCTATCTAATGGAAATTGCAAGTTAAAATATATAAAAACTTGTAAAATGGCTTGTGTATTGTGGTGACTGGAGTTTTTATTTTTCCTTTTCAAAAACTCCTGGAGTTTTATATTTCATATTCAGGAATCATGGGAGACATAACAAAAGCTTAAGATATTTTTGCTCTGTCTTCAGTATTTGTTCCTATTCTTGCTTATTGTAGTCCCTCTTCCTCTCACTGAGTCAGCAAGATCACTTAAGGAGAATGTCTTGTAAGATGGATTCAAAAGTTCTAAAAGGAGAAAAATAAGCATATTTTTTATATATTGCTGATATACATTTTATATCTGTATAATGTTATTACAAGCACATGGTTATAAATGTGTGTATAAACTTGGTCAGCTTTTGCTCCTTTTTTTTTTTTCTTTTCTTTTTTTTTTTTTTCTTTTCTTTTCTCTTCTCTCTTTTGCTTCCACAAGTCAGTCGTGCAGAAACAGCTGGAGAGGGCAGAAACAGAGGGCCTCAGGAGCACTGTAGCTGGGCATAATTGGCACTGAAGTTCTGGTGAGATTAAACTAAGGGCTGAGAAAAAAAAGATAAAGTATTTTGTGGCTTCCACTAGAAACTGAAGTTGTTGGGATCTGTACTTTGAGGACTGTGGTAGACTGTTCCCAGGAGGGAGTCAAGTAAATAAGTTTCAGTAGGAGAACCAGCCTGTGCTTTTTTGGCCATATTACTAACACACTTCCTTTCCATTTTTTGACTACACCCATTGTGACATCCACTTTTATATCTGATATCTGAAAGTGGACTAAATTTTTACCCTTAATACTTGACAGAGCCATTTACATGCAATGGACTGAGGTTTATTGCCTTGTCCCAGGCACGTACGTGTGGAACTGAAATTATTTTCTTGATGTGGAGGCATCACTCAGCAACAAAATTCTGTGATTCAGTAATCAAACATTAATGATCTACAGAGTGAGCTTTTGAATGTTTTTCATGCCCTGATTACTAAACAGAGGTAAGATCTGTAGTGAAGCAAAACGTGTTTGTCCCCATGCTGAGGTTACACTGTCGAGTGGGACCACTCTAGGGTGCTGTTGAATGCCCTGCAGCAACACCTACTGCTGAATTCTCCATCAGAGGCAGAGTTAAGTGCAGTGGCTGGTCAAAACACAGCTGGACCGACTGGTTACAGCTTTTTCACCATGTATTTTTTCAGCAAATAAGCAGTTCTGTGTGATTTATTAGCTGAGCTACCTGAACACTGAGTTAGAGTTCCAGCAGGAGGAAGTGGCGTCTAATCTGTAAAGCCGCTCCATGGCTGCAAATTCAAGTGGCGGAAAGTTACTGAAGCTTGTAAAGTGTCCCTGGTGGCAACCACATAACCATAAGAGAGTCATATGTTTTCTTGCTACACAGTGGGAGTGGAGGCTGATCTGGAGCTGTGTTTTCCCTAGTGCTTGTTGCTGAGGCCTGGATTTTGAAGCTGGCTATTGACTTTACGTGTGTCTTTGATTGTTTGTTGTGAAATACAAACTGTTCTGTAGGCCAGTCATGGAGATCTTTTAGGGGAAGATGCATAACAGGTAATGATGAAATAAACTATTATTTTGTTGTATTTGGAAGTAAAAATAGAAAACTGGGAAATTTTAGTGAGGTCTAATAATGAAAACTTGAAAAAAGTAAGGTTGGAGGTATAGTTATTTTGCTCTTATTTTTTGTCTTTTTAAACCACCAGTAGAAAGTTTCCATATTTACAAAGAAGGACTGGATTTGTGGAGATTTATTTTTGTTTACTACAAAACATTCTTTTAATTTTTTTAACTTTGAGGATGGATTAGTTATTATTGTCATATAGCTTCAATGGGAAGGCAAACGTTTATATTGCATTAGTTTTCACAAGTGCACAGGAGGTCTTTTTTTCTGTAGCTATTCTGTCAGTATAAATTTTATGGCAAAGCAAAGGGTGCAACAGGAAAAAATGCTTTAAAATGCTTGAACACTCCTAATATTTTGTCTGACAGCTCAGTTTTGTGTGAGAAGTGAAACCCATGGAAAATATCTAGCTGCAGCAGTTTTGCAGTGGTGCATCTTGACACTTCTAGTGAGGGAATGTCAAACAGAAGAGCTTTTTCAGACTTCTACATCCATACTCAGACATTTGCCTTGTGTTTGAATGCAAGTTACATTGCAGGCTCCTCTGTCCGAGGCAGGTACCTGACCGTGATCTAAAAGTCACTTTCATGTTTTTTTCTGAGAAAGTTGGTTCTTGATGATGCTCAGGTTTGTATGTGCACCACAGACATCTACAGAAATGCCCAATTCTACTGTGGTCACTGCTAATTTATCTTTTTCTACTTGGGTGTTTTGTGTGTAGCCTTTTCTCCTATCCTACACAGTGCTGAGCAATCATCTTGCAGTTTTCTTTCTGATGGATATATTTGATGCAGGTAGTTTTGAAATTACTATTAAAAAGCAAAGTGAATAAACACCGTTGATACAGGTTTGGGCCAGCCTGTTGTTAAAATGTTTTTCTGTAGCAGAAAAGGTGAGGGAAACATATTACACGTTCAAATGGTGGGTATTTCATGGCATGAAGTACTTTATGGTGGAGGGATCTTTTCACGCAAAAAGCCTGTCAAGAAGGGTACAGTGCTGCTATAGGGTGATGATTCTGATGTTGTCACATAAAAAGTACATAATTTTAAGAACCCTTTGGGCATAGATGTCCAAGATTGAAAAAATGTCCTATTGTCTTTTCTCATAGATACCTGTTATAATAATTGACAGTGCATATTAATGTGCATGTTGAAAGGGACAGTTGAAAATCGTGCAGAATTTTGCTTATCCGGGTGGCTGTATTCTGCCATAGTGGCTTTCTAATGTAGTTTCTTTAGATACAAAAAGAAAAGAACAACCTACATTTTAAATCTGCTGTAGCACTTTGCACCATCAGAGCAATGCCTTTACACTTATGACAAAACGACAAATTTGGAAGCACCAGGCATGACCTGAAGTATTCTCTTCATTTCCTCCTGGCACTTACATGCTTATGCACAGATGCACATATGCCCTCTCTGTTTCAAAGTCCTAGCAGGGATGTGCTATTATGTGGAAAAGAAATGTGGCATTTGGGTCAGTGTTTCTAGTTCACAGACAACCTGTGATGTAAGATGGCTTATTGCTGTACAAAAAAATAATCTCTGATATACTAGTTAAATAGAGTGTAAATAGCTGCAGGTTCAGATACCTTTGCATTTCAAGGGTTTTAAGGGTTGATTGATGACTCTGTAGCAGGCAGCAGCTCTGCTTTTCTGGTTATGGTTAATTATATCCCAGGTGATGGTGTCACGTTTTGTGCGTGTATAACTGTGACATGTGCCTATTCAGTGTATGCTGAGTGCTAGCCTGTTCCAGTTCCGTGTCCCATGGCATTTGTTTAAGCCAGAAAAAAAAAAAAAAAAGTAAGTTACTGCTAACTTAATGAGTAGGGAGAGGGTAACACCTGTCTATCTAATCCATACTTTCCCTGTATTTTATAGCACTGAAGGAATATCACTGCCTAACAGTTCTAGCGCATAAACAGCTAAACAGTACTTGACATTTAAAGAGATTTTCTGTTGTGCACTTGTATAGTCAAGAGTAATTCTAATCCTATTAAAGATATTATGTCATGGAGGCGTGCCCTGGAGGAGAAGGCTTCTGCTAACTGGCCGGATGGAAAGCAGAGGGGAGGGGCGAGCAGGAGGGCGGATTTATTACTCGATAGTTAGGTCAGGGATTTCTGTGGGAAATGCCCAGTGGTTGCAGTTGCCGATGATTTCACGGCAACAGCAGTGAAACACAGAGTGCGCTCCGGTAGCTGGTTACTGAATGAGACACTGCAAATGGGTGGAAAGGAAAAGGACAGCATGTGAGAGAGAGTCAGAGAGACACAGAGAGGGAAGCTGAGAGCAAGGAAAGTGCTCCGGCTCGAGGAGAGTCTCCCAGGTGTACTGCAGAAGCTTTTTGGAAATGGATGCAAGGACCATCTGCTGCCTATAGATTGGAGGGCTGTAGACTAGGAGTGCAGGGAAAGAGCTTATGGCTCTTTTAAATAAAAATCAAAGTTCTGCATAACTGATTAATCAAGATAAATCATGAGTCTTCTCTTGCATGGGATATTAATGTATAAATCCATGCTTCAGATAGGCAGAGTACAGCCTACATTGCTTTAAAAAATAAACCCAGCAACAATGCAGTGAATAAATTCTGCAGTGATTATCTGATTTATGTACGAAGAAAAAGAGAAGCAAAGCACAGACAGCTCTTATCGCACTGTGGCATTTGCAAGGCACTGCATTTAATGCTGAGAGATGCTATACATTAAATCTGACAACTGTGAAAAGAGAGATCATGGAGAAGTCAAGTAGTGAGGATTCTTCAATTCACCGGAGTCCATCTTTGGATAGCAAAGACTCAGATTTTGCTAAACCTTCTACCTCAGGGAGGCAATTTGGTCGAGGTTTTACTGCAGGAGCTTTCTATGGTACAACTGGATCACGCACACAGAGCCACACTGGGGTCGGAACCGGGACCGGCGTTGGGACTGGAACTGGCGTAAAAAGTGACAAATACAGTGCACCCAAAGGCAGCAAATACGTGGTCTTTTACCTGGATCTATCCTTTGTTTTCCTTTTAGAATTTAAGAAGTGCAACATGGCAAGAGGCTGCCTGTGTTGTTTGAAATACATGATGTTCCTTTTCAATTTAATATTTTGGGTGAGTACTGCCTTTTCAGTTGCCTTCATCTGTTAGCGTATCCTGTACTGCTGCATTATGTGTATGGTGCATCTTTGAAGCAGTACAGTAAGTTCCCTCCTCCCCTCCCTCTCTCTCATACCTGCTTGGAATATTTTCTGTGTTAAACTTGTGTCTATTGGGAAAATGCACATGCTTTTTATATCTTTATTGCTACCTGGTTACTGTAGTTTGGCTTTTAATCACTCAGACTTGCTATTCTAATGTGCTTTGAACTCGGTTTTCTAAGAAAGGCAGAATTGTTGCCCTTTAAGAAAAAACAGAATTATAGTAGCATTAAAATCCTGCAGTGGCTGGATTTTACATTCTGCTGTACTACCTTGTGTTGCAAAAAGCTGCAGGTTAATTTTTGAAGTATATTGTCATTGTCACTATGAATCTCATTTGCTTTTTGTAAACTTCATTTGACAAACTGCTTTTTCATTTGAAGGAAGTTCTGCTCCATTTCCCCAATTAAAAACAGTAAATCATGTATATTCTGACCTCTTAAGGTCTCAGCATAAATGTGAAATGTCTGGAATGGTGAATTAATCTGGATTCAGTTTCAGCTGCAGTTGTACACGTTGGTGTATGAAGTTGGAGACTTGCACTTGCTTCTCAGGGATGAAAATTGATTTTCCTCCATGAGCCAAGAGGCATGAGGAGTTGTAACAATGAATGCCTCAGCAAGCAAGTTAAAAGCCTAATGGCTACTTTAAGCAAAGTATTGTCATGTACAAGAGAGGGAGGAAAAGTTAAATCATCTGGCAGCGAGGCATCCTTCAGTACAGTATTTTTAAGGAAATCACAGGCTAATTGAAATATACTGAGAATGGCTGAATATAGCCTAATATGAAATGGTTTGCTTAGTTTGAAAGCAAAGGTCACTGCTTTCCTGATGGTTACAGAGCTTGGGCATGTGAACAAAATCACTCATGGGTGTGATCCAGAAATATACAGTAAGCTTCATAAATAAATGAAAACACTGTCCCTGGATTTATTTTGGAAAAAGAGGCATTAGCAATCTGGTTCAGATAGCTACCTCTGGTGTATAGATACCATTGTTCAAATTAGGAATCTTACTAGCAGGTCCTCTGTTTATCTTGACCCACTTACTGAAATAACCTTTAAGAGCAAGAGTTAATGGGAGATTTGGTACAGTGTTGAACCGCTCATGCAGCAGTGAGCTTTTATCAGTAATAGACTGGAATGGCACAATTACTGAACTTGTAGGCATCTTATTGAAATGAAAAGATAGAACTGATGACTGAAGAACATCTGATCAAAATTCACTTGTGAGTTTTCTTTTCTTTTTCTGTACCCAAACCCTACTGGAAAGTTGCCTTAACTACTTCTGGAATAAATAATTTTAAACACACCAGATTGGTATCAAACCAGATATTTGACCAAATGCTGCAATACTTTGACACCTTGGAAGTATTTTTTTTCCTACCTATATGTGGTGACTAGTTTTGGAAAAACTTTTTTTTGATATCATTACTCATGTTCTCTGTAATCAGTCATTTAGGTGTCTCTTATCCCCTCATCTCCTCAGATGCAACATCTTTCTTTGATTTTATTTTCTTCCCAAGGAGCAATTTTCTTGACTGCATCAGACCTTTAGAGTCCATTTTTTCCATTTCTTGAACTTGCAAAAGTATTTCAGACTTCATCTGTGTGCTCATCTCTGTCTGCTCAGCTCCCACTGGACTTTTACACAAACACATTGCTTCTTAGGTTAAAACTAGCCTGCCATCTGGAACAGTTCTCTTGTGCCCTGTGCTTCTTCAGTTCTTATTCTTACCTCTTAATCCCCTTCACACTCTTTTCACCATGTCTTTTGTTGTGAAGCTTATATCACTTTTCTGTCTGTTATTAAGCTTTGTCACCACATCTCTATCCGATATTTTGAAAGTGCTTTTTTGTATGAACCATGCTATACAGAATGAAAATGATACTCTGGCATGGTGAATCTCAGAATTATAGAAATGCTAAATGCAAGATGTCAGGTACTCTTCAAAGTATTTTACAACAGAAATTTGATCCTCCAGCCTGTTTTAAATTCTTCAGAAGTCTGCCTTTCTTCAGTGTAGCTGGTTTTTACTCAATTTTGCAAGCCAGAATCACGTTCCCTTGCATCCTCTCACTCTTGCTGTGGTCTTACTTTTTTTTTTTTAATTGAGCTGTTTTATTGTTTTGAGACATTCAAATTAATAATAATTATAATATCTTTTTATTCATGGAAGTGCATTCTACAGGCAGGTGTTGTGTAGCTTGCCACATCTGGCTTCATACCTGGCATCTCCATTAGTCCTACTATGCCTATCTGACAGGTTTGGAATATTTGGCTCTGTACATGGTGCTCCTGATGCTGTGCACCTGCAGGATCTCTCTCTCCTGCCCTGAGCTCTCCTGCTAGCCCAGCTCTGGACTCCCCACACACCTCTGCCAGTGTCCTTCACTCCTACCCTGCCCTGAAGCACTCCCTACCTATTTCACTCCTGTCTTTCTTCTTACCCTGTTTTTTTCCCATTCCCAGGTTTTTCCATTCTCTCTGTTTCCTTCTGAATTTCTGTTAAGAAACCCAAGTCCAAAATCATGAAGTTGTGGCCTGCTCTTGAGCCGTGACTATTTGTAATGCAAGGTGATTTATTTTTAAGAAAGAAAACTCATTTTTAAACATGAAATTTTCTGAACAGTAATTTAAAGCAGAATGAGACTCCTGGTCTTCAGATGTGAGGAGACCACTGCCACACTGTTTTCTTCTGGCAAAGGCAAGAAGAATTTTGTTTTGGGCTGTTTTAGATGCAGGACCTGGCTTAGGCAACTGGAAACAGAGGTGGGAAAACTGTTTCAGGGAGTCTTTAAACAGGTGCCGGTCCAGCAGCTGTACAGCTGCAACAGGCAGTCTGGCAGAGCAGCTTGGTTACCACAAAGCTGCATTGTTCTGAGCCTGCAGGAACAGAAAGCACATCTCATAGGAAGCATTGCTCTGCCAGAGCAGAATGGGGTTTGTGAGATGCTTCCTCTGCAAATGAAAACAGGAGGTGTCCTTTGGCATCCCAGAATGCTGGGCACCATTATTTTGAATTATTCTTAGTGTTGGCTCAAAGGAGGATGTTCTTCTGTGGGAAAAGAGGAACTTTTTCCCATTATTTGCTTCTTGACACAGGGAAAGAAACTGAAATCTAATCTGTCCCTCATGGGCCAATGAGCTGTACTAGTCTTTCAACCTTGCAGCTAACTCATATGTATTTGAATACCAATTATATATTAATATTTTATGTTATACACATTATTTTTATGTAGAGTATGTTTTACATATTTTAATATATATTCATGGATACATATACACATGTATAGGTTTTCAGGTGATGGAGAAGTGCAGTGGTTAGGGTATTCTCTCTGTATTTGGTAGCCAACATACTGTCACTGTGATAACTACAGTCAAGGCTTGCCCTGTACTGCTTTTGCCCAGCAAAAATTCAGTGTTTGTGAATTAGACTACAAAATTCAGCTTTTGAAAATGAGTAGTGTGTGTATTAGTTAACCTGGAAGGATCACATGGGAGTTGTGCAAAGCAAATTTATCTAAGTGGGGCCTACCAGTAAATTGGAACAGAAGGTGTTTCTCCACCATATTACCAAGAGCTTCAGGTATTTCTCTGTGTCCCTCTGATTCTTAGCAGTTGTTCATGGCCATCTGGCATTGCTTTCTTTTAGAGATTAGGCGAGTCTGAGCTGAGGGTTAAGGAAGCTTATAGTATTTAATTGTGTGGCTAGGATGATGATTTACACTGAATTCATCCTAAGTGCATAATATGTTTTGCAAAAGGACTGGACAGCTACAAATGTTAATTGATTTAGTTTACCTTCAAGAATATTTATGTGCAAACATATAGAGATTGTAAAGTAGCCAGTATCACTCTGCAGAAGAAATAAAGTATTGATTTTTGCTTCTACAGATAGCAGCTAAATTGTCAACAGAGGTTATTGCCAAATGCAAACATTAGGGTATATGTCTTTCTATGGTAGATTTCACTTCTCTGTTATTAGACAGAAGGATTACAATAATTATTTTCACAAATCATGTTGGAAAAATCTTACTGGTTATAAAACTGAAATTCTATAAAACATGAATTTTTAAAAGAAATTTTGCTCATGAAATAAGAATTGCATAGGGTCTTAAAAGGTACATTTTGAAGTGAGTGGAATAAGATAAAAAATTGACTGGAGAACTTTGCAAGTAGTCAGTGGTCTTGGTCACGTTTTGGGTTGTTCTATTAATTTAACTAAGGTCATTGAGTCCACATAAAGTAAAATGTTCATAATACACATCTTGATAGTTTTTACCATTACTTAATTTTAGTATAAAATGCATTTTTAGGGGGAATATATAGCAAGATTATTAAATCTCTGATCTTCTGTATTTGACGAAGAGCCAAGGAAAAGCTAACCATAGTCAAGAAAATCCTTAATGGGGTTTATTTGTTAAAGTCTTTACTTTTAAACTACTAAAAGAAATTCTGATAGAAATAATACCCATGTGTTAATGTTATAAGCAGAAGTTATAATTTCTCTAGGTTAAATGGAGTCAAGTTTACAAGCTCAGTTATTTAATACTCAGTTTCAAAGTAAATTTTGTTATGTGTTTGGAGCATTTTCCTTTCATTGAAACAAAAGTCTAGAAGAGAAGAAGTTGGGCTGGAAACTTGATGGTTCAGCAGTAGCAGCAAAAAGTCAAATGCAACAAACTTTTCACGGATAGTCTCTTATTACAATAATGGATACTATTGCTTCTGAAAAATATTTTTCTGTGTTGTTTGTCTAATTTAATCTTATGGCAGGAATAATTAATATTTTTCCCTGTAGATTAAAACCAATGTTGTGTGTTTATCCATGAGCATAAAGATGGTAGTACAACAGCCATGCAGGTCACTTCTGCTAAAGTCTCAGATCAGACTAAAGCATGTCCATTCTCTGTGTGTGGCTGCTGTCAAAGCTACTGGGACTGTACAGCAGCTAACAATTTTAGAATGGTTTACATAAAGTAATCCATACTTATTTATGCCAAACTGGAGTAAATACTACAGAGCACTCTCTAGTTTAAAGTACAGAGCTCTAATGCCCAACTGGATCTGCTGGACAGACAGTTAAATCATGTGGAGAGACTTTGTCCCTACACACGTCTGAAAATGAATCTCTGAGGTTTAAAAGGGGTGTACAGTTTGTCCCTTAAATGGGAACAAAATTTCTAACTACAGGCAGCTTAGTAAAGGAAACACATTAAATTTCTCTCTCTTTTGTTGTGCTCCCATTGGCTGCGTTATCTGATATTCCCCATTTTCTGACATGGGATAATGACTAGGGGAGACAGTGAGTGGCCCTGGGATGCTTGTCTCTTGACATAATAGCGGTATTTAGATATTTACTTCTGTTGTATTTTGACTCTAGTGACATAAGTGCTTGACAGTTGCCATACAATCCTGTGAAAGTAAGACTATTCAAAAACAGGCAACCAAAGGCAAACAAAAAATCCCAAACAAACCTCATCCCCCCAACCACACCCCCACCTCCAGAAAAAAAAAAAAAAAAAAACAAACCAACAAAAAAA
>JAWWEV010000001.1:28624964-28718818 GCA_035583235.1 Hafferia zeledoni | reverse complement strand
TAATTTTTTTTTTTTTTTTTTTTTTTTTTTTTTTTTTACATAGGGATCTGAAAGGCTGTAAAAAGATCCCAGCTATTAGTTTAGGTTTCCCCTGCAAATGGTTTAGCACTGTTGGGGTCCCAATGGAAACATGCACCGCAGTGGGGGAGAACTATTAGATAAATGTTTTAGCACAGCAATGTTTTGGCTGGGAGGAAAAGGAAAGGTAATATTGAGTTCAAACAGTGTGGTGTCCTAATGAATATGATGTAAATGAAGTCCATTTGTAACCTGCATGATGACATAACAGAATAATGTTTAAACATTATTGGAGACCTGAGACTAGTTTTAATTTAAAACAGTGAGGTTTGCTTGAGAGCTGAGTTAGACTGGTTAATCCAGGTGGAGAGAACCCCATAACTCAAGCAAATTTTTTCTATACCAGTGTTATAATGCAGCTTGCTGGATGGTTTATTCATTTGTACATGAGGAGGTTTATGGCCAATGAAAGTGAGAAGTGGAGTAAGAATTTCAAATTGGAAAACAAATTACAAATTACTCCCCTCCAGTCCTCCCTGCCCCCCAGTACTCTCAGAGTTAAATCTTTCTTTAAATGTATGACTCAAGTTCTGTTCCTCATGTCCTTTATCTGTATGACATTAAGCAAATTTCTTCAGCCTACTGTGTCTCTGTTCCCCTAAATTTAAAAACAACAATATATCAACTTTATAAAACAATGGTTATAATCATGGAGTGCAATTATTGTTAACTTTGAATAAGCCTAATAACTAATATTTCCTACTAACTTGTGGATTTCTAGACCCCTTTCAATAAGCTGCTTGGTTGAGCCTTGGTTAGCACATTCCCTTTTTTGTCTGTTCCTGCTAACCACCAGGTAAGTAGGACTGCAAGAGGCCCATCCAAGGGCGTATAATCTTTCTCATGAGAGTAGAGGATGAGCTTGTAACTCCATTATCTGGCTGTCCAAGGAGTCATCTAATTTGTTTATTTAAATGCTGCTGACACAAAACAAGATCTGGGTAGAATGCATTTCAATTTGTGAAAAGTAAGGTGTGTTATGTTGGGGTTTTGATGAACACAAAGTTAGGATGTTCCTAGTGGGCTGCCAAGGCACCACAGATACTATGATATACTATAGCTCCTCTGTGTTTTATAATTTGTGGATTTACCCAACCTTTCAGCAACTTAAGAAAACTGAATAAAAGGAGGAATCCTGCTGGATATCTTGGGCTTTGCTTTAAATATTTTGCAGAAATAACTAAGCCCTACCTCACATGGCTGAACATGTGTTATTAGACAGTGAATGTTTGCTGAACTTTTTGGGAACGTGTCACATAAAACTTAATCATTTTAATACCACTTTACAGAAATGGCTGCAGATGCTGAACAGAATGCAATTTCAGAACTTTCTGAAACAAATTAACTTTAAATCAACTTAGATCTCCACTCAGCTCAGTCCCTTGCTACTTAAGAGCAACTTAAATTGCTGAATTTACTCAGTGGAGATAATTGAACATCCAGTTTTTTGGAAATTTGACTGGAATGATTGTTCTTTCCTGCTGCTTTTATTGAACTGGGCCAAAGTTTACATGGCTATCCAACCCTTTTTCATTTAACTACGGCATCCACTGTAGCAAGGATTGTGAATATTCTTGAGTTTGAATTTTAAAAGTCACCTACTGCCCGTCTTCAATAATGTCTTTTAAAACTTAGCACAATGGCAAATAGTTTTGTCACTGCTCGGGTAACACAGGTAGGGCTATGTTTTCCCCAGGGTTACAAAACATGCTGTCAGTGTTTGGTTTTGTCCTTAATATTAAGTCATAGCCAAGTCCCTACAATTTTAGTCACCAATCTGAGTCCATATTTAAGTGTATAGTTATGCAGTTAACATGCTGCCTCTTGTCTCTCACCCAGAACCTGTCTGGGAACAGAGCTGATGGTTACCCCTTTGAAAGCAATGCATCCCTTGGAAAGGGATGGAAACTGAAGCATGGGAAGACGAGTTTGCCATTTCTTTTCTTTCTTTGCTTCCTTGTGTTTGCTGTAGTTTTGTTGTTAAATGCAGGAGATGACAATTGACTTTTCAGATTCAAAAGAACTAGTTCTGTTTGAAAATACTGCTTCTGTTTTAGTGGGGAAGGAATTCTGTCCTCATGGGTTCTGTAGAATCTACTTGGTCCTCATAGCAAGCTGCCCTTGGTATTCCTGTCTCTTTTCCTGTCCTCTGACTTTCCTGAATGAAACCCCCTTGTTCTGTTTCTAATCAATGCACTAGGGATACGTAGTTTTGAAAATAAACTAGTGTCTTTGTGTCTTTCTTCTCATATAATAGTGGCAAGTCATGAAGCATCAGAGATTGAATTTGAATTGGTTTTATTTCTTTTGTGGATTTCCCCATACTTCTGTTTATGTGCACTCTGGTACAATTTCTACTGCTGTAGGTACAAATTACAGGTCTGCAGTAGGAAATGATCGCATTGCTGTTGATTCTTAAAAGTGTATGACACGTATTGAGAGTTGCTGTAAGGAATTGAAACCAGCAGAAACTGGTATGCTAATAATTTGTTACAGAGTTATTAATTTCTAACACTGTCTTGTCTTGTGACTGAGAAGCATTTATTGTTTTAGTAGAATAAATGGTGTTTAATGTTTTTATTTTTTTTCATTATGTAGAAGACTGAAACAAGATAATAATGGGCTATGGATGAAGATAAGATTATGAACAGATGACTAGAAGCTGTAGGGGTTCATCAGCTTAATGAATTACTAGTCATTAGCAGAGATGCATTAGTTGCTTGTGTGCTTGTTTCTACTATGTTGCAAATGTGATGCAAAGCATGTTAACTTAAACCTCACAGTTTATGCAGCAAATAATGTATGCAGTGGTTAACAGTGGAAACAGTTACCTCAGAGTGTACCACAGTGTACAATCACTGAGTTTGAAAAGATGAGAAAATGAAACGAGAGAAAAAGAAATTGCATTGTAATAATCAGTGAAATTTCCTCACTGACTTTACTATAGTAGAGTACTGAAAGTTACTTGAAGGGCTACTTCTGAATCAGAGGTTTATTCTTTCAGGCTTTTTAATTGATGTATTAAGCACATTTTGTTTTAAATGGGGCTGCTGAATATTTACATTTTGTTGGTAACTGTGTCACTGCTGAGTAGCATGGATTCTTCACAAGACTCCTTTCTTCCTCTGTGTTGTCTTGGAGAGTTTACAACTAGTTATGATCTTAAGCAGGTAAGAGAGGTATCTGTCAATGAATTGTAATTCAGAAATGTAAGCATCTCATTTTGTGTAATTTTGAAGTAGTGGTAAACTCAATTGGTGATTAAAAATATTATCATCCTTTACTTCTGTGCCCACCCCTCACATTTTCACTTCATCTAGCTATTGCTGTGTTCCAGTTTGCCTTTTCTTCTGCAGTGTCCTCTGGATGTAGAGACACAGTAAAATTAGAAAAAATAAACCTCATGTTTTCAACTGCTCTTTCCTTGGCGTTTTGATTGCCCTGTGTGCTCTCTTTTCACTGCTTTAAGGAATTGATATTACATCTGTTGCCCTAATCCCAGAGTGCCTTAGGACCACTTAATGTATTTATCCTCTTGACACCCTGTAAGTATGGGTAGTGCTTTTATCCTCCTGATACAGATGGAAAGCTGAGACACAAAAACAAAGAGAATGTCTGCATTGGAGCACAGGGTAGAGGGCTGAGAGCTATTACAGACCAGAACTAGCAAGTTTTCATAGTTTAACCCCAGTCACCAACTCAAATTGCTCATTTCCCCAGTGGGATGGGGAGAAGAATCAGGAAGAAGGTAAGTGGGTTGAGATAAAAGCCGTTTAATAATAGAAATTAAATGTAATAATAACAACATAATGACAATTGTAATGAAAACTGAGATAACAAAAAGAGAGAGAGAAATAAAACCCAGAAATCCCCACGTGATGCAGAGTACAGTCGCTCACCACCCAGTGACCCAGTTGATCCCTGAGCAGTAATTGGCGGCTCCTGGCTGAATCCCCACAGTTTACATACTGAGAATGATGTCCTGTGGTGTGGAATATCCCTTGGCAGGTTGGGGTAAGCTGTCCTGGCCATGCTCCCTCCCAGCTTCTCTTGCACCTCTTCACTGGCAGAGCGTGAGACACTGAAGAGTCTTTGATTCGGGGTCAGCACTGCTCAGCAACAAGTGAGGAACAGGTTCCTCAGAGAAGCTGTGGACTCCCCAACCCTGGAGGTGTTCAGGGTCAGGCTGGATGGGGCTTTGAGCGACCTGGTCAAGTGGAAGGTTCCCTGTCCATGGCAGGGGGTTGGAACTAGATGATCTTTAAGGTCCCTTCCAACTCAAGCCATTCTGTGTTTATCAGCATTCTCTGTCACCAACATTATTCTCACATTAAATCCAAAACACAGCACTGGACTAGCTACTGGGAAGAAAATTATCTCAGCCAAAACTGGGACAGAAGTCCTCATGCAGCAGACTTCAGCACAGAGAGGCTTGTGTTGAGTCCTTGCATGGCAGTGCCCACGAGCTCAGAAATCCTGCTGATCACTTATCTTGAGCTTGAATGTCTTTGCAGAAGTCTTCCCTGCACTTTCGTTTCCAGATTAGCTTGGGCAGAGGCAGCTTAAATCTGTCTATATCCATGGTGTAGATGTGTCCTATTAAGAGACTTGTACAAAGTTAAACTGAAATTGAATCTGGATCTCTGAAGTCCCTGGTAAGTGTCTTAAACAGCAGACCATCTGTTATACACCATGCCTTGTGAGAGCCTTCAGAGGCAATGACATGCTTGTGCAGCATTGTCCGCAGGCACAAAACTCTTAGCAGATTTAGGACCTACTATCCTTTTATTTGGCTGTGTACTCCAGAGGTCACCATGTCACTGACATCCAGAAGTACCTAGAAGAGTGGAAGGTTTATCATGACACAACAAAAATCCTAAACCTCTCTACTACCTGCGAAGTGTCACTAAGGAAACTGAAGTTCTCTTCTTGAGACTGTCATGCAATGGATGACAGTCAAGGTGAAGGCTTGGCTATGGGATAGCTCTCTTTATGTGTATATGGTAATAGTTCTTTTTGTGACTCCAAACCAATGAATAAAGTATATTCCAAAATTAATAAACAAATAAACCAACATAGGATTTAACACTTACAGAAGGTAGAGATAAGAAGACAAAAAAGTTACCTGTTGCATGGCTGGCAGTAACATTTCTTCCTGCTTTCCAAAGCCCCTGAAGCTGTATGTTTGTCTTTTACTATCTGAGCAATGTTTGTGCTAACAGCTTTTTCAGCATGGGGAATGTGAAAACAACTCTTGTGTGGGATCTCTTTTTTCTGCTCTCGGCATCTGGGAGGATGTCGGGATGTCTTTTTAGTGCAACCTTGGTTTTGTGCCTTATGGGATGTACTTTAAAATGTGGATAGCTAGAATTTTATTTGCTCCCATTTTGCTATTTTTATGTTTGTTTAGGCTCTTTTTAGGTGTTATCTAATCTGCTCATAGAAGTGGCCTGTGGAGGTGGCTATGATGTATGACCTTAGTGTGATAGAGCTATCTGTTACTTTGGCAGGTTGGAATCCCATTTTCTTTGGAAATTTAAGTCTGTCTTTCTGCCATTAAGTACAGCTGGAAGCTGGCACTGTTGCTGGATGTTCTTCTTGTTTTTTTCTTAGCCTGTTGTTCCATTTATGACTTAATTGAAACAAATAATTGTTGTGATTTATGATTTACCGTGTCTTAGTGGTAAGGTTTGCCTTACTAGTGGTAAAGTTTCTATCGTTCTGTTTTGAGTATTTAAATTCATGATCCAAATAAACTGTAGTGCGGTTATGAGTTAATGTGACTGTATTGACTTCTGATATTTGGATTTATCTCCCATTCATGAGACTCAAATGCAAAACTAGATATACTGGTTCAGGCCAAAAGTTTGTATATCCTATCTTTCAATGCAGACGATAAAGAATGCTTAATAGACACTAAAGGATTGAACAAATTCATGGAACTGCTTTCATTTATCCAAAATTCTCTACCAAAGTTCACTTGTTTAATTTAGTGTTCTGTGAAGAGACACTTCCTTTTAAGCCTCCTGCTTGATAATTTCAATAGATGGTTTCAGGTATTCTGAAAAACAGGGAACCATCCTCCTTTTGGTTTGTCATTATTGTTTTGGTTTGGGTTTTTTATTTTTTTTTTAATTGCTGGAATGGAAAGAAAAATCAGAGAAATTCTAATTTAAAATGTGTTTACTGCAAAAGTAATATTTAACAGTGTTTCGCATAGCATATGTTTAGATCACAGAATCATAGAAAAATTCTAGGTTGGTAGGAACTTCTAGAGAACATCTGGTCCAACCTTCTGTTAAAGGGAAAACCTTAGATTGTGTTACCCAAGGCCCTGTCAAGCTCAGCAATGAGTATTTACAGCACAAAATATTCTACCATTTCTCTTGGTAATCTGTTTCAATGTTTAATTGTTTTCAATTCATTCAGTTTGTTCTCGGTTTTCTTTACTGCCACACCAAAAATCATTGTTTGTCTTGGTGGAACTATGTGTGATGGTCTTCAGTTTCTTGAAATCGAATGACCAAACATGGATGAAATAGTCAGTGTGGTCTAACAAGAGCTGAGTAGAGTGGAGTAATCACATTTCTTTATCTGGAGGGTATAGTCTTGCCAATGCTGCCTGAGGCTGTATTTAAATGGTTACACTAATATTTATGTTGTTCTGTGGTGTAGCTTTTAACATCAAATTTAGAGCAGCAGTGGGCACAGAGCTCCATGTAGAGTTCAGGGTGATGGAGAAGCTCTGTTGTGAGGAGAGGAGTATTTTCTTCCTCACTCCTGAGTGTGTACACTCATATTACATTGCTGCAACTAAACACTTTCAACCTTTTATTGTTTTTCCCTCCCAAGAGTGGATCTGACTGCCCTCCCTTGCAGCCTCCCCTGAAGTACCCTTCAGCTAAGCAATTTCTGCTTTTTTGAGCCATTCAGAAGGTTTTGTAGCCCATCCTGCAGCTCTGTCACTGTAAGTCCTACTCAGTTTTAAACTCCATCCAGTGCAAGTGCTGACAAGAACAGAAACATTGATCTTATCACTCCCCCATCCAATCGGCCACAGCATATGATGGTGTTCTCTGGTACGGTGTATTGATTTTATGCATCGCTATATGTGTTACATGGCTTCACAGTATTATTGGAACTGCTGACTGGTTTTCTTGTTCCATGTTTCTCGTCTGATTAGGGCTCCTGAAGTCCACCTAGTGCTTGTTTTCTCTGTAATGTTTATTCTCATTAACAGAGCATATATCTCAGAATAATGTTCATGTTACTAGTTCATGGTTTTTACCAGCAGGGCTGGGAGTGGGGCAGGTTAATAGTTGTGGGGTTTGGTTTGGTTTTGTTTGGTTGATTTTTTTTTTAAACAAAATGCTAGTTTTTTTGTGTGTGCATTCTCATGTGTGACATTATTTGAAATGATACTTTTTATTTTAAACTTACACTGAGGGAGCCTGGGCAACAGCTAAACCTTGAAAACAATGCGCCTGTATAAAAAATAGTCTGTAGAAATAGTGTTGTTTTTTAAAAAATGTTTTATTGAAGTGCAGACTGCATGACAACTCTGTTTCCTGCAGTGTATCTGTTCTGACATGTGTCCTAGTTCTAGACCTTTTTTAAGTTCATGAGTGTGTTTTCTTCAGAGGGCTATATTAAAGTCTAACAGTATTTCTTTCAGAACACTTCATCTTGCTTGTCCTCACAGAACTAGCTGGGATCAAGCATGTTTCCACAACACACACAGTTCTGGAATGTCCAAGAATGCAAGTTTCTTACTTAAAAGCTTCTGCAGCTGTGTGTGAGCAGTAATAAATGGTTGACACAAGCCTCTGGGGACAGCTTTAAATGGGTGAACTGTTCCCTGTTTCAGCAGTCTCAGGGATTTTTTTTCTCCACTGGTTGGATGCTATGCTATGAGCCTGACCCAATCCTTAGTGACAGCTTGTCGGGCTGATTAATGTAGACTCCAGAGAATAGCTCTTTGCTCTCTGATTGATTCATTTTACCAATAGAACTCACATTCTTGCAGTGTGAATAATAAACAAGTGATTTAATGAGTACTCCCCAACCTATTCCAAATGGCATGTCCTGGTTGAAGCAGTGCATGCTTTTGAAAAGCTGAAATACTTGCTGTATGTTACATACTGAATATCCTACTTCTCCCATGAATCCAAATTACAAAGTTATGGATTAGTTTTCTTCTGTGCCATACCATTAGACATGTTGCCAGAAATGTCACTGATATTTAAATTGTTACTTCCTTCTAATTTTTCTGGTTCTTAACCACTGATTTTTTTTCTCTCTGCTTCCCACCATGGAATGTGTTTCTCATGAAACTATTCTCTCTTTGCAGTATTCTGCATTTTTTTATCTCAGAAGGTGACATGCAAAAAGTGGGAAAAAAATTAATTCTTCCTTGAGGCCGTCCTTATCTCCTGCATCCTCCATGTTGGTACTCTTTGGTGGTGTCCCACCTTGTTCTGTGATTTTGTGTATAACTTTTCATAGGTATTGGTTCTCCCAGGTCCTGCATTGTGGGAGACTCTCAGGAGCATGAAGGAACAGATAGCATTACAGCACTGCAGGAGGACAGGAGAGTGGAGCCAGAGCAGTGGAAAGAAGGAAGAATTTCTTGTTTGTGTCTGGATGGTTTCTCTTCCCTTTCAGTCAAGAACTCTTACTACTGCAATTACGAGATCCTGATTCTGGATCTACAAAGAGCTCTCCAACAAACCTATTGAAGGAAGATGTGCATAAAATTAATGTGAAAGGAGGAAAACATTTACTTGTGGGAGTATATACATAGAAGTATTTTTGTCTTTTAAATCTTTACTGTATACTTCATAAAGAAATATGAGGGAAAACGGGAGAATAAAAGCACAATTAATTCCTCCGCTCTATCCCCTCAGTTTCTTTCCTCTTTTCTTTCTTTTGCCAGAATCCACAGCACACCATCTGTTTTTGCCCTAAGTTTAGCTGTACACCTACCTATCTGTTCTCCATGCCCAGCCTTGCTGGTACTAATGTCATACCTGCTCTTTTGTGATTCAAAATTTGAGTAACTGAGTGGGGGAAGCAAGGATCATGATGAGGTTATGATCAGGTTTCTGAGGAATAACAGCTGCTGGTTTACTTGCTTTCTTTCCCAGCCTCCATCAGAGAAAGCTGAGAGGGTTCATTTGCAGTTGTGTGAGGCACCACTTTTATAATTCTGTAGCAGTGCGCCTGCATGCACACAGTTCTCTCATGTGACTTCACATTTTTGAGTGGATAATTGAGAGATGTTTTTCTGTTTTCTGTTGAAAGAAGCTCAGTACCTTCTAAAGAACCTTCTTTCTGTCCTCAACTTACTTGTAAAAAGTTCTAAAAGCTGTAATTACAGTTTTGCCTTAATGACAGTCTGGCCTAATTTTTTGCTTCATTGCAGCTTGGGGGAGAGAGGGAGGCTTCTTCCTTCACTGTTTCTGCCCTGTAGTGTCTCCTGCCTCTGTCTGTTCCTCCGACACTGCAACCTGATGTGACATTCATTTCAGCAGTGGCTCTTTTTGCTGCAGTATCAGCGTAGATTTATGTCTGGTCATTGACGCAATGTATTTTATGGGTAGTCAGCTCAAGGTTTTCTGTGTTATAGGATGTGCTGTGGGCAGGCTTTGCAAAGAATATGTTCAAACCCAATAGCATGAAGAGAAAAAAACGGCTTACTGAATTATGTCTGCCTAGGATTATATAGACTGTATAGATTTAAGATCTGTCTTAGGGCTGAAATGAGCATGGCAGTGCTGAAACAAAAGGCAGTATAAAGATTCAGGAACATATGCTTGAAAGGAAAAACCTTAGGAGCACAGTGTTTGTCACAGAGACATGACAGTGTCATCACTGTGTAGGATGGACCCTAGTTTTTTGTTTCTCTGAAGGATTAGGTAGTATTTATGGTGGCTGTTTTGCTTAATTTAGGGATCTCATTATTTTAATGTAAAAAAGGTTAAGAAACAGTGATAGAGAGCATGACATTACATATGATCCAGTTTGAGATTGTTCTAATGATAAGTCACAGCTCAGCTCCTTGAGACTGAGCAGAGGTAGCCTTTTGCCTGGCACTTCAGGAAGGAGGAAGAAGAGGTTGCAAATACTTTTGTTCTCCAGGGTGAAACAGTGGGCATTGGCGAAAGACTGAGTACTCATGAATATGACCACTTTGATTTGGTTTTGAGTTCCTGGCAATAGTCAAACCCATTAAAAATGCCTTTTTAATAGACTATTGGTTTTGGTAAAGTTTTGCTTCTGCAACACTTCTTCAAGCTCTTGGAAAATCAGACCTTGCTCTCTAGTCCTATCTGAAGCTGAGCTATCAGTTGAAAAAAAACCCGACAAAATGAGCAACCAAAAAACCACTAAACCAACAACTTCCAGTGAAGTCCTGAACTCAGACTTTCATAATCAAAAGTAGGATTTTGAAAGCTTTCATCACTGGCTGGGCTTTGCTGCAGCTAGAATCAGCTCTCAGAGAAGAATGTGTTGATGGTCAGTTTTCAAGCTCCCAAATGCCTGGTACTCTATTCAGTCACTCGCCAGATGCTAGTGCCTGAGGATTTGTTAAGCTTGCTCTACAGCTTGTGACAGAGCTCTTTGTGTCATTGTCATCAAAACTCCATTGTCTTTCTAGCTCCATGAACCCAAGTCATCTTGCCTTAACTATCTGTCTAGGACAAGAGATGTCTGCTATGAGTGCTGTACCTGGGAGATTCCCAAAGGCTGCCTTCGCAGGTGACAGAGAGGCTATGCTTAAACTTGTTCCAAGGTAGATGCTGCAGATCAGACAGGTACACATGATTACAAGAGTTTCTACAGTGTTACTTGGTAGATGGTTAAAGCAAAGTGAGGTGGATCTTAACTTGAATATTCAGTTTAGCATGTTTCCATTTGCAGACTCCCAGGGTACACTGACTTGTTTTAGCATTTTTTGCTGTTATCTTTTTTTGGCCTTTTTTTTCCCTTTCTCTTGATGTTTTATTTTCTCTGAATAGAGTTTTCTGTCATGCAGTGGGAGACTTAATTTAAAATGTCCTTGGCATTGAGCAAAAACTCCTACCTTGATTTAGTTGCTCTTAAGACACATGACTCCAAATTATCTTTGTTTAAGGTATTAATTAGGAAGAGACTGTAAAAGTTATTTTCAAAGCCTAGTCATTCAAATATAGCAATGGAGATAGAAAATACATTTCAGCTGACAACTGACATGAGCTTTTATTTAACATCTCATTCAAAGGTATTGAATTGGTAAGACCTGCTTAAATGAATCTATTCTACTTTCAGAATAGTGTGGTTTTGTAAAAGAGATTCCTGCTCATTTTGGACTGATATGCCCATGTGATGCCATGGCAAAAGCGTAAAGAGCTCTGTTTATTCATGACTTCATGGGGACTTTCCACAGTGAGTGCAAACCAACAGCACAGGAACACTGCCATAGCTGCCACTGAACTGGAGCCTTGAGGCAGTTTCTTTACAGAGCTTTCCTTTAATAGCTTTGCTCACAAAAAGATGCCTGGTGGTGATGCCTTCCAAGCAGGTTTGGGATACACTGGCAGAGCATGAAAGCATGAAAGAGTCGTATCTCTGCTGCAGATGAATGACCTAGTAGTTTTTAATTTTCCTAAGCAAAAACTGGGGGTCAAAAGTGAGAGGAGCCCAAGGAACAGGCAGACACCATGTTTGCTTTGTGGCTCTGTACAATTAGCTTTTTACTGTGGCATTTCATAAGCGTGACTCAAATAAATAAATAAATGAAGTCAAGACTCACGAGTGTTGCAGGCAGAATGGGAGCTTCAGGCAAACTTAATTAAAGAAGCCCTCCCATTGAGTCACAAGGTACACATAGGACCCTCTTGCTTTCTAAACTTCTCAAAGGGGAGTCTAGGTGCAGCTGCATCCAATCTTGGCCCCAGACTTTGGCAGTGGTTTATGTCTAAAGGATTATATAGGTGTAATTGAACCTTTATAGAACTGTGTCCTGCAAGATTAAGGATGGCAACCTCCACCTCCCCCCGACCCCAAAATAACCAAACCCAAAAAACATATATATATATATATATATGCACATATAATTTTATGTTTATATATATGTGTGTGTATGTCAATATAAAATTATTTATTTAAATTTATTATGATAATTACAATGATTTGACTAAAATATCTTAATCTGGACTATTTACTACATGGTATAGGTAGCTATAACTACTAGTATAGTGGACTATTTCTGAAGCAATACCAAGGCAGTTATATTAAAGCTAGCAAACCCAATTATTAAAAAGAGATTGGTTTTACTCACTGATACTGGTGACCATGGGCAAATCTCTTTCACTCAGCCTTGAGGAGTAACCTTGAGGGGTGTCCCCACTCAAGGGAAGAATCTCCACACACTCTGAGAAAGGGGTACGTTAGAAAATGGACTTCAAAGTGATTGACTGTCAGTCAGTCATATATCTCCAGGCCAACTGTGTCAGCTCAGCATCTTTAGATAAGTTTTAAAGAGTAGCACCTGTTGGTCCCTTTATCAGGTGTTTTATCAGATATTTTCTTCTTCCCCAGAATGTTTCATTTTGGGCTTGATGAGCCAGGCTGGCTTCAGCATTCTTCAACACCAAAATCAGCACACCATCCCATTCTCCATTCATCATTGATAACTTTGCAAATAAAAAAGTTGCAGCTGATTTACCCCCACGCTAGGCAGAGCATCCTGCTACATTGAGAAGCCTAGTCCTTTCTCTCTGATAACCCTCCTGAAAGGGAAACTAAAAAAAAAAATCCAAGATGAAGTTAGGAACAAGAAGTGCTAATACACATTTCTTCTTCAAATTTCAAAGCCCTTTATTAAGGATTACAGGGTAGGCACTTGAGATACAGAGGATTTGACTGTTTTAATAGGGCCATGCAGGAGGACATCTCAGACCTGAGATCAGCACTGTGTACTTCTCTTCTAGTCAGGCCCCCTGTCTGCTATAGATAATCTTTCTGCTTTTTTCACCCTTTTTGGTTTTTTGCTGTAGTTGTAATGGCCTCTGAAGTAGCAAGCGAATGAGATGACATTTTATTAACTCTGCTGCTTATGTTTCAAGAGCTGTATAAAAGTAATGCTTAATGCAGTCATTTGTATCTTGTAGGTGTCCAGCTCTTCCAATTCTTTGAGACATGAATTAAACTTCCTAGCAGTGGAATGCTACACGGTACATGCCCATATTTAGGAGAGCTATGGGGAAGGGAGTTCCTATGAGTAATTCAGGAGAGTGAGGTGACAACAGCTTCTTACAGGTCCCTTTGCTTAGTTGTTGCATGAGGCTGACCTGGGTATGTAGTCAGATAGGGCTGACCCCTAAGTGTTACCTGCACTCCAAGCATTCAAGCCCTGCATGGCTCAAATGCTATAAGCTGGCCACCCGTGATGCATGTAGTCACATCTATTGATTTTGTTGACTGAGGTAACTTGGTGAGCTTTTACTTAATGTCCTTTTAGTGCTTCTTCAGCCCAGAAGCAGGGCTGCATGTTTCACGGAAATAGTGGTTTTGCTAAGTCTATGAAACACTCACAGTAGAACAGAACTTGCCTGTGAAAGTACTGCTATGAGTGAAAGAGTGACAGAAGAAAATAGCTCAGTTTGTCTCTAAAACCCAGGGCTGATACTTCGGGATTCAGAGTCAGCAGAAAAAAACCATCACATGAAGCTGTGTTTGATAACTGCAAACCAAACACGACTGATGGAGAAAAAATTGAGAAGTAATGTAACACTGGACCTCCCTACTGCTTTTTGACATTGACTTTTGGCAGTGAGCCATGCTCAATGCAAAGCACTGGGGAGTATGAGTGGTTTAAATTTTTGATGCTTAGGACAGAAAATCTATTTGCTTGAAATGGAAAACAGAGCTCCCTGTAAGAGGGATTGTGTGTCATCACTGCCACATAAAATAATTTTGCCTTGATAATTATAATTTTCTATCTAGGAGTCAGACCTGACACTTGAAAATATCTGCTTTTTACTGTCTTGCGGTCAGGTTTTTGCTAGACCCATGGGAAGTTTGAAGTAAGTGAAAAATTGATAGAGGAGAGGAGCTGCAGACTGAAAAAAAAAAGATTCTTAAACCCTGGTATATTGTATGTACCTGCCAGCCAAGAAATTTGTCCTGGGAGGATACTTTAACTTGTGTTATTCTCTCTCTGTGTGTGACTACTACTCCTCCCAGGACCCTACAGGTAACCTTGAGTGGAGCACAGTGGGGCTCTGACCATGTTGTTATATGCAGATGTACCATCTCAGGACACCACTCAGCAACTGAGGTTCTACTTGATAAGATTCTGAATTAAAAGACAGTTAAAGGTGCTCCCAGTAGCTGAGTATTTGTGATCTGAAGTGGGAAATGCTTCTCCACACATATTTACAGATGGTGAGCATTAGAGAGTGATTTGTGAAAGAACTGAGAATTGAACCTGTGTCTCTGGAGGTTTGATTAAAGGTCTTGTTTGCAATACTGTTCTTCCTCCCCTTAGGACCTCTAGATGTTCATGGTCTTTCTTGGATGTTAGATTTTTTGAGTCAGTACTTCTGCAGACACTTTCAATAGTCCACAAAGTCTCCATTTTGAAGTGACACTGCATCCAAAATGGTCTGTAGGGTTTGTGGGAAGGTAATGACTCTTGAAAAATTTGTCTGTATTGGCCCTCTGGCTTTTCCAGCTGGAGATGGGGAAAGAAATTGAAGGAAGGGGGAAGCAGTAGGTCTGTGCCTTTATAAAAAACAGAGTCCTGCTAATGTCTCCCTAGTTTGTGATTGTTGTGTTCTGTAATTATTGTAGAACAGTTGATTGTAAAGATGTTGAGAGCTCATTGAGAAAAGTACTTGAAAGGTGAAGAGAATATGAATCACACTCAGTGAATCCTCACACAAGACAGATGACCTTCACATGCTACTTAACTAGGGTCTGTCTAGACCTCCACTCTTGGGGTTCTCAGATTTAGTGAATGGTCAGTCTGACTGTCTCAGTGAATCTGCAATCCAACCCCATTCAACCCCAGTATAGAAATTTACTATATTTTTTATTTTACTGTCTGCTGTTTATCATTAAACAAAGCACATACTCATCAGAAAAAGTGAGCCAGAGCTGTCGTATTCTTGGAGGATGGCTAATGAGAATGGAGTTTTTAATTACAGTGGATCATTACCACATGTAAACTGACCATCTGTTAAAGGAGAGTGCTTGCGAAGGAGAGAAAAAGGACATAGTGTGTACCTTTCAGTGAGGATGCTGCTCAGTGATAAAACAGCACTAGATGTTAGCCAGGAGGACTATGGAAGTTTCATCCTGTTGCTCTTGGTTGCTGAGTTGTCCTTGTGAAAGGAAGTTTCCATTTGTGTGCTTCCAAATAGTGAGGTTTTCCAAGCTGACCAAAGTTCTCATGGGGAAGCCTGGTATTTTGTAAAGCTCCTGCAGTCTTGCCACTTCGATGACCATTTTGTAAGTGGTTCTTAGACCAGGGTGTAGGACTTACCTTGCTTCTTTTCACTCCATGGGAGTGAATGCAATTGATGTCATAGGAAAGAAGACTTCAGAAGTCATGAATTCTCAAAGCAGGTGCACTGGGTTTTGTGCAATGAATTTCACAGACAATGTAGCGTGAGGCTGTCATGCACCCGTGTAGCCTTCAAAAGGGATGAGGATTGCAGAAGTGAAGAGTGAATGCTCAGCAAGCATTCTGGCTAGAAAGCAATCAAAAAATGTACATAGCCATAATTTTAATAAAGTATTTGCTAGCATTATCGTTAGTGTTTTTATGAAATAAAATTAAATTGTCAGATTATTTTAATGATGGTTGCAAATAGCAACATGGTTGTGTGTGTACGTGAAGATTCTGTGTGCAGTGATATGCTCGTTATAAGATGTTGCTGTCAGAGAAGTTAGCCCTTTTTTCTAACTCAGCGGTGATGGAAGGTGAAACAGCTTCGTCTGTTGCCCTTCCTTACTGAAATAACAGCATTTCTCTGAGAATGCTGATTCTTCATGCCTGGCATCATGCTGTATAGAATCTCTTCTTCACTTCACTAACTGTTGTTAATGAACCCATGCAGTTAGCCTGTTCTCTGAAAAGTCCATGACCATTCCCTGTCTTACCTTCCTCCCCTTTTTCAAGCCATACATAAGGGTAAGTCATGCTAAGCTGACCTGTATTGTAAGTAACTTGTCTGTGTTTTGCATTTCAATGCAGTTTTCTATTGAATTTGTTTCTTGTGGCTGAGATATTTAAAATTAATTATGTGAACCCTTTTTTGTTCAGATTAATAATATGGTAGGAATCTATCATATTCCTGTTTACTGAATGTCTTCAGCTATGCTCTTTGCTAACTCCAACTGGAACTGTTGTACCAAGACCTTTCTTGATCCATTTAGGGCTGATACCTGTTGATGCTAAAGAAAATTACAGAAAACTTCTATGCATCTAAGCAATTAAGCAGTGTTATTTTTGGGGGGGAAAACAACTTTCCTTTATGAGCTCTGATCTCATACTTACTGAAGCAAGAGGTTTGATTGCCCACATCTTAGGATATAGAGCTGCACATTAATGTATTTTATTATCTTTTTCTGAATTTGTGCACATCATCCTAACTGATCTAAAGGACAAGCAGGGCTTTTTAATTTCCAGTTTGCATATTCTGTTCAGTCTTCTAATTGCCAAAAGTAATATTAAATACTCTAGAGAGAAGGTCATTTATCAGGAAGGGGAGTTTTGGGGCTGCTGAAGAATTAGGTTATCTTTACATTATGAAACCACAGTGTCAGAATTAGGTCACTGTTTCCTTTAATGTCTCTATGTAACTGGCTGAAAAATCTACAGAAAAACTAAGATAGCTAAGGGTGTGTTTTTGATGAACTAGGGAAGAGCACTTGGTTTTCTGGGTTGATGAATTGATGCTGGAAGTCATTCAGGTGGATCATTAAAGACATGTTTCTCTAATCTGTGTAAAAATGATGCCTCAGATAGTGTTTGGGGGCCATCTAGCAGATGATGGGTTTATTTCCTTTGGATGAGAGGCAAAACAGCCTTCCTGGCCACTTTTCAGAAGTGTTGGAGTGCTAATCCTGGCCTCCTAGCCAAGACCAGCTTGGGTAATTATGCTATGCCTTCTTAAATTCCACATCATGTCTGAGTGGGAAGACTGTTCTTCAACTCACATCTCAAACATGGTATCACAGGTACTTTTCCTCTTGTGCCTTGTGCTGATAAATGTGGATCGTATAGTGCTGCTGCTATTGCTTTTGGCACTATTATTATTGTTCTCTTATTACTGTGTGAGATTTGTAGAAAGAGATGTTACCTTTATTTGACCAAATAGCATCCCTAGAGAGAAAAAGCCCTAATATAAGTGTCAGAACAACATCTAGAGACTAGTGGAGACCTGGGCCTGGTTGTGCAAGGTGTTGTGTAAATGCAGAGTTACAGGCAGGGGTCTTTTTTGGGAGCTTACACACGTGGAAAAATGAGGCAGGTAAAGGGATAAAAACATGCAAACAGAGGGATTGATGTGGTGACGTTTGCTGGTGAAACATGAGTGGAATTAATTCTGGAGGTGGTGAGTTAATTCACAAGATATAAAAAGGGAGAAGAAATGTAGGAGAGATGGGACAATGAGCTAGTCTAAAGAAGATAGGGAAACTGGTAGAGCAGAGCTGAGATTAGCAAATTGTACAAGCTGGTGTTGAAGTGAGTGGCTGATTGGAACAATGGAAGTTTCCAGGCGGAACTCGATGTGATCATCAGTACTGTTTTGCTTAGTGTGGAACAAGATGGGATTCATAATCTTTGCTTTGTCTCTGGTCAAAGTTTCTGGTGCCTGGTTCTGTAAGGCTTGGGGTGAGCCTGGGTGTCTATGGTTGGGCGTCTATAGCTACAAAAGTGGGAATAGTACTTTGTTCCAGAGCTTAGGTTTAAGTGCATTGGGGAATACAGATAGTCCCACCTTGGCCTCTTCATTCATTTCCCACTGTTCACTACTGTGTGAATCATATGGGGTGGAAGGTGCTGAGATGGATCATCTCACGTAATTGGACATTTCTATGGTCAGTGCAGCTACTTTGCCACTAATGAAAACAGTACAGAGCTTTTTAGGCAGCTTAGGTGGGCCAGCTTTTTGTGCTTTGTCCTCTGTCTTTGAAAGGGAAGATAAGGGGGCTTCAGATTAGTGTTGATACTTTGAGGGGAATATCCTCTGATTGGAAAAGTCCTAAGATGAGAACCGTGGACTGTTCTTCAAACCATCTGCTTGCAAAATGGCTCTTTTCCAGCTACTATGGAGGTCTCTCTATTTGTTTGTGATACTGGGGAACACTTGCCATAAACACATCTGCTGTTTATGTTAGTGTCCTAGAGTAGAGCTATTTTTTACGATGCTAGATTATGTAAAAATTATCCCTGCAAAAGTGGATTTTTTGTTCAGTTATTCCCTCCATGATTTGCTGACTGCTTGTCTTTGAGCTACCAAAAATAAAAAGCAAAGTGTTTTGTCATTTTGTGCAAACTACAGAAACTGGCCTGCCAATGGCCCAGCAGTGAGGTAGGTGTAGGGTCTCTCCCCCACTGGTTTCTCATGGCCCCCATACCTAATGTGAGTACAAGTAGCATTTGAAATAGCCTGGCCTGAGGAACAGAATAATTCTTTACTTTCTGCAGTACCTGTGCTGAATTAGCACATTTTTCTTAGTGCTCTTTTTTTCATCAAAACCAGAGTGCTGACAAAATGCACAGGTCTACATTTATTTTTTGACTGCTGAGTGGAAGTAAGTTTTATGTTTTATTTAACTGTGTTCTTGCAGAGATGAGCCATCCTAGCAGATGATGAGTTTATTTCCTTCGGATGAGAGGCAAACCAGCATATTTTCACTGCTTCAGCTACTCAGGCTCTCATTTTGTTTTTCCTTTTATTATTCTTGTCCTCAGTTCTGAATCCTTAGTTACCCCGGTACTGAACAGCTGAACATGATCACCCAAGAGAACAACTTTCCATTTGTTTGTGTTCTGCGAATGTTGGATTTTAAACTTTTAGAAGGATATATTATGTTGTAATCTTGTAATATTCAGTGAGCAGAGATGCAGGGAATGCAAAAAGAAGAGGAGAGATGAGTTCCTATAAACAGGGGAGTTTGGTTGGTTTCTGTTTGAAACTGCTCATAGTGTTCTAACTAAATTAAGCAGTGAAAAGTCTCTCAAAGTTATGGAAAAAAAATGCAAGTTCTATTAAACCCTTGAAGTAATGAATTCTTATTTTGTGCTGTTTGTTTCATCAGCATTAGTGTGATTTTGTTTTGCTCTTGGGCCTTCTTGTTCCAAAATAAACTCCTTCTCTTTGTGTAGTACTTTATTTTTATTAGGAAATGTGTGTGCTAGCACTGTATGGGTAAATAAGAGACATCTCATGATGTTACCTTTTAGGGCTGGATTAAAACTTCATTTGAAACCACTAATGGGAGGACTTCACCAGCAAATGATAAAATAATGCAGGAGTTAGAAATGGAAAGATTTAAATATTGCCAAATGTTGGGACTTGAAATCTTCAGTTAAGGTCTTGATCCCAGAGTAATGTGATTATAAAAATACTAGCTGAAAAGCAACCAAACCAAAGTGCTTGACAGAGCTTTAGGCCTGGCAGATTTTGAAAAAAATTGGGAAAAAGGAGCAAAAACTATAGGGAGAAAACTAAAGACAGAAAAAGAACCCAGAATATATTAATAAAAAATAATTGTGGGTTTGGTTTTTTGTTGGATGGTTGTTGTTTTTTATTTCTGTTCTGGGTTTTTTCCCTTTTTTTTTTTTTTTTTTCCAGTGGTTGGATGGTTTTTAGGTTCTTAAGTACAAGTTTTAGAGGCACCTGACTATTAATTTTTACTGTAAACAGAGGGTGTAAAGGGTAAAAGATGAAAGCAAGTGGTTGGGCCATTGTAGTAACAGGAATTGACAGGATGTTGGAAGTGAAAGAGGCTTCTCTTATGATAACAACTAGACTTCTAAGTCCTTGCATTGACTGATTGTGCTCAACTTCTTGTATTTTCAGGGAGCTGAGTGATGATTCAGCACTTTGCTGTCTTCTGTTCAAATTGATTCATTTATCGAGAGAGCTGAACAGGGTGTTCAGAGTGAGGGAGTTAATACAAAAAAAACAAATTAAGAACTCTAGAGGTCAATAAAATGTTCCTGCTTGTAATGGTGAGGAGCAAGTTTTAGCTGTGGAGGAGACAGCAAGGCAATATACTCCAGATTTTATCAAGTAACTGCAGCACTCTCTTGAAATGCTTCCTAGCTCTTTTTAGTTGTTCTATGAATTGAAATTGCAGTGTCTGTTTCATGTGGAGGTTTTGGGGGCAAGAGTTCTGTCTGTCATGCATTTGCCTCTCATGGGTGCTATTCCATGCAGTAATGCCAGTGAAGCAGTACTTGTTCTTTCCTTCTCCACATACAGCAAAATTTCTTACAGAAACCTAAAAGAGTCTGGTTTTGTTTTTTAAACAAACCATTGCCTGTGCTGTGTTACTTTTGAAATCTGTTTCACAAAGAAGCAAACGCTTAGTCAGCACCTTTCATGCTGACTAGGAAAATACCAGGGAATAGAGATGTATAGAGTAGAGAATAGCAGAGATGTATAGAATAGATAATGTATAGAGATTGGTGATGTATAGAATGGAGAATACCAGGTGTAGTGCTTGTCTGTCATACATGTTAGCAGCATATTGAAAGTCTCTAAACAGAGATTAAATTTTGAATATGTTCATGCAGTTGGTTATCTGTTCAGCTGTATCATAAGGTGCTTTGATGCTGTCTCCAGTTGTGTGCACCTTTGAAAATACCTGAATTAAAAGGGAGATACAATTTGTTGCAAGCCAGAGCTGCTCACTGTGTACTTTACTAAATAAGATGTGCCTGCTACTGCTCTCTCTGGAAGACTTTCTATTATTAGGAAAGAACTCAGTTGCCCAGTATCTAAAGCATATCCTTGAGGACAGCTACTCTGTAGCTCTGAAATACTTCAAGATTGGCCACTGCCTGGGATTTAATCATGCAGCCAGAAGTGAGCTGCTGGCTGATCCAGTCCCTGCCTGCTCGTTCATTTGGGGAGCTGGTGAATCTGACATCTGGAACTTATGGGGTGTATCTATATGCAAAGCCAAGCCCTTTGTGTGTTAGAGAAGTGGGCGCTGGAAAGCTGCTGTTTTTCTCATGGTTTTGCTCGGTACTGGTATGATAAATTCAGAAACTGCCATTTTGCTGCTTGTTCGGTTATGACTGGTTATTCTGCAGCAAGGGGTGTCTCAAAGCTGGTGGTGAAGCAGAGGAAGAATGAACTTTTCCCTGAATGCTGTAAGAAGGGTTTCTTAGAGAATTTTCTCTCATTTATGACTTCTGTCATATATGTCCAGAGAAGAGGTTTCTAATCAGAGCATTTGTAAGAACCACCGTGTAACCCCTCCTGTATCTGATGTATGCACAGAGAGGAGTCAAAGTCATGTATGTTGCTGAAATTTGGAAGTGTGATCGTCCTTCAGCCAACATTTCACAGGGCCAAATTAATGTTTCCTGGTATTTAAACAACCCGAGAGGAGGACAAGCTTTTAGAAGATTTCAGAAAGAACTGACTTGAGTCAGCCTTTTATCTGTCGTGAGTGCTCGTGTGCAAGAGTTTGGAAAACATTTGAGTAAGGTGGTGTTGCTAGAGGAATAGGCTGAGCTAATTTTTTTATCTCCTTGAAATGGCAATTTCTTTCTGTTCTTCTATGTTGGAGCTTCCAGTATCAGAAAAAAAGTTAACTGTCTGCTAGTCTTAGTGTAAGCAGGTTTTTAGCTGCAGAACAGAGGAGTTTGAGTTCTGTCAAGCAAGCTTCCTACAGTTGTACATCCCACCCTGATGCTGTTCCAGAGACAACTGACTGAGGTCATCTCTGTGCTTGGTCATCCCCTAATGTTGCTGATTAGATCTTAGAAAAGCTGCCAGTTGCTGTGGGCAATGTGGGGACTGGAAAGGGCAGACAGGTCCTTTTCTGTCAACTGGTAATTTTTTCAATCTGTTTCAAACTGTTGACCTAGATAAGGTGAAAGAAGGAATATCCCTTGACCAGCCTGTCATCCCATCTGGCTCCTTCCCATCCATCTACATTTGCATTTATTGTTCAGATGCTGAAAGATTGGATGGTGCCTTGCTTTAATGCCTGCATGCACTAAATGGTTAAAGCAAAAAACATTTATTAAGTGACTTTCTTAAAAACCTCATTTAAACTTAGATGAAACTTGTCTCCCCAAGTTATTACTGAATTTCTGGTATCCTGTTAATACATTTTTCTTTTAAAGGAACATTAGTAGTGATATATGAGCTGGGTAGTGGAATGGTAGGAACTCAGGTATTCTGAAGTATTGTACAGTGACCTGGAATAGCTGCTTGGCTCAGTGAAGGGTTTGGGAGTATTTTTGTTTTTAATGCCTCTGTTGCCAGTGAGTTTGCAATTTTCCAGCAAGCATTTTAGAAGTAGACTAGTCAAAGTTTCCTACCTGGAGCCAGTAATTTAGCTAGATTAAAAAAGATGAGACTAGCATTATGAAAAGGCTTACAGCAATTCTTGATAGTGCTTGCTGACTCTGTGTTTGTGTGTGCACATGTGTGGGTGTATGCTTACAGAACAAATAAAAAGAAAGACAGGGAGGAATTGCTCAGATGTCATGTGAGCTTCCCAATGAACACCTGCTTTGGCTTTCCTGTACCTCTCTGCCAGCTTTGTCACTTTGGTAAGCTTTGGTAGAACACAGTAAGTCATTGCAGTGGTCATTAGAAATGAAGACAAAGAAAACAGCCCTTGCCTCCTAAAGACTGTATTTTAAAATTTTGATCAAATGCAATAGATTATGCTCAGATAAAAAGAGAAATTAAGGGAAAGTAGCAGGTTCACTGGTGTGTATTAAGTACTTAGTGCTTTAAGTTTTGTTTAGTGACAGTTAATCTAACTGGGGGCAGTTGGTTGCTATTTTTTGTGAGAGCCTTTAAAAGAAGATCAGGCATCTCTCTTTACAATTTTAAGTGTTGAATTGATGTCATGCAATGTGGTTGACAGAAAAAAGCAAATAGTGTTTGGAAGATAAAGGTATCAGTGAATGCTTAGGTGAATTATACATGTTAAAAACATGATAAAGGAGTTTTTACAGTAGAAGAACAGAGATGGTGAGTTTTGTAGGGATGTGTTGCCTACTGAAAGTGTGGAATGATGTGAAGGTACCTTATATAATAAATATGCTACTGTGTGGCTGCTGAGCTGCAGTGGCATTGCTTCTCACAGAAGCAATTTTTTACAAAGAAAAAAATCACAGAATCCATCATCCAGTACTGAGTGGTAGACGCATCATCCTTGCTTTTATGTTGAGAGTTGTTTCATTTGTCTGTGTTGACACATCAATTACTTCTACATTTAGAGTTAGGATCTAATTAATTGGAAAATTAAGTGCCTTGCAGTCATTGCCTGGTTAGAGTGCAGCAACAACATCTTCTTTCTCTGGTACTGACACTCAGAGGAAATTTGCTTCCCCCAACCCCCCAATTTTTATTTTCTTTTTTTTCTTTTTCTTTATTTTTTTTTTTTTTTTTTTTTTTTTTTTTAAAGTAGGATTTTGGCATCTGCATTTCTTGAGGACAACTTCTGTCCATCTGCTGGGACCATTGAAGAAAATATTTCCTCTCTTTCCAGTATATCTGATACACTTCAGAACTCCCCTTTTGGGAATTAAAAAGCAGCTCCATGTATTCTTACCACTGAGCAGGGGCTTGGCTGAGTGGCTCCATATGCCTCTGCCCATGGCTATGTGTTAGCCACATGTTTGAGAGCACCACAGCACCTCTGAGAACTTTCCATGTCTGTGGAGTGTCCAGGCAGATCCAGTGCAGTGCTTGGGTTATCTTCAGCTGCGTACCTCACGGAAAGAGAATTGATGACACCTCTGTTATGGATAAGGCAAAAATCAGGGAGCTAGCACATCTCTTAGAACCACGGTGTCATGTTGGAAGCTGACAGGATTAAAAATAAGCCTTTCATTTTGTGCTGGACACATTTGCTCAGGTATGGATGACAGGGTGTCAGAACCTAATTTTAATGTGAGTCTTTTTCTGACTTTATTGTCTGTTTCTTAGATACATGCTATTGTGGGCACCACAGGTTTAACAATAAAATCTCTCTAGTCTTCTGGTCAAGAAACTACTAAATATAATGAATTTTTGTACTTTCATTGGCCTGACAGTGTACTGGAGGCTTGATCTGTGCAGTTATGTAGGGTTTTGTTACATTACACAGAGAGATTAATCTAATTAAATCTTAGATCAAGTAATTATCACTTGCTTGTTCAACATCCTGCTCTTCTATCATTTTTTCATGGCACAGTGGTTAGAGATTTTAACACCATTTCCACTGTAAGGCTGGATGTGAAAGGCTTGTAATGTCAAGCAAATGGCTTTCTTGTGTCTGCACTTCTTAACCTTGCAGAAGGAAGAACCTGCAAGTCATCTTCAGTTCTGTGTGTATGGACTAACCATGAGGGACACAGCAATAAAGCAACCGCCATTCAGCGATTCTCCTTCTATGCCATGTGAATGACCTAAAGCACAATGTAATGGGTGCTAAAATCCACAGGTTTAATATATGGAAATCTAAAGACAGATCTCCACACTTGTTCTCTATTAATTTGCTCGTGTTTGGCTCAAACAGTGACTTTAACAGTTTGATTTATAGTGCTGATGTTTTGCTTACAAATTGGAGACGTTACTGCACTAAGTCTGCATTTAAAATCAATGCAGAGTAATTGCAGTGTGCTCATAGTTTAAAGACATTAACAAGAGAAATGTGCTATAGCAGCAATACTTGGCACAAACACAAGCTATTAAAGCTAAATTCCATGTCCATTTCCAAGCTAATTTGAACAAATTTTTACAGTATAGTTCTTAGACTTTTAAAGCTTGTTACTATGGGAAAAGGGATGAAAAACATCAGGCTGAGCTATCTTGATTAACAATATTGCAAAAGCATTCTGGTTAGGACCCATATGCTGTTTATCTGTCCTCCAGATGCAGTATTTCAGATGTCTCTCTCCAAGTCACTGCTGCCCCGCCTTTTTTTTTAAAGTATAAAATCTTTGGTCATGTTGACACTCCTTAGGATGTTATGTTTTGTATTCTATGGTAACATCACCATTTGGCCCCATCTTGCTCCTATTAGCCATTTTAACAACTCTGCTGTGGAGAAATATGATCAGTTGTATTTGGTATACATACATCAACATATTTCTAAACTCTCCTGACAATTGGCATGTTGCCTGCTAACAAAGTGAGGTGCTCAGTCTAATGGACAGTTTTCCACTATAGAGATGTGGGGGTTTTTATTTGCCTAGTTTATTTGCTTAGGAGAAGGTTTATGGCACAAGCAATAGGAACGTGCTGTTACATCTCTTTCTTTGAAGGTGCTTATGGGTCTTCTTTAGGTAGACTAATAATCAGTGGTAACTGCCGATCCACAGAAGTAGTGGAAGGCCTCTGGAGGGGCTGCTGAAGGATTGGAGATGGCCCCTGAATTGCACTGTTGCATTCTATCTGGCAAGACTTAATGCTGGCTGAGACCCTATAAGTATTTATACTCCTGGTAGGAAAGAAGCAAATGGATTTTCACTTGTAATCTCCTGCCAGGTATCAATTAAAGTATAAGAAATGTGCACAAGAGTTGTCATGAAAGCACTGAACTAGTCTGTAGCTTAGACAAAAGGTTGTATGTTCTTCAGCTGATGTCATAGTATGGCCTGATGTTCTCTGATGCATGACAGACAAATAGTGACAGCTGTCACAAAGCATTTAATTTTAGGTTTGGCCTGATTCCAAAATCAATTTGTCCAGCTATGTTTCTACACACCTCCACTTAGCAAAAATGTACAAAATGGAAGTTACTTTATAGCTCTGTGAGGTAATTGCTCAGTTTGGCTGTACAGAAGTGTGTCTGTGTGTGTGTCTGTGTGTGTGTCTGTGTGTGTGTCTGTGTTACGACTTCAATGTCAGATTGAAGTTATGGTGCACAACAACTCAAATTATTTTGTTAGAAAGGTAAAGGAATATTCTCTCTAGATAGATAGGAAGTTAATAGTATGAATGTCAAATATATAAACTTAGAGCTAAGTGAGTATGTCAGTAGTTTACTACTTTTTTTCACTGCTTGAATTTCTTTTGCTCTTTTGTCTCATTCAGTTGGAGAGGAAAAGACCTTGATTATTACTCCTAGTATTGATTAATGTTAGGAACTGTAGAGATGCCATTAATGTCGTAGGTTAACGCTTGAGGCAAAAATAAAAAGGTTCTGTCTTGATCTGAGTAAAAAATTTCCATTAATGGTATTGCACTCTTCATGTAATTGCTAATTTTCTTGCAGCATTTTTTCTTGGTTCTGATATCCTGAAAAGGTGCTTCGAAATTCAGGTGACAGTAACTTCACACACACATTAATAACAACATTTTCCTACCACTTTACACTTCCACAGAGCCTTTCATCATGGTGCTGTGACATGTTTACTGTAAGAATATTTGGATTTAGTGACTTCCATTGCCTGAGAATTACAAGCACTGTACTAGTAAGAAAAATGGGAATTGCTATGATGTGGCCAGGGTCACACAGCAAGTTGCTGGACATTAAATATCAGCACCAATGCTGGGTGCAAGTGTTAAGACTTAGTGGTAGACTTAAGAACTAAAGTAAGAAGCTGAGGATGGAGGTATTGACTTGAAGCTAACCTACTTTAGGCCTTATTATCCTGCTGAAGTTATCATACATTTAATATATTTTACACTTGAGAAAACTGAAGGGCTTTAATAAAGAAATACAATGAGACTGTCATTGTGGAAGGGAAAGATGAAGGATATAAACAAGTTCATGGGAGTATGTAGTGGGTGCAGGAAGGAACTGTAACACTCAATGTCTACATCAAAATATGGCATCATTCTGTTTTGCAGCCTTTAAAGTTTTGCTGGGGAGTGCTAATAAAATGGTAGTAGTGATCCACTGGTGCATCAAAAGGATGTGTGGAGTATCATAAGAAATTAATGAAAGAGACACATTCTTTAATTAAAGGGTGCAAGTAGGGGAAAGAAAGCACTTCTATCTTTTACATGAGTTTGTATATGTAAGAAAGGTGGCCAAAAAAAGGTCTGCAAAGACAGGATCTCTCACTGTTGGCATCTCTTGTTGTGCTCAAATGAATATTTAAAAAACCTGAAATGTCTAGTGCCCGTGAACATTTCTTCACAGATGATGATGAGAAAAAAGGAATGGGTCCAGGATGCTCAGTTCTCCAGAGGAATGCAGTAGGTCTTCCATCTGTTGCAAGGACAGAGGCTGAAGGTGACACTGAAGTGATAAATATGGGTGAAAACTCTCATCTTGTTCTAACAGTGTGGAAAAGGGTCAGAGGAAGAGAAAAGAAGATCCTTTATGGCTGGCATCTGTTCTAGATGCTTACCAAAGGGGAAGATGAGGGTTAAGAGTTGCTAGAGGAAGTACATAGTTGGAATGAATGATCTGGGGACCCTTGGGGTGCTTTAAGCAATCCAGAGACCTTTAGTGGGAAAATATGTACTGAAGCAAATTGAAAGGATTTTAGTGAAAAACAATTTCTTGTCGCACCAGATTGTAGAATCTTATATCACACTATGGTGGGCTGAGCTGATCTCACAATCTATGCTGGAGTTGGGCATGAAGCCTCAACTGGGTAATCCTGAAGGGAGGCTGTTTACTGTAGGATTTGATGCTGGGAATTAGCAGATGCTGCTCTGTGTTCCCATTCAGAAATAGTTAAATATGCTGTACTGCAGTAAGGCTCAAGGTCCTGATGGGAAGTTTGCTGGAATGATGTGTTTTCCTTAGAGCTGCCATATTTTCAAGTGAAATTATTTTTGTCACCTCTGTAAAAGTCCTTTTTTGACCTGTCTAGTTTTCATTCAGGAGGTTTATGTATGTTCCTTTAAGCCTTCTCTGGCAGAAGAAAGAGCCAGAGAATAGTACTAGGTTCTAATCTCAGTGCTACCATTAGTTACATGTGCTGTCTCAATAACAGATGTTTGAATTGCGCTGCTGATTTATGATGTACTAGGAAGGGCTGGCTGGTCAGCTTAATGCTTGGTTACATTACTGTCAAGGGTGTGAAAAGATCACACACTGACTGTACTATGATGTAGCTCCTGCATAAGCTGATTTCTGTCAGATATGAAATGAAGGTATCCTCATGATTTTCTGCCATTATGAATTATAATTTTTTCTGAGATGGTCTGTCTGATGGGGAAAGGGGGAGACATTCAGCTACTGTTTGTATCTGTGTCTTCCCCAGGACAGCCTGATCTGTGTCATCCCCAGCTTGTGCTGCTTCAAACTCCTTGTATGCCTCTAATCATTAAAAAAGAAGCAGTGCACCTGAGAGGTGCTGCTTGCAGCTAGTTCTGAAAGCTCACAGATTATTAAATGACACTGATTTCTTCATCCTCCAAGTTATATGGACATTTGTTTCTGCAGTCCTTCCGTTGGCAGATTTGGTATGGATGGGGTGAGCCCACTTCAGGCACTTTCTCAGGCTTGATGACGGGATAAGAACTCAGGACAGAAAAAATCCAGTAGACTTGCTCAGGCAGCCAATGTGTGATATGTGTATGGTGCTGAAAGGCTTGTTGAACACACATCCATAGGCCTGCCCTCCACTTGTGTAAGCCATAAAACACTCAGGTGGATTGAATCCAACTAAAAGTCTTTTTTGCAAATGATGAAAAATATTAAAATGCCATCACAAGTTTCATGAAAGTACTAGACTTCTAGGTCTGTACAGTAGTATGGATGTTGTTATTCAGAAATGACCATGTGCTCCATTTGAATGGATAGTCCAACAGTGTAAGCAAATTGATCCCATGGATTCTAGAATTCCTGCTTCAAGGAAGAACTCCTTTCTAAGTCTAAATCTGTGGTTCAGTTTACTTGGCTTTCATAGTCAATTTGCACCCCTAAGCTTCCTAGTAGTTTCTCGGTGCTAGGAGCACTACAAATCCAGGAAGTTCATGTTTTATATTCCCAAAGAAACAGGATGCCCATCAAAACCAAGCTATAAATACTCTTGCTTACCAATGTCATTCCTAATGTTATCAGGCTGTTTGTGGTGGAGGAATTTCTAGTGCAAACATTGTTTTTTCCTAGTGGTCTAGGATGAAAATCAGGATAGATTAGCATTATGGTACTTTGAAGGTCAGAGGATACAAGCAAGCAATGTTTTGTAGGAAAATATATTCCTTTTATTATAATTGATTCCCCACCCACATCCCCTCAAAAAAAAAAAAAAAAAAAAAAAGGTAAAAAAAAAAAAAAGAGATGATTTCAGGCATTCAACTTCTTTGTTACATTTGAATGCCTCTCATCCCTACGTTTCTTCAAATCCCCCATAGATTTCATTAGGAAGCAGTTAGGTTTGACATACACCCATCCTGGATTTGAAGCTGATGAAAATTGATCATTCAGGGCAAGAACTCTAACAAACTCCTGAATTGTAGACTGATGTCATCTCTGCTCCTAAATGCTATAAACTCAGTATGAGCTGCTGCAGAATTATTTCTGCATGATGAAAATAGTCTCTCTTCCTCAGTTCTGTCAGAGTCACCAACCACTGGCAGCAGTAGGGATAGTGGGACAATTATCATATAAGTATTTTGCTAAGAATATTAGGGATAAATGCATACTAATGTATTTGTGATGGCATGACACAGAAAATCTTAGCATTCTTCACATTTTATGGTTATTTCAGTCAAAGGTAATAATTTTGCTTCAAGCTTGAGAGCTAAAGGTTATGTTACTGTTTCTCATTGACTTCTGCTCAGCCAAAAGAGCATGAGAGAAAGGACAAGCACAGGAGCCAATCTGTAATTTGCGGAGATTTCTGGTCTGATTATTGTTATTTCATAGCTGTTCAATGGTTGTTTCAGACTTTCAGACTGACCTTCAGCAGTGCACACCATTCTTTTGTATATCTGTTATTCAGCTCGCACCTGGAGATAATTATGCTTATTTTGCAAGGGTATTTCCTGGGAAAATTCATTGCTACCTATAGAATGCCTTAGTAACCCAGTGAGGGAGCCATATAAGTATCTGTATAGATAAATAAATGCAAATTATACTACCTACAAATGAGGTTACCTGGATACTCACAACAGATATCTCATTGTAACATCTTTAAAGTCTCAGCATGCATTAAAGTAAGTGGTAAGTGTGCTGTAAGATACAGTGTGATGTATGCACTTCTAATATTAAGTATCAAGGATTTTACTTTCTGTGATGTTAGGGATTTATGCCATAGGAAGTGAAAGTAAAGGATTTGTACAACAGTCACAAATTTCTTATAGGTTTTACTAGCATACACTCAAATTGCATATTTACCCCTGGGGGCAGGGGAAGGAAGCAAAAGAATGAGGTAATACTTGCTCTCTCTTACTGGCTCTTGAACAATAAATATAGTTCAAGAAGGGAGTTGAACTATATAGTTGCAGAAGGGAGAACTCAATTCACTTGAATTCCAACTGCCCAGAATATGTATAGGGTCCAAATGGCCCACACTTGTCTGAGCTTAGTAGACTACTAACATTATTTAAAAATAAGCCACATAGAGCTGTCCAAAATTTCTTCTGAAAGCCTCTGGAAGTAAGTGAAGCTTTTGCACAATTTTAGTACTCCATCGAGTAGAACTGGTCAACTGAATTCTGTTCCAGTAGCTGCAGAATTTTGCTAGAAGACCCAGTGCTCATTTTCAGGTTATTTTGTGTGCTTATTGGCAACTTCTTAGAAATAACAGAAGAATAAATACTGCTGAACAGAAATTCGAGTCTTGGGTAATGATAAAGCTGTGGCATACTTCAGGTCCTGCAAGTGCTGTTTCTAATAAAACAGATGTCTTTAGTGAATTGCTTAACCATCAAATAAGTGGTCGGTTTCTCCTGCAAAGGTGCTGAGATTGTAATCTGATTGTATACTGATTGTAAAAGATGTACTGAGTGTTTAACACCTAACTTATTTTCATTGTCCTGTGCCAAGCAAGAAAAAATTTGGACTGTTCTAAAGTTGCTGTTATAAATTAGTTGAGACTGTTTAGCTTTCATGGTTTGAAACAGCTTTGTGTTATTTTGTGGATTAGTATGCAAGTACACAATTGAAGTACACAAACTAGAGCTTCTTTGATGGAGAAAACTCTCTGAATCATAGGCAAAAGATGCAGTAATAAGTGCTCCTGTGGACTTCAGAAATGTCATACCTTTTATATTTATCATCTTAAAATTTGTTCCTGCGACATCTTTCTTACTGCCTGGGAAGAGAAAGTTTTGGGTCACATTTAGATGCATTTGGTTTCCTTTGGAAGTAACGGTACCAAAGCTGGCACAAAATCTTATGTTTTACTGGTATCTTTCCAGGTGTTCCTCCTTCTGACAGCTTCTTTTTGTGCTGTGTAGGAAATGAGATGGACAATTCGATGAGTCTCTGGAAACAAGTCTCCAGTTGTTTCACAATCTAGTGTGTAAAAACAATAATGTATAGACTTTTCTTTGTTTAGCATTCATATAAAATTCTGTTTTTCTTCTATATGAAGAAAAAGTCTGTAGTTTAATATTAAAAGTTTGAAGTAATTACACTATGTTTTAAATTTAAAGCCCTTATTAACATTGAAGATCATTGTAAATACAATGTCAAAACATTTTTTTGAGAAGAAAAGTTCCTGTTGTGAGGAAAGCTTGTGTTTCATATATAATGAAAGTGCACTGCAAAGAGCTGTTAGTTACATAGCTGAGACTTCCAAATGCAACCTTAATTATGCAAGCTCTTATCAGTTATATATAGAAGACAGTCCATGGATAGAGCAATCTAGTATGTCTTGTGGCAGCAATGACTTTATTAAATTGCATACTCCGGTGGCATTCTGCCAGGCAAATGGGAGTGTAAAATTGAAAGAATAAGATTATTTTAAAAGGCTAAATCTGTCCTACACCCGTTGCTACTTTATCTCTCTAGGGATAGAGCTGGATACCTTGGTACTGAAGGTTATACAAAGCAGGCTTTGCATCCCAGAGCAACAGTAGGAATATTGCTTTTATGCTATAAATGATGACATTCTCTTGGTATGTTTTACACATTTGTTAATGACGTTGTTGCAGTGACAGCTGGCTCAATGACCCCAACAGCTGAGGATACCTGTTTCCCAGGAAAATTTTGGAAAACATCTTCTTTAGAGAAGATACTTCACGTTAGCTGGTTATGTATTCTCAATATGTGCAGTTTCCCCCCCTCTGACTGTGCAAACCATATCCATGAAAATAGATTTATTGCCATGCTATTCCATTTGCTTTTGCTTCTAGGACATCATCTGATATACCTGTCCTTTCCCTGGGGCATCATGATTTGCAGAAGCTGTGAAGTTTAGGAAATCTTGAATAGTGTCACAAATGTAGAGGTAAAAATTAGTAAAATATTACTTGCTAAGTATGCAACTTCTGCCATGAAATGAGTTGGCTCTCATTCCCCAAATAAACTGAAAATTCCAACATGATCTTTACAGTTGATGTTCAGCGTCTTTCTCTAGTGCCAAATTTTATTTTGGCTTTCAGGGTTGGATCTCACCTAGAGAACCATTTCACTTGGCCTGCCAGCTTCCCATCTGTAATATTGTGCAGGGAAACATAGAGCAGAATGCAAAGTGTGCCAGTCAATAATGATTACTTTTCCTTTCAAAGACATAATCCCCATTTTGTGCTCCTGTGTTAGTTCAAAGGAGGGAAAGGAAAGCAAGGAGGGAGACTTTATTAGTAATTCTAATGGAGTTAACTTGTCTAGAGATAAGTCAATGACACTTATGATAGGTATGGGAGGAAAGGGAGTTTGATTCACAAAGGAAAATTTGTAATTTTTTAATGCGCATCTTTTATGAGGGGAATGTACATCCTTCTGTGTAAATAATGGCGTGCTGTTTGCCCAGAGATTTTTTACTATTTAATTATCAACTGAAACATTGCCTCAGCAAAACTTTTGAACTGAGTGACAAACAGTAAACACACTTAAAATTGGCAAATTGTGCAGGGACATTAAAAAAATCCTGAAAGCAAGATCAGAATTGTATGAAAACCTGCTCAGTGAATGCAGGTGTTCTGAATGGAATGTGGCTTCATTGCTTCCTGCTCTACTTCAGACAGCTGTGGGGGAATGACTGGAAGACCATTCAAGTGGTGAATAGATAAAAGGGTTCCTGCTTTTTAATTATGTTTTTTATTATGAAAAAAAAAAAAAAGGCAGAAAAAAGAAGTGAGAGAAGTCCAAACAGAAAACTCACCAAGAACTTTTTCATTTACTCTGTTTGAAAGTGGCATCAGGCCTCTCTGATGTTCTTGGGTATTTCCATCTGTCACCAGTGGCTTGAAAAACCCATCTGTTCCTCAGGTGTGTCTTTTGCCAGTGCTGCCACCATCTCCATGCTTACAACTCCATCATTTGCTCTTAATTTCTTCTATCTTTCTGCCCTCTTTTGTTTTGTCTAACTAGCCTGAGACCTTAAGCACTGCAGAGGATGACAAATTCATTTAGTTTTAGAACATGCAACCATATAATAGAGGAAATGTTTTTTTGTGATGGGGAAGAGAAAGGATCTTGGGCAAAAGCAAGTGAATTTTACAGGTATATTTATTTGTGGAGTTCAGAAATATTGTCTGTATTTCAGCTTGTGATTAAATCAGGTACTATCAGAAATTGATTATTGGTGTCGATCCATCAATTTCTTTTCAGAGTCTATTTCATCTCCAGTGTTTTGCTGCTGTTTGTCAGACCTGTAAATGCCATGTCCAAATAACCAACTTTCTCAACACAGATTCACAAAATGAAGTAACCTAAATGAAGTAATCTTGTTTCTGCAGTGATATTCTTCCTAAGATACAGTGATTGTAATGACATGCAAATATTCCCTGGTAGTTTAATAACTACTCTTTTAGTAACTAGCCTTTTAGAGTGCCAGAGCAAGCAGAGTTAATTTTTACTTTGTCTGTGCATTTCAAGACCTGCTTGATACTTCTGCATATAAAATAATTTTCAGTATTTCTGTTCATCAGACCTCATTGTGATTAGTATTTTTGTGTGTCATGTACACTGAAGCATAGGTACATCTTTACTAAATATAATCCTTTTATCTGTGCATTGATCTCCTCTGAGTTTCTGGCTTTTACTTAGGTGTGTAGATTGTAGATTACGGGGGATTTTATTACCCTGAATCACAAGAAGACTTCATTGATTGCATAATCAATGTACAATAATCACTTGGAAAATGATGAGCATATCCATATCAATTTAATTCAAGCTAATGGGCTGACATTAAATGGCTTAAATGGTAGTGCTTCTGATTTGGATGAGAACAGTGTGGCACTATTTGTGCTCAGACTTGTGTTATTCAGCATGAAGGTTATCTTGTGTGTTGTACCTGAAGTGCTCTATTTGGAACGTTGAATTTATTTGGCAGCTTTCATACCATACTTTACTTCTAGCTTACATATCTACTTTATAGCCAAACTTTACTGTTCTGATGCATCAGCTGGGAAAAGGAAGTTTTCATCCAATGCCCAACAAACTTGTAAAATGTGCAGTTAAACTCTGTGTTATGAAATAGAAAGTAACACTGTAAAGGTATATGAGTCTTAGGCCTGATCTGAATCACTTTGAAATTATGAGTCCTTTAAGTGCTTTTCTGTATTTGGAGCCTTCTCATGTTTCAGGTTATTGCACATTTCAGGTGCAGTGGGGAACATGGAGCTGCATGGATCTGAGCAAAGTGCACAGTGGCCTGGGAGCAGGGAGAGCAGGCTTATTGGTGGCCATTTGGAGGTGTGGGGCATCTTGCATTACAGCTCTTCCAAATGCATGATCTTTTTCTGCTTGTCAGGGATAACTTCAAAAGGAGAAATGGGGCACCACTGATTGGTATAAATGGGAAAAGAAGCAGGGTTAGTACTCCAGTCAGCACATCAACTGTAATTCTATTTGTCCTGATTTAGGAACAGATGGTTTCTGTCATGTGAGGACATACCTGCATAAGGATTAGATCTAAGGCAGCTGTTGATGTTGGTGCAGAATTAAGTGATCCCAAGGTAACAGTAATGATAGAGATATAGACTGGTATTATTTTTGCTATCTATGAAATTCTGCAAAGGTGTGATTGCTGTGAGTACAACCCCTCCATTGCCACCTCCCTGTGCCTTGCATGTTCTCCTTGATGCTTGAAAGTACAGGTCTTCCCTTCCTGTTTCTCATGAAGAAGTCACATCATGGCTAGTTCCATCTATGATGCCAGGGATCAAAGCAATCTCCACATGTGTGGGGGCTGGGCAGGAGGAGCATACATTTCACTTAATATGCTATTTCTTTGTTCCCAAGGGACAGTTACCTCATTGGTTTGATTTGGAATAGAGCAGAACAGAATGATAGAATAGAACAGAGTAGTTCCAGTTGTAAGGGACCTACAGTGACCTCATCCAGCTGCCTGACCGCTGCAGGACTGGCCTAAACTTAAAGTGGGTTATTAAGGGCATTGCCCAAGTGCCTTTTAAACCCTGACAGGCTTGAGGCATGGACCACCTTCTCTAGGACGCCTCTTCCAGTGTCTCACCACACTCTCACTAAAAATAGACTTCCTAATGTCAATTCTGAGCCTCCCATGAGGCAGCTTTGAACCATTCCTACGCATCCTATCTGTAAGTATCCCTTTTCCCTGTCAGGTAGGAATCATCAAGCATTATTTAGTGGCAATGCAGTCTGTTCTGCAGTGGTTTGACATATGGGGATAGGCTTATACCCTAGAAAATCTTTTAGGACAAAGGATTCTGGTATCTAACTATTGTGAAAGCAGTCTACATTGTAAGGGATACAAATAAAGTAAAATACTGACACTTTTTTACAGGGAGCAGGCATTTACTTAGCAGTTGGCATTGCAGTAATGTTGCCCAGAGTTGATACTTGGTCTGGACCTGGCATTCTGGAAATTCACCGATCTGTAGAGTTACTGAAGATTTTTTATGACCTTCCTGTGAAGTTCATGAATATGAGTTACATCAGAAAACATGAGTTCTGAGAGTGGGAATTCTTTCTGCATTTGCCTGTGGAGTCTTTCTTTACAGAGGTGGTCCCACTGAAACCAAAGGCTTCATTATCCTAAGTAAGGATAAGATTCCTTGTTTTGTGCTCAGACATATCATACATTATCTTTCTTTGGTAAGAGAAATCTTCAGAAATTTATACACGAACATCCTTGAAAGATAAAGAAGTTTGGAGTTTTCATGCCAAAGGCATGTTTTCTGACTACTCTGTTTTCAGTTGGGGATAATTTTGCACAGGAAGGGATTTACTTTTATTCAACTAGATGTGACTGGCCATTGCCAGAGACAATCAAATTTTCTGGCTGAATAATTATCTGATAACTTAGACAAATCCTGCTTATAATGGAAGCAGAGGAGTGTGAGAAAGGCACACTTATTCTGGCGCACGAAAGTCTAGTCCACATTTCATTTTCAGTGGTCATTTCTTTATTGATTGAATTTAATGCAATGTTTAGGAAAGAATGAAGAGAAGATTGTCAGTGAAGGTGCTTAGAATCACAGAATGGAATGTCCTGAGTAGGAAGGGACCTACAAGGATCATCAAGTCCAGCTCCTGGCCCTGCATTAGACAGCCTGAGAGTGTTGCCCAAACACTCCTTGAACTCTGTCAGGCTTGGTGCTGTGACCATTTCCTTGGGGAGCCTGTCCCAGTGCTCAGCCTCCAGTTTCTGGGGCAAAGAACTTCTTCCTGATTTCCAACCTAAACCCCCGTGACGTGGCTTCATGCCATTCTATTGGGTCCTGTCACTGGTCACCAGAGAGAAGAGATCGGTGCCTGCCCCTCCACTTCCTCTCGTGAGGAAACTGTAGGCTGTGGTGAGGTCTCCCTTCAGTCTCCTCCAGGCTGAACAAGCCAAGTGACCTCAGCTGCTCCTTCTATGGCTTCCCCTCTAGAATCTTCACCGTCTTTGTAGCCCTCCTTTGGGCGCTTTATACCTTTCACATGTTGTGGCACCCAAAACTGCACACAGGCGAGGCTGCACCAGTGCAAAGTGGAGCACTTGATGAATTTACTTCAGCTCTCTTACTTTGTGATTGTACTGCTTGGCTTATGTGGTCATATGAGATGTATGACAAATTGATTTTTTAGTAACCTAGTGAGCATGTTTCTGTTCTCTGATGTAATGAGTTATTATCTTAAATGACTAAAGGAATATTAGTACTTCAGTTGAACCAATGTTAGAACTAATTTTATCTTGAAATCTAATTTTCTGATGTTAGGAGTTAAATACATTAAAATAATATCATTAATTATAGCAAATATACCATCTTAAACTAAGATTAGATCTTGTAGAAGTCTATAACTCTTGCTGAATGTGATGAACCCAAATGCAGTTTATTCTAAGTGATCTTTCTCTCAGATGCATAACTGAATGCACTAGTGCTGTATGTCCAACACAAGTGTGTTTTGTCTAGTCTATAAATAATATTTTATGGTATATTTTTGAGATGATGGACTGAAGCTCTTTGGAAGGTAGATTTTGAATTAGTTCAGTTTTGCTTTGTTCTGATTTATGTTTTCCTCCACATTCTTTTTGATTCTCAGATATAAGACTAGTATGGTTGTCCATAGCTTTTACTGCTTGCCTTGAAAGTGGATTCCATCCAGCTGTTTTGTAGTTCACACAGCCAGCTGTTGCAGTTGGGCTGAAAGGTATAACCATTGCCATCTGTGACAGCTATGAATTTTGAAAAAAAATCTTTTTAATAGTGTTTATGTACTGTAAATGTGTCCTTTGCATGCTGGAATTTGAAAACCGAGAAAATAATTACCTATAAAAAGTACAGGTTCCGTATGAACTTCTTACTGTTTTAATAGCTCTCTCTAGGTTGTTGTCTTGAGGGAGGGGGGGATGGGGTTTCCAATTCCCCCCCCCCCCCCCCCCCCCCAGCTTTTGGTGCCACAGAGTGGTGATTGAAAAGACTGAGGAGAAAGAAACATATAAAATGTGTTAGCATCATAAAAGAAGTCTTTATATTTTTTGCATTTGTGGCAGGTATTTTTAAAGTGACTCATGACAGTATGCAGTAGCTTTCTAGATGTTTTGCCCCTTTTCTGCTTACCCTTATGGGAAGTTCTCATTTAACATCATCTGCATGCAAAAGACTGTTCTTAGAGATAAGGTTTTGGACTATTTCTTTGTGGGTGAAGAGAAAATAATCCCTCTATGGTATGTCACACTTCAGAATTAAATAGTTCTCATGATTCAGTGTGCATGTAGAACTCTGCTGCAGCTCTGCTAGTCCAAGGTGGTTTAATTTCAGCCTTGCTAAACACTGACAGTATTTATGTTCTGGTTATTCTACCAGTGCAGCTGTTGTGACATGTTTGCCTAACTCCACTGCATAAAAGCAGCTAAAGAACACTCACTGTAACTATGGCAAGAGCACGGATGTATTCAGTGGCTTTCAAAAGGAGCCCCAGGTCTGTAATGAGGGCCACAAGGAAGGGAGGGAGGATGTCCCCACAGCCTGCATTTCTGTCCAGGGTAGAGTTGTTAACTCCCTAATGGCAATTCCCTTCCCTTTCCTTTCCTTGACCAGGCACTTGGGATCTCTTCTGCCCTATCTGAGAATTATTAACAACCCTTGTATCTGTGCTAGCTAATTACCTTAGTAAAAGACAGGCACTTTCATTCTCTCTTATGCAAAGCAGTCATATAATGTGTGCTGAGGGGACAGAGGAGTGAGGCAACATGTGAAGTATTCAGAAAGGGAAATGGAAAATACTGAGTGCCACAGAACAGTAAAAAGCATAAGGTAGTAGAAATGCAGCAGCAGGTTTGGGTGGTATAAAAGAAAAGAGGAGGGAAAATAGGAGGAGAAAGAAGAGAAAGGTATTGGACAAGGCTGAGAACATGAAAGGAGAAAGCATGGGGTCAACATGATCCTTTTCTCATTGTTTTCTTGAAGTTGCTTTTCCAGGAAATAATTCAGATAGGCTGGCAAGCCCTTGGGTTACATTTTCTAACTAGAAACATCAAACATATTTTTTTTTCCTCCCTTTATAAAGCTTAATAAAAAAAATAAACTCACTATGCACTGTAGCTGCACCCACCATCATCACTACTGGATCAGTGATTTGATGGTTTAAATACAATGACTTTTTGGTCCATGGTTGTCTTTTGAACTGAAAAGCTGGGAAGGGAGAAGTGATTGATGGGTTGTGACGGATGTTAGCTTCACAGATCTGGTGTCTCACAGCTCTGTTTCAAGCCCCCAGACCCCTTCACCCTTTTGTCAGCTGGTTCAGGTGCTGAGCTCTGGCACTTCTAAAAGCCATGTGATTTTAGCGATTTGTTTCTATGTACCTGTATCTGTGTGCTGTCATCTGTAGTTAAACATTTTGTTCACAACTTGGTATGCTTAGTGTCATGGAGTGGCTAGATTTGGTTGTTCTTTTCTTGTATCAAGCCCATTGCAGCCTGGGAGAACTTAGTTTATTCCCAGTGTGTCCTTTCGCTGCTCTCACTCCTTCATTCTTCAATTTCTAACTCTCTGCACATGCTGTTCCCTTTTACAGTCCTTTCAGCAGGTGTTCATGGGTAGAATTTGATACAAATGATGTGGTATTTTGGTATAATTGCTAAACTCTGTTGTTTATACCTGCTGTGCCAGTGCTGTTGATGTATATATCTAGAGGAAGATAACATTTCTGTCTTAGCCCAAGTCAGAGGCACAGAGAGAAAGACAGTACAATACAGTATACCTAACATTTACTTTTCTTTCAAAACGGCACCTGAATTTATTGCTTATCACATCATTAGTACCTTGTTCTTATTCAAGATGAATGGAAAAAGGACCAGGTAGAAGATCAAATACTGAACTCCCTTTTTTTGTAAGAAGGCAAGGTCGTTTACATGAAAGAGAGGGCTTTGTGCACAGAGAAGATGTGTTCATACATCTAGTGTGACTTTAAGTGTAGAATTATGAGTACAATTGTGTGTATAAATTCTGGTTTATGGACTAACTGTATTCTATATTGCAGGCAAACTCCAAACATGTGAACAATTCAAGAGGGGAGAGCAGCAGTTGTCTGCCTCTACATTTTCTTCTTGAATGGCCTCTGCTATAATTACAGGTCCCTGCAGGAATGATTCTCCATTTCTTGCTGATAACGCACATGTGTAATCCAAGGGTTGGATGTGTACCTAAACATCAGAGAGGAACATAAATAATTCACAGGAATTAAACTGGGAAAGCTCTCTTTATTAAGGCATGTCCCTTTTACTCTCTTAATGGAAGAAAAAGGGTCTGCAAGGGACTTGTGTGCTTTCTTAGTGTCATCCCTGCTCATTGGGAATAATTTGTATGTAATTTAAACCCTATAGTAAAGAACTTCTGAAGCATCTATCTGAAGGGCAGCTGTTTGGTGGTGTGCAAAGAAATAAATTGGACTGAATTTTTATGAGGTGGATGATAATATTGTGGTCTATACAGCTGTTTAAAAGGTTTAACTGCAGTCATTTGTATATGTACCTACACTGCTTGGGGGTGAAGAATCAATCAGAGCCACATGGAGTATTACATGGAGTATTTGTCAGGTTATAGCTCTGGAAAGACAGGAAACTTCAGGTGGAGTGACTCAGCAGAGGGTTTTCCCCTGACACTGTTAAAAGGCACAGCTGTGGAAGTGACCTTGTTCCAATAGTGAAGATGGAGGAGAAGCTGAAATGTCAATCAGCTGGTAACTTTTCACATGTGACAGTGCAGCCCCAAATCGAGGAAACCAGCAGAACTAACCCCAAGACCATCAGAAATAGGCTCGGGAAGTGAAAGACAATCCTGTGGCAAAGCTGAAATGGATGGCTTGTACAGGCTATTTACAGAAAGGTTGAGAGCTGCTTTTGTCTTCTGTCCTGCTCCTTTCCTTTCATGAACAGTGCCTACCATGCTGAGAAAAGATTGAGACATCAGTGGGGTAAGGAGATAGGAGACAGTCTGATATAGAGTCCTTTGCCATTGTGTCTTTCATTCTCCTCTCTGATGACCAGAGCAGGCAATGGGGGATTAAAGAAGAGTTTGGCTGCTTGCTTGGGAAAATGTTTTGAATGAGCACTTGAGTTTTAGCTACAAAGTAACTGTGTGCTGTAAAGAACAGGACATCTAAGCATGATATATGACCAAAAGACCACACACTTCCAATCCTTGTAATACTTTGGAGTTTTTGCATCCTGGATTCTTAGCCTGGGGTTTAGTTGGTTGGGACTTTTTTGTCTGTCAAAAAATACCACTAAGAAAAAACAGATCTCTCAAAATGTGCCCAGCATTTGAATTCAATTATTAATTAAAGATACTCAATTCCTCCCCCCTTTTTTTGCTGAATGACAGAATCCTTTCATTCTCACGTAACCAAATTCATCATGGCTCTGAAGTTTTCCAGCACTCATTTTGTCTACCACTTGATAGAAATTGCAGTTATTTCTTTTTATTTCACCTCCATAGGACAAAATAAATCTTAGATTTATCCTCTCTGCAGCATCCTGATCAAACTGGATTCCTAATTCTGTTTTTATTGACTAATGGGTAGATGAGATTTTCCTTTTCCTTTTTTAAGTAAGCCTTCCACGTTCTGAGTAGACCTCTCAACTGTGCATGTATCGTCTCTCCTTTCTAAATTTGTTGTGTTCTTGTAACCTCACATTCACTGGCATTACTCAGCATGGAGTTAGCTTAATTTAAAAAAAGAAAGGCTTGCTTAAGGAAAAAGAAATGAAAATATGAATTTCTAAATGCAGGGCTTTTGCCACATTTCATTAAGAAAGGCGAAACATAAAGACTAGATAGTGAATAATACATAAATTAGTTATAAAAGGTCAGGGCAAAACCAATATAAAGAGACTTGCACAATAAATAAGTATAAGCTTAGTTGCACTGCTGAATTGATTTTCATATCTAGGAGTTTTTCAAGTAAAATATTTATTGAGATTTCCAGGCGTGAATGCCTAGGGAGGCACTTTGGCTCCAGGATTTGGGGAGCCAAGCTGCCAGCCTGCAGCCTCAGCCTATGCTGGCTATGAGCAGGCCAGCAGAACAACCTTCTGGTTGCTAAAGAGGAAATGAAAAACAATTTGTCATACATTTCCCTTAAATTTCAAAAAATAATCTAGCCTGACACATTTATTTATGTTTAAATAAATAAATAAACTCTATGTTCATGTGCCATCAGCGGAGATTGCTGTCCCCCACTGCCATTTTCCATTTTGGGTAGATTATCATCTTGATATTCAAATTCAGTATTCAATTTTCTCCCAGTCTGAGGAATAAGATCTGTCTGTGTGGAACATCTGCCAAGCCAGTTAACCCCTGTTCTGTTTTTGTGCATCAGAAAGGAATAATCACTGTGAATCACTTCCCATTTGTCTCTATTGTAGTTCACTTTAATTCTTTTCTGTCCTCTCCTTCAATCTGTCAGTTTTATTACTAGATTGAATGTTAAGCCTAAGCTCCTTGGCAATATCCCAATTTTGAAGGTACATTTTTATGAGATGGGTGTAATTTTAAAATAAATCATGAGAAAAGCCAAAACCTCTCTGTCCTTTGAAAAAAAATCTGATTTTTTTCTTTACTTCTACAGCTTGTATCAGTTTGGAATTGAGAAATAAATTTGCTCTAGTCTTCTTAAAAGTTTGCAGCTCAGACAGATAGAATCCTTAAACAGTAGCATACAGTATGTTAGCACAGAATAGTATTTTTGAGTATGGCATTTTGAAATATGTATTGCTAGAGGATTATTTCTCAATTTGTTCAGCTTAACCTCTCCATAATTTCCACGAACATAATTTATGCATATCTAGTTTTAATTATTAATGAAGCTTAGCCCAGCCTTTCCTTATTGGACTAAAGGACCAAAAAAGACAGAGAGAATGCTTGTTCAGCATACACTTCCCTGGCACAGGACAGGTTTCGTTTTGCTGGTATTTCACCTCTGAGTGCAGTGCAGGGGAGAGAGAGACAGACTCAGCTTCCAGGGTTCATTGCTGTGGTTTATGTCACCCCCTGAATATAGAACAGAATTCTGCCAAGCGACACAGTAATTCCTATGTGAAAATAGATGCTGTGCTGTACTTTCAGGCTAGCAGCTGCCTGCTTTGATATATGGGCTTCAGCAGCGAGGTAGTCACATGACCTTGATATAAAACTGTCCAATTCCTTGAAAAAGTGCTCTGTATTTTCAGTGGATGTCAGCATATGAAGCCAAGCAGCTTTAGTTCATGAAAAGAGCAGGAAAGAGTCTGTGATACCATTTTGGTATAGGTTAACCTTGTAGTTGTCTTTCTGGTTTGTTTTTCAAGCTGCTGGCCTTTAAAAACTGCTAGTTATCACTTACCTATGCTCAAAAAAATATTGTTTGTCTTTGAGTTTTTTGGAATTGTGGATTGCAGAGGTTGTTCGCATTGCAGCTGTAACTGTTCATGGTTGACTGAGAATGTGTCATAGTGAGATGATATGCTGATCTTTGTGCTGTGCTGTCTAATGCTCAAGGTTCATCTGTACTGGGGACAGGATGGATATAACGCTCTCACTTCCTAGATGAAGGGAGGATCCAGCTTCTTTTCAAGGATACTTTTGGCATTGAAGGGGAAAGCTTGCTCTGTTCTTTGCTTCAAAGAGATACAAGTATGAAGAGCCTGAGAAGGTGGCTTAGAACACTACGTTTGTCATAGAAATAAGTTGAATGGTGAAATTACGAGTTGAATAAATAACACTGTAACAGAATGCAAAATAATGAAACTTGATAGAAAAGGGAATCTGTAATTTGTTTTCATCTTGCTTTGTAGAACACAGTAAATCAATATGCAAACCACTTGAAACCCCAAAATTTCCCAAATGCTGCTCCCACAGTACTTGCTTTGGCTGTGGAATTCACTACTGTAAGATGATATCAAAAAGATTTTCAAAGATATTTTGGATTTCTCTGTGAAAAGATTGTCCACTCGTCAAATGTCAGAGCGAAAAAAAATCTCACTTGCTATGCGACTTAATCTAACCTTTGTCTCTAGGGCAGCAGTTGACATTCTTAAGTTGAATTTCATGGGTGCATTTTGCTTATTGGGCTTCCTTTGGATGTGTCTAGTTTTCACATATTGCAAGATATGGCATGGTGGGAACTTATTTTATCTAGTATGGCCGTTCATCTGTAATAGAATCCTAGAAATTGTGCTACTGGACTTGGAATAAGAAATATCATTGGCAATTACCCCATGCTTTCACACTGCTGTATGGCCTGACTTCACTGGTAGCTTCTGGTCCTAGCTGGATTGCCCAGCCTCTGTGATATCGTTTCAGAGTACTTCAGTCATTGATCTTGGCAAAGGCCTGTGCTGTTGATAGTAATAAGGGAAAGGATCCTGGATCTTGTTTTCTTAGGCACCAGTGATTGCTATTAGGGGCAATCTAGACTAAGACTGTTTCCATTAAGCTTTTTACAAGTAGTGGTAGTGCAGCCTCTGTAACATAGAATTATCTAACACAGGAAGAATGCCATGGCCAGCTAAGGTACTGTAAGGCTGGAGCATCACTGTTTTTTAGCCAGGGAGAAACAAAGGTGACATTTGTAGCGGAATTCTCATACTGGCTCTGGAGCAATGCTGTCACAGTATCACGTACTTGTCTCCTGATGCCCTCTTGAATTTATAAAATGATCCTGTGTGTATATTTTAAAATAACACTAATTAAGAAGGATCTTAATAGAAAAGGAGGGGAATAAATATCCTTTGAATACCTTTGTGAGAAAGCGTCGCCCAGAGGCATTACTACTAAAGTGCAGTGGAAGAGAAGACTGAACAAAGTGTGATTTTGAGGATGTATCTTTTTTTTCTATTAAAATGCAGACAGTAGAGGCTCAGTGATTTTTTTGTTCTTGCTCTTCATTATTTTGGCCTTTTTTAATGTAGTACCTTATTTTTATTAAATAGGGAGGGAAAAGTATTCATTTCTATGTTTGTCCTTCATCACCTCTAGCTTTCTAAGGTTCTTATGTAGTTACTTCGCTCTGAAGGTTATTAGGTACACAGGACCCTAACAAAGTTACAAATAATAGTTATGGTCTTCAAAAATATCTTTTTTCATGATTGCAAGAGTGGTTATTTAACAGTACTTGGGCTCTCAAGTCTCACAGTAAATAATTTGGAGCCTTTGTGTCTCTTCTGAGACTCTCTTATGGGACTTCTGCATGTGTGGAAGCAGTAACACTGGGTTGCTCTGTAAGGGGAGGTGAACTTGGAACTTTAATTTCAGTTACAGGATTAATGTAAACTGCTTGAGAAACCGAACTAAGGATGCACTAGCAAGGTATCGAGTGAGCTGTAGATGCAGATACTGAAACTATTATGAACACACTTGGGACTGTAAGGATTGTATCCTCTCAGAAGGACCAACAGTTGGTCATTTCATAAAAGGAAGAATGAATTACAGGTGACTAGGATAAAAAAATCATGCTATTCTTGCACTGGAGCCTTCAGTTTTGTAGGTTCTTAAAAGTTGGTGGGCATCACTTCCACCATGTAACTTACTTTTAATCAGTAAGTGTATAAGTGAACTATAATAAAAGCAGCTTTAGCTGTAAGAATTAAGGGAGACTGCCAAAGCTGAAAAGATCTGTTTGCTTGTCTTTCATTCTTTATTGTATGGGCAGAGAGTGAAAAATCAGGATTATTTTTCCTTCTTAAAAAGAAATATCATGACATTAACTTTTGACAAACTAAGACTGATGACTCTGTCGTTGACTGCCTTTGTAGATGTTGGAATCCTCTGACTTTCTCCTTGGCTGAGGAGAAAATGCAAAGTTATTAGAAAAAGGAACTTTTCTTAGCACGTTTACAATGAATTAGTTACACAGATGTTAACAAAAGGAATTAATGTTTAGGTGTTGAAATTTTCTTAGCCCTGTGGTTAAGAACGTTTTTGACCTTTGAAATAGCTATTTCCTGTCAACTGTGTGAATCTGTGGAAATAGAAAGTGTAATTTCACTTTCTAATTATATGCACACACATTTCTTGTGCATGCACAAAACAGACACAGTGATAGATTAATTTTTTTTTTGTTGGGTTGGGGGTTTTTTTTGTTTGTTTTTTTGGTGTTGTTTTTTTTTTTTTTTTTGACAAAGCGTATGGCTTACTCATTATGTATGTATAAGCCTGTGTGGATAGAGGGGTGAAAGAGGAGGCAGAAAAAGGACACCAGCTGATTCGGTTTGCTTGACTTGTATTTGGACTATCATATTGCAATAATGTTTCTATTCTAATCCACAGCAATTTCTACACTCTCCTAAATTTTACGGAAAATATTTCAGGTGTACACTTCAATCATCATAAGGGCGTTTCAGGCAGTAATGCAAAATGAAGACCAGTAATAAGCCAGTTAGTTAGTCCTCTGGGAGGCCTTAGAGACTTTGAAGTATCCACATGCTACTGAGATGTGGGTTTTTGTTTTTTTTTCTTTTAATATTATCTGATCATGCAAGTACAAATTGTCCATTTTCAATATTTGTCTTAGTTAGATGTGGTTTCCACAGCATTTTCATGGAGACAGACATCTGACTGAGGGTATAAGGCAAGTAAAGGGCAATGTATGTCTAGGTAATGAGGTAAGATTCAAGAAAAAAATATTAAGGAATACCACCATAGTATTTTATTTTAAAATTTTTGAGACACATGAAGAAGGGAACTGCTCATCTGAGATACAAAGCATTGTATGGCAGGTCATAGTTTAAAATCTAGCCCAAGCTATTAGCAACAGCTCTGTTTCCATCTAATTTATATCTTCTGTGTATAAAGACTTGGTGAGGAGTCAGCCCAATTCCCACTGAAAACCAGGATATCGACAATTTCACTTTCATTTTATGGAGCAACTAAGCAGGATTGGATCTGATGGCTGTGTGGATGACAGATCACTTAGAAGAACTTTGCTACTCATAAGAAGTGGATGAATTGATTGTCTTTCACTTTTAGCACTGCAGAATAAGGTAAACCTGTCCAGGGACTACTGGACTTCACATGGTTAGGGTTTGCTTTTTGATAATCAAGTAGCAATGACTGTCTTGATTAAATCTTTTTGTGGTGATTACTGTCATCATACTATCATAATTTGGTTTTCATTGGTGTAGAACCATTTACTCCTTTGTAGGTTTTTATTTTACAAATAAATAATCAGAAAATGAGTTAGACTGATTTTTGTAATGGTTTTCAGCAGCAGATCAAAAAGTGCTTTCTAATAAGTTAAATATTCTGACCAATTTTATTAATGGAGAAATCAAGTTGCAGGCAATGAAATTACTCCTTGCAGGCCCTCCCAGCAGACCAGCATCATGTTGAGAATAGAATCTAGGTCTTGAGGGTCACACTGTTCTCTTGTTCATTCATTCAGTAACAGATGAGGCCTGATTTACCAAGAAACCTATTGCCTTCACTTTGTTTTGATTTCAACCAAAGTTCTGAATACCTAATATTTAAAAAAATGAAGCCCAGCTTAGCAATAATGCTCATAGCTGCTGGTATTTTGACATGGAAAGCTGTGTTCCCTTTATGAACTATTGTACTTTTTCTGTAAATGATTGAATATTGGAAGTGTTCATATCAGAGATGGACAGGATTTATATGAATGTACTGTAATTCCTATTGTAAAGGGTAGAAAGCCATTGTGAGAAGTGGTGAAGATTCTGGAACCCTTGTCCAGAAATTAGGTGATAGTTCTAATCAAATCTATACTGTGAAATTAAATATTTTAATAGATACAGTACTAGCACTATGTATGATTTGTGATTTATGAGTGTTAATAACATGAAAAATCAGATGGTATACTCCCTCTGTTTTCTTATTGTACATGTAAGTCATTCATTAAGTGAGAAAAAAAATTGTTTCTCTGAAAGAAATCACTAATGCTTATAAAGAAACAAGAGGCTGTTGCTCTTTCTGGTTTCCCTTCATTGATTGATTCTTCATGCAGATATTGGGTTGTTACTAGAAATTCCTTTTGGACTTGAAAAAAATTTGTGAAGTTTTTGTGAAGAGCTGTGGAGAACATCTTCATTCTTCTACTTAGCTGGCAGGGGGAAAAAGAGATAATTTGCTTGTATGGACTTTCCAAGGCTGCTTTGCACAACTTTGCCCACAGAAAGAGCCATAGATTTGGGCATGGTCACCTAGAGCATGGTCGAAAACCTTCTACTTCTCTCTTGGCTGCTTGTATAGTCCACAGGGAAGATCTAAAATTAGGAAACTGCAAATAAGGTCCTGTCAAATCTTGTACCAATCTTAACACCTCTAGGCAGGGGCTAGCATTAAGGGCCAGAAAATCCAAACTATTGATGTGAGTATCTATTTTAATTTGATTCCCTGAATATTCTAAACAGCCACATTGGGAATGGAAGGGTATCAGCTGCCCTGAGAGGGAGAAGTTACAGAAGTAAAAATGACGAGCTAGGGTGAAGATATAAACTAAGACATGAATTATCCGTATGTGTAGCAAATACATTTCTGCATTACTTACAGTAGCTTTTAATTCTACTACAAGGCCTAAAAGGAACAAATTTAGATCTGATATGAGGTTTTGTTCATTCAGTTACGCTTTTTAAGTGGAACAATTGGTGCCCTCCTCTGTCAGTTTCGTAGCATAAAGTTCATTCATTCAACATTGTTGCAAAGCTACAAATAGTAGGAAATATGTGGTCATTTTCTATTGTATTTAACCAGGGTACAGCCACCTGACAATGTATTTAATACATCTGAGCTAGCACTTGGCAATGCTTCATCCTTCAATAATGTTTGAAGTTCTCCGAGTGTCACTAAGCACCCATATTACAGCAAACTCATGCTATGTAGATCAGCAATTCCATGCTGGTTTTGCTTTATCTCTGTATTTGAAATGTCTGGGTGTAGCTGCTTTTGCTTTTGTTTAGCTGTTAATTGTTGCACTAAGAAGCTAATGTGTAATTTTCCCCTTTTGATAATTGTCAGGAACATGCTAAGTAGAGATTAGGCCAAGATCTTGGAACACATTATTGCATTTCTATCTTGTGCTTTCTTGCCAAAAATCCTCCAAGAGGCAAGATCATTCCACTCACTAGTCTCTACAACGTCAAGAAAATAAATAACTACATGTTTGAAGCTGGGTGTGTAAGAGTAATTTTCTATATCTGTTTTTATGGATCCTCAAGATTTTTTTCTTAAAAGTGGTGAGCAGGAGTTAATCTATTTCTTGAAAACCCGCAGTTCTAACTAATATAGTGAAAATCTTATCTGTGTGTTCAGAAAGGGGGCAGTTATGTTAAGTGGGAACCACTGTCACCTTTATTAATAAAATATTTAAGCTTCTTCGAACCTTTCAAACATTGGGGTTGGACTAAAGGTCCCTTCCAATGCAAACCATTCTATGATGGTATGATTTCATCTTTTTAAAAGGACTGTTAGAAAATGATCTAACAAACCCCATCCTCCCCTAGAAACTTTTCTGGAATTTATGAAGGAAATAGCCTTTGGAAATTTTTGCTGCAGCAGAGAAATCACCACGTACTGCTTGTCATCAAGAAAGGATTCATTTAGCCAGAAATGAATCCTGAGCTGCCTCCTTATAAATGTACTTAGATCTAATTCTTGTGAAGCACAAAGCAAGTGATGCATAAACAAGAATCCAAGTTTATTTCATTTATGGTTGCTAACCCTGCATCATTTCTGACCTTCGTGTTCCTTCAATGTTTTATGTAGTGTCAACTGTTCAGTCTGAAGTCTTAGTGGCCATTTTTAGTTTCTACGTTTTTTGCAGACATTACAGAAAAGTGAGAGAGCTGTCTCTGGTGTTTCAGTTTAAACTTGGCTGTGCATCTACTGACAGGTTGTTTAGCACGTGTACAAAATATTCTTCATGGGCTGAGAATGAATGGAGAAATCTCTGCAATGGCTTTGGAAAACAGCATAGAAAATGTTTCGCTTAGAGTGGCAAGGCAGGAAGACATTATTACTACACAAAAATTTGTCTCTGTGTTTAGCAAGTTGTCCTTAAGGATTTCCCAGCAAGAGGCAAGCTATGCTGGTCAGTAAAGTCAAACCAAAAGACCTCTAAGTTAGTGTTGGTCTGTGCTGCTAAATACCCTTGTAACACAGCACAGCCCTCCTGGCCCATGTCTAGAGTCAGTTTAACATAACAATTAAATCGTCTGAATCTAGGACATAAGTGCCCCACGTGCCCAGTTCCTGAGGCAGCTTGTGGAGACTGTGCTGTCATTATATAAACAGTGCTCTGGAAAGTACCTTGGATTGTCTTCTTGCTTGGGGTGAGTGGAGAGGAATGAGCAATAAACTGAAGGTATTTGACAGAATGGTCAGCGACATATGTGCCTATCCACATCTATATTTCGGTTTTGTACAACTCTGAGGTAGTACATTAAATGTTTGAGGCAGTTAACATGCTTACAGGGTGATAAGGAAGATGCTTTGCTAGTTCAAAGATCTTCTAGTTTTACAGGTCAAAGAAAGCAATACATCTAGCTCAGATTGTGAACTGACTAGTCCAAGGTCATATGACATGTCAGGAGGCAAATTACAAGTTGAGTCTAAGAATGCCATGTGGCTGACGTAATGGCTATATGGCCTCTACCATGACATTTGGGTTGCATTTCTTTGCAGCAATTACGTTGCTCTTTTTGTGTTGCTTAAAATTGGGCAGAGCAAGAATGGCAACATGACTAAGAAAGACCTCTGGGTTCATGGCAAGTTGAATATGAGTCAGCAGTGTGCCCTGGCAGCCAAAAGGGCCAACTGTGTCCTGGAGTGCATCAGGCAAAGCATTGCCAGCCAGTTGAGGGAGGTGCTTGTGCTGCTCTACTCTGCACTGGTGTGGCCTCATCTTGAGTGCTGTGAGCCATTGGGGGTGCCTTTATATGAGAGGGGCTTCAGACTAGCATTTATCCAGAGGAGGGCAACCAAGATGGTGAATGGTTTCAAGGGCAAGACTTAGGAGGAGCAACTGATGTCAGAAAGGAGAAAAAGAGAAAAAAGAGACCACCAGTCCTGGTTCCAGCATCGATCCAGCTGATGGGATGTAGATCCTGGTTTCAGCATTGATCCAGTTGATGGGATGTTCAGCATTGATCCAGATATCTGACAATCCTGGTTTCAGCATCAATCCAGCTGTGTTCTGGGGCCCCAGGGACGCTTCCTGGGCTTGGATGTGGTACTTTTCTATGGATAAACTTCTCTACCCCAAAGACAGGTTTCTTGCTTTCTATGCAAAGTAGTTGTCATGTTCAGTCCATTCTATCAGGACTTTCTGGAAAAGGGTCAGATAGCTTTTGGGGTCTTTGGTGGTCTTAATCCCAAATCCATGCTGACTTCTTGGCCTCATTCCTGCACTTGTGCTGTACTGGGTTGTGGTTCCTTCTCAGGGAGAAGTGCTGCCATGTCTCTGCATGGCCCCTTTCTCCAGCAAAATCTTGTTTTTTTTCATGGTGTCTTAATACTAATAGACCTTGGTTAATAGCAACAATTCTTTTCTGTTGTTACTAACGGTCTTTGATTGGCTCCACGGTCACCTGCTTATCAGTTATGTTTTAGACATACACATTAGCCCCTTCTGGGAATCAAGAGCTCGAAAGGATCTCACTTTGGACCTCTGTTTATAGGGTCACGAGAGTGGGCTTTAGTCACAGTAATTTTCCATCCTGGCCATCATTCGTGTCAGTAAATTTCTTTGAAGGTTCAGTTACACAATATTATTCCACTTGGGTTGTTATTCAGGCAAGAAAAATAAGTTTCCAAGGTTGTTAAAAAGCAGGTGCACATTAAATACCTGTTAGTTCCTGGGGGCAGACAGTGTTTCTGATAAGCTCAAGAGGGGCTTAGCCCAGGTGCAGTTTGTCAAAGTTGAGGCTAACAAGCATTTATCAGATTATAGTGTACCACCACAATCCACCCCATGACTAAAGTCAACTTCTCTGAGCCTTTACAGCAAGCAGTTTCTCTTTGTGAAGAGACAAGGGCAGTAACAACTGGCTTATTGGTGGCAGAGGTCTCTGTATGCTCTGCCCTGCTAATGTGCATGATACTGCTCTAATTTGCAGTTTAATATTGCTTTCTAATACAGCTTTAATTTGTAACATCATGATGGTATAGCTAGTGCTACCGTACATGGGAATGACCCATGAAACACGTGAAATAGAGCAGTTGTGAACTCACAAACACTATCATATACTTGAATATAATTGTAAACAAATAAAGAAATCCATTGATAAAGCAGAATACATTTTCAGAGGGAGAGGAAAATGAGTACCCCACGGTGGCAGTCAACACTTTGCTGGATATTCAAAACAAGTTCCATCTGTAGCTTTGGAAAGTGAGAACACTACTGCCTATTTTCTGTGTTTAAGTATACAAATAATGATGACAACGATGGTTTGTGGCACTATTCATACCCATACATTATCATTCATCTAAATATGCTTTTTTATGGTGTACTCAAAAGGAAACTGAACTTATCAGTGACTTTTTGATGCCTTCAGAGGCCCCAGAAGAGGGCATCAATACAATTCTGTTACTTTGCCTGTTTCAGTAAGCTGCTGTCAGAATTGGTCAAATTTATGGAGTTGTGGAACTTCTCATAAAGTCTGAAATGTAGTTGAATATGCTGATCTTGTCACATTAGGAGGTCTGTTGGAGGATAGCAAAACCCCCACCTTGGTTATGTATTACCCAAAGGATCTGAAAGCAAATGTCTGGCTAGCAGCTTCTGTTGCCTGAGAAGAAATCAAATCTTTGCTGCTTCTCACATGTTTTTTGACTGCCTAGGAGGGAATTAGTGTAGAAATGAAGGAAGACAATCAAATTCAAGCCAAAGTTCCCCGAGGAATTTCTGTGTGAAGCAAACAGTGGCAAACTCCAGGAACTGGGTTGCAGAAGTCAGCAGAACTGCTGAGAGCTTGGATGAGTGAAACAGGGAAGTCAAAGGGATAGATTTACATGGCTGCTCTGTGTGAGTGGCTGTTGGGATTTGGGACAGAGAATATGTACATATTTTGTTTGATTTGTAAGTGCTGCAGACACTGATACATCTATCTAATACATCTATCTAAAATGTCTTATGTTGGCTTGAAGTGTTTGCACAATATTGAGGCTGAAGGCAGTTAGGATTAGAGACATGATGGCTTCTGTCAGCTTTTCTGTTTCCTGAAACAAACGATGGCTTTTCATTGAGTTAGTTTTGCACACTGCAAATCTGAGCTCAGTTAGTATACGCCTGCAGGCATGCATGGGCTTTTGAGATGCTTCTGCAGATTCCAATTTAAAAAAAAAATCCCTAAATGGAAAATGTCCAAAATGAAGACATTTCAGCCTGCAGGCAAATTTCATGCAAATTAGTCAGTAGGCACGAATGACTGTCTTGCATTGTTGGTGGTCTTGGCAAGTCAGGAATAATGTTGGGAATGGCTGTTGTCCCATGTCTGATGAGATGGGTGGAACATACCACTCTCTGGTTCCTGCACTGTCTTTGGCCCATATATAGTAGCTCTTGCCATCAGATGGAAGTTTGGCTGGGTCGGGCTGATGCTTTTAGTAGGCCTGGGACAGGACAGCTACATCACTTACCGTATGATCACTGTAGCAGACATGCATGAGCTGCTTAATGACAGACCACTGCAAAGGCTCAGTTACGGTGCTTGTTTGGCAAGGAAGATATAATTAATAATGTCATTGCATAAAAGTCAGCTGTTCAGTAGTCATGTTAGCTGCCAAATGTTACACGGTGCAGATTCAGAAATATTTCATCCATCTGCCAATGCTTTCAAATCATTCTGGCAAGCTTTGTATTTCTATTTTAAACTGTGTAAAGGGAAATTGTTCTCATTCTCTCAGTGCTAAGGATGGTGCAAGCCTTACCCTACCTACTTTTAGAGAAATAGAAAATGGGAAGAAAAGTATTAGAGGTCATCACAGAGGTATCGTTTAGTGTCTAAAATGTACTGGACATATGCCAGAATTACTAGGATGGGTTTGGTTTCTTTTTTTCCAGATGGGGGAAAAGAGTGGTGCATCTCAGGATCAAATAATGTGTGCATCCAGGAAACATTCCACAAAAAATTGGGAAGTAAATTTATCACTGTGTATTGATAAACCATAGGAATTTTCATTTTACACCTTCCATTAATGCTGTGAAGCAAATGAATATCATTTTCAATTAGGTCCTGCTAATTCACTATGCTAGGTATTGAAGTTTTATTTATGCAACTTTGATTATTTTTCTTTATTTGACAAAACCCACAAGGGCTTTCATCTACATGTCCCTTTTTATTTCTCAGATATGCTAAGCCAGTACAACCTACAGTGTTCTCTTGGTTAATAGTGGCATAATGGAACTGTCACTTGCAGTTTTCCCTCTTCTTCCCCTTCTGTTCCCAACTGTACCTGTAATCACAGCTTTTAAACTGCTCCATATGGCTACAACCAATCCTTTAATATCAGACATGTAAGTTAGCAAGTGAAATCCCTCAACTAGTAAAATAACACATAAAACAATGATACAAAAATTCTACAAAGGCCAAAATTTATTAATTTAATTACTTTTGTTCTCACTATGAATTACAAGGTTATGTAATCTCACCTAAGTAGCCCCTACTACTAGTTTTTTCAGGTGTTTGCTGTATAATCAAACTCATTCATTTTTTTGCATATAAAATCAGTGTTTTATACTCTTGCTTATTTGCATGTGAGGAGCAACTCTCTCTGGTTAATGCAGGATCTGGAATGGATTGAGAACAGAATGAAAAAATGGAAATAGCAAGAATATTTTTGCTGTGGGGAAGAAGAACTTTCACTTTATTGGTGAATGAACTGAATGCTAACTTGTGGAAATGCTGTGGTATTTCCAGAGCACTGGGTTTGCTTACATTTTTAAGGGGCAGACAGTTCGTACTGCAAAATTATCACAATTAAGTCTGGGACATAAACACACAAGCAAACTGAAACAGTGCTGTTCTGGCAGTGAGAGAGGAGCCTAATAGACCAAAGTGTCTACATGGCCAGTGTAGACTAATGCCTTTACTGTTATTCCCAGGTTGCTGCTTTTTAAGGAAATATTTTTTGCTTGTTTGTTATAGCTGAGTGAATTTGCATGTGATATTCATTTCATGCTGCTATTTTGACCATGGCACAAGGAGATATTGTTCCATTGCTACTACAGTGTCAATCCATAGAACATCTCTGTTATCTTTTTGCCTTTCTAGCACAACTACTACTGGAGATGGGCTTTTATTACAATAAAGGAGAAAGGGGTTTTTTTTGTTTGTTTTTTGTTTTGTGGGGGTTTTTTTGTTTGTTTGTTTTAAAGGAGGACTTGAATGAATAGGTACAACACAAAGAATTACTAGAATTTCTTCATGCTTTGCCAAGAGAGTTCGCTCCATTTTTTACTAATTGTTAACTAACAGGCTAAGCTGGGATAGAAAAAAAAGATACCTTATAATTTACCTCCATTTAACTCCTTTTGACAAACTAAACCCATTCAAAAACTTCCCAACACATTTTGTTACTATAATCTCTGAAAATGCAAGTTAAATAAAAACATTCAAGGAGTGGATACTGCTGTCAGTTTCTGCAAAGAAAGCAAATAGAAAACTGGTAGAAGTCTTAGCAGCTGGAATCAAAGCTGACTGAAAGACTAAACCAGTTTTTGAAAGCCTAAACCAGCAGTAGCTTTCATTTCAGATTATTCATTTAGTTCTTCTCAACTTCTAGTTCATTTAGTATTGAAAAACTGGCAGCTGAAAAAGCAGACAAGCTTGCTTTCTGTTTTTGAGCACATAGAGAATAAGGTATTAGCATATAAGAGCTAAGTTTCTATGTTTTTAATGAGTTTGGTCATCTAACTGTTCAATTCCTTAACTACAGGTAATTATGCCACTGTTAAATCCATTGAAAATGAAAACTATGATAGATTCTTGATAAGAAACCATCCCTGTTTCTTATCTGTAGAGCACAGTAGACATAGTACTATATAATTATTAGTGTATAGTTCTGAAATGTATGGTGGCTTTTGATTGAATGCCAATTTACAAAAATTCAGTTACTATGGGAAAAAAAGGAAATAAAACATATAATTCACTGCTTCCTGACTTACTAAAAAAACCAAAATATCATTAAGCATATAACCATATTTACAAAAAGATGCATTAATTATCTATAGAAGGAAGTAAATAAAGGATACAAAACAATGCAGGCTAAAATGTGTGACATTTAAAGTTTCTTGCTTTTAATTTAAATTATTATTGAAGTTGATATTTTAACTAGTTGTGACTTAAATCAGTCTGCATTGACCCTGACATATTAGAAAAGCTTTTTTGATATCAATATTCACTTCAAAAGGTTCCTGATAGAAGCATTCCTGAAATATTTCTTTTCCACATCTAGGAAGACTGGTGAGTTCTTTCTCCAGCTGTCCTGCTGCAACCAGGGCTGTTCTGGGTCTAATATTCAGAGCAGACAAAGCTGGACTTCATGTCTTGAGTGCAGATACATGAATCTTTTTAACATATATTGTCCTATGCTCTTGTTTTTATTTCATACTTAGTTTACAGGCTCATTCAAACTGTTGAGCACTCTGGTCTTCATTCACCTCTCTTCTACAGCAGATGGACAGGCAAGAGCCTCTTGCAGATAGCTCAACTGCCTTTCAAATACAAGAGAAATACAAAGCCAGGTAGATACAAAGCCATACAAAAATATCAGCTGCTAATCCATGGGAGGTGATTATGTTCATTGCTGTTACAGGGTTTACTTGCTTTTCCTCAGCCCTGCAAATGCAAACAGGTGGTTTGAGCAAAATGCTCTGATTCCACATAGGAGTAGAAGTCTATTCAGAAACTATCACCAACTTAATTTTTTTATTGCCTTCCATTTTGTAGCTGACAGGTCTGTTCAAGTGTATTCTAATTTCTATAGAAATGTATGAGCTAGGAAGTTTATGAGGGCAAGGCACAGGACTCAAGCCTCAGTAAGAGATGCATTGGGAACAACAAAGCAATCACTGCATATGTTTCTGTATTCTTGTAACATGTCTGAGGTCAGAGGATAATTGGAGAAAATATGTCAGCACATATGAAGTCAAATTGAGAATTAGATTGGTATTTCCTGACTTTAAGGTCTTGCTGGATGGATTTCACAATGGCAACAGTAACTGAAGGCCACTTTAGCTTCTCTTTGATGTGTGTGGTAAAAGAGATGGAAGCATATGGGAAGGTAGGTGAACAAGGACTGTATTTTTGGATGTTCCAGCCAAGGCTCAGGGGTCTCCCTAATGTATGTAACTCCTTGACAGGACGATGTAAAGAAAACCACGCCAAGGGTTTTCAGTGTGACCTGTAACAGCCCAAGAGGCAATGGGCAAAGCCTGAACATCAGGAAACACTTTTTTTACTGTGAGGGTGGCCAAGCACTGGAACAAGTCACCCCAATAGGTTGTGGATTCTCTGTTATTGAAGATATTCAGTAGCCACCTAGATATGGTCCTGGGCAACTGATTCTAGGTGGCCCTGTTTGAGCATTGAGGTTGGTCCTGATGACCTTCAGAAATGCCTTCCAACCTCAACTGGTCTGTGATTCTGTGATTCATCTTTGTGCCATTTTGAGTATGCTGTCTGCATATAATCATAGATAATTCGCAAGTCTAAATATAGTAAATGAGCAGCCTCAGCACAATGCAAGGTCCCTCCAGATGAGCTTTAATGTATAAAGGCTCATGACTTAGCATGCCCATATGTGAAAGGACATTCCAGGTATACCAGGCTTGAAAGGATGACCAGAGACAAAACTGTGAGAAGCTGAAGATCAACAGACCTCTGATTTTGGAAGTTTCCTTTTCTGGACAGCTGAATTTGTGCTATGCAAGTCAATCACTGAAAGTATAGAAGGTTATCTACTATAAGACATCAAGAATTCAAACTGATGTTGACGGCTCCATCATCTGTTGTCATGTAGAGCTGTATAAACAAACACATTTCCACATAGTGGGTGTTATGAATTGTCACCTTCCAGAGAATCCACTAGTCCTGTTACATGCACACTGAGGTATCCTGTAGCAGCCAGTAAAGACAAGTAAGCATACTTCCTTTACAGGTTTTGGAGACTGTGTATAGCCATGCATTCCCATTGGCTTCATAAACGAGAAACATCATTCTGAGTGAAAATACATATCAGAGGAAGAATGTTGGTGGTGGGTCCAGCCTTAGAATGAGTTTAGCTTGGAATGGTTTCAGTTTTTCTCAAGAAAAATTTAAAACTTCATTTTGATGGAGAGTATTCTTTGTGTTTTAAACTCAAAAAAGGTGTATAAGTATGGATTCAGGAGCCTGTAGTTACATTTTACTTTATTTTAGGCTTCTTAGACTTTTCATGGCTCCACAGGCCTCAGCCATCCACATGGCTTGTGTGTATCTGTTCTTGTATAAAGTCAGCAAACCCATCATTAGTAACAAGGAATCAGCTTGCTAAAATTACTTTTGATAGCTAATGTTGAACATTAGTTTAGCCATGTAAATAATGGGCCAAACCCTTCCCCCCAAATGGCACCAAGAAGAGAAGCGTCAAGAAAATCCAGGGAGTGAAAGAATGCCACTCAGAAATTGTTCTTAGTGAGGAGTGGTCCTTTGAGATGATTCCCAGTGTCAGATTCATGAAGGCAAGTAGTGTAACTAAGAATAGGTATGTCATCTCTTGAGGGATTCTATGCTCAAAGTTCGTAGGCACTGCAAAAGTGCCATACAAATAGGGGAAAAAAATCCCCCCAAAAGTGCAATGTGTGTGGTAATAAGATGGAAATGTTTGTATTTCATACCCTGTGAATTCTGTTTTTGTTTCCAAGCTTTTCCCTGATTTATTCTGGTGTTTTAATTGTTTCCTTTTCTTCAAAAGGATGTTTTAATTAAAGAAAGAAGATACTTCTGTAGGGTAAAGAAATGTTATTTTCTAATCTTCCAAATGGGGAATCTTTTATTTCAGAAATAATAGAAGGCTTTTGAGTCACTTAAGTCACAGCACTTACATACAATAATGTCTTTGTTCCCATTAATGGCTAATTTATATGCAGTATCCAGATTGATGGGAAAAATTAAAAGATGGATGTGAGACTCCAAATGCAATTCATACCAGTCTGCTTTACACAGGGTCTCATCCCATTTAACTAACTATAATGTTTTATTTCTGTCTGCATGAGTCGTGTTACTGGTAGAGGTGGAATACAGATACTTTTAGCACTCCAAATCAGCATGCTTTCTGAAGTGGGGCATGATCCACTTCTAGTTCCGTCTGATACATGTTTTGTGATATAGCTTTGCGGTTTTATGGCACAATTTTATTTTAAGGCAACAAAACTGGTATATGTGAATGATCTCTGCCTCTGCTTGTGGGCTCTGTAGGATGCTGCTCCCCACTGTGTACATATCTACTTCTATGTGGTGCAAGTCTTTTTCTGAAGGGGCACATATTTATACTGGCAGCCCAGAATGATGAGACTTTAACTAAAGCGCCTTAGGAAATACATACAATTATAGGATGGAGAAATTCTGTTTTGCCAACAGTAGGGACTTGAATTGAGGTCTCCTGTGTAAGCTGCTGAATCTTTCTATGCAGTGGAATGAGACTTCTGTAAGAGGTTTGTTTATATCTTTAGGTTTGGTCCTTGAGTCAGCTCCCACTTGAAGGCAATACTGCCCTAAATGTGGATGTTAATCTTCAGGGTAATGAAGCTTTTTGCTGAGGAATAATCTGAAAATATATGTATTTCTCGTCATCATGGATATAATTTTTGTAACCAAGTAGTTCTGTTTGAGTTTCATGATTAGAGCATGAAAATGTGATGACAGATTTATCAATAGCAGGTGTGAGTCTAGTCAATGCCATAGCTACAGAATATTTTCATAGCCTGACAACTAGGGCGGTTGACTTTGGTAAAAATTGAAGTAATGTAACATTGCAGTTGTGCTTGTAGATGTAAGGAGTAGCTGTAGTTAGTCTTGTGTTAGGTTTGTATCAGTTAATTTTTTTCATAACAAAGTTGAATGAGATACCAAGAAGGGTGATACATCCTTTATTTGGAATAAATATATTTAATATAGGGGTTTATAAGTCATTATCTGTGATTATATTTTGTTGGTTTTCTTCTCATGGTTAACCATTAACTATTTCTGACACCAGCATAAGTGCATCAGGTAGCTTAGTCTTAGTAACAGGCATGTCAAAGAGATCACTGGAGAGTACGGTCTGGACTTACTAAAAAAAAAGCCTACTCTGTACCTGAGATGTTTTGTTTCTTGATAAATTACTTACAGGTGACTTGCAGAAGTGAGAGGGAAAAGGTGCTTGGGAGCAGTTAACTTGTGAGTAAAGAATTAGAAGTAGGGAAATTGAGGTGTTTTTAGGCCATACTTAAAGGATTTAATTCATTCCATCTGTTTTTCAGTCAAGCATCTGTCTAAACCCCAAACAAATAGCACCGGGGATAAGAAAAAATCAAACCTAGTGCATGTACTTTTTGAAATTACCTTTGAGGCTAACCTTCACTTTATATCATGAATAGCTCTAAGTGGCTGTCTATTTTGGATATCTGCATAATGCAATGGATGAAATTCCATTAACAGTCTTATGTTTTTTCAGTAGAACGTAATTTACATTTTAATGAATTCTGCAGGGACAGAAATAACACTGAAGATGTGACTGGATAAGGGATACAGACCCTGCTTCCCTTAGAGGAAGCTTGCAGAATGAACTCCAGCTTTACTGGATGCCAGAGAATCCACACATGAGCAGACTGTTCTACATGCCCTCTAAGAGGGCAAAGCATTGACAGAGGTTAGTTCACAATGGATCAGAAAACCGATATTCCAATCATGAGTCACAAATCTATGGGAATCCAGGTTTCATTATGTCTTTTGTGGCAAAGTTGTTTGCTTTTTTTAGGTCACAGTCAAGTGAGTATGAGTTGTTAAGGACATACTTCCCTCCTGTAAGCTAAAATAAATAAATCAGTCTGAAGAACTGCTGGGGTTTTTTGCATGTAAAAAGAATCACTCACAGGAAATATTATATTGATTCAGTGTTGGCATGGAATACTTGAGCCCTTAAGAGTCAACTCACTGTACCATACTCAGATTTAGCTCATGGGCACAGATTTTTGTTCCTTACAGAATCTGAATACTCTTTTTCTTTCTCTGTGTGCATATGATGCAGCTAGATAATGATTTTCTCAAATAGTGTAGCTGCTGCTTGTATCAATGTGCTGCTACCAGCACTTGAACCTTTTAAAGAGTAGGATATGCTGAGACAGGGCTTTGCATTTTACCTTTCATTTCTGGTATTTGGTACATATATTTTGGCTTTCACATATGTGAAAGTGGCAGAGCAGAGATAAGAAATTGAAGATGTTGTGGCTAAAAGCTTTTTTTATCTTATTGTGAAATATTTTGTAATGGAGTGTGTCTTTGGTTATCTTCATTGATTGTTGAAAGGATATTTTAAACTGCAGTCAGCTATGAAGGTGTTTTAAGGTAAAAGCACTAAGTAAACCAAAATAATTTTGAGTGCAAAGCCATGCTCTAGTAATTATTAGTCAGTACATTTTCTAACTCTTGTCAACACAAAAGTTAGGGGAAATTGTTTTTTGCTACTGCTGCTCATCCAGTAATCGCCTTCTGGGTTGATTGGTGAATTTTATTTGACTTGCAAAATAAAATGCACTTACTGGTGTAAAAGCTCTGTAACTGTTCTGCTCTGTGCAGAAGTGAATATAAACAAATACTTCAGAGAACAAATCTCATTCCAGTGGGATGGAACTGTTTTCTGTAGTGCCAGGACTTCTGAGCTGTGACCACTGTAGTCTTGTCAGCATGTTCAAGTGTCATGCTGTCAGAACAGCAGCTTTTGCCTTTAGTGAGCTTGTGTGGTGGACAGACAGGCTCACTGAAAGAGAGGGAAGGGTGAGGCAACACCAGCCTCACTTAAGTCTTCCAGCCCCAAAAATGAGAACATATGGGAAGTCTGTGGAGAACCTGCAGAAACCAAATGGTTTTTTGTGTTACAGTGGGAATCAAGATCTGTAACTTTACAGATTGCACAGCAAGTTATCTTTAGTTAAGATTTTTTAGGTATTTTTGAGAATGTAAATTTCTGTCAGAACCTAGCGTCTTCTAGTACATTTATTTCCATTGCATTTGTGTTAGGGAAGACTAAAGTGCAACTGGACTCCAGTGGGAAGTGTTTTTCTGTGCTTCACACCAGATTGTCATAGATTGCCAAAGGCACAGAAAATGCAGAATGTTTTCCATCTGAAATATTTGATCCACTGGTCATGTTAGCAGACTGAACATGTAATAGGGAAAGGACAATCTAAACCACAGATAGCCTGACACTCCTTGCACTTTTTCCTTGGTATCAGGGACATCAGGTGTCACTGTTATATGTACTGCTTGCAGAATCCCCCATATTAATATTTGAAATGGTTTTATTAGTTGTGAATCCTTGTGGATTTTTCTTCACTAACCCAATTTCTTTTCAATCTGGCATGTGGAAAAAAAGAGATCCATGATCTTATCTTGCACTTCTCATATGGCCTTGTTTGTCCTTCTGTTTTAGTCGCTTTCTTTCACCTCCTCAAGGACTGCTCCTTTTAGGTTTACCTCCTAATTCTTTTGAAATCCCTGCATCACAAACTGTGCCATCTGTTTTATTAGCAGTGCCTGTCTAAAGACTAAATATATACATATCATGAGAACTCATTTTTTGGATACAGTAATTGCCAGAGCTATTAATCATTACTGATATTTACAGTTGGTTGCTAGACATTCTTTTGTCCCAGTCTCATTTTCCAGCATTTCAGATACCAAGATAACATCACAGCTCATACCTGGCAGCAGTGACTTCTTTCCTAGCTTTTCTAATACAAAGATTGTTTTTTCATAGTATATGAAAAAGTTACCATAATGGTGATGAAACATCCTCATGTCTTTCTCACCCTGATGGTAGCTGGACCATGGAAATTAATCAACACTGAGCAGGATCAGATTTTACCTCAGCACTCCCTTAACTAAACCACTCTGGCATCTGTTTCTCTGCAGGTTCCTTCTTTTTACAGTGACTTTGGCATGAAAATGTTGTTAAATGTTCTAGATATGAATTGGAGCATTTCCTTTCTTTCTTCCTTCTACAATAAGTAGTGTTCAGTCTCCTTTCCGACAAGTCAGTGAAAGCTTTTAAAATGTGTTTTCTTAGAAGCCATGCAGGACTCAAGGACAGTTGGCAGCATGCATCTGTATTTGTTAAGTCGTCTAATGCCACTGCCCTGTCTTTGCTTTGGGATAGCAAAGGTGTTTGTCCACCTGTAACTGGCTGAATTTTCTTATTGAATTTTCATGTTTCTTCCTGAGCCAGTGTGATTGTCTGTTTTTGATTTCCCTAAGACAGATCTCTGGATGGAATGGAAAAGGGAGATTCAGTTAACTGATGAGTCATCTGCCTACTGTGATGCTTATAACTCTCCTTACTGTAGCTCATGGCTCTCCTACATCTTTTTGTTTATCTGGTCTGGCTCCTTTATAATGTCAATCCTTGTTAGTCTCTCTGAAGAGAATTCGGTTCAGCCTTGTAGTATTTCCAGCAACCTGCAAGTGTAAGGTTTCACTTGCCTGAGGTTTTTTACATCTTGGAAAGTAACAATGATTCAGGCAATGATGGATACCATATCAAATATTTTTAATTTAAGACCTCTTGACAGAGTATTTAACAATAAGTTGGAGGTGTTCCCAATTCCCTAGGAGATATTATTTGCCAACTATTATCTTCAAAATGGAACATATTAATAGAAAGAGATAGAATAACTTTAAATACTATGAAAGAAGTTTTAAATCTGCACTGAATTAGTTAGTTTTAATAGTTTTCTCTTGTATATCCAATAGAGTTATTGATTTTTTTTCCTCGTGAAAGCTGAGCAAACACATTCATCCTTTTATTATCATTGCAATTTCACCATTTATTTATTATTGCTGTTTATTATCGTTGCTATTCACAAAATTGTATTTCAATACCAAGAAGAGCAGATAACGTGGAGGACAAAGAACTTGTTTTCCTGCCTTTGTTCCTGTTATCTGTTGTATTTGAATAGTGGCCTGTTTGTTCTGCTCAAAGCTTAAGCAACACAAGAGTCATTGGGAACTGGAAGCCATGCTACTGCCTGACATGAAATGTCAGTTATCAGTGGTGCCAGAAGGTGTACTGAATTAAAGAGAGGACTGAATTCCCTAGAGTTTTGTGCTGTTTTAACATACAAATTGACTAAGAGTAAAATACTTACAGTCTAACAAATACAAAGCTTACTTCATACATATACAGTGACTGGTTTACAAATAACTTGTGTAGGTAATTTCTTCCCACTGATTCTTTGCATCTTTTCTCTGAATTGCCTCTAACAGCTGAAAGAGAAGGACACAAGTGGATTTGCAGAATGTGGTTTAAGCCCCTTTTGAGCAGATGGAGAACACTAAGTGTTTGAGATGGTGTTCTTGGTTGTAGCCTGTACTACATCTTCAAGAGGGTATCTTAAGTCATGGTAACTTCTTGGGAGCTGGATAGTTCCTCAATTCTTTTAGACAAATTTGGATGAGGATTGCTCCTTTGGACATCTTTTTTGGGGGGGAAGGGGGAGGGGGGACAGGGAAGGGGTGTGTGTGTGTTTGGTTTTGCTTTTTACTGCTGCTTTTATTTGGTATTAAGAGATAGAGCAGAATTAAGCAGCTGTGGTTAAAATAAACAAAGAGGATAAAGTGGCTTCAGGAGAATTGGCTCAGGAAAAAAGAGACAGATTAACAACATGTGATCAGCAGAGGTGCCCCTATTTCATAAAGTTGTGCTAGTGGATGTTAAACATTGTAAATGTATGTTTGATGGTGGACTGACCAGAACCTGACTGTGCTCCTTGTTGGGCAGAAAATGCCAATAAATAAGTAGCACAAGCTTCCATCTCAGCAGAAAGTACTGCAGATGCATGCCCCTGCATTTGTGCAAATATATAATGTATAAATTTAGCCTATAGTTTTAAACAGCCATACAGTTCTATTTTCAAAAAGGCTTTAATGTAGTTGCCCAAAAATTAGAGCACTAAGGGAACTCAGCTGATAATGATTACATTTGTTTTTCTCTCTACTAACCATGCAATAAAATATGACTTCCTGTCTTGTTTAATACATTTCTCTTGGGACTTTTGTGTACTGGAACTTGGACTGTGATATAGGCGTGCTGTTTGTTACCCTGAAAACTGTCTTGATAAAACTGTCTCTTCCTGTTGACGTCTCTGAAGTAGTAGAAAAGTCTCTTTCCACCTTTCAAAGCCTTGAGTGCTGGTTTTGAGTTTGTGAATAAAATGGGTTTGGAAAGAGATTTTAATAATGAGGCAAACCAAGACATTCTTACTAAGCAAATCATGGCTGCTAACCTGTTATAATCTTGTACTTTGTTATGCTTGCACAGGGATTAGGAATTGCAGTAAAATATTCTCCAATTTTTTCCAACAACTGGAAGAACAAAATTCACTTCTCTTTCTGTTCTTCAGGTCCAACGGGATTAAACAGCAATATACATTTGCTTTTGCTATCAAACTCAGATCAAAATGTTTCTATGGAGCAATGAGTTCAGGAGATCTTTCTGTCCAGCTGGTTTTCAGATTGGATTTTCATTTCAAGCAAAATTAACTTTATGGGAATAAATGGGAAAATAATAAAATAAAAGCATTTTAAAATCACTGCAGATTTTCATTTGGTAGTTAATGTTATTATATAGGGAAAAGCCCTAAACTTACATCTCCTGACAAGTAGCTTCAAAAAGTTGCGCATTAAAAGACGGCATTGAAATTTGCTGTCTGTTTTCAGTTTGAAGTCTGTAGATAGGGTCATTTGCAGGAATTAAAGAGAGACTGATTTTAATCCCCAAACTTTGCATTTCAGAAAGATATCTTTTCAGTTATGTGTGTTTAGGAAATAGGTCTTAATGCTCAGAAGTGCTTTGTTAGGCTGATGGATTTTCATTCATTATGATGAATTGCTTACAGAATTTTTCAACTCTTATCCCCTTGCTTACTAATGAGAAAACGGTTTAATGTGAAGATTATGTATAATGCTTTGTTGCTATATTTTAAATGAGCTATTATTGTCAGTCTGTTACCAAGGGCAGCATAACTGCACATTCTAATGTATGCAAAAGGTTAGTGTTTCTGTTGGAACCACAGGTCCTTTATGGGCTTTATGAAGTATATAGCCTTCCCAAATTACATAGCCTTTATGAATTATATGTCAAATACCCTTCCAATCATGTTTCCTCTGTGGAGTGACTGCATTATTCCTTCTTATGTATTATTTATTCTCTGGATTTTATATATGTTGTCTTTGACATTTTGAACTCTCTTTGGTCTTTGATAGCTTTCCAGCAGGTGAGTGACGAGGGTTCTGCCACTCCTTTTGATTTCAGGAGTCTTGGTATTTGATCTATAATTTTTACCATTTTTTTCTTCTTTTCCTAATACCGTTTCCAAGTTCTGCCTCCATTCTTCTTTCTGCCCTCTGAGTTTAACTATCACTTAGATTGTTGTACCCTTCTTCATACATCACCTCTGAATCCTCTTCGAATGTTCAGTCTTTTTTCTTGCCTTCTGCACTTTGGGCATTGTGTCTTATATGCAAAAAGATTATAATGCTGACACTGGCACAACTAAATTTGACCTTTCACAGCTGCAGGCAGAGTCAGTTTTGCTGTTTTTTGCTTTCTTGCCTTTGTGCATGCCACTCAAAATATCTGTGAAGTTTTGGGAGAAGAAATGCTACAGTCCAAACTAATGTCTCATTTGATTTGACACTTTGCCTTTTTACATCAACTTTTTCCAAAACATCTTGCAGAAAGTCTGGAATATTTTGGAATATCATTCTGCAGGGGTGTGTTTCCTTTAAATTAATCCTTTATTTCCTTTTTATTGCTACTTTTCTCCACATTTATCTTTCAAATGCTGACAATTTATCACCTAGAAATTTCATGAAGAAAATGTTTACTCCCTAATAATTAATGACAGTCATTAGCAAATCAGTGCTGTGCTTCTGTTGGACACAAGCTTGAATAATGAAGGGGACTTATTCCTTACCTGCTCAGGCAGACACTGGGTATTGGAGAAAAAAAGGAGGGGTATATGTGCATAGTGGAGAATAGAGCTGGCAGGTAGTTATTAATTGTTATGTGAGAACTTGTCTCCTAATGGAATCATGGAATAGGTGTGGTAGAAAGGGACCTGTCGAGATCATCTGGACTGCCACCCCTTGCTCAAGCAGAGTCAGCTAGCACAGGTCACCCTGTACAGTGTGTAGTCAGGTTTTGAGTATCTCCACAGATGAAGGCTTCACAACCTTTCTAAAGTTGAGTTCACATCAGCAGCTCTTCCCTCATCCACCAAGTTAGTCACCTCATTGTAGAAGGCTGTTGGGTTCCTTAGGCATGATTCTCTCTTTGTAAATCCATACTACATGTCACCTTCTTGTCCCTCATGTATTTGGAAATGGTTTTCAGGGTTAGTTGCTCCATTGTTTTCCAAAGGATTGAGCTGAGACTGACTAGTATATCGTTTCCTGAATCTTTCTTCTTGAAGATAGGAGTGGTATTTGTTCTCTTTCAGTATTTTCAGAAACCTCTTGCAATTGCCATGACGTTACAGAAGTAGCCAAGAGTGGCCTTGCAGTGCCATCACTGTCATATATTCCGTCAACATGGAGAAGCACAGATTATAGCCCTTCTGCCATGCTTTATCCCACAGTGCTGTTTCGAAGAAGGCACCTTTGCTGATGTTATTTCAGCTGTGTAGTTTCCATCAGCCCCAGCTCCCACATCCAACGGAGTTCTGGGGGCCTCCTGAGCTGTACAGTGAAGTTCAAACTTGTGTTTTGTGGGAGGATGCAAAGGCCTCTCAGTCCCACTTGAGGGACTGGGCTCTGCCTGTGATAGGCTCTGCCCTGGAGCCCTTTGGTGACCTCCCAGGAGGGGTCTGTAACCCTTGGGCATGTTTTAATTTGTCTATGTCCATCATCCTTTTGGTGCCCTTCCACCTTCTTGAAGTATTCCCCCACCTCAGACCCATCAGGGCTTGTTTTGCAGTCTACTAAAGTGGGGGACCCCAAAACAGCCTTTTACTTTTGCTTATATTTGAATTTTAATTATTCATTCTGTTAGCTCTTATTAGAGAATGTTTTATCCATTTTATAACTGTCTTCAGCCAGTCACAGAGCAGTGATATTTAACAAAATGACAACTCTCAGCCATAAAATGGCAGTGCCACGTCAAACAGTGGCCAAACCAAATCAGTGTTCTGTGTATACATATGTAGTCATACATATAACTCAAATCTCTTTACTGACTCCTCCTCATCCTTCCCAAGGCAGAGTGCTGTGCATTTCCACTGTCCTCTCACATAAAGTGCAATGTCCCCTCCTTGTCTTCCCAGCCTGGTCTGCCTAAAGAGCCTGTTCTCCATCACAGCACTCCAGTTACATGAGTTATACCACCATCTCTGTTATAGCCCAGTAATAGTGTTCAGATGTACAATTCCTCCTCATTGTGTTGGTGTACAGGCATTGGAGACGGACAAATGTGCTGATTCCCCAGCATGGCCAAGACAGCTCTCCCCATAAGGTTTCAAAGGTAACAGAGTTTATGCATTCATTAGAAATGACATGGTTGAATTTTTCACAAATGAGGAAGAACATGGTAGCTGAGGAAATTGTAAAATCATAGAAATGTTCCTTGACAGGAATCTCTGCAAGTCATACCAAGAAGTACTGTTGCTAGTGCTAGTTCAGGTCAACCATAATTTCTTCCAGCAAAGCATTGCAAGCCTCACTGACTGGAGATTTTGACACCTCCTTGGTAACTTCCAGTGCTGTACTAATTTCTCAGGGAAAGTTTCTCCTAATGTGCAGCATGAAGTATCCAGGTTGCCCTTCAACTAAATAAAGAGTTTAAGCTGTTATTGACAAACCAAGAAAACCCAGGTATTATAACTTCCTTTTACCAAAAATGTCGTGTATTGAAGACTCCAGTGTGACCAGGGAGGAGCACCCAAGCCAAGCTTAGGGCATCCGGCTGCAAATTTACACATTCCAAAACCTCAGATTGATAAAAGTGCCAGAATTTAATGCTCCTCATGGTAGCTCTCCCTCTGCTAGCCCCACAAAAGTTCACAGTCTCTGATACCTCATATCAGTTTTTCAGGAGCATCCCAGAAGTACTGCTGGGGGAATGACTATGAAGATGGTAATGGCTTTCTTTGGCAGATGAATTAAGGAAGTTCAGCATTTGCATAGATTCCAGTTCTGTAATGTCTGTTAGACACAGGCTGTCATTGCAGCTGTTACAGCACTAGACTCAAAGAAGAAATCAGAATGATTCCCATGTCTTTCATCAATGTCCAGTTCATAGGAATGTCGTAGAGGAGTTTAAATTTGCTATATTGTTATAGCAATAGCACTAAGTAGGTATTTTTAAATATATCCACCTGCTTCCATACTCCATTGTAATTTTCTAGTTTATGGCTGAAAAGGCTGAAAATATTCTCAGATTTTGATGTTTGTGCTATATTTTGGATCATATTTAGAAGATGATCTTCCTTTGAAAGAAACCTCTGAGATTGTCAGCTGTTAAGCCCCAATTTTGATTAATCCTGTGGATTATCTGGGCAGTGTGGGAAAATTTATCTGGTCTTACCTGAAAATCTCCTTTAAGCACCAGCCCTTTCCAGAGATGGATTAACCACCCAAATCCAGAGAAGGCAATTGACATCCAAAAACTTAATTTGCAGAAAGCATATATCTGTTTTGGAATGTGTTTTGAAGTGGTAGAAACCATGTAGTTCTCATCCATGCCTCCTTCCAGAACTTTATTGTGATCTGTAACTCAGGGAAGGATACTGCAAAAGCAAAAAGCACCTCTGCCCAATGGGAAATGGATGGAATGACTCTTCTGCTGAGCTTTCCCAGACACGCACACTTTGATTAATATTGTGCTCTCAACAGAGCGGTTAATGCACTGTGATAGTTTGAAAAATCCCATTATTTGTGGTGACAATCTGCTTGGACAACCAAGTTAGTGTCTTCCAAAACTTGGGTTAGTTAATGTGCATTGAAACAAGACCAGGGACCCCTATGTCGTTTGAGACAGGGTGGTGGTTTTTTGAATGGTATCTCTTACTGCTTTGAATCTCTATACCAGGCTGCTTCCAAATCAAGCACCAGATCCAAAATGCACAGAACTCTTTCTGCTGAAGAGTCTTTGAATCAGGTTGTCAGCTGCTAAAGAAGATTATGTCCATCTTTATGTCTCATAGAAGTTTTCTTTAAGATTTCCTGTATGGTAAGAACAGCCTTTCAAACATTTTTACAAGATGTGCTGCTTCTTGATTCCATCGGAACCTTGTGAGCTCATTAAGTTATCATAAATGAAGGAGAGGGGAAAATATTAAAAAAACCAAACAACCTCCAAACACAAAAACAAACCCAAAAACCAGGATCAGAGGGAGATTTTGCTGCTTCATAGGGGCCAGTCTTCCTTATTTCATCTGCACAGTATGGGAATCATTTGGAGAAAAGGTAGAAAATCTCTCTATCTTGAAAAGAGAAAGCTAAGATAGGTAACCTTTATCTTGTAGAACTTACCAAACAGAAAGAAAATATTACTGGCAGCTTTTCCAAAGTGTTGGTGACACCAATGAAAGGAGGGTTTTAAGAGCCACCTGGACACTGAAAAACCTTTCTGTGCTGGGCTTTGGCAGTGCATTCTGCTTGTTCACATGACTTTTTCATGCATGTAGTTTTGGTGCAAGTCATCTTCCTATTAATATTTTGTTTAAACAGAGGCCCATCGAAGCCTAATTCTAAGTGTCTTTCTGTCTCTGCAGTTGTCCTGAAATCAGTTCCCAGCACTAACACTTGTTTTTGTAGTCATGCTGTTAGTATTTCCTCATAACAAACCTCCTGTGCTTTTTGCCACTTTATAGGGACCATATTTAAGCTGTTCCTTGTAGTTTTCATTGTATCATTTTTGCTTCAGGCAAGATTGCCTGTTTTCACACAGCACAGAGGAAGGTGGAGAGCTTTCTGTTCTCTGTAACTGGGCCACAGACAGCCCAGGGCATGTTATTGGAAGTGGAGTACAAACTGAGACACTTGCTTCTTCTTTTTGTCCCTAGTGGTTGTCTCTCACTATTTGGTTTCTAAATGTCTCTGTTCTATTCCAAGTGCATTAACAGCTCTCCTGGTGTTTAACCAGAACTAGAAAGTCTGACGCCAAAAATAAGTCTTCCCTCCACTCTTTCTCTCTCACACCTAGTTGTGCAGATTTTCTATCACACATTTTATGCATAGGGTGGAATGACAGCAAAAGTCAAGAAGAATATGGCCTCATCGCTTTTCCTTTGGCTAGTGCCTTCTTTATCAGATTCCTTTTCCTGATGCTGTTCAATAACTTCAAGAGTAAGTCTATCAATATAATTCTATTAATACACCTTACCAGAATGGCATTTCCCACCCCTTCTTTACCCCAGCTTGTTTGCTGCTTGCTAGTTTGGCTGGATATTGCATTCATTATGTCACTCTGAGAAGCAGGAAATGTCATTATTTATATATATGCTAAGAAACTACAAATGTTATTACCAATACATAAAAATCTTGTAATCACTTATTGCATAATTTATCAATTTAGTTCTCAGTTATGGGAAGCAAAATATACTACGAGTCCCCTTGTTCCTATTATTGGAAAAGACTGAAGAGACAGGCTGTTTGGTTTTCATACTGACCTCTGGAGCTGTGAATATTTCATTCACATCCTGTCTAGTGTACCTCCCAGGCTAGATAATCCTGTGCACAATCTCCTTCTGTACAATGTGTCAGCCTTGGCATACCACTGACCATCTGTGTTTCCCTTTTCTAGGTCTTGTAAACTCTTCTGTATCTTCTTTTGGTTAAGGCAACTAAACCTGTATGTGGTGCTGTATAGTAGAAGTTTCTATTGTATTTGGTCACACAGTACTAAAAAATGCATAATAAAATAAAAGAGCCCCTTTCCCACTCTGCTGATAGCACTTGTCAGGGAAAGGGCTGCTCCATCTCTGGGTTTATTTGGACTTCTAATTTCTTGTGAAGCATTTGAGACTCTTACTGTTTCTTAGAATGCTGCAATTTTTCTGGGCCCAATGATGATGACAGGTAGATGTTGAGGTACTGAAGAGAATTCAGATTTTGATCAGTGAAATAGCAAAGTGTGGGAGAACCTGTGAGGAAAGTTGGCGTTCCTTTTGTTTGCTTTTAAGCTCAAAATATGTGTACCATAGCTTGGCTAAATTACCCTATAAGTAAAAGTGACTGACTTTATGATAGTGTTCTGCAATGACATAAACACCAGGGGAAGGAGAGATTTGGTGGTTGCCTGGAGGATGATGATTTCTAATGATGAGAGGGAAAGAAGCCAACATTTTTTGAGAAGAAAAATCCAGTGAAATTTATTATGCTGTTGAACCATTTCTCTAGGGAAGGAATGTCAGTGCCATCACTCTCACACAATTAAATACCAAGCAGCATATATTATTTAATTATATGGTGAAAAAGGAATTAATAAGATTACTTGATATATTTTTTTCTGCTTTCACTCTCCAGGATTCACTTGTTCCAAACAGAAAGAGGTGGATCCTGTGAGAATAAATGGCTGGCAGGGCATTTTTTTATAGCGTTCATGTTTTATAAAAAATGAGAATTGTATAGAATAAAGTGTCAGGGAAAGGTGTTTTATTGCTAGAATCCTAACTAGCTTTGGTTGGTATGGTTGTATACAATTATGTCCCATGTCAGTGGAATTATTTGGGGTTTTTTTAAGAAGCACGAGTGAAAAAAGCATTTGTCATGGGACCTGAGGTTTAAAGCATAAATTTTAGCATCAACAATACTGCTACTCAGTAGAATGTCAGAAAGAAAAAATGAGAAGAAAGCACACAAATCGAGGAGCTGTGGAGAGAAGAAATGCTAAATTTGTCTTGAATCTTAGAGCTCTTTGGTATGGGATGCCACCTTGTGGAAGTTTTTAGGATATCATGTCTTTTATCAAATTTCTTGCAGGTCTTCCTGACCTTCTACTCTCTTCAGTCTCTGTAGATAATCCTGCTTGCATAGATCAGCCTTTGTCTTTAATAGCCCCTCCATCACCTGATTTATTATGTAATCTGAAATTTCAGTGTAATTTAGGGGTGGAGAAATTTTACTTTAGTAGGTAAAAAGTCTGTGAAAAGGAGAATTTAGCTTGGAAATCAGCCATGATGAGAGCATGATCAGCACAGATACTGTGGTGAAATTGTAATACTGCTCTAAAGAAGTGTTTTCACAAAGCTCTGGATAATACTGCAATCATATTGTGCACTTTAGCACATTACCCAATCACTAAAATGGAAAGAAAAGTTGTCTTCAATGGGAAATCAGAATTACAGGAAGAAATAGAAAATGTTGATATGTCTGAAGCCTCAGATGACATATTAATTCATTTTGCATTGTAAAGGACTATTCTCCCAACGCGTTCATATGTCTGGTATTCAAATTGCATCTCCATAGTGGTCCACCTAGGGACAGCACTAGACCTTTGTTACAAACATTTCACATCAAGTATCAAATGCTTCTTCTCTGCTCAAGGCATTGTGGAAAGGTCAAGGTGCAGGTGAGCAGCCTTCTGACAAAAAGCAAAGTGTTTTGCTCCTGAGTTTACCGGAATACTGGTGTGGCTACCACAAGCAAGTGAAGAAACAATATGCCCTGTTTGAAAGTATATATATGGGTCTCCTGAACAGTGAGCCTGTCCAAGGGACAGAGGCCATCTGTTTTCTGCTCTCCAGCTTTGATTCTTCTTCCGCTCTTGGTTCTTTTTTGAGACTTCATGTCAGTCCCATAAAGCATTAGTGGGTCTGTCACTTTTCTGATTTCCTACACTTGAAGGTAGCTCTCCCTTCCCTCATCTTAGCAATTAGCTGCTTCTAACTTTGTCTAATTAAACATAAACATGAGCCTCGTAGTGTAATTTTTGAGCTACCTTTCTTTTGAAGACCCAACCTCAGTCAATATTGTGCTGCAGAATTTTTTCAAATGGTAGAGATGCTGGTAAGGGCTTCTTCTATCTCTTTTGCTACTATCTCATAATTGGCATTGGATCCTGAGGTGTGACTCTTCTTGGGCTGATCTTGCTATTGATCACGTGCTCCTATTTGTTCTTTACTTGCCCTTCCTCTGTAAGCATTTTGCCCTAATCTGGCTCTTACCACCACCTTGTTAATCTACAGTGTTCTATTGCTTTTGGCCGGATGATTCCAGAATTCACTGCACTCTTTCAAAACCTTTGAGGTAGGGCTGTGATTTCTGAGCCTTATAGATTCTGAAGGTCCAAGGAATGCATTTTTGAATGACCTTTAAAGTCTGAATTCAGGTTCTGATGGAAAGCCACACTGAACAATTTCAGTCTTTGGTAAAACTTCTTTGGAAACATATAAAGTCATCTATCTCATTAAGTCCTTGATTGAAGTGCCATCAGCTAATGGCAATGGCAGTTCTGGCAGCTTAGAAATGCCATTTAATATCTTAAATGAATGTTGTGTGGTTAGAGCTGCTTCTGACCTCCTGAACCATCAAGGTCTTAGCCTGAGCAACTGCCTGCAGTTCTCATCTAACGGTGAAAACAGCTGAGCCACAGAATGGATTCCTGAGTGGGCTTGAGGCACCAAAACTGCAGCAGTTCAAGGACGGAGTACATGAAATTTAAAGCAGGAGCAATAGGGTGGCTGATTCCATGAACTGCAGACAGTTTAAACCTGTGGCAATGTCCACTGGATCCTGCAGCAGAATATGATCAGGAGGCTTCTGTTTTGCATTCTCCTCGCCCCCAGCTCTTTACTAGTCTAAGTTAACATTAACCTTGCTGACATACCATGAAAGGCAATGAGAAATCAATTCAAAACTATTAAACAGAGTGGACAGATTTGAGGGAAGAGATGAAAGTCCTGTAGCCCTCTCCTGCTACATGTGTGTGTATGTTTTGTACCAGTCTTTTCATAGGGATAGTAGGTGCTTGACTTTCTTCTGCCACACACGCTCATGCTGTAGCTGCATCCAGCTCTGTTATAGGAAATAGATGTTGTGATATTTATGCACACCTAGTGATGCAAAGCTCCTCAGCTCACTCTGGGGAGTTACTGTGTGTTGAGTTCCACAAGCAGAGGTGCTTTTCAGTCTCCTTACAAGAATGCTGAGTATTTCCTCTGTGTTATCCAATGCATTTGCTTGTGAGCTTTAGACACCTGTGGGGTTTTTCTCCAGATTTCTGAACTAAAGCTTAGGTGCAAAGGGGTATGGAAATGACTACCAATGCAGTCTACTTAATGTCCACCTTTCCCTCATTCTCTTTCTCTGCCTGTATTTTTGTGCTTGGTACATTGGGAGATGCTTTACTCTGCCTTCCTTGGGAATGCCTGTGAACATCTTGCATAAGGCCTACTCCTGGTCCCAATTTTTCATGCAAAGGAGCTTCAAAAGCTTTAAGCAAACTGGGAAGGGGGCTCAGAGGGGACAAAAGGATCAATAGGGAAATAAAATAGCCATGCATATGATTATAAAAACATAAGCCTATCTCATAGGTAAGGTGATGCGATTGCAAGAAGATACTATTCTAGTTTTGCTTTCACATTCTGTGAAGCAGCAAAACCAGAAGAAGCCAGTTGTACCCTCAACTGTCAGCCCTGCTGGAAAAATCACCTCAGACAGAAGTGGGGATATTTGCCTAAAACATTAGGTCTGTAGCTCTACATCATGCCAGATTGGTGCTCATCACAAAGCAGGACTAAAGCCTGGTTTAGTGGAGGTGCTGTTCTCTGACAATTGGTTTCCTGCTTTGAGTAAAAATGTGCAAGCACGATGGGGTGGTCTGGGTGCAGGGAACCTGCTAGAACTCATGTTCCACTGCTGACAGGTGAACCACCAGCAGCTTTGGGATATCACTCTGAGTAATGATTAGGTGCAGTTTTATTTTTTCCATACAGTGGTCCAAGTAAATTGGAGCAGAAATATTCTGAGTTGGGGCTGATGGGTTGTGCTTTAACCCCCCTGTCAGCTAAAGATGATGTGAAGTTTCACCTCTGACCTTGGCAAAGGCTAGATTTGGTGGGAAACTAATAGTACTGTTGAGTAGCTCACAGATTTAATGAAAGTACAGCTAACTCCCACATCAGATTTCATTGCAAAGTGATCACAGATCAGATGGGAAGTTGTGTAACAGCCATTTTGAGCAAGTACTAAAAGATAGCCAGTTTAAGGCCCTCTGTAATGCAATATTTGGCCTTTGTTTTGAAGACCTGCTACATGACTTAAGATGAGAAACCTTATTTCCTTAACCAGACATGATACTTTTAAGAGTGAGAAGCAAAGTGAAGTTAATTTTGTGTTTTATTGGCAGCTCTGCATTTCCTTTGGCTTCTTTCACTGAAAGAGAGTAGCAGAAGTTGAGCTTCATTTAGATAATGAATGTAGAAATACGATTTTTTTGACATTGAAGACAGGCAAACAACACTAAAGCTATAAGAACCCATACTAAAACCCAATCTGGCTACTGGGACTGGACATTTTATGACAAATATTTATTGAAATTATGCTATTAATTATAACATTCCCAGGACTTCCTTGCCTAGGATGAGGCAATAGAGGGCTGAATACTCTTAGACACTGCAGGTGACTGTAGAAATAAGTGCAATGGAGCATTCTTTCAAATAATACTTTTACATTCATTCAGAAAAATTGCATTGGGTTTTCCAGTTTGGAGGTCAATGGATAGTCCTGGTTTCATCTGTTAAGCCTTTAAAAAGAGAATTCTGCCATCCAGTGTCTTTTATATAGATCTATATGTATAGATGACATGACCACGTCTAAGTAAGAACATTTAGTTTTTCTTTGTTTCTGCACTAAGCCAGTGAAAGTATAACTGCACAACACTTACCTGAGAATTTGCTTGTGAAGTTCTTTCTTTTCAGAGTTGCTGCAAAAGGAGACAGTGACTTTTTTTTTAATGGTTACACTTTTTTTTGTTTATCTCTTTGCAGTTATGTGGCTGTGGTCTGCTGGGTGTGGGCATCTGGCTGTCAGTGTCGCAAGGAAACTTCGCCACATTTTCTCCCAGCTTTCCATCACTTTCAGCTGCCAACCTAGTCATTGCCATTGGCACAGTGATCATGGTGACCGGCTTTCTGGGCTGTCTAGGTGCTATCAAGGAAAACAAGTGCCTCCTGTTGAGCGTAAGTCATCAATACTCCTTTTCACTAAGAGTGACTGTTGCTTTGTTATTTTATTTGAATGACCAATGCAAAGTAGCCTTGTAGCTCACTGTAACATTGCCCTTGGCTTTAAATCTTCTGTATGCTTGCAGTATAACATCCCATAGCTTTGGTCACAGTGATACCAATCGTGTATCAATGCATGTACCCTTGTTACTATGTACCTTAATGTATTAGATAGCATAGCAAACTACTGTCTGTTACCTCTGCATGAATTGTAGGATCAGCCTGGATAGTCCTTCTGGAAATGTCTGTTGGAAAGATTGACTGAAAAAAATCTTAAGCATAGAGTTGCTCAAAGCCTTTTGTTGCTATTTCCTACAATGGCCTTATCTAAGGCCCTTGTCAGAGAATGGTGGAAAACATCTGACCCAAAGTTAAGATGTCAAGGTCTCTACCAGGCCCTATCAATTGGGGAAAAAAAAAAAAAAAAGAAAAAGTCTGATCCTTGCCAGTCTTTGTTCAGAACTGAAGCACAGAGCTTGGGAACCCCTCTCAGAAAGCACAGTATGGATCACTCCTCTGGCATAAACCAGGAGGCTTCATCATGCTTCTCCTCACCCCAAGGAGAGAGGTATTGTGGCAGAAAGTGAGAGGAGGGCTTTCAAAGTAGACAGCTTCCAATTCAGTCACAACTTATGAATACAGATGCTGTGACATTCAGGAGCATGTCTGCCTTGTGCAAAAGTCTCCCTTAGATGATATTGGGGAACAGCTGGGCAGCATTCCTTGGACCATCTCAGCGAATTAAACTGAAGGGAAAATGTGCACCTGGTTTTTGCTATCTGATTGCTTGGGTTATATGTTGTACATCTAGAAGGGCAAAGAGAGAATAGTAATGAGGTCCATGTCATTCATCCACATAAACTGCAACACCAGCCCCTTATTTTTTCTTTTTAAGGTGTTTACATTCTTATAAGGTTCTGCAAAAGTCTTTTTTTACTGTCATGACTATCATGAATTTGCAGTTGTTAGAGAGCTAGCTGTGCTGCATACTGCTTCTTCTCTTGTCTGAGGGGCTGGTGCCATGCCAATCGGACAGTCTGCTAGGACATAAAGGCATTAAAAAAAAAGGTGTAGTGAGCATGAAAAGTAGTGAGAAACTACCAGAACTCACACTTTGGATGCCCCTGCAGAGAGAGATTTCAGATACAAAGAGTTGGGAAGAAGTGCTGAGTAATATAACTACTATTCCACTGTTGGATGTGGTTAAAGCCCACCTGCCAGTGAATCACTTCTGAGGCACATCACATTGATCTTTGTGGTAAGGGGGTCAGCATCTGTTCCGTAGCTTGTATGAAGGAAAGAGGGCTGTATGCTGTGACCAGCAGTCAAAAGGAGCAAGACAAAAGCATGGCTGAAACCTGCAAACTGGTAGTAGGCCAAACCCAAAGATTTTGAGAATGTCTGACAGTGGATTTCCTCATTGATGGTGAGACCATCAGAAGCTTTAGTGGCGATATAGTATCTATAAGCCTGAATAGTTTGAAATCAAACTTGCATGGTTTTGGCAGTAGGGGAAAGGTTTAGAGGACAAGGCCCATAGTCTTGATAGTTTCTAGCAGCTCCAGGTTTGCTCTCTAGTTGGCAAGTGTGTATACATTGTCTGTTTTTTCTTTGTTCTAGTTTTTCATCGTTTTGCTGGTAATTCTCCTGGCAGAGCTGATATTACTCATTTTGTTCTTTGTTTATATGGACAAGGTAAGCAAATATGCCATATAGATTAATTATCTGTACTAGCATGTAAACCAGGTTCCGTTTGTTTTTGTTTGATAGAGGTATTTGTGTTCTCCTTGATCTTCAGTTTGATGAAGGCTTAACCTTGAAATCTTGGCTGTTTTCTGTAAGCTGCTTCTGAAGGGGGAGGGGGAAGTGAGGAGGAAATCCCTGAAATAAGACCATGGTCCAGGGCCTCCTTTTTAGTCTTCTTTGAAAATCTTAGATAGCCTTCAACATAGCTGTTTAATGTCTGCAAAAAGCTGATCCTCTCATGGACCTGAGTTGTGGGAGGCCCTACTTAAAACCTGGTTAGCTTCTTAGGGGCAACTCATGGAAAAGGACTGGAGGAGAGAGGCATGGGATATTTGCATGTTATTCCAGATGCCACCAGTTGTCTCATTTGACTAGGCAGACCCAGAAAGTTTGGCAAGGGTGCAAAATTGATCAAGAGGCAGCTTCTCATAAAGTTCATCTGTAAGAATCTGTTATCTCATAGAGACTAAATGAAGTAGGCACCACTGGCTGTCCCATTATATACATAAGACTGGAAAAGTGCCTGGAGAACTGCAGAACTCTGTTAAACACAGAGCAGAACCTGAGGGTATAAGCATGTCCAGAGTTATTTTAAAACAGCTCCTACCAGACCTTTATCTGTTCTCAGGTTGTCACTATGATGTCTGCTACTTTCAGGGAGTTGAGGTGAATTCTGATTTTGACTGGGATGTCAAAAAGGGATGAAATAGATCTTACAATATAGTTGACCTTCACGCCAGGATCATAATTATTTCTCTGCTGCCAGATCACTACAGTCAGAGGCAAGGTGCCTCCTTACCTGCGCCTAGGACTCAGGCTCAGACTGAAATTTTTGCAAGAAATGGGACAGCTCAGATTTCCTGTTAAGGACTCCAACTTTATCCTCTAAAGAAAGAAGAGCACACCTGAAAATCATAAATCCTACAAGCTTATTCCCCCATGGAGAACAACAATAATGTCTCTTTTAAGTAGATTTTGTATTGGCTATTTACTGCCAGAACCCAGAACCCGTGCAAGGGTCTGTTAGGATCCTCTGTTAGGATTAGGAGGCTGGGACTCTGGTTTTATGATATAAGAAATTAAAGTAGGCCATAGGTTACAGGCAGGAGAGACTCCTGTGGAGCAGTGCCAACAGCTGTTTTATCTATAGTAAGCTCAGCAGATTCATGCTGTTCATGTTCAGTTAGCTTGAATCAGATGATTACTCTGTGATGGACTCTTCGCAGAGGTCTCCTATTATGAGAGAATTAATCCAGTAATTTGCAATCCGAAGGAGAGACTAGACCTTGGCAGATGCTTAAAGATCTCACTGACTTGTGAGAGTCTTGAAGCTTTACTACCCACGTTAAGTATATGGTGAGAGAAGTTAAGAGGCAGATGTTCTATATGTGTGTCTGTACCATTTGGTCCTTTCCTCTGAACAGCATTAACTTTCTCTATCATTTACATGGTGCAGGTCAGTGAGAGTGCAAAGAAGGATCTGAAGGAAGGTATGAAGCTATACAACTCAGAAAATAATGTTGGACTGAAAAATGCATGGAATATTATTCAAGCAGAGGTAATATATTTTCTCAATTAAAAAACAAAACAAAACAAAACAATTTGCTCACCAAGCCTGCTGCAGTCTGTTAAGTATGGAATTTGTGCCATGTGTAAAAGATGGCTAATGCAGATTTTGGTTTCTGATTTTGCACTCTTGAACATCCAGGGAGTTCTGTGAAACTCAGGATCAAAGTATACTCTGTAAGGTGACAGACACTCACCTGTCTGAGATTCTCTGTGCCTATCACAGGCATAGAGATGATCTGCAACAGCAGAGTGGCAGCAAAACCTGCCCAGGTGGAACTGAAACTTTGGCAGGCTTCTGTTGTTAGCAGTTGTGGGCAGATTACCTTGTGTTTTGGTGTTTGGGTTTATGTCTCTGTGACAAGAATACTAACACACCTTGGGCATGGAACCATATATTTTCTTTCGTTTTGTTTGTTCTTTGTGTTTTTAAGTATTTGCTTTTGTGATCAGAGACCACAGAACACTTCAAAACTGCAAAAGTCTTGTGGCAGCCCTTTGCAAAATACAGGGTGGTTTAGTGGAAATAAAAGTTTGTGATTGTGCGTAATTCACAAATTGTCCTAGTTAATTTATTAATCATTTCTTTTTGCACAGATGAAATGCTGTGGTGTGAACGACTTTACAGATTGGTACCCAGTCCTGGGAGAAAACAGTGTTCCAGAACGATGTTGTATGGAAAACTCCCAAGACTGTGGACGGAACTCTACTGAATTAGTGTGGAAAACGGTAAGGCTCACTTTGCCCAGGTTGAGTCTTAGGTAGGGGTGGGAATGGAGAAAATAGAGGGAATGCACATGAAAGAAAATGTGACCTTCGGGTTTTAATTTTCATCTTTCACCATTTCAGGGATGTTATGAGAAAGTTATGTCCTGGTTTGATGACAATAAGCATGTCCTTGGTTCGATTGGGATGTGCATCCTCATAATGCAGGTAGTACTGGTACAGTGTTTGTCAGCATGGCTTTGATTTGCTGTCAGCATTCTTGATTGTCGTGTGTGAAAAGTGATGCTCAACTGCTTTGAGTTTCAAAAATGTCAGATTATTTCAAAAATGTCAGATTTGTTTTAAGAGTTCATTTAAGGCCATCTGCTCAGAAAGGAAGCCGGTCAGTAGTGAGTCCCGCAAAGGTGACATGCTGCAGTGGGGTTTTGCTTACCTGTGTTTTGACTTCAGAGTACTCCTTTGGAATTCCCATATTTAGCCATTTGCTACACTGTCCCTTAGGGAACAGGCTTAGGGCTGTTCTTTGATTTTGAAAGCAAGTTCTAGAAATTACCAAAATTACTCAAGTTATGGCCACTGAACAGAGTAGTCAACATATTTTAAAAAAAGAAATGGAGGGTTCCTGTTCCAGGGAAGTGGTCGCAGCACAAAGCCTTCCAGAATTCAGGAAGCATTTGGACAATGCTGTCAGGCACATGGTCTGATTTCTGGGTTGTCCTGTGCAGGGCCAGGAGCTGGACTCAATGATTTTTGTGGGTCCCTTCTAGCTCATGATATTCTATGATTCTCTCACTGCTATACTTTTGGGGGAGAATACCTGGATCTGATATTTTCAGTCACAGTTGACTGGTTAAACAAGCACAAGTTGTTGGGTCAAAGGGAAGAGTGACTCTTATGTATTCATTCTGAAAAATTGTTGCACATATGACAAAGAACCCTGAGAGGTTTTTCCCTCCATCTGTGTGCTGACAGATACGGCTCTGGACATCACTGTGTGCCTGAACAAGATACATTCAAATTTACGGCTCAGTGTTGAAACATGAGAAATATGACTAGTGTAGAATCGCTAGTGTAGAATGACTGTTAAAACTACTGGGCCATGAACACAGGTCAGCAGTGCAGTTTTGGCAGGCTTCCTATACTAAAGCCCTTATTGTTTGTTTTCTTTTAGATTCTTGGCATGGCCTTCTCCATGACACTCTTCCAGCAGATTCACAGGACTGGCAAAAAATATGATGCCTAAAGCCTCTGAAACATTATCACATCAACTCTTCTGTCTCATCATAAAAATGAACACGAGGAATGACCACAAGGAGCATCACACTTAGCCCTGCTGAGGGAATCCGTCCCATTGACCGATCCACTTTGTTGTTACTTGTCCAGTTATTATCACAACTTATTTGACTCTTTTTTTTTTTTTCTGTTTCACATTTGCCATTTATTTGCCAAAGAGGGGGAAACCCCGCCAAACAAATGGATTTTCTACACAAAATCATAGATCTGCTCTTAAGAATGTTTCTTAACTTAAGAAAATATTTTGCTCTACTAATCCATGCTATATGTGCAAAAATTACTACGTGTGTTCGACTTCAAGGGAGAATTCTTCAAAGTCTTCCATTAAGTTTTCAACCCTTATGTCCAATTTACTGGAAGACTCGGAAAAGCCACTCTAACTGAGAGTCCTAGGAATTGGAGCTGCTTTGCTTTGCAGCTTCTTGTACCTTATGGTGTATACTTTTTTATTATGATAATGATAATGATGATGATGATTATTATGATGGATATAGCTTAGAATTTAGTTGCCTGACTTATAACTTCTTACTGTTTTGGGTTTTACACATTTATTGTACATTAATTTGGGAACCACTGTGCGATCTCAAGAGGACATGTTTTTCAAAGTTGGCAGTTGGTGCGGGCAAAGACATGAGTTTTCTCAAGTCCACAAGGAGGCATCTTCCTTTATCAGGGCCTTAATGCCCTTACTGTAACAAAGGTGTTTCCTTTAAAATTAGAGACTCTTTCCTCAGATGGAATGCAAAGCCTTCCCATTGGATGAGATGATAAGCCTCCTACTTCTGTGAGGCAAAATTTCCAATGCCTTTACTCACCCAAAGCAGTGCCTGGCTGCTTTGATGTCATGCTACTTTGAAAGCTAAAAGTCCTGACTAAGCAAGTTACTGCTAACACAAAGGAGGGAGATTGCAGACTGACCTACTGGCAGTAGGCTTCACAGATTGTGTTGTCTGCTTCAAAAAGGTTGCCCAAGGCATGGCATGCTGCTGGATGTGAAGGAAGGGGAGGGCAATTTGATGGCAACAGTGTCATGCCATACTCTTTGTTCCTCAGGCTAAAGACAGCTGTCTCCCTGAGCTAGAAAAGGTGGTTTGATTAAAGGTGACCAGATAATGCAGGAAAGGGGCAATTTCCAAAACAGCACTCAGAGATGGTATATGTTGTCACACCTTCAGCACAGAAGCTGCTGACAGGTTGCCAAATCCATCCACTGGCGTAGTTTACCCAATGCATATTTTTACCCCTATTCCTGTTAGAAAACTCAAAAATAAATTTCTCTACCTTGAATACTTCTTCATTGCAAGGAGCCTCCATTTACCCTTTGTTCCAGGTTTTTGATGTCTTGTGAAGGAAGCGGGAAAGGCTCAGACATTGGAGGATGTTCTGACTAAACTGTAGTCAGGGCTTGACTCAGCTCTGAAAGAAACGCAGTTTTTTGCATTAGCAGCTGTGAGAAGGGACCATCAGAGGTCGTCTCATCTAATATCACTCTCAAAGGGGTACTGACATATATGTGAGATGGGGTTCACTATGGCATTATTGGGCTAAGTTTCAGAACCTATAGAGGATGGAGATTTTGTGCCTTTCAGAGCCATGCCATGTCAAACTATTCCTTTGGTAAATAAGTTTCTCTTAATGTCCAGTCTGAATATTTATACTTTAACCTCTAAAAAGATATAATTTTCATTGTATCATTCAGCCTATGTTTTCCTTGTGGGCTGAAATAGCTGTTGAGCCACTTTATATCCAGAAAGTTTTAGTCCCTTGTTTGTCTTCCTAGTAAGTCCTGCATGCATCTGTACATCTGGCAGCAATAGTGTTTTGTGTGACCTATGTGTCACTTTTTTGAGTTCCTATGAAATCAGTGTGACGGGAAGGAGTGTGAATGTGTGGGAGATAGAGATGAATTTAGGTGTTGCAGTGAAGAAGGTTACTATTCTTGGAGCACAGTCCTTGCCCATATGAGCACAATGGCCAAAGTTCCACAGGGCTCCTGTTTCCCACTGAAGCAGACAAGGCCATATGGGTTCAGCTGTTTCACTTGGATAGCCCTTGAAGGAGTCAGGGAAGAAGCAGAGGGAAAGCACAGAAACTGAATCCAGTTTTACTTCCATTTCTAACAAAAATTGGGACCAGGAGCATCTGAGCCTCACTGGAGATGGCTGTTCCATGTTGAAGAAGGGGCTCTGATGCCCAGTGTATTTGCTGCTACATGTAAGACTGTATCCAAAGTTGCTAAGATGCGTTCCCATTTTTGCAAGAAAAAACAGGATGATTTTCATCTGGTGGCTCCACTGCATTCTCCCTTCGGGCAGAAGTGCTTAGCTTTCTCTAGCTTTCTCTGGTGCTTAAAAAGAGCAGGGTGCAAGGCTGAGCAGGAGCATCATCTCTGTCCTTTGGGGTCACACAGTGGTACTTTCCGCATCTTGAATTTTAATCTGCAGTCAGTTTTTTGTACAAAAATGGTAAAATATATTAGTGAAAGTAATAAGGAAATAAAAAATGTTTATGAGTAACTCAGAGATGAAATGTGTAGTTGCAAACTCAGCTACTTTGCCTTCCATCCAAACTTATTTTTCTAGAATGCTTCATTCCATTTCATGATCTAGCAGCATAGATCCTGAAATCTTTTTTTAATGACTACTTTTGGCATTTTAAGCACAGTATTAAGTGAGATAGTTACATGAGCTTCATGTATTCATCTCTATGAAGCCACCAACAGGAGAGGAGTCAAAAGCAGGACTGATTTGTGTCTCTAGCTGACTCTCTGATGTGGGAGGTGATGACAGACATCCTCAAAGGCACAGAAAGTAATACTATTTTCCAGCAGCAAAAAACAGGTCTGGAAATTGTGAGGCTGCATCAGTCAGTTTGTCAGAGAAGGCACTAACTGTCCTGCAAAATGGTCAAAAGGAGCTTTGGCTCATGTATGTATGCACTTTTTTTGCTTATGCTGGTGGGTGGCTATCTGTGTGTTTTCCCCAAATGTCACTCTGATTATTTAACTATAAGTTTTTAGCATGTTTTTAAATAAAAACTGATACTGAGTAAAAGTATCTTTAATATACACAAATATTGATTTGTATAAATGCATACCTCTCTGTATCTCTAATTCATGAAAGCACAGTTCAAGTCTGTGAAAGTGCTGTTTCTCTGAGTGTTCCTTCAGACTGTAGCGTACCTGCTGTCTTACTATCCTTCATGCTTGGAAGCTGTAATAGAACTTAAGCAGAGACAAAACAGGAGAACTGCCTGAAGAACCTCAACTTGAAAGCTGATGAAGTGTTAGCAGTGAATTCTGTTCCCTCCTGGATGTACCAAGGCTGTTAGTCACAGGAAGCTCACGTGGAAGGCACTCAAAAAAATGTGCCCATGCCAAAGTAGCATGTAAGATGATAAAAAAATGACAAAAATGTCTCCAGGATGACAGAAGATGCCTTGGATATGTCATGCATTGAGTTCCTGGACTATGGTCACTTTAGGACAACTCTTGTATCCTGTGTCCACCCCCCATTTGTATGCATGAAATACAAACTCACACACAGGAAGGGTGCAAGCAGAGGGCAGCCAGACTGATCCTCGTGGTCTTTCTTGGGCAACTATTGGTCAGGCATGGAAAAGGCAAGGAGGTAAAGGGTGTTTTCCCAGTAGATGGTTCTTGGGAGCAGCATGGAATAGGCCACACATAATTCTGATGTAACTTCTTTCCATAGAGTTGAGCAGCTTCATCCTGTAGCTGGCATGGGGAAACCTGGAGATGTCTGGCTGTGGGCTAGCCATCTGTTGTGCAGTAGATAGTAGACACTAAGAAACAACATGCCATTCCCACCGGGTGATGTTTGCACCAGTGTTTCTTCTATGCAATACCTACTTTCGCCTTTATATAAAAGATTTTTACTAGGATGATAAAAAAATAAAGGATTTTTTAAAAGGTGCCTCTTTGAGCTCATTTGTCTCCTAACCCCACCACCAAAACCAAAAAGGGACAAACACCCCCCCCAAACTTCAAAAGGTGACTCAGAGAGATCTATTCTAGCTCCACTGCAGTTGAAATCCAGCGTTCTTGAAGCTGTTGTATCTCTAAAAAGATTCTTCTCATCAAAACAATACTCTAATGGAACAGAAATAAGTGTGAAAAATCCCCAAAGAATGGAAAAATAGTTTTAAGAGACTGGTAATATAGGAAAGAGATTGCAAGTGAAAATATAGAATAGCTGAAGAGAGGACAAAGTAGCAGAGAGCTTGAAAGACATGCTGATGACACTGAGAAGTCTCAGACAAAATGTGAAAATTTATTAACACTCGGATAGAGAAAGGTTGCAGAATAGCCTTCCAAATGCCAGGAAAGTAGAAGATGGGCTGAAAGATCACCAGATGAAACAGTGTAGCCAAGCAGAAAGGAACAAAACAACAGTCTGAAAGAGATTCAGAGTACATAAAACTAGCCTCAGGAAAGGGAAGAAAGTCTGTAAGTGCTCAAGGAAACAAAATGTAGCAATGTCAAAGAGGCCAAGAAAGAAAGAGATAAGGCAAAGGATCCTCCAGAGAATACAGAAGAGGCTCAGTGTTAACAACAAAGTATCAGAACTATTAAAGGAGTTCCAGAGTACTCAGTAGAGTGGTTTCAAGAACAAAAAAAAAAGGGGGGGGGGAAGGAAGAAGGATTGAAAGTGCCCCAAAGAGTAGCATCAAAGAAGGAAAAATAGCCAAAAATCTGTAAAAGACCCAGAGAACACAAAGAATCCTCAAAGAGACAAAGGAACTAGTGAAAGCTGGAAAGAATTATGATGAATGCACAGGAGACCTTGACAATAACAAGAAAGTATCAGAGATTCTGCAGGTGTACTAGGAATGTGCACCTGCATCTGCTAAGAGAGGAGAGAGGCTAAAAAAGCAACAGAGAATATCCTGAAGAAGGGAAGGAACAAGCAGGAAGGCTGAAAAAGTCCCAGGAGAAAGAAGAGTAGTTGCTGAGATGTCATAACCTTTGATGAAGACTAAAACAGTCCCAGGAAACTCAGTCTAATGTCAGAAAGGGGGGCCAAGGGGTAACGGGTACAAAACAAGCAGAAGGACTGAAAATGCTCCAAAGTCATTTCAGTAAGAGGAAGGAAGAAACTGAAAGGGAACCATAGCAGTTTTGGAGAAGCTTGGGAAAGTGGAGAAGTTGAAAGAGTCACAGAGAACAGAGAAGCCTTGAGACTAGAAAGGAGCCTGAAAAGAACCTCAGAGAAGACACAAAGCCTACAAATGTGATGCATAACAAAGATTAGCCTCAGAAAGGTGGAAAAACGTAGGCAAGAGACGCAGAGATTATACAGTAGCCTTAAAGAGGTGAAAAGGTACAGCAGAAAGACTGAAAGAATGCTGAGAGAGCAGAGCATAGCCTCACAGAGATCAAGTAAGAAGCAGATGTTAAAAGAGTCCAAGGAGAGCACACAGTACCACTGGAGGGCCACAAAAGTACGAGAGAGACTAGAGGAATCCCAGTGCATGCAGAGTATGCTTAGGGCAAGCCCTCCTAGCTAGGCTGGAAAGCCTGTTGGAAAACATGCTCTTGCCCTTGTTCCTCAAAGCAAAGATCCACTGTCATAAAAGCCAAAGCTCTGTCTGCAACACTGGCTGTATGGTCAGGTGTTAACCCATGGATTGGGGGCCCACCACCCATGCCTTGCCTTTCCACTGGCAGGACCAAGGAGAACAGCACCTGGGCTCCAGTGCCCTGTGGCCACCCTTGGTTTGCTAAGGTGGCCCTTGACAGTATCATTGGTGCACATATGGATGAGCAGGCAAGGGAAATAGGCCAAAGGCCAGACATGTTTAGTGCTCTCTGCAACAGCCTCAAGTTCAACTTCCCCCAATCAACAGGTCACATGAGGTAGCAAGCAAGGTCAGCAGATGGGTGCCTCTATACCCTGTAGAAGGAAGTTTCCAACCAGTGTCACAGTGCTGGCTCAGGTTTGGTTCAGATTCAGCTGGCTGCGATACATCTCTTGGCAACAGGCAGCATTGGTGTTGTCCTGGGGTGAACAGTGAGGGGGTGAATGACTGCATTAGAGCAGATGCTGGGATGGACATAAGGGCGTACGTATGTGCCATAGCTGTGTGGAAGTCTGACTGTGTGTACAGCAGAGAGACTCTGCAGGTTTTCTTTTCTCACTTTGTGAGGTTGACCCTCACCCACAGCTAAGTACCACACCATACCTCACTCACTCCCCTTGCAAAACCACAGCAGGATAGGGAGAGCAAAAACGAGAAAACTCATGGGTTGAGATAAATATAGTTTAGTAAGTGAAGGAAAGAGGAAAAGGGGGGAAAAATGTGATGCAAAAGTAGTGATGGCCATAGCCAGTGTCTAAGCAATGGCTACCTTCCCCAAATTGCTCTCTCCTCAATTTCTGTTACTGTATATGATGTTATAGAGCACACAATATTATTTGGTTCAGCTGTCTTACTTGTGTTCCCTCCAGATTTTTGCATACCCCTAAGGGGGTCTCAGTGGGACAAAGAGAAAGCCTTAATGCTTCACAAGCACTGCTCAGCAATAGCCAAAACACAGGTGTGTTATCAGGGCTGTTTTAGCCACAAATCCAAAACGCAGCACCCTACAGCTTGCTACCAAGAAAATTAACACTAACCCAGCCAGACCCTAATACACTCTTAAATGTCACTTGAGTGCTGGTAGATAAAAACACTGTGAGGACCCAGAGAGATGTGGAATGTAATTTTGCCTCTCCCTTTTACGGATGACTATGCTCTCCAGACTTCCAGACAACCACAGTCTCCAAGCCCCACAGTTTGCAGTGTGGCATTGTCTCTGATCATCCCAGTCTTGCTCAGACACAAGAAACTACTGAAACTTCAGTTGTTTCTACTGCCTAATGTAACTGGGCACAAAAAGTACTCTGCAAATGCTTTTCTCTCCTCAGAGATAGCCCCGGAGAGAAGCCATTGCCTACATGAGTGTTATTCACTAGGAGGTGAGGTGAACAGAAATGCCATCTCCAGTGATTGAACAAGGTTGCAAGTAACCCTTGAATCCTTTCCTAGGTTGCAATGAATGGTGGAAAAGGAATGCATCAGACTATGGGTAAGTCTTTTCTTTCTCTGTGTGTAGAACTGTATGTTTATATTGAAATCTTAGGCTGATGGAGTCCAGTGCAGTCATGACATGTGCATAGAAGCACAGAAGGACTATGCATGCTACCCGTAGTAAGGGAAGCAGCAGGATGAATGAAGTTTAGTCATTAAAATAACACACAGGGAGCAGCACTGCAGGATCAGTAAGAAACAGCCCACCCCATTTTGTCTGTCATACCTGAGAAATGGCGCAGGTGCTGGCAGGCTCACTGTTTTTGAGGTTATCTCACTTTCTGACTGTTTTGGCTGTTTGGCCCAGGCCTTGATATCATTATGCAATGCTGCAATTAGGGATACATGGTTGTGCTAGCCTAGAAAAGATAGGAGTCCAAAGTGAGTGCAGGTATCAAAGTGTTCTTATTGCCTATGTATCTCCTATGTCCTTTTCTAGAGAAAAACAAACAAACAAAAAGCTCTCTACCTTTCTCCTGCTGCTACAACTGCATCTATGTGCATTTAAATTCTCTTAATGTCCGTTTAAGATTTGGGAACTTCCTGGACTCCTCCTCAAAAAAAACCAAAAACAAACTGAAAACAAACCAACAAAAACCCCAAGCTGAGATGCTGGAGCCAGTCTACCTATAAAAGGAGACAGAAAGGCAACTGGCAATTCTAAGGAACTAAGTAATAGTAAAGTATTGGCTATGAGAGTGAGACTATCAGAGGAAAAAAGAACATCTAGGAACAAGAAAGAAAAGCAAAAGGAAACAAGGAAGACTCTTGGCTGTGGGTTTAATACGGTGTAGAACAGGTACTGTTTGGGAACATGGTTTTCAGGCACTATCAGAAAAGAAAAAAACAACCAGTGTTAAAATACTGAGATATTCCCAGACCTTTTCCATTTCCCAGAGAGTGCAAAATAGGCATAACCGTGGAGAGCACAGCAAGAGCAGGGCTAGAATGTCTTCTAGAAAACAGAAGGATGCAGGTGAGTCAGGTTAAGAAAGATAACTTGACACATCTAACATCTCCTTGAACAACAAATCAAGACAACATAGACTTTCAAGGAAAGAATGTGTAATGATTTGCTTCTACAGCTTCTTCCACATCTCAAGACCAATGCCATATTTGATGTGAACAGCCATTGCCTTCAGATGTGATGCTTTGTAATAGGTAGAGTATTTCCTCATTCTCTTCTCTTGCCTCTGAGCAACTGTATTTGTGAGTTCACAAGTTTGTGGATACCACAGACTTCACATGCATCCTACAATTTCCTTTATACTGCAATATATATGCCCATGACAAAACCTTACGGTTTTCTGAAAAGTGGCAAAACAGTATCAATATTTTATTTTAATGGCACAGTCATTGTATTGTTGCAGGAATTTTTGGGCATGGAATGTTTATATTTCACTCTTTCCTTGGTTGTTCTGTTTGAGTTCTCCTTATTTTCAGTTAGTGTTGGCAGAATTATATTTCATTCTCATTTACATCATCATTCCATTGTATGCATGCATCATTACATTGATAATTAAAAATTAATCTGCTATGAAATGGCAAATACCAAAGAATCACCCACTTTGTCCTCTCAGAGAATGTATAATGGCAGTTTACCTTCCTTGCCTTATCCTTGATACACTCAAGGAAGTGTATCCGCTGATGCACCTGGGAAGAAATAACTCCTGGCAACAATGCAGGTTAGGAAATGACTACCTGGTGAGCAGCTGTTCTGAAAAGGTGTCGTGATCCTGGTAGATGGAAAGTTGGATGTGATCCCACAGCGTGCCCTGGAGGCAATGTAGGACAACTGCAACCTTGTCCATAAAATTGCAGGAAACTACCCAGTATCACAAAGGAAAGGAATACTAGGATGTATTAACCCCATCTAAAATATTGCATCCAGTTTGGGGCCCATCAGTACAAGAAAGGCACTGAACAACAGAAGCAATTTCAGCAGAGGACCACCATGACATTCAGGAGGCTGAAGCACTTGCCCTGTGAGGACATGGACTTGTTTAGCATGGAGAAGGCTTAGGTGGGAGCAGCTAACTGCAATCTTCCAATACTTACTGAGGTTAAGCAGAAGACCAGGCCAGGCTCTTCACAGTAGTGCATGGTGATAGGAGGAGGCAGAAGGCTTAAGCTGTAATGAGAAGATATAGGGAAAATTTCTTCACTACGATAAGAGTCAAGTATCAAGTGGTGGAAGAGGTTGGCCAGAGAGGCTGCACAGTCTGTGTCCTTGTAGGTTTCAAGACCTCAGTGGATACAGTCCTGAATAAAATTATCTGATCTCATAGTTGACCCTGACTTAAACAGAAGATTGTGCAAGATCATGTAATCACAGAATGGTTTGGGATCTTTTACCTTAAGAAAGGCTTATGCTCCATTATTAATTATCAATCTAAACATACAAAAAGGGGAAAAACACACAACATAAATCTCAACTCTATCCCATGCTTTAAGGCATAGCAGCAGAAACCTCTTTAAAACTTGTCTGCTAGAAAACTTTGTTGTGCTAATGTAACTTCAGATCCACTTACGTAAAATCTACAAAAAATCTGACCCTTATTTAAAAAAGATACAACAGGCAGTAATAAAAATAGAAGTAGATGACTCAAAGAGGCCCACATTAAACAAAAAGCATTGCCAACATCTTTTCAAGCAAGGAAAGATGTTCAACAGACATTCAACAGCTAAGGTGGTGACAGAATCCTCCCTTACCTCTATGCTGTGTATAGAGTCATAAAGAAAGACAGGACAGGCAGGACACATCCACACAATCTTCACATGCTTTCCAACAACGTCAATGCAAATATCATGGCTGAAAAAAAATGTCTCTACTTCCAGGGAACTCCTTTATTCCAGAAGCATCATATTCATGCCAGTAAAATATCACCACAGGCTGCTGCTTAACGTTTTAACTCAGAAAAATAATCTTTGCCAACTCTATACTCAGAGGCAAGGTCAGCTCAGCCAGAGTCTGGATACATATCCTGCATGACACTCCTTTAGAATTTGCAAAACACATTTTCAGTCCACCTGTGTTGTTTTTTGCATTCTGCTCAACAAAAATCCTTTGCTGCAGGATGTGTTCCAGTGCCTGTACACATGTATGGCAACTGCATGTTTCTTTGAAGTCACCAGGCTGCTGGCTGACTGCAGACGGACACAGCAGTGTCACCCCCTGCTCTTCTGCTCAGCAGCTCCCCTCCTAGACTATCTACACCAAAAGGCTGGGGCGAGCTACAGTCATGACTGTGTCCTGTGCTTCTGACTGGTCCTAGAGCTGCTGCTGCTGGTGCTTCCAGACCTCACTGGCGCATGAAGTGCCCATGGCTCCCGAGTGCCCTCAACAGGCTGCAGCTCTTGCTGCTGCCCTCCCTGCACTGGGTGACCACACTCTGTGCATGGTGTGATGGTCACGGCTGCTGCCACGGCTGCTGCCACGCCTGGTGTCAACATGGTATCAGTTCCTTAAAATGCTGTGCATGCAAAACTGAATGCATGTATGTATGGCCAGACTTCGCGAACGCAGATTTGGGAAGGGCTCTCCCCACGTGCCCTTCCAGCCTGTGCAGTGGATTTTTTAGGTGAGGCACAGCATGCACAGAACCGGCCCCACTGTTTAAGTCCTAAGGTCCATTTGCCATGGCCGAGCAAGCTTGGACAGTGACAGGGAAGTCCTCGAGACTGTCACAGCACCCGGTACTGACCGGGGCTGACCCTGCTGAGCATCC
>JAWWEV010000001.1:28570679-28623849 GCA_035583235.1 Hafferia zeledoni | reverse complement strand
GGGACGGTCCCTGCTGAGACTGGAACTCAGGACCTTGGGATTCAGAGTCCAGAGTGCTCTCCTTTACACCACGGGACTGCCCTAATGCATGTACAGGCTAAAGTATGGGTGTGTTTCACGGGAAAATGATGAGTTGTATTTCATAGGAAAAAGATGGGCTGTTGTATTACCAAATTATCAATAACTACAAAAACTATTTCTTGGTAAAATAGAGGCCCATTGCTATCAAGGCCAAGAATCAAAAGCCCTAAAAGATCAGGTGGTGGGTACAGAGCAGTGGGGATCTGTCATGGCTCTGTCAGTATGAGGGACTGGTACTGGAGCTGTTACCAGTACTGGCACAGGTACCGGGGCTGGGACTGGTGCAGATACTGATATAGGTACTTGAACTGGAATTGGGCCTGGAATTGGGCCTGGGACAGGAAGTGGGCCTGGTAGTGGTACTGGAACTGTGGGCTGAACTGTGGCTGGAACTGATACTGGAAGTGGGACTGGGGTTGGAAACCAGGCCTGGCACTGGTACAGGAACCGGGAGTGATACTGGTCCTGGCACAGGTACTGCTGCTGGTATTGGAACTGGGGCTGCTACTGGAACCAGGCTTGGTACTGGTACTGCAACTGTGACTGGGACTTGAGCTGAGCCTGGTGCTACTGTTGGTACTGGTCAGTACTGGTGCAGATACCAGGACTGATACAGGTACTGAGGTTGGTACTGAGACTTGTATTGGGCCTGGGCCTGGGCCCGGGCCTGGGCCTGGTATTGGCACTGCTCAGTACCAGTGCATATACTGGGATTGGTTCTGTGACTTGTATTGGGCCTGGGCCTGGCACAGCTACAGGTACTGGGGCTGGTACTGACATGACTAGGCCTGGGCCAGGCACTGGTATTGGTACTGCCCAGTACCAGTGCAGGTGCTGGGGTTGCTACTGAGACTTGTATTGGGCCTGGGCTTGGGCCAGGCACTGGTATTGGTCCCACTTGGTCCCAGTACAGGTACTGGGGTTGGTACTGAGACTTATATTGGGCCTGGGCCTAGCACAAGTATGGGCACTGCCCAGTACCAGTACAGGTACTGGGATTGCCAGGCACTGGTATTGGTCCCACTCGGTACCAGTGCAGGTACTGGAGTTGGTACTGTGTATTGGGCCTGGGCCAGGCACTGGTATTGGTCTCGTTCGGTACCAGTGCAGGTACTGCGGTTGGTACTGAGACGTGTATTGGGCCTGGGCCCAATTGCTCCCGCTCGGTCCCGATGCAGGTGGCACCGGGACTGGGGCTGTGCCGTGCGCTGGGACAGGCCCGGGCCTGCCCGTCCCTGGCCCCGCCCCCTCCGCCGTCATTTGCATACCCGGCGCGGCCGGGCCAATGGCGCGCGGCCAGTGGGGCGCGGCCCCGCCCCTTCCCTGCCGCCGGTAACGGAAGCGCCCGGAGCGGAGCGGCCCCGCGCGCGGCCCGCGCGCCCCGCGGCCGGCGGGGGCATGTGGGGAGCGCGCCGGGGGGGCGCGGCCCATGCGGTGAGTGCGGGCGGGCGGCGGAACGGCCGCTCCTCCCGTCCCTCCCCCCGCCCCCGCGCCCGCGCCCCGCGCGCCCCGCAGGCCGCTGCCCCTCCCGCCCCGCCCCGTGGCCGAGCGCGCTGCCCGGGTGCGCCAGGGGGTGGGAGGCGTTGGCCACCGTGTGTATGGGAGCGGCCTGCGGCCCCCATGGTAGTGGTGCTGCGCTTGGCCCGAGTGCCCGGCCGTGCCCTTGAGCTGCCATGGACTCGGCTCTGGAGGGTTCGGTGGCGGGTGTGACTGCGACGGTGGCCTTCGGCAGCACAGAGCGGGTGCGTGGGGGCGCAGGTGGGAAGGGCATTGTCATTTCACCTGGTGTCCCGTACTGGTGCTAATGGTGTTCCTCCTCACCTCCCAAGCCCTGCACGCTTATCTCAAACAAGCCCCCTAATCAGGTGTCGCGTTCTCTAAGGAAGAGCCGGAGAATCGCTTAGCACTGCTCTTGTTCCCAGCAGGGAACTTTTCCGTGTTGATGTTTGTAGCCACAATGTGCCGGGTGGAAGCAGAAAGAGCAGCCCATTGGGATGCTATTGTGTTTTTTACCAAGAGGGTGGAAAGGCACTGGAACAGGGTGCCTAAAGAAGCTGTGGATGCCCGATCCGTGGAACTGTTCAAGGCCAGGCTGGATGGAGCTTTGAGCAACCTGGTCTAGGGGAAGGTGTTCCTGCCCATGGCACAGGTGTGGGGACTAGATGGTCTTGTAAGTGCCCTTCCAGCTCAAACCGTTCTGTGACTCCACACTAAAACATGTTTATCATTCAAACATAAAGTACCCAGAAAAACAAAGCAATGCATTACCAGTAGTAGTAAGGTCACTCAGTCACAGCACACAGCAAGCATCCATCATGTTTAGGAGGATGTTTTTCGTGCCGGAGTAATTTGTTCAATTTGAGCTGTTCTGGTATCCCCTGGACCAGTAGAAACAGTGCTAGTAAGGCCTTCTAAAAAAGCTACTTGATGCTTTATAAATGGTATACGTTTGGATTTAATCAGTAATTCCCTCCAGTATTTTGGATTTTGTCACCCTTAAGAACAGCTCTCTTGATTTTATGGCTTTAGGTATTCATTTCTTCAGGTCATTCCTCCATGCTTCTAAACTATCCTGGAATCTATCTGCTTACCCTAGACTTTTTGACTGGGGAATTTATGTGGATTGAATATAATATTTTTGAAAGCTATGGGAATAACTGTCTCCTTAGAAAATGGTTTATTCTGGAGGCTGGGTTGTCCCTGGAGACTGTGTTGACAGGCACTGGTAATCATTCTTCTCTGCTTGTAAGGACATGTTCTCTGCTTGCAAAGAAAGACACGTTCTCACTTGTTCAAAAGGCGTTACTGATTTGATTGATCAGAGTCAAGGCCCTGAACTAGCAGTGGGATGGAGCTGAGGTCTGGCCGTTTTAGTGGGAACATGAGGTAACTAAACATTACCATAAAAGCCTGAACTGCTTTTGTCTTAGCTTTAAAAAAGTGTAGACTACCTCTGGCTCTCTGCCTTCTCCCTATAGAACAGAACATGGCTAAATACTTACCTGAGAGAAAGAATCAAGTTGAAGGTGAAAGGTCATCATCAAAAACTGTCATCCATTGTGTTTTTAACACCAGATGAATGTGGGCTCTGTGACTGTATTGCTGTGAGGAATAGAAGAAATGAGCAGATGCCCTCTGAAATGGAGAATGGTTTTCGTACCTCTTTCAAAATAATTTTTCCACACAGTTGATGTACCTTTAGTGTAGGCCTGCTTGAACTTGTGGTAGCAATACATGTATGTAGCCTTGGGCAGGCTGCCATTTGTACCATGCCCTCAGTTTTGCAATTTAGAGATGTTTTGGAGGCCCACATCTAATTCTCCTGTTTTCTGAACACCTTTGGAGCTTAGTTGGAATACAGTCAATAGTTATTATCACAAAGAGGTATCTCGGATTATTTTTCATGCAACCACAGCAGGCTGGATTGGGAAAAATAGGGGGGAGGGAAGAGCAGTGTTAGAAGTGCCTTGTGCTCTCCTGCTCCTGTAACTCTTGCCCCAGTAGCACTGGCCAGGTGGCACTTCTAGTCTCCAGCATTTGTCTTCTTCAGGACTGTATTTTTTTCTGGGCTGAAGTGATCAGGAAACAACTGAACCATCCAGTATTGTTTGACTTACGTGTGCTGGAGGTTATTGTTTCACTTCTTGGAAGAAGAAATAGAGGAAGTTTTTTGGGAGAGTGCCGAAGTGTTTTGCTTAAACAGAATGGATGAATTGCTGACCTTTTCTGGCTGTGGTGTAAGCTTCTTTATCTGAAAGATTTCCCCCAGCTTACTCAGAATTTTTCCTTTGGGAGGTTGTTGCAGAGTGTTGATTTGTTAGGAAATACATGCAAGTGGAATTCTAAAGGTATTCTGGCACAGATCTGGTTGGTTTGAACTTTTGTCTAGCTGCTTTTTGAACTTCCACTTGCAGTATCCACACCATACTATGAAAAGGAATTCCTCTGGTTCATGAAGTTTGTCTTTCACTTTTTTTTGAATTTGACATTTATAACCTTCAATAGGTGTCTCCTCCATTTGTCAGAATAAAAATGTGATTCTTTATTCCTTATTTGGTTTTGTCATGATTTTGTAGACTTGCTATATCCTTTTCCATACTGCAGAACCTGAACTGTGGTAGTCATTGCTTGTGTGGAAGCCAGTCTGGCTTTTGGTGTGAACCTTCTCTGTAAATGCAAGTACAAAGTACCAGTAATTTTAGTGTCATTTTTAACGGACGTGTTATGAGGGGAAACTGTCCTTCATTATTGTGAAAGGAAAATGTACTGTGGGCTCACGCAATTAAGTAACTATAATCTTTGTATTACTTTTAAATTTTTTTTCTTACAACTTTTGATATCCAGTCTGTTTTGTTCACTGTTGATGAGTATATATAGTAGATGTGTTCATGAAGCTGTGGGATGTAACCGAAACATCTCATTCCTGAGGAGTATCTAAGCGAGAGCCTTTTGTATATATTGAATAGCCTTGGTCCTTACGACCATCAGTGTGAAATGTAGCACCTCTCTTTGATCTGATAAAGCCCGTAACTGTTGCCTTTACTGGCACAATCTGCAGACAGTTAAGAGAGTTTTGGAAATGTTGAGCTAACTTAGAGGATAATACTGGGTAAGTAGCAAATTGAGAATTTTTCTCTGAAGAAGAAAAAAACAGATCTGCCCTCCACCTGCCAGGGTTTTGTGAGTGTTGCAAATGCACTTTATTTTGATTATTCATAAATTTCTCAAATTATTTTTTTGTGTATGTCTGTGAATATTTCAGGAAATGCTTCAAGGACCATCAGAAGATGTATTTCCAAAGATGGAAAGTTCAGTTGAAGAGATGGATACCTCTGATACCCAGTGGGGCTGGTTTTATTTGGCTGAGTGTGGTAAATGGCATATGTTTCAGGTAAATTCCTATGAAGTTATGTTGGCTGTCATGGATTTACATAGATCTGGTTACCTATTGCTGGGTTTATCTAAATGTGCTTTTTCATTTATTTTGAAGACCGATTCAAACAGTCATTGCTCTATTAGCAGTGAAGATATTGAAAGGAGTTTCCGAACAAACCCACGTGGTTCTCTGTCTTTTACGACTGCAAAGTTTGACTACATGCTAGACTTTTCAGGTATGTATCTTTTCATAGAGTAAATTTAAATAATGGAAGGTGCCAGATGTACCGGTATATTTGTTCATTCAGGAAGTTATTGTCCTTATATGTAGTGCAAAATCATGTAATCGAAAATGCCATCTTTACAGGAAAGTTCATATGAATTTTTAGGAACAGCTGCCCTGTGACATTTTTTAGTGTAGTTTTCTAATGTAGCAGCACGTCTGGTTTCGTAGCACTCCCTCATATGTTACTGCTGCTTACCTCAGCTGCAGGTGGTGTGTGGCAAGCATGCATTAAACCAGGAAGTTTGAACCACTTGTTTTTAAAATGCAACTTCCTGAAAGCTTGAAAAGCCTCTTCCATTCAGAGACTCTATGAGAAACATTGCTATGAAGGAAGTTTGCTGCAAAATATTGGCATCAAAGTGATTTAATAACTCCTGAGGTAGCTGAAGCCAAGTCTGTTCTCAGAATCACAAGGAGATAAGCAATAGGATTTTCTATTAGATTGTAAAGATCTCACTTGTGTTGTTCTTGTAAATTACTGAATATTACAGGTTTCTAATGTATGTAATTAATTACAAATGTAATTTGTTCTTTGTTCAAAACCTTTTTTTTGTTTGTTTTTTTGTTGTTGCTTTTCCATTTTGTGGATTGTTTATTTCTTGATTAAATTACAAAATGGTTACATGTTTAAGTATAGGAAATCAAGGAAGTAAATATATATTCTAATATATTCAAATTTTAAATATTTCAAATACAGAAAGTGATGACTGGGTAAAACAGCAATGTACTGGCACTAAAGTAGTATGTAACAATACAAGGATTTTTTGTGGTTATTTGTGTTGAAATGTCTGTTTAAAAAATTGGTTTACATCCAGAATAAAAGCACTAAATGCAAATATTAAAGAACAATTTTATGTTACTGTCTGTAGGTTATGATATCTTACATTAAGGATAGCAGTAATATTCTTTATCATCCCATTAAAGTCAGTGGAAGTTTTGCCAGTGATTTAGTGGGGCTGAATTTGAGATGGATATTTAAAAAATAAACATTTTGCCAATTCATATGAATGACAATACATTTAGAAACATTTATTGAAAATGCTGATTTTTTAATTTTTGAAATAGGAATTCCTGTCAAGCAACTATGGGTGTAGTAATGTTATTTTAAAAAATGTTGTGTAAATGTTTCGTGTGTAGATGAATTCCAGAAACTTCCATCTTAATTTTTGTTTTATGCTCAGTGATGAAACAGGTCAACCTAACTACCCTTAAGCAACGCCCAATAAAGCGAGCTCCCTTTTCTATCAATTCATTCAGGTAAGGAAATAAAAGAAAAACTCCTTTTTTTTTTTAATCCAAATTCTACTAAGTAAAATGAAACAGAATTGTTTTATCTTCATTGTTTACATTTCTTTGCTTTTTTCGTGAACCAAGGTGGGGAGAGCTAGTCAAGTGAAGAAGGAAGACATTTCAACAGACAAGAGTGACAAGAGAATTTTTAATTTATTTGTTATTGTTGTTTTCGGAGAAAGTAAGGAATTTGTGTTGGGAGAGGGAAGGCAGGCTGTATACTGATATCCTTGGCAAGTTTCTTAAACTGTGCCTGACTTGAGCCATTGGAGTCACTTGTTATGAATACCTGTTGGATCAGAATTGCTGTGGGAAAACAGGAGCAAAGAGGAGTTTGTTCTGTTGACTTCATAAATTATGTAGAAGTATTGTGACAGTAAAAAGGTTGAGTTATATTTTCTTGCCTGTGTTTTATTCATTTGCTCTAAAATGATTTGAAGTTAAAGAAATTGCTTGGTAACAAGCAGATTTTTTTTTTCCTCTAATTGCTTTTGATTGTATGTTTCTACCATTTGATCAGTCATGAACTGTAAAGCTGCACTGATGTAAAACGGATACTCACTAAACAATGAACTGAACTATGCAGTGATACTACAGGTGAAATCGACTACATGGAACATGTGGGGGTTTTCCCCAAATAGTTTTTGAGAAATAATTTTAGTTCTGAATTGCAGTCTGATTATACATTCAGAAAGAAATTGGTAATTTGTCATAAGAAATGTAGTAGCAATCTGTTCACACTGACTTTCTAGAAGGTCTGGTTTTATGAAGTGTCAGCTTTTTTCACTAGATAGTTGCTGAACAGTGCATGCAGTGATTTGCTATTTACTTTTTTTTGTTTCTCGAATAATTGCATTCAGTACTCTGATTTCCATGTGATGACATTCTTTACTTTCAGAAGATTCCTTCTTTTAGTCCCAGTTTTAAGGCTTAAATGCTGCTGCATATGTAGTGTATATGCGTAAAACAGTCTTTTTCAGGGTTAAGTTTTATGATTTTTTATAAACTATCATTTTGAAGTATGTGTTTTTAACATGATACTTTTAATTACTTCAGATGAGGGCTCAGTTTCCAGATGGTAGGCTAGTTGTAATTCCTGATAGTTTGGAGTGTTCGGGCTGTATCTTCACTGTCTCATTTCTAAATCAGTGTTGTAGAACTTTTTGTTATGGAGCTTTCTGACCTCACCTTCTGATTTATCTTACTATCTTTTGTTGGGTAGATGCTGTATTAAAACAGGTCATTGCCATGGTTTAGTTTTAAAAAGCTAAGACAGAATTTGAATACAAAATAAGACCTCTTGCCTTTGACCTTACCTGCTGGCAACAGCCTTTGAATTAAAACCCTCAGTAGTTCTGTATGGTGTTTGGGTTTTTGCATACTGTATTGTTTGGAGCAGGAATGTGACAGAAAAAAAAATGCCTCATGTCTTTTGTGTGATGTATTTTTACCTTTCTCTGTTTAAAGTTTCATCTGTGAGAATGAGGCTATCCCAATGCCTTCACACTGGGAGAATGTAAACACTGAAGAGCCATACCAGGTAAGAGTCGGTATGCAAATTGGTCAAAAATATGTGATAATGAAATAATGCATCGAATTGAAATCGTACTAAACTCTTTTTTTCCAGCTTATTCCATTGCAAAGGAAAACAAATGAATATAATGAAGTTTCTAGTCTCTTTGGAAAAACAATGGATAGCCACCGAATTAAAAGAATTAAGAGAATACAAAATCTAGACTTGTGGGAGTTTTTTTGCAGGTGAGATTATTTCTAAACCCAACAGTCTTAGGATTGTTAATAGAGCAAGTTTTTGAAGTTATGTAGCAGAAATATGTTTAAATGTTTTTGTTATTAATGAAAATTTGTGTTACTTCTTAATATTTTAAAAATTTTCTTATTTGTCATTTCTCTCTATTAAAACTTCCATTTTCAAGACTCTCTCGCTTTTACAGGTGCAAAAATGTAATACTTGTAGAAATGCATTAGTTACAGTGTAGCACAGATAAGACCAATGCATTAAAGATGTTTAGAATGTCCACATGGTAGATGCCCATAATGCTTACAGTGAAGTAAGGAGAAAAGAAAGAAGCTTTTTGTAGAATATTTCATTGAGAGGATTGTATTGTTTTCATTTTTACTGAACAAAGCAGGTGAATATTTGTGTCTTGTTGAATTTTTCAACTATATGAAACTTAGGACAAAATTAAGTGTCTAATAACACATACTCCTGCAATTTCCTCAAGTTTAATGTGTTACAAAACCTTGTTGTAAGTTCTTGGATTCTCCCTCTTCATGTTGTGCTGGCCATCTACCCTCCTACAATTAAGTTTCTGTAGAGGTGTATTTATACATATATCTTAATTCCTGAGAATAGCAGTAGCAAGCAGGCTTCAAAGTAAATGACCTTTGAGTCTCCAGTGTAGATGGCAGAGGGAGGCTTGGGAAGACCCTTTTTTTTGCTTAGCTTAGGAACTGATATAATTTGGAGACTGTACTAGTTTTCATGAGTCAATAAGTGGAATTCATGGCTTAAGAACTCTGAATCTCTGGATGCTGTGCCAAAGTACTCTCAAAGTATGAAACTGCTAATGGGAATTAGAATTTCATATTTCATGAATATTCATAGAATCATAGAATCAGTTGGGTTGGAAGAGACTTCTGAGATCATCAAGTCCAACCCTTAATCCAAACCCACTTTGATTACCAGATCATGGCACTGAGTGCCATGCCCAGTCTCACCTTACAAACCTCCAGGGTTGGAGAATCCACCACCTCTCTGGGCAGGCCATTCCAATGCCTGACCACTCTCTCTGTAAAGAACTTCTTCTGATATTCAACCTAAACCTCCCCTGGCAGAGCTTAAGCCCAGGCCCTCTTGTCCTACTGTTGGTTGCCTGAGAGAAGAGACCAACCCCCACCTGGCTACAACACCCTTTCAGGTTACAATAATTACAATATTGTCATATAACTGACTACAACCAAAGTACTTTCTAGTACTTGTACAGTATAAAAGTACACGGAGAAAAGTAATTTCAGTTTTAAAACTTTTTTTCCTGTATTAAAAAAATACAAGTAACAGTGAAAATTGCTAGAACAAATTTATGCAATTGAGGCTTAGCTGCTTTTCTGCTGAGCAGAAAATACAGCCTTGGAGTAGATGGGCTTACAAACACTGGTGAAGAAATGATTGCCTGGTAGTATATTAAAAAGAAATAGGTGTTCCAGCATTCCAAATTCACTATAAGTTCTTTTGGTGTCCCAGGTAGGATTCTTAAAAAGAAGATGAAGCTTACTGTAGCGTATTTTTATTAATGCATCTCAGTTTGGATTGTAGAGAAAAACAGCGAGTAAAAATGGTGTTGGTCAGTGAGATTACTTATATGCCTGCATATGTACAAAGAGCATGTTTATGGGTATTTAGTTTTGCCTTAGGTTTCTCCTTTTATTGAGTGAACTGGCTGTACAAAACTTTCTGAGTGCTGGATCAATTTAATTTTGTTGAACTGGATTAGCTTGTCCCTGCTGGTGGAAAGTGCTAAGATGATGCTTTTTAGAACAGTTGGACTCCTCAATTTCTGTTCCAAATTAACAAAATGTCCTGTTGTGGCATTTCTGCATTCTGCAGAACTAACTTCCCTGTGTGCCTGATATATTCTACTACTTAAATTTTCATGGTTTTGAAAAAGTGTTTTGTTTAATTGGTAAGATCAGTGATTTCATTTGAGCATTGCTTGAATGATTATTTGCATCATTGTAGTCATCCAAACACATCTGCCTCTTACAGTAGTTCCCATATTAATGTTGATTCTAAATTGGCTGTAGGAAGTAAAATAGTCAGAGATAGTGAAGGATTGTTTCAGAGCATTCTTTGACAAGTAATTATGCACTTTTCCTATAAATTTGTTCTGTTCCCCTGTTTCGAGAGAGATTAGACTACGTTTATGTATTGCCAGAGATCAACAGCCAACAATAGATGTCTGATAATGGAAAAGTTTCAAATGTTCAGCATTACTAGCCCTTAGATCCAAAGATGTTTCCTCACACAGATAGTTTTCTCAAGATGCAGGGAATCTTGGCTCCTGGGTTTTGTTGAACTGCTAATAGAGTGGAACTTGAGTGCCTGAAGCCTGTCTGCCTCTGATAAAAAAAAATTCACAAATGAGATTAGCAGCAAAACCTCCCAGATGCCACTGAGATTATACTGACATTCTTCTGATTTGGAAAGCAGTTGTAGGGAAGAAAACACACATACACAAAAAACTGAGTTGCCAAGACATAGATATTTTAGTTTGCACTGACTGGAGCAGGAAAAAACCCAAAAAAATGCTGAACAACAAAGCAGAATAAAAGTATGATTCAAACTAAATACTGTAAGATTTTCACTTCTGTGAAATGTACTTGTTTATAAATAACGCATAATTGCCATATAATGCCATTAATATGATAAAGAGTTGTTGCTGCCTGTCTCTTTCTGTGGACCTTTTTGATAGGACTTCCCCAGACTGCATCTGAACTGTGGGCCCCGAGAGCTCATCCCCAGTTCAAGCATGCACTGCAGTTACAAGCAGATTGTTTAATTTGATAAAGCCAAGTGTGTAGCACTGTGGCTTTTATTGAAAGAAAATTCAGGTACATAGTCAAGAACAAAGTATGATGTGATCTGACTTGATTTTGTCTGGACAGTCAAGGGGTTATAACTTGAACAGCTTAGTGAGTTAGACACAGCTGCAGAGTCAATTTCTTCATGGATTTTAGGAAAACCCAGCTGACAGAAAATCACTTAAAGTTTGATGGAAAATACATCTGTTCTTTATTTGAAGGTGTGCTATGGCCGCCTGCTCATGAGACTGTGATACGCGTTCACCTGTAGTAAAATGTGGGGTTTTTTGTTGTTGTTGTTTTTTTCAAAATTCTAGACTGATGTAACCCTGCAAGTGCATGACTTACCTCTTTCAAAAAGTATTAGTAAACTATAAATTCAGAAAACTGTTATGAAATGATCATGTGGAAGTAAATTTGCCTAAAAAATTAGGTGATTTTATTTTTAATATTTTTGCAATTTACCTTGGTAATAGTACTTTATAATCTACTAACTTTGCTGTGCCTCGTTGGCAGGTGGAGGGAACAAAATGTGAGAAAAATGCACTTCTTTTAAAAATGTTTCTGCAGAAAATGATGACATTGAAACTAATGCCAAATGAACAATGTTGATAAAATGAGTATAAAAGAACTTTTTTCCTAACTTTGACCTAAGTCTGAAAAAAGTCCACAGCATTCTGAAAAGTGTGATTTCTAAACATGCACCTTAATAATTCTGTCCTGTTAAAAAATAGAACCATCTAGACACTTGTCAAAGTGGAATGTATGGAATGTTTCTGTCCCCTCTGCAGTGTTTTCACAGTAGTAACTCAATGTGATTGTGCAGCTGTTTGTAATCCTGTATTATGTGTTCTCTGTAGGAAAAAAGCTCAACTGAAGAAGAAAAGAGGTGTCCCAACAATTAATGAGCAGATGCTGTTTCATGGCACCAGTAATGAATTTGTTGAAGCAATATGTATTCATAACTTTGACTGGAGAATAAATGGCATGCATGCTGCTGTATATGGAAAAGGTAAGTATAGTTGTCATCTACAGCTTAACAGTCCTACATTGTTAAGTGTTCCCTGTAGGTTATACTTGGTGATGCATGGCCTCTGTTTATCTAAGACCTGTTTAATACAGGTCTGCTTTTACATCAGTTGGAATTAAGAAAGTTAAGATGGAGTAAGGAATATAATCACAACTGGCTGGTAGGACCAGGGAGCCTGGGGAAGGGATGCCCAGCAAAAGTGTGTTGATCGCTAGACAAGCTCCCTACTAAAATGTTCACACTAAAAATATTCGGTCATGTAGCTATAATTCAGCCATTTAAATAAAAGAATAAAAGGATTGCTAATGAACGTAAAAGAATAGCCATTTTTCATCGTCCTGGTACCTGTATGCATGCTCAGTGGTTAGGCTGTTATGGTAATCATGTCATCAGAATTTTCTTTTCATTTGAAAGGAACCTACTTTGCAAGAGATGCATCATATTCCAGCCATTTCTGCAAAGAGAACATGAAGCATGGAGATACTTTCCAGATTCATGGTGTGAATCTGCAGCCTCATCTGCATAGACCAGATAAAGTCATGTTTCTTGCTCGTGTATTAACTGGTGACTACATTGGTGGTGATTCAAAATACATGAGACCTCCTTCAAAAGATGGAAGTTTTGTGAACTTGTATGACAGCTGTGTGGATAATACCTGGAACCCAAAGATCTTTGTCATCTTTGATGCCAACCAAATCTACCCTGAGTACTTAATAGAATTTTGTTAAGTTTGAACTGAGTATTGTTTGTGTCTTTTTGATACTTTCGTTCCTTTTGTAAAGACAACAACGTAAAAACATGACGTGTGAAAGGAGAAAAATGAAAGAAAAGGTGGCATACATTTATGGAGGAGGGAAGTTATTAATATATGATTGGTGAACTATTTTTAAAAATCTGTAAATTTTACTCATGGATTTTTTCAAATGTAGAGACTATTAGAAATTTGAAATTGCTTAGTGAGCCTTAAATACTTTGGGCATTGGTAAGTTTTCAAAGGCAAGATTTATGTTCTGTTTTTTTTAAATATTAAAAGTATTTATTCATGTGGTAGAAATATGCCTCTAATATAGTATGCATATGATGAAACTAATCTTTTATAAAGATTGTCTATAAAACATAAAGTAACAACAACAGCAGCAAAACCCCAGGGGACTTGGCTACTTATGTGTGTGTGTCTGTGTTCTATATATACGTTGCTTTGTGTTTGGAGGTCTCTTAGTTTGGGTTCTAAACCTATTAAAAAATAAATGTATAGCACCTCCATCAGTTTTCTCCAGATAGAGTTCAGCAAAGATGTTAGGTTTAACTTTAGGTGCATTTTACTGTAAGCTTCAGTTATATACTTGCAAAATTACAAAGCCCAAAGCCCTTGCACTAGGATTTGAGCTTTGGTTTTGACAGAATTGAGGCCATTAAACTCTTGTGATTGTTAATTGTTTTGAATACAATTGTTGAGCTCACCGTTGGGATGTCAGCAGTGTCATACACCTTTTTGATTTCTTATTCTACGGAATATCTGCCATCTTGTTCAGTATTCATGTGCTGCTGTGATTCCTGTCTGGTTTTACTATTTCTGAAGACAATGATTAGATTAGTGTTACTGGAAATAACACAGTTAAACTAACAATGAAAATTTCAAAAGTTGCCATCCCTTAAACACTTTAATAGAAACCTTTTCATAACAGTTTTGTAGATCAGGTTTTCATAGCTGGTATAGTTGTAAAGTTAAAGAGTATTTTTCACATGTGTAAAGAGCAAAAGTAAAAATATTTGGCTAAAAAGCAAACTTGAGTAGCTGAAAGCACAAAGAACCTGAAGAAGGGGCTGTTGCAGTGAAGTGCACTGACATGTTAAACAATTTGCTACGAAGTTGTATCCCTAATGTTCATCGTTAAAGGACTAAGTAGCAATATTAAACTAAGTTGAAGCCTTTCCAGGCTTTGTTTTTGGTTATGACCAGTAACATTTCCCAGTAGAAATAGTATATAATTGTGGCAGATATAGGATGATCTGTGTTGGTCTATTACAGAACTGTTAATGGACTTTCTGGATCAAAGGCTATGTTTAAAATGTGTTGTATTTAAAAGGCACTGCAACTGCTGGCATGACCAGGTCTGCTCAAAGTGTTACTAAACCAATGGAAGTGGAAGCAGAATATGACTACATATCTGGCATCATAACTGAGGACAAATATCTCTTTTTTCTCCTTAGTGCTGTCTGTTACGGTTGCCTGTCAGTAGATCTTGGCACAAGTTGAGTGTCTGTTTGTATTTGTAATTTCAGAGCAAGTTTTCCTTTTGCTTCTATCCCTAAACCATTTAGGGCTAAAATGCATTTTCCTTTATTTTAGGAAGTATGATTTCTGATCCCAGTTGGGAACTCTAGGTTCTACTCTTGTAGGTATGATTTGTGTTTGATTCACTACTATGCTAGTTGTGCAAAAGGCACTTTGTTCCCCAGGTTGTATAAAATAATAACAAATCACACAGGGAATTTGTGTTTATTGACTCCTTTTTCTTCTTACACAGTATTCTTCAGAGCATACATTTTGTGAAACTAACAAATACATGTGCTGTTCTTCCTTTGATTTGATTTTTTTTCCCCTGAGGTCTGAACTGATCTTTTTAGTTTAAGAAAAGTGAAGTTTCATTATTGCAAGCCAAGTCCAGAACTGTACAAGTGGCCAATGAAGGAAATAGCTGGACTTAATAAAAGGAGCAGTGAAAGAGGAAGGGAGGGAAATAATTTCTTGGCCTATGGAGTGTTAAAAAAAAAAAGGATTTTGGTCTGATTCTGGGTAAGGAAACCTGCTATTTTCTATCTCATGTAGTGAAACTTCATGCTCCATTTCTGTTTTACACCAGTGCAAGAGAGTCTGTCATTCTCTTAACGTGTCTTGATCCAAGGTAAAGTTTCTTACTAAATTATTCTTCAGGTAGAAGGTTTCACATGAGCACAGCACAGCACTTCAGTATGACAGAAATAAGATCAGTTCATACTGGCCTCCTGGGCCAGCTTTGCTTTTAAGAATGGGTGTGCACTCAATTATTGCCAAACAGATCTCATTTCATCCAGAGCAGTCTGGGAGAGTGTCTTTCTGCATTCCAGTTCATTTACAGGGCCAGTTTGTACAAACTGGTTTTTAATTTCGACTCTAGAGAAACAAAAGGATACAGCAATATTTTTAATGGGTGCTCCAGTACACTCCCATCCAAGTTAGATGTGAGATACATCATGTACTGGCTCCAGTTGGTGACTTAAATTCAAGGAGTACGTTGGATGCCAGTTGAGCTGGTGGTTTGAGGACAATTACCATATTTTTTAAACCATTATCAGCACACAAGATCATAGCAGGAAGGCTCAAGTGAGTTTGTGCAGTCCACACAGTGGAAATTACTTTCAGGAAGATGAGCATGTCAGTTCTGAATTTGACCTAAATGTCCCTCAGTGTTGTAACTATTATTATTTTTAGGCACTGTCCAAAACAGCAGGCTCACAGAACAGCACAGGTCATCTCCAATATAGTAATCTACTCTTCACAAGTCATCAAAAAGCTATGAGGACTGACAGATTGAATACTTTGTAATGTATTTGCATCTCCCATGCTTCTCTTGCTTTTCTCTGCTGCCACAACCCTGCACAATCGGTGAAAGTGTTTAGAGGCATAATCTTTGAGTAGGCAAAATAAGAATGTGGTTGCTTGGCTGCTTTTGTTTTTTTAACTTGAGATAGATGCACACATTGACATGATTTTATGATGTGATTTCTTTCATAGAAAAGCCTATGTCAGCAAGCCACACTGAAGGTCAAATGTGGGGTTTTTTTGCAAAATACGTGTATTTCATAGCAACTGGACTGGGGAACCCTGCCCAGATCCTGGGTCTCTCGAGTCTCTCCATTAGTCCAGCTTAAAGCTTCCTGGTGAATATGCACACATGCCCCAGGCACACGAAAACTGGGGCAGATGCAGAGGCTCCCGCCACAGCTGGCACCAGGCACACAGTTAGCCATGGTCCTGCTCCAGCAGTGCTGAGCTCCTTGTCTGGCTCATGCTGTTTCCCCAGCAGCTGGTTTTGGGAACAGATGCTGTTGCTGCCCCAGTGACTGAGGAAGTTCAAGACTCCTGCTGGCTTCAGTAGCTGACATGGAGACCCCACTGGTGTCACCGCAGGAGCTGGCACTAAATTTGCCTCATACACACAGTGGCTCGACAGTAGCTGGCACTGAGTGCTTCCAGTGTGTTTACAGAGAAGAGAGTGAGCATACACAGAGAGATGCTTAAGAAAAGATTTCCTAAGAAGACAGAAGAAGCAAGATAAGACTGCACTGGGCAAGCACAGCGCTTGGCCAGACAAACGTATTGACAACACCCCTTTCCACCTACCCATTTTGTTCTCCTTGGCTCCCCCTTCCCCTGTGCATCCCCCACCCCACACATGTACAGCCCCGTGGATTCCTACACCCCTCACAGTCTGGTCCTGATACGAGTTTCAAAGTCCATGCTGATCTTCCTGTAAGTGGCACCTGTGGTTTCTTGATAATCCATCAGTTAGTGTGACTGGTGAGGTTTGTGTGTTGTCATTGTTTCTGTGTTTGTCTTGACAAGTCTGTGTCTTGGTGTATTTTGTTTCTGCTTTACCCCTTTTCCCCTTAGTTTTCTCACTGCCAGGTCCCCAGTCAGATAACCCCACTGGAATAAACTTCACACTCTTGCATGCCCTTATCAATTGATGTGACAGACTAGTTTGGTTCTCATCATGGCCTCCCTTACCATGCGAGTCAGGTTTGCGTCTCCTTATGTTCTTGCACATGGCTTCCTCCTTTTCTTATTCCTGTTGTACTGGAGAAGGTCCTTGATCAGATACCCTTAAAGGAGTAGGTACTCTCCTTCCACATTGTCATACAAATAATTGTGCCACATAACATGTCCAGCAATTCTGGTCCCACATTTGTCCTAACTTGGGGGTTTAGTTGGAGAGGTCACATTTCATTCCTAAGGTAATGAATGCACTTAGGATTGTTTGCAAAGTTTTCATCCTAATTCCTGGAGAAGAGACAGCCAAAGTGAACATAAAGACTGGGAGCTTGCAAGTTCTTTGAAGTGGATTTTTTAAGGGCTCACTTGGATGTACAGAAATAGGAGAGTATTTGGTGTATAGCGCAATAAACAAGGAAAAAATTGCAGTGCAATGAAGAGAGGGTATAAGTATGGGGAAAGGATAAAGAAAATAAACTGTACCCATTATGACAGTATCAGTTCCATGGAATATTATAAAATGAGTTTCTCTTCCTTCCAGCCTTGAGCTGTTAAGGGTTTGATACTGCTGTCATGTTAAGGATGGCAAACCAGCTGGTCCAGGCTGTTTGCACACTTATTTGCAGACACTTGAAGATTAATTTACTGCTACTACTTTTAGGCTTTTGCAAAAGAGATTGTGACTCCACTGCTAGAAACAAGTCTGATGCTATGCTCTTCTCAGCTATTGACTTAGCTAAGTAGAAATGCCATGAATTTCTGTATTTATATTTTGTTTGCCTATTGCCTTAGAATGTCTTTTATGGTATGGTTGCTTATTTGTTGGTTTTTTTATTCTTTTTTTTCCTTCAGTATTTTCCTTCCTAGAAAAATCGGGGGGTTGTTCCAATTAGAGAGGGATGAAAGATGAACAAGAAAGGATAAATGTACCAGCATTTGGGGAAGCTGCTTGGTCCATGTGCTGAGACTGTCCTTATCAGGAAAGCAGGTCGTGGAAATGACATTATGTTTCCTATCTGAAGCCAAGAGCATTTAGATCCATTTCCTGTTTCAGTCTTCTAGCCAAAAAATGCCAAAGTTAATTTAAAGGGAATGAAATCATATTGACACTGAGAGGAACAACATTAAATGTTTCTTCTCTTTACTCAGGTTCTCCCCTGATACAGTTTTCTTCCCTTTGACTAAAAAAATCAGTGCAACATATAAACCAATACAGGTGCTGTCTGACTTATGTCCTGGTTTCATGAACAATATAAGGCAACATAAGGCTTTAGCCTGTTCATGTCCCTCTTTCTGTTCCCTTGCTTTACTTGCATTTGTGTTGTCATAAAATGAAACAGATTAAAGATCTAGACTGTTGTTAAAAAATAATTTGGAGAAGGAATATGCTAATGCAATTTATTGTATTAAGTAATGTGTTTGGTTACAGACCTGGTGGTGATGGAGTAGTTAGTATATGTAATTTTTTTTCTAATCATTATCTACCTTTGAGCCAGTGAAAGCTGTCCAAGAAAGCAATCCCAACTGAGAACAGTGGCTGCAAATTAGGTTTTCAAAGGATGATTGGATACTGGATACACTGTTATTATCTATGTGTTAACTGGGGGGATTACTTCTAAAAGACTTGTTTCTATAAAAGGACTGGCTGACACAAATACTTTCATCACAGGTTTTTTTTAACATAGCTGTTGAGAATACTGTGTCCCTGACAAAGCTGTATCAGCTAAACTGGATGTGTATGACAGTCACTTAAATAGCAGCTCCGGACTCATTTTTTAAATTATTTTTGTTTTTAGTATAAGAAATATGACCCAAAGCAATGGGATAAGACAAGTGATGCAAATACTAGGGGAAAAAAAAAAATCAGTGGGAGAAAAATGTGAAATGGTGCATGTGTGTGCATGTGCACTGGGGCTGGGGAGTGGATGCAAGGAGAGAGAGAACATAAAAATATTACTGCTTTAAATCTGCCCTTCAAAAATTTTAAACTCAGTTTTCATGCTGATCATCTTTCTGAATGTTTAGCAATGTATTCCTAGTGACACAGAGTATTGGATGGAGAGTCAGGGGACCTGTAGTCAAATTTTCATGTCTTTTGGCACTTTGTGATGAGAGCAGACTACAGAAGTGGTACACTAATGATATAGAACTGTCAGAAATCAGAGGCGTAACTACAGCATCTCTTCTGAGCATTGTTGTAAGGAGCATGGGGATAGCAAAGTATTGCTTCTCCTATAAACGTAACTGGCTGGCTTCTCCTGGGGCGTCCTGAAATATCTCCACACCAGTGACATGGCATACATCTTGTCTTTGCATGGCTTCCACGGCAAGTGTGTGATATCAAATTTACTGTACTTGATCGATCACACTAGTGTGACAGAAAGAGCAAAAATGTTATAGTTTATGTTAACAAATTGGAGGAAACTGATATTGCTCTAAATTGTCTGCTCTATGAAGCAATGAATTTCTGGAAAGCAACATTCTTCTATTGTGTTCATATATTAGTTATGGCAATAGAAGTCAATTTTTCTTGGTTTTTAGCTGCTGTGGTGGTAAATATGACTGATTTCCAATTTCAGAATACAAACCTGCTCTGTTTCTTTATAAAAAACAGGTTTCTATCAAGCTTGCTCATAAACTGTTGAGTTTCTGAAAAAAATTCCTTTGATGCACAAAATCCTTCACTGACCAGAATTCAACACTATTTATGAGAATTGCATTCAGGGAGACAATGTAGTTCTCTCTTTATAATAACTATTCATTTAAACTGAAAGCTCTGACTTGAAGAGACGTGACTAACAGAGTTTCTGGCTATCAGTGCACTTCAGCTGTTTCTGGGCTGGAATCTATGTAGTGCTTCATCATGGATGGACAGCTTGTGGACAAAAATACACAGTTTACCACCTCGACATAATCGTGGGGGGAATTGGTAAGGCTGTATATAATTAATGTTGGATTTGATCCAGTATACCTTTCCCTTAAGAGAGAAGATCAAGATTTTTAATGGCAGTATGCTTTCAAGATTGGTTTATGGTTCAGCAAATTGTGGAATATTGAGTAAAAAATTAGAACTGTACCCTGACACAGACTGAGAGAGAAGTTCATCTACTGTACTACTGGCTCCACATCCTCACAGGGAAGCATTCTAAAACAGTGTTTTTATTTCAAAATAAAAAATAAATGCTAATTCTTTTCAGTTTGAGAAATATGAAGAGCGTGGCTGTAAAATGTGATAGGAAAAAAAAAATCAACATGAAGAACTGATTTGAATGTTCCCCTGAGAATGTTGTGGTTTTTAATATTTCAGAAATGGGTTTGCTTAGCCCTGAGGGAAAGGGATTGGAAGAGCATGATAGACATGAGCATGCACAAAGACTCTATGTTCAGTATTAAGGGGGAAGAAATAGGTCACTGTATATTAGATAGCTAATTTGCTTTCCTTTAAAACCACAAGTGGTAGAAACTCCTGAGCTGCAATTGGGAATGGTGGATACTGTTTTCTGATGGACAGGACAAATAAGCAATGCAGATCTTAAGTCTCCTTGGCTTTGTAAGCTCTTGGTATACACAAATTCACCTATTTATTCATGCTTTATTACTGAGCTGATGTTGCCTTACTGGAACAAGTGCCGTTTTATGCAACAGCTCTCATTCATGTGCCAATGCTGAGCTACCTATGGTTTAAGGAAAACGCAGGTTATATGGAAGGAAAGAATTTTTGTTGTTGTTGTTTTCTGTTTTGTTTTGGTTCGGGTTTTTTTTGCTTTTGTTGTTTAATTTATTATACATTATGCCCAAGAATGATCTGTTCCAGCACCCAGAAAGTCATGTAAAAGTGGCAGGATACCTTCATGGATGAACAAAGAGCTTCTGAGTGAACTCAGACATCCAGAGGAAGCACATGAGAAGTGGCAGCACAGAAAGTTGACCTGGGAAGAATAAAGCAATGCTGTCTTGAGTGTGCACACACAGGGTGAGGAAAGTCAAAACTAAATGTGGTGAGGAATTTGAGTGGCATCAAATGGGCTTCTAGAGGTAAATCAGTAACAAACAAACCAAAACCAAAACAATTACGGAAGTGATGGGCCTGTTACTGAATGGAACAGGTGACATGGTGACGAAGGACAGGGAAAAGGCTGAGATACTCAATGCCCCAATGGTTAGATCTGCCATCAGGATTCCCAGGTCCCTGAGACAAGAGGCAAGGCCTGGCACAATGAAGACTTTCCCTCAGTAGAATTGGATCAGGTGGCTGGTGTAGGGTCTTGTGGCTGGGGTGTTGTGATGAACAGTTACAAGCTCTGCAGGAGGTACAGGCAGGGCAGGCAAGGCAGGGAGGGGTTGGATTGTGCGGTGCTTATGGTTGGTGCTGACATGGTTGATGGCCACTGGGTAAGGATGAAGGGGAAAACAACTAAAGCAAAATTGTTGTGGGAATCTACTACTGAAGACCCACCCAGGAAAGCAACAATGCTGAATTACTCAACAAGGAATTGAAGGATATCTCTAGATCAGCTGCCCTTGTCCTTATGGGTGATTTTAACTTCCCCAGACATCAGCTGGGTAATATCATACAGTGGACATTAACACGTCCAGGAATTTGTTGAAGATAAGTTCTTATGTTATTTTGGGACCTCTCTCCATTATTTTTCAATAATTTTGGGACTCAGGAGAGGTGGCCATATTTCAAGAAGAGTAAGAAGGAAGGCCCTGCTATTTACAGGCCTGCTGGTCTCACTTCAGTGCCTGGTAAAATTTGGAGAAGGTTATTCTGAGAGACAATGCAGCCATGATTATAGTGGGCACAGGTTCACAAGGCAAAAGTCCTGCTTAACCAACTTCATTTCATTTCATGTTAAGGTTACCCATCTAGTTGACAAAATGGAGCCAGTAGATGTGGTGTTTTGGGATTTTGCCAAGTTTTTGATACTACTCTCACAGTGTCCTTCTGAATCAACTGTTGAGCACACAGCTAGACAAGTCCATTACTTTTTGGGTAAATGGGGTCACATCAGGCTGGCAACCAGTCACCATTGGGGTTTCCCTGGGCTCAATTTTACAGGCAGTGCTCTTCAATGTTTTTATGAACAATCTGGACATGGGAAGCAAGTGTACAATAAGTTTATAAGTGATACTAAACTGGGAGGAGCTGTGGACTCCCTTGAGGTTAAAGAGGCCCTGCAGAGAGATCTGGGTACACAGGAAAGCTGGGCAATCACAAACTGTATGAAATTTATTTAGACTGAGTGTTGGATTCTCCATCTGGGACACTAATTCTAGTTATTCATACAAATTGGGGGACGAGAGACTGGGGAGCAGCATTGTGGAAAGGGACCTGGGGGATCCTGGCAAGTTGAATGTGAGTCAGTAGTGCCCTGGAAGCCAGGAGGGCCAACTGTGTCCTGGGGGGCATCAGGCAAAGCATCACCAGCTGGCCCAGGAGGGGATTGTCCCACTCTGCTCTGTACTGGGGCAGCTTCACCTGGGATATTGTGTGCAGTTTTGGACACCACAATGTAAAAGGGATATAAAGCTATTGGAGTGTGTCCAGAGGAGGGTGGCCATGATGGTGAAAGGTCTCAAAGGCAAGACTTAGGAGGAAGTGGTTCAGGTCGTCTTGGTTTATTTGTCTTAGAGATGAGAAGGCTGAGGGGTGACCTCATTGCAGTCTACAGCTTCCTGAAGGCAAGCTGTGGAGGGGGAGGAGCTGATCTCTTCTCTGGTGACCTGCAACAAGGAAATGCAAAGAAGTTGCATCAAGGTAAGTTCATCTTAAACATTAGAAAAAGGTTCTTCATTGAGAAGGTGGTCAGTCACTGAAACAGGCTCCCAAGGGAACTGGTCATGGTACTGAGCCTGTCAGAGTTCAAGGAGCATCTGGATGATGGTCTAAGTCATATGGTTTAGTTTTAGGTAGTCCTGTTGAGGAGGAGGGATTTCGACTTGATCCTTATTGGTCCCTTCCAGCTTGGGATTTTCTATGATTTTAAGTCTGTGGAACCTGATGGGATGCATCTCTGAGAAGGGAGGGAGGAAGCTGGCCACTTTCATTGTGAGGCAACTTGCAGTGCAGAGGAGTGTTTCTGGCACTTCTGAAGAAGACAATCCTTCCCTTCTATTCTCTACTCAACCACAACGGGAGCATTGCATGCAGTTCTGGGTTTCCCATATGAGATGTGGAAGTATTTGAGTGAATCCAGAAAAGAGCCACTAAAATAATTAAGAGATTGAAACATCTGAGGAGAGACTGAGAGAACTGTGACTGTTTAGCCTCAAGAAAAGAAGGCTTGTGGGGTAACTTGGTTGTAGGGTATAAAGAAGACAAAGTCTCTTAGTACTGCAAAGTGAAAGGACTAGAGGCAATGGCGACAAATTGAAATACAAGAAATTTCACCTAAATATAACAAAACAATGTTTTTACTGCATGCATAGCCTAGAACTAGAACAGATTGTCCATGGAGGTTATGGAGTCTCCATCTCTGGAGATTTTGCAAATCCAGCTGGATAAGGCCCTCGACAATCTGCTCTAGCTGACTCGACTGTGAGCAAGGAGTGGAATAGATGACAGCCAGATTAATTTCATAAATAAATCTTGATTTTTAGAGAAGTCTTGCATATTTTTTTTGTAATGTAGCACAATCAAACTCATACTGCTCTGCAGGTGTCACTAGCATAAAATGAAAAATGTATTTCCTTTACTCTGTCAAGTGATGGAAGACCTACAGTTTTCTAGCTGTCACTTAATACGACTTCCATTTTACTGTAAATTTCTGGTAAAATTTACTGTAAGTCTGTAAATTTCTTGCACTATACTTTATGACTCCAGTTTCTGTAAGTTCTCCTCTCATCTCTGAACATAAAGAAGGAAACATGATTTTGAACATTACTATGAAGTTCCCTCAGGGTGGTGCAATTTCATAGGCAATTAAAAGCTGCATTAGACATTAAAAGACAATATAGGTCTAAATGCGGGAGAGAATGACCCCTTGCATCCCAACAGTAAGATGGATTTCCAGACTGAAATAAACACACATCACCCTAAATAAACTGTGAAATATAGCCTGCTTTATTTCAAGGGTGATGGTTTTATTTTTATATTGCACTTGGCATTTCCTGACTTAAGAGCTGCAAGCTGTCTTCTGCCTACCACATGTTTCTGTTTGTGGTTCTGGCATTTGTATAACCCAGTGGTAGAAACTGTCATCCACTTTCTAACTCATTGTACATTAAACGTAGCAGTCAGAAGGATCCTAGCTCCAGACAATATGTTTTGCACCCCAGTGTTTTTCAAAATCTCCTCTTTGTAGTCCTTGAAGAAAATCAAGCGAGTTTATACTTAGATTTCATAGAGAGCAATTTTGGACCCATATAAAAGGGTTTAATTCTTTAAAGTATTCCATTTAGCCCTGTAATTTTAGCCTCTCTTAAGAAGTAGGTTCATACCTATCCACCTTTATTCTTGGGCTATGTTTTCCCTTTGCAGTTAGTGTCACAGTCTCTGACACCAGAGTACATGAGTTTACTGCTTTTCAATCTGCTTACTTCAGGAGAAAGATATGGTAATGGAGTGGATTCTGGCTGTTCAGGAAGAACTAACTGTGGCTGCTGAGATCTATCAGGGTCTCTGTCTCTACCATCATCAGCTAGGAAACAAAGTGCATATGAAGGCAGATGATCAGAAAGTGCTGAAAAAAATCACAGCAGTACAGGAGTGCAATAGAATCTGTAAGTTTTTGCTTTGAGAGAGAATGAAAACAGAGAGCAATAGCCTATTTCTAGCTGGCTCTGTAATGCTATACTCCAAAGTATTCACAAAACTCACATTAGCTGTCTAGACAAGACCTAGAAAATGTCATTGACCAGCTCTTCTACTATTGCTTAGTATGGCCCAGAATTTTCTTACAGAAACTTAGAAGTCTAAACTGCCTCATACTAAATGGTAAGGAAGAAATTTTCTTTGTTAAAACAAGGTACCTAAGCAGTCCTCAGTTTTGATATATTCCCTGGGGCCTTAATACATTCATCTTAACTCGAAGTCTGCAAATGTTACTTTAGCGGGCTTTTCTCCCCATCCATGGGAAAATCCCCTGCTGTTCTGAAACTTTCTATATGCAGTCCTCAGTTTCTCCACAAGCTTCTGAATTATGTCTAGTACGTTGTGGCTGAGAGTATGCCTTAATTTCTCTGAAAAAAATGTAATTCCATCTTTGACCTGCTATTTCACTCACAAAGCAAAAGGTTAAATAGAAAAGTAAAACTGAGTCAAGTCAGCATGTGCAGAGTATTACAGCTATTCAACATGCTGATGATTTCATGATAACTACCTGTGTGCCTATTTTAGCTCACAGTACATATAAGGCAGCAGATGTGGTAAGGAAGTTTCAAATATTTACTTTTTTTACTGAGCATGAATGTGAGCAGTAACTGTCAAGTGGCACTTTAATGTACTGTAAATCCACACTCAAGCTTGTCTTGTGGAAAGCTGTACAAGTCTACAGTAAAAGAATCATAATATTAAGTGAAGAAATGTTTCCCTTTGCAGAAGTCATCCTAGTTAAATTCACATAATGAATTGACGTTTAATAACTGTTTCCAATGATTACTTGTAGTGCTCTGTAAGCAGTTTTATCAGGCATACATATGTGCCTTTATTGAGCAGACTACCTGCAGGTCATCCTCACATTCCTCTTTATAGCTGCAAGGTTTGCTTTTTTACAAGTGGTCTGGTATTGTAGCTTACTTTAATGAGGTAAGGTTATAAACTGTTCAGGAAAGATGGGTTGAGAAGCCAAGTAGAAGGGCTTGTTTATGGTGAAAAGGAGTGCCTTGGGTGCATGGAGCAGGGCAAGGCAGTTGATGTCACACGCGTGTCTGCAACCAGATCACCAGATCAAGAAGAGACAGGTGAAGCCTTCTTTTAAGAACTCTTCCACAGCTGGGAGATCTCACAGTGATGAGAATTATGTAGAAGTTTTTTCTCTTCCTGGGAGACTACTCAGAAAACCTGATCCCAGAAGCAGATACTTTTCAAAACATACTTTGGGCTAAGTGAAGTCTTTGAATTGAATGTGAATTTTATCTCCTTTTGACATCCGCTGTAAGCAGAACTTGGACAGTTTGAGATGACAACATGGGAAAGATCCTAGCTGATCCACGTCTTGCTGTGGACGAACATTCCTGTGCCCTTCCAAACTCTCCTACCCTGTACCATTTAGGTTACAGCATCCTTATCCTGGAAAGCCGTCCTGCACGTAGTCTTGACTGCAAGAGCAACCAGGGAAGGCTGAGCCTCCCCGACTTTCCCTGGCTCTCTTGTCTCGTCGAGGGCGAGTCGCTCTCGCCCAAGGTGAGGTGAGGCCGGGCGGGGACACCGTGCTCCGGCTCCAGGTAGGAAGGAGGGAGGGAAGGAAAGGCTGGGCCGGCCGGCCCGCCCCCGGGGCGCTGCCCGCCTCGCCCAATTATGTCACCCGTGCTCAAAACAAAGTTAGGAAAGTGGTTTCAGCCTTTCCGCGGTCTCACTTGCAGCCCGAGGAGAGGCGGCCCGGCCAGGACACGGGGCGGGCGCCTGCAGGAGGCGGCGGCAGGTGAGTGTGGGGGCGGCACCGTGGGACAGCGGAGCCAGGGCAGGAACACCGGGCTGTCCGTGCTCAGCCGGACCGTCCTCCCGGCGAAGCTGCCGCCGGGAAGGGACCCGCGGCTGCTGCTTCACCCCGCTCTGCAGAGGAGGGTGAACCTCTGCGGTTTCTCCAGTGCCCAGCTCTGTCGCAAGCTGCGCTTCCTGCGGGAGGCGTCCGCAAGAGCACATCGCCCCGGTGGGGCTGGGCAGGCTCAGGGCAGCCGGCACTGGACACGTCCTGTCCCCCTTGCTGCCCCCGGGAGCGCAGCAGGACTGCGCTGGCCGGGTGGCTGCTCGGGAGCGAGGCAGGGGCGGAGAGGGCGGCACGGAGCGCCGGGGGGAGCACTGGGCGCTGCCCAAGCCCTGCCCTCAACCCTCCCTCAGCCCGCTCTCAGGCTGGAAGGCAACTGGGAAGGTGTCTGAAAGGAGCCGGGGTAGCTGCCGAACAGGCTGGTGCTGCCCCCGCATCGCCGGCTGCCGGCGCGAACGCCCGCACGGCGCCGCAGCCAACCCTGCGGCACCGGCACCGGCGTGGGGCGGGAGCGGGCGTGGGGAGCGACAGCTGAGTGCGGAGGGTGTGAGCTGTCGTGACTCCTCCCGCGCAGGGAATGTTTCGTAAAGGTGGTGCCCAAAAATGCTGTTGAGTGATGGTCGCTGTGTTTGCAGCGCTGCGTGCCTCATGTAGCTTCGTGCCGAGGCTGACAGTCGCTTCATGGTCTGGTTACCTCAGGAGCTGCCCCGCTGGTTTTCACTTCCGTGCAGATAACGGGGAAGATATTTGAGTTTGTGGCTGGTGACTGCCTTCAGGCCCACCAAATACGTGGTGAAGATGAAGGCAGTGTTGGTCCTGATGGTTGTAGAAATGATTCCTATGTCCCTCTGCAATAGTTCGGTGTCACTCTTACACTGCTGTAGGACGTGAGTGGTACCTGACTTAGTTTTCTGTTTTTCTTGGTACTGAAGGCTTATGATGACTCTAAATGACAGTTCTAAAAGAAACTTATCCTACCTCTACAATAGATTTCTTAATATCTGCCAGTAGAATGGATTATGACTGCATGTAGTGAAAAGTGGGTAGTGCCACAACTGGGAGAATGGTGAAATCCTTCTGGAAACTTTGAGTAATTTAATAGGCTCTTCTTAGTTGCAACTTCGTGGTTTCCAACAATAGTTTTCAAGCTAGTTTCACTTTTTGTTTTTGAATATATGAATTATTCCGATGCATGGGTAAAAGTTAATTGGTTAATTGTGGAATGTTCTAAGGACTCAGATATCTGGCCCCCAAGTTTATCGTTATGGATTTCAATGCTGTACAACTCAAAAGGGAATTGTTACACCCAAAAGACTAAAAGTTCAATTTCAGACTCCTCTATACTAAATTATCACCCTTTATGCATCAAGACAAGAAATCAAAAGCCAGTGTTTCAAGTACAAAGAGCAGATGTATTTCTGTGAGTGCTCTAAGTAGCAAAAGCGATTTAGTGCAATATTAGTTTGCAGCATCCTGGTCTGCCAGCTCTTGGAAACTTAAGATCACTGCTGCTGAAATGTGGGAGGAGTATTTGGTTCTGTATAAGACATCTCCCCACCCTTTTCTTCTTATCTTGTGGTATACTAGAACAGTTAAGAAAGAAGCAGAAATTAAAGCACTCAAGAGCGTTACTCTGAAAACTTTTCTTGTGGTTTCTTCAGACCACAGGATGTATGTGCTGCTTCAGACAGATCTCTCTTTTCCTCCTGTTTCTGTTCATTAACAAATGGTATACTATCATGATTTTGTGGATGGGTAAATGATGAACAATGGAGGGATAAAGAATATATTGGGGTGCCCTAATTCCCTCTCTATCATTTGCTAATTTGCAGTGTAAGTATATATGAACATATAGTTCCAAATGTAAGGAGGGAGTAATATATCTTTAGGGTTTTATTTCTCATAATAAAAAAAAAAAAAGCAGATTTAATCAGATTAAGTTTAACCTGATGCAAAACCATAATTAATTCCACTGTCCGTGACTTATTCATGCAGAAGCGCCAGGATATCTTTGCCAAGAAACTGACTGAAACTGAGTTTGAAGACTTTGGAGCTCTCTCCAGACAAAGATCTAACCACATCAGGCATAAAGTTTTCAGTCTGAATTGATTTATTTTTTTATCCTAAGAGAAAACAAAAAATTAGTGATAAATAATTACCAGCATTTCTTATATAATTGTCACTGCGGTTTTCTGGGGTAGTTCTTCCCCACATTCAGTAAATTGAATCACTACTGGGGCAGACTAGCAATAGTGTAGCTTACTGGGAATCTTGTCCAATTTGCCTCACTATCAGATTTATTGTGTGTCATGTCTCAGTCTAATTTGACTTCCTTCTCACGCTCTCCTTCCATTGTGTCTCTGTATTGTGGGTTTATTCTGCTGTGTCCCAGACTATCTCTTGCTCTGCTGCCTTATTTTGCCAGATAAATGATGAAGTAGCCATACCTGTTACACAGCAGGAAGTCACCACCCTGCTGAACTGGCACCCTTGGAAGAGCCTGTGACCTCCACAGGGAGGATACTGTCCCTGTCTGCAGTACCATGCAATAGCCTGTTTTTCTTCATGACTGGTCTTATTCCTTAATCTCACAGCAAGGGTGTCAAGAAAACTTCCATTCACTGAAGATCAGCATAAATGAAGGCAGGGATCCTGCACAATTGCAAGAGCAACTTTTTGACTAGTTGACTCATAGAGATTGTGGTAGTTGTATTTCTAGTTGAAAGCAGTGGTGGATTAAAATACATTTTTAATTTTTAATTGTTTTGCATTGCAAGGCTTTTTTGTAGAACTGAACAGGATGAGGTACACCAAGCCTACTAATCAAATATAGATAAGTGGATTTGTTTATATGTTTCCAAGGCCTTGGAAGTGGGCCATGCTGAACAGATAGCATGAAGGTTATCTTGTTCTGCATATAGGAAAATATGACTCTTCTAGAGTCATATAGTACCATTACTTCTTGCAGTAGAAAAACAATGGATGAGGAAATTAAACATTCCTGTGCCTCACTGGCATGCTTTTGTCCTATATAAAGTGTCCCACTGACTCAGGTAAAGGTGGTTTCCAAGAGCAAGTCTGTAGTTTTAGAAATTCTGAAAATTTTGAGAACAGGAATTTTTTCAAACCTAACTGCAAACCAAGTGTCAAATAACCAAGGAAACACTTGGAATATGCCTCAGTCCTCTACTGCAATCTGCATTAGCTTGCATCCACTAATGTCAGCGACAGAGTAGACTGAAATTTTCCACTGATATTTTTTCCATTAAAAATTAATTCTTATCTGAAGAGAATACTTCATTTGTATCTCAAAATCCTTTAGTTTAGGTTAAAGGTGTAAAATTCCTTGGCAAACTAGAAATAGTGAATTTTAGACTTCAAGACAAAATTTTGTTGGTATTCAAGCAGATAAAAGGTTTTGATTTTCTTTTTCAGAAGTTACATTTTTAGCAAAGACTTTTGGAGGAGGCAGAATGTTTCAAGGGGTTTTTTTGTGAAAATGGTGTACTTTAAAGATGTTCTTGTCAACCAGATTTCACCAGCTGAAAGCAGCTCCACTTAGTAGTGAGTCATGAGGAAAACCTGAAAGATAAGACAATTAAAAGGGATATATAGTGCTTTACTTAAACTTTTTCTGTGCCTTTATTTCAGGAAGGGGTCTGTTTCCAGTGCAAATAATTTGACAACAAATGGAACAGCTCATATGGATTGGGAATGTATCCTACCAGAACATCATGTTGCACCAGTGAACCACAATAAATCATGCTGAGTCTTTAGGTCTTTTCCAACCTAAATGATTCTGTGATTCTCTGCAGTCTGTCACTTTTGACTGAACCATACTTCAAATGTGTTGCATATGTTTTAAGATGTTCCTTCTTAATAATAGGTTTTACATCTTTGAGCTAACTTTTTATGCTTTAAAAAGAAATCAAAATAATGGTAAAATAGTTCTACATAGTTCTGTAATAGTTCTGATATGAGTTCTGTAACTGCTAATGTCTGTCCTGTTTACACACAGATGTTTATATAAATTAACACTGCAGCCACAAATATTAGCCAGAGTTTTAGCCCATAATATATAACTGGCCAAACTGTGTTTGTGTACAGTAACAATTTATTGGTACATCAGAGACATACAGACAGAATTTGCGAGCCAAACACACACTCAGATACACATAAACACACCACCATACTTGTTCAGGTATTAGGTTAACAGTTTCTTGAAGACTTAAGGTTCTTGCAGGCAGCAGGCTGGCAAGGAACAAGAGCAAGGGAGAAGAGTTCCGCTTGGAGTTGGTGTCCTTGAATAAGGCAGAAAGAGCAGGTGGAGGAAAAGAAAGAAGCTGTGGGTCCTTGAGGCATGCAGAGACAGAATGCTCTCACATCCCTGATGGTCTTGTGACTATTCTGCAACAGTGATTTCCATGATAACTGTTGCCTGTAAATTCAGTGTTCTTTTATAAGTAGTTTGCATTTCCAGACAGTTCTTAGCTTTTCATTTCTTAAATACATTAAAAGGGAAGCATCTAAAGCAGTGAAGCTAGAGGAAAAGATGCATTTCTGCTAAAACCATAACTACTTAAAGTAGCCTTCTGAAGGATCCTAGCAGGACTACGCAGGTCCATTGAGCTTCCCTGCCCTTTCGATATGGATCCCTAAGAACTGCTAAAATTTAGGCAATAAAAATCTTGTTAGTTGTTTTTCATTAGTGTTTACATATTGAAGAGCAGAATGAGGAATAAATAAATCTGCATACTTTTCTTTGCTTATCTCTGTTACCTTTGGACATCTGAATTTTAATATGTGAATAGCTTACTCCTTCTGTACAGACCAGCAAGAAGCCAGGCAAGAAACTTTCTTCTCTTCATCTGTGGGGGAACTTTGGGGGAAGAAAATTTTCTTGTCAGCCCATTGAAAACTAGTTTCTTGGATGGAGATGTTAAAAGAAAAAGGTTAATGAGCACAGGTTCACTAGTCAGAGTTTTGGGATTCTGCATCATGGTGCACAGGAATGACATCATTTGGGTTTTTTCCAACATTTGGATTTGTGGATTCATCTAGGGACAAATGCCAAGTAGGGATTAAATGGTCTCTGTCCAAATTTTTGGTAGCCTGTTTTTGTTTGTTTGTTTTGTTTTTTACTTAACAAGTAATCTTCTGAAAAGGAGAAATCTCATTTGTATGACTCTGATGTATGAATAACACACAATATCTTCTCCCAGGTCTTTTCCCTCCTTGATTTCTGCTAATCTCCCTTACCTTGAAATAAATTGAATTATATTGGAAAATATAAAAATAATAGGAAATAAATTGCAAGTAATTTTATAGAAACCTAAAACCTTGTTGTGGTACAAATGAAGCTTTAAGCTTGCAGATATCAAAGTAGATGATCCTAATTGTTCTTTTAATCTTTAAAAGCTAGTCGGGTCTGGTTGAGGAGTTTGTCTTAAGACTGATTGTAAACAGAATTTGGTTCTCCCACACAAATTTAATTCACTCCTGGAAGGCAGGAGGGCTCTGCAGAGGGACCTGGACAGACTGGATTGATGGGCTGAATCCTGTTCAACAAGGCCAAGTGCCAGGTGATGCTCTTTGGCCACAATAACCCCATGCAGTGCTACAGGCTGGGCACAGAGTGGCTGGAGAGCAGCCAGGCAGAAAGGGACCTGGGGATTTGGATTGACAGGAAACTGAACATGAGCCAGCAGAGTACCCAAGTGGCCAAGAAGGCCAATGGGATCCTGTCCTGTATCAAAAATAGAGTGGCCAGCAGGACCGGGGCAGTGATCCTTCCCCTGTACTCTGCGCTGGTGAGGCCACACCCTGAATATCGCATTCAGTTCTGGAGGGATGTCGAAGTGCTGGAGCGGATTCAGAGAAGAGCAACAAGGCTGGTGAAGGGACTGGAGCACAAGTCCTGTGGGGAGAGGCTGAAGGAGCTGAGATTGTTCAGCCTGGAGAAGAGGAGGCTCAGGGGAGACATTATCACTCTCTAGAACTACCTGAAAGGAGGTTGTAACAAGGTGGGTGTTGGTCTCTTTCCCAGGCAACCAGCAATAGGACAAGAGGGCACAGTCTTAAGCTGCACCAGGGGAGGTTTAGGTTAGAAATTAGGAAGACGCTCTTTACAAAGAGGGTGATCAGACATTGGAATGTGCTGCCCAAGGAGGTGGTGGAGTCACAGTCCCTGGATGTGTTTAAAGGGAGACTGGATGTGGTACTGAGTGCCATGGTCTAATAGGCAAGGTGGTATTAGGTCAAAGGTCGGACTCGATGATCTCAGAGGTCTTTTCCAAATTAGGTGATTCTGTGAATTACTATGTAACTTAAAGTTTTTCCTTTAATAGGCCAATGGATGTAGGATTCCTCTGTTGTCTGTCTTTTCTACTTCTCTGAAATTATTTTCATGACATATTTCTTTCATATGATATATCTTCTTTTGGTCCCTCATAGAAACTCCAGCCTGCCTCAGATCTCTCCCTCCACAGTTGAACTCCCCACACTCCATGGTGCACTGTCTCCTAAGATGAAGAATCAGGAAACATGGTGTATATTATGTAAGAAGTGAATTCAGGCTGTGTGGAAAAGGCTTTGATGATACATTTCAGTGCCTTTCTGACTTGCATGCTTTTATTTGAAAAGTTAAAATTGGAGGAATGAAAGTCCCATTTTTTCATCTAATTCTGTCTAGGTGTTCATGTGGTTAGGTCGAAGTTTATAATGCTCGCATGAGAACTTAAGGGTAATTGTCTTAGTCATAGTTAAAAAAACCCCAGTTATTTTCTTGAGCACACAACTTTGTATCTCTGCTAGTTGTTTTAAATGTGGGACCTGAATTTTTGTGTTGAATGGTCTTTTAAAATATTTTTTGAATGGCTGAAAGCAACATTGAGGTCCACTGATCCCTTCATCTTTCTCAAGGAGTACCCACCTCTGCCATTATTCCCAGATTTGTGTTTGGTCTGTTCTCCCTTGATGGCAGCTGCACTACATTTGCAGCCAGTTGTTCAGTGCTCTACTTTATTCACAGATGGGTTTTCATGTCTAGCTGGTCTGCCAGGTTACAGCACAAGAATTTTATTTCTTGTATATTGTATTACGTGCACAGGGAGCATTTTTCTCCAATCCTATATCTAGCAAACTTCTGTGTACTTAAGGATGGTTATAAATAGTGTTCTCTTTGGTCTTAGCAGTTTCACTCTTCGTTGTTCTCTGTAGGTCCTGCTTTTTAAAAAAAAAAAATAATTTTTTTCTTGATGGACCATTTGACCTTAATTGAACAGAATAAACTAAAACTCTCCTGATTAAATTGAAAGGATTCTACGGAGTTCGCTGTCTAACTGGATGAACACTTGTTCAAAAACAGGGCAAAGCAATAAGGAACAGAATGACTTCTTTCATTAGGCTTGTGCTAAGGTAATATATTTGTGGTGATGCATTTTAGCTTTAGGAGCTTTTCAGTATAATGCTGAAAGATAAATAACTCTGACACTTAAGTTCTGAAGAGGTCCCTGTTGATGTGTCAAGCATACTACACAGCAGCTACAGGTTATTCTAACAATGATAATTTGGTTGTAGGAAAATATTTTCTTGTAGAAAAAGTATGCAATCTAATTTTTATTTTCCAGTGTTCACAAAACATAAGTGTTACCTCTTATAAGAGTGTTTTGTGTAAATCCAAGGTGACCTCACTGTTAAGTAAGCTTGCTACATTTTATTGCTGATGATATGTTTTGAAGTGTGCTGCAGAAAGTTTATGCCTGTACGCATGTGCTAAGGAAGATACTTTACTAATAGCTAAGAACTCAGAGACATGCATGCAGGTAAAACACCTCTGTAAGTTTTTAATTACCACAGTTAAGGAGAATGGGATTGTTGCAAGTCATGATTTATGAAATCTGTGGCTCAGCATTGCTCTGTACCTCTAGAGTTTGGTGATTTACAGTAGACCTGACTGGAAATGATGGAAATATCATTTAAAAGACCTGTCTTTTACAGACCCACCCGAAATTACATCATGATTAATCTACAAAAGCCTGATAAAGCCCACATCCTTGTTTACTATTTGGAGCAATGCTTGTTTGCATCAGGTCATGATAGGACCTATTTTGCATAGTGAACTGTGTAGCTAAGAAAATGGAAATCAAAGGTCTTAATAGGATTGATGTTATAAGCCATATGTTTTTTAAAGGAGATGGATGAGTGAATGGAACTATCTGTGTTATTTAAACTGGCCTTGAAATAATTACATTGCTGATTCAGTCATATGGGACAAACTGCAGTTTTAATCTTTCATGTTATTACCAGCATTTGCAAAGTATCAGGACACTGTAGGAATTATGATGAAGTCTGTCAGCTTTAGAAGCTGCCATAAGGATTAATAATTTTTGCCTATGCTCTAATTTAATTTTCTGCTGTATTGAAGACACAGAGAGCTGTGTTGCAAGTTTTCATGTGTGTAAAAGGTGGGGCTCTCATGATGCACGTAATTTCATTTTGTGGTATGGAAGTATTTAGAAAGCATTGTGATGTTTGCTGAATTGTACTGTTTGCTAAATGCAAACAACTCTATCAAACTGTATAGAGTTCCTTTTCGTTCCACAGTTTTCGTATTTCTGTTTTTTCACATGCAGTTGGCTATCCATCCCTTGCACAGTTTTTCCTTTTTCTTAAGGAAGTCTGATGGACTGTGCAGAGACCACAGGCACTAGCAGCACTTACTATCATCATTAGCTGGGCCTGTGCCTACAGTTGTGGCCTTTTGAGATATTCTTGAGATGTGGGGAAAAAACCCCACAACCTCCAATAAATTTGGAGTCTAGGTCAGATCTTGTCAAGACTATCATTAATCTGCACTTGTCCCTTTGATATTTTTTTTGTATTTTTAAGCATATCTTTACCTTAGTGCTACTGCAAAGTTGAAACTGATTGCCTGGTTTTGATTGCCTCATGCCCTGGTGTCAGCCAGGAGTGAGCTGTACTGAGGTAAGTGAAATTCAGGTGTGTAAAAGCAGTATGAAAAGAGAATCTTACCCAGACTATTATACCACTGTAGTCTCAATGTGGCTTTCTGTGGCCTTTGCATCTGATCTGTTTGTGGGTGGCTATGTGGAGTGAGAGCAAAGATTCATCTAGCTCTTACACCATTTTTAAGACTGTCTATCATTGAAAACATCGTGAAAGGGATTAAGAAACAGGGCACTTATAGAGTGATATTTTCCTTTGTGTATCTTCCCAGCTACTGAAGGCTGGTTGGACTTTCTGAGCTGGAAGTTTTCCTCGTAAGAGAAAGAGTATAGCTGTACAGGCAGGTGTAACAGCCAAAAGCCCCTTGTTATGTGTGACCAGTATTCCCTGTGACAGTATTTTCCAGCCTTGGCCTCTTTGGCTGCTGGCACAGGTGCTCTGGTAGGCTCTGGTGCCTTTTGGGGATCACCCCACATGGCATGTTGGGTGCAAGTAGGGTCAGGGGTGTGGTCCAAATTGCTGGTCTTGGGGTCTCTGGGGCACCCCTGACTGCCATACATTAAAATTGAAGTAAGACTCCTGAGGAGAAGTTTCCTACAGCAGAATGGTATTGGATGTAGCCATTCCTTGTCTCCTCTCAGTGTTTTTTCTTCTCCTGCTTGTAACTCTGCTTTAGGAAGGATTTTGACACCTATTTTGGCTATTAAGCCAAAATGATTTCAACTTCAGAGAGTATTTACATGATAGTCCTGGGATGATGAGAGTGGTAAAAGAGAGGAGGGAGAGAGAGGGAAAGAGGTATTTGTTACATGGTTTCAGAGGGGGTGGGTGATTTTGTTCATCAAAGTCCTAGTTTGGTTTGAAGTCAGTGGCCTGTTTACAGTTCATTATTACTTACATGCAATATGGGAAATCCAACTGCCTGGCCTATAGGTATTGAAGAAATCACTTCATGATGGGAAGCCACTGCAAGCTCTAAGTGTGACATTTATGAAGTTCTTGGCAGATGCTGTGTTGTAAGGGATACAAAGCACTGTCAGGTTTGAACTGAGGCATAACATAAAACAGGCTCTGGCTGAGTTGGTCTGTCTATGATCAGAGCCTTTTCTCCTTAAGAAACTGCATAGACAAGCCTAGGGTTTCCTCAGATTCTACCTTCCCATCCTTGCAATGCCAATGCCTGTACTCTGAAGACAGCATACATTTCAGATTTAAACAATTCTCACTGGCCTCTGTTGGAGTAGTTCGAGGTTGTGCATGGATCGGAATCAGGCTCTGTTCCTTCATAACAGTCAAATGCCTTACAAAATACTTAAATCTGATAAAAATTATCAGACCAATTTGTGGCTAGTTTAGGTAGACTTACTTAGAAAAGCAGAAATACAAATTCAAGATGCAGATATGAAGTTAAGTTGTTGCATGTCATCTGAGAGCTGTTAACTTTACACATGTTCTTAGCCTGTCACACACACAGCATCACAGTGCAACAGACTGTCTCCTATATAGTTTACCCACATCATAATGAGTTAAGATCATAAAGGGAAGTCTTCCCACCAAGTTCACTAGCAATTAGTTCTCCTTCACAGGTGAAAGTCAAGGCCCTAAGAAATAAGGATGAATCTAAGAAGATATTTCAGAATTCCATGATGCATTATCTTTCTCTTAATTTTACTTAATTGATTTAAACGCCATGATCCATCATGTTCCATCATGCATCAATTACCTTCTGTTCTATAGCTATCGTATAAACTGTGTTCCAGAGCACTAGATGTGTATTGGGGTATATGGTGTTAAGATGATCACAGTCAAAAGGCTACCAGTCTAATACTTGTAATGGCCTTAAATTATTATTGCATTTACCCATATTTCTTGTGTTTTCTTGTTCGTACTGATTAATTGTTCATATTTCTTGCCAAACCAACAGATCTTGCTTTGAGATTCCATTTCAGAGCTAATTTTGTTTTCTTCCCTCAGACTGCCCCCTCCTCATTCATCAACCCATTTGCAGTGTCCTTAGGGCAGCCCATCAAGGCTAGGTATTTTCAAAAAGCTTTTTCTTCTTTCCAAGCTTTAGTGCCTAATTAAGTAGGTGGTTGCTAAGAGATTGTGGAAAACATCATTAAGAGGTTCTGATTTGATTTTTTCCTTACCTTTCATGCACAGGTTTCAGATCAGAATTTACGACTAAATGGGATAGCAGCATCCCAAAACACTCCTGAGCTGAGACTGTGACAATGGACAGAACACAAGGAAACTGTGCCAGTCCTGTGCCACCAGAAGAGGAAGATGGGGGCAGGACTGGAGAACAAGACCCAGAACTAACTGTGTTGGGAAAAGCACAAGAATTCTTTCAGATTTGTGATGTGGAAGGCAAAGGTTTCATCACTCGTCAAGACATGCAGGTAAAACAAAACTGGTTATGTGAAATGCACAATGAGAGAAGCTCTGAATGCCCTTGATGAATTGAGACTGATGAATTTAGAGTTAAAAATGTAAACACCCTCCTCATAACTTTAAAGAGGTATGTAGGATTAAAATAACATCCTTGAAGTCTTACATAATGCATGAATGTTTTCACAAAGCAAGAAAAAGGTGGAAAATCAAAGTAAATTAAGTTTAAAACAAAACACATCAGGAATTTAATTGAAACTCCAGTAAATTCATCAGTTTATGATTTTTCACAGTCTCATTAATGTATTTAATCCACCAATATTGTCCTTCTGTTTTTTCAGCACAATTGTGTAAATAAAGCCTTTCACATGGGTTGCACTGCCCAACAATGATGAACTCTCAGCTGGATCACATATATGTAGGAAGTATAGAAGAGCAGTATTTTTAGCATTATTCAGTATTTGCAGTAATCTTACCAAATTGTGTTTAATTTGTTTGAGGACCTAATATCAGATTTGCTGAAAATGTTGATGAAAAAAGCAACTATATATAACAAAATCTTTTAAAAATGTGATTGGGTGCATATTGCAGAACTGGTAAGATGATTTGAATCAGTATGTGGCAGAAAACAAGTACAGAGTCACGCTTGATATGCAAAACATAATTTAATTGTGTTAATCCATTTCTATTTCTGTGATTATGGATGAAATAGAATTGGGGAGTGGGAGCAAAATGAATTAATTGCAAACTATCAAATAAAGCATCTAATGCAAAATTCAGAAACCTCCCATGTCCTCAGAAACAAAGATGTGTCTATATTATAGGAAAATAAAATTGAAACAATTTTGACTATGTTGGAAAAGCAAAAACCTAAGTAAAAAAAAGAAAAGCAAAAACCTAAGTAAACTGCTCAGTTTACCAGCTCTCAAGAGCTTTCTGTGCAGTTGTGTGTTGCTGAGTTTTCTGATGACCTCTGTTAATTATGCAAAGTTGATAAAAGGGAGGAGTGCAGATGCTTGCCATGCTGCAGGCTTTACCAGTCTACACTATCTTATTGAAGTAACTGGATACAAACAAACAAATATATTGCCAGTGATAATTTTTGGTGAATCCAGACCCACAGAGAACTCAATAGATGATAATTCCATTGTTTTTCCAAAAACTGAATGGCATAAATTTTTACCTAATGGAAAACCCATTTATGTATATAAAAAGTTTTAATGCCTGTTTTTGCAAGGAATGTAAAATTGTTTGTTTCTGTTTGATTCTAGATTTTATGCTTAGAGTGCTGATAAATTTATACTTCAGGTTCTAAAACAGATGTTGCAAAACATGCAGTAGAGAAAGGGTTGCAAAGAACAGATAACGTACATTTATTCTATTTCATAATGAATGTTTGTTTACTGTATCTGACAACTTCAATATGTATGAAGATTCATTTAAATGCAGAGATAAAGGTGCCCAAATCAGATGATGCTTCTTTATACTTGCTTTTATTTCCTCCACTTTTGATAATGTTTACTCCCTATAGCAAAGACATACATCAATAAAGTAAATCAATTTTTTTCTTTAAAAGGCATTGAGTGTTGATCATTTTTGCATTGTGCTTTTGGTAGTTCTGTACTGCTTACCATTAATGAAGCTTTGTTTCAAATACAGGATGCTACCATTAAGCTTTTCAATATTGAGTCATGTGATACAAGGCATTATTTTCAACAGAGAGTGCTGAGGATCTGAAATCCAATTAATTTCAATGAAACAAATTTTGCAAAGTTTTCTAATGTGTCTATACTATAGTAATTATACTACGGATTTACTTCTCCCTTATTATATTATGCTGTTTATTGTTAGACTATGTTAATACTGTTTGGGTGTTTGTTGTGGTTTTTTTGTGTTTTTTTTTGTTTGTTTTTTATTTTTCATTCCATTTCAAAATTCGAAATGTACTCAACTTTCAAACAAACCAGAGGTTTTCTGGAATTGCAAAAGAACCAATTCTGCCTGGGACTTGAAACCACAGCTTTGTCCTTTGGGTCTTGAGGTTGTAATGAACAATGAGAATTAGTGTTGTAAAGTGTGTATAGCAGAATTGGGTTCAGATCTTGCTCTTAGCTATTTGACCTCTGTCTTTTTATTTAGCAGAGTAAAGGGTTGGTATTTTCAGAGAATTATGCATAGAGATCATGAAAGCACAAAGCACATTTGGTGGCAATGCAGATATTTTCCTTTGAAACTCCAGTGGTATCTCGGAATGTTTTATTTCTTTTTTTTTCTTTTAAAATTTTGAAAAGCCTCATATTGAAAGGATTTTACAGTAAACCTGAAATGAGCAATTAAACAAAAACACAGCTACAATAATAATAATATTTTCTTTTCCTAACAAGATAAAAAACTTAATTTTTTTCATTAAGAATAAAAGCAAGAGGTTGGGAAAACATTGACTTAATCTTAGTAAAAATGGTAAGTGTGGCCCAGTTCATCAAAATCTAAAAATTGTGCAGGGAATTCAATGGAGCAAAATGTTGGTACATTCCTCAAAATCTTCTATTTTCATATTTTTTCCCAAGAAAATGCAAGTAATTGTCATGTTTTCTACTGTAACATTAGTGTAATTCACATCAGAATCTGAATGCTGCATTAGGGCCCTCCAGCTGTAGTTGGAGAAGCATGTATTTGTCAGTCAGGTTTGCAGCAAGACCCACAAGCCATTGCACTGGAATAGCACGTGGGTCTGTGTTTATGGAATGATCAGACAGGGACAACCAGCTCTCAGGAAGTACTTCTTCAACAGGTCGCAAAGACCTGGCAGTAGGAGCACAGTTTCTGTTTTTCTACATGCAAAAAGTAATTTGTCTGAAGCACCTTCTCTCATCACTGCAGTGTAGGCTGTAAGAATTTTTCAAGTGTTTTTAAAAATTTCTCTTTAAATCTAAGAGATTAAAATCCAAAGTTTTTGGATGATGGGTGTGTTTAAGTAAGAAACTGATGACAGGTATATCGCTGATGAAGTAACTTATTCAAACTGAATAAGCAGGCAACAATGCACAATTAATCCTTCTCAGAAAACTTTTTGTGATTGTTCTAGATAGTTCTGTGCTTTAGAAACTCTGTTACTTTCACTTCTTAAGATCACCTTGGAACTCCTTTTACTGCTCTTCCATTCAACTCATACAGTCCATAACACATACCCTGACCTCTTTGTTGCAGTCAGCCAATTCTTACCTTGCCTGTATGGCTCAGCGTATTGAATAGTGGTTTCTATTGTTCTTGGATTGCAGGAGAAAGTTTCTTTGGCCCTAAATCCCTTCTCCACAATGGAACAGTTTAGCACTTTCAATCTGATGAACTTTATCAATCTACTACCTTGCATTTTAATACATGGCATATACAACAGCAATTCGGGGCAGGGATTAAGAGGTTAACTAATAAAGCAGAGGACTTCACCACTGTGTATTTATATTGCTTTTCAAGCTGAGGTTTTAATCTTCCTAGGGCTGTCTTTCATTGGAAATCCTTGCTATTGTAGTTGTTTGCCACTCCAGTTTACTCCTGTTTCTGGGAATCTGTCTACACTTGTAAAGGAATTAGAGTAAAGCCACTAGGATCAGTTTTACAGACTTTTTTGGTTTTTTAGTTTTATGCTGGTATTGAGATTATCAGGAAAAAAAAAGTAATTTTGTGGAGCTGGTTTCATAAAGCAATGTATTTTTTGGTGTGAGCAGACTGCATTTCAAAGTAGACATTCATAAGCTCCATGTAACTTGTTACAGGGGCAGGTTTGGTCCTTGGACCATGCAGCTTTCTTAGCTTTGTTTTATTTATTTATTTGTTTGTTTTATATATTCTGGAGCAGCTTTAATTAGGACAGTATATCCTCTACAGTGTAAACGTCTTGAGAGTCTCTTGCTTGGCCTCATGGTGTGGAAGGAACTAGGCATACAGTTCTGCTGCCTGGTTTATCCAGGAGCCTGACAAACAAGGCATTTCACCAGAATGCTGAGACTCCATCTAAAGTTCTTCCTTTTCCCTTTGTGATTGGCATTTGTGTCACAAGGATATTGTTCTCACTGTTTTGTCATAATGGATTAATAAAGGCAAATAAAGAAGTCATTAAAGCAAATGTCTCTCAGTTGATCTGGTTTTACTCTTTAATGTCTTTGGATTTTCATTCTGGGAAACAAAGGACTTATCCTTCTGTATTATGGATGTTCTGTAGAATCTAGTCTTCATCTTATTCTGTAGTAATGGATGAAGTTGTTGCATGTTTTATCATTCCAGAGATTGCATCCTGAGTTACCTCTTAGCCTGGAAGAGCTTGAAAAAGTTTTTGTTACACTGGATGCTGATGGCAATGGCTCACTTACCCCAAAGGAGTTCATCACAGGATTCAGTGAGTTTTGGGAAGCATGTCTCCTGTATTGAGCTTTATTCTTGTTCTGTACTCTTCCCATCAGTAAAAAAGCATTTGGTCTTAACAGTACACTTAATAATGCACCCAGGGAGCCAGACTATTCCCTAGATATAGCATATATATATGTAGCGGATGAAGAAGTGGTCAATTTACTTGAATAAATAGACGAAGGGCTCCAGGGTCTTTCTCTCCTGTGTAAAGAGGCAAGCCAGGACATAATATGACACAAATGATGTAATCATCTGAATTACATCTGTTTTAAGCTGCAGAGTAGAACTATGTACAATTTTTTTAAGCTTTCCCTTGGCAGGGGTGAAAATCTCATGGTTTTTTTCATATCAGGGTATAAGACCTGAAAAATAATTAAGATTATATCTAAGATTAATGTAAGACAATGTTAAAGTATGTTAATACCACTGTCCTTACAGCTGTGGAAATGCTTTCTACAAGAAATTAATTCTTCAAGTGATGTTAATTTATTTCAAAACAAAACAGGATGAGGCACTTATTACTGCATGATGGGAGCTGATAAGTTCTTTGTAACTGCCTGTTTTGCAACAGCAGTGTTATTGTCATGTTTTCTGTGTTTGTACAGGGTTGTTTTCTCCCCAGCTGTGACATTCCAGATAAAATGACAATGTTAGTTATTGAGACTATGTTTGATTGTTTATGCAAAATCAGTTTTGTACTTTAATTTTAGCTGTGCTGACTAAGGTTTAAGCATTTTCTGTAGAAAATGGAATGTCTTCTATGTGTGAATTGTAACATTAAAACTCAGTTTAAATACTATGTATTTATACTATTTATTTATAGTATTTATATAATTTAAATACCAGACATTCATACTATGTTTAGATCCAGGAAATGGGACCTTCGTTTCTGTTTTCAAATCATCTGTTGTTTGAAATCTTAATTCTCTCATGTCCCATCTCTCTCATTGTAGAGCTAGATCAAGCAATGGATTATGCTTTAATCTGAAAACTGCCATTATTTAAAAATGAAATAATGTATTACTGCTTTACTTTCACAAGTAAATTATACATATATCTTAGGTTAAATGAAGACTATTTTCATAAGTATTCCCTGCAAAACCAAACCTCTCTGTTAAGTGGGATTGTAAGTGGCAGCAGCTCCAGAGCCTGGGGATTGCTCCTGCTCAGCTCCTGGTCCAGAGAACAAGGTGGATGTGGCCACTGCTCTCTTGTTTGCGGGTTCAGCTGGCAGTGAAGTGAAGCATGCAGTCCAGAGACACCCACACATGCACACGCAGACACACAAAGGACACAGACACAGCACCCGTGTACAGGAGTCACAAAAGGCTAAGGATAGACAGTGTAAAGCATGGGACATTTTAACCTGCTATGCAGCATTCACAGGTATTTTCCAGGCTAGGTAGTTGTACATTTGGCTAGGTGAGGATGTTTGCATTCCTAGCAGAAACAGAAGCTGTACTAGATATAGGCTGCTATAGAAAGCTAGAGAGGGGAGAAAGCAGAGTAGTGTCTGGATAAAACTTGCACTGCAGCAATTATTATGGGAGAATCCTCATCTTTCTAAATGGTGGCAAATCTGAAATTTACTGTAGCCTTTCTTTGCAACATGTTCTGTTGTAAACATGCTCTGCTGGATGCTCTGGGAGAAAATGCAAAATGAAGTTAATAAACCCATAAAACCACACCAGTATTTCTATTTGCTTATGTCTATGGTAATTTCTGCACCAGAATTTAGAATATAACAAAAAATCCTCTGCATAAAATCACAATACCCCTTTTGCCTAGATTCCTTAAAATGTTTGACTTGTAGATACGCAAATAAAATAACTAGCACATTTAGAATTTGATGAAATATATCTGGTCTGCCTCAACTGAGCACAAGTGTATTGATCATTCATGTGGCAATTTTACTTCTCCATCCTTACTATACAATTACTGTTAATAAAATCTAGCTTTCTCTATGCAACTTATATAGGAATTTGAAGCATGTCTTTGGTCATGCACTAAAAAAAATGTTAAATTTTAATTAATGTGCATTTTATCACTACCAATGCTATGATTAATTTAGGTTCCTAAATCTATTTAAACATACCAAGAAATGTGGCCAAAACAGTTATGAAGTGCTCATTACTACAATTTATGGGGTTTGTTTTTGTTTGGGGTTTTTTTTTTGGATGGAGATACAAATTTTCGTTTCATATTTTGAGGTGAGTGATTTTCTGCAGGTTAGACATTAAACTGGGCACAAAGTCAGACGTAGAACTCATGATATCTTATTGCCGTATCTCATCCTTTTGTTGTTCCATTACACTTTTCTTGTAAACACATGTAGGTTTTTCCCTCACAAATTATTCTTACTGTACAATTTGTTCTTTACTATGCTTAGTATTACATTGCTTCTTACAGTAAATTCTGAAAATGCTAATGTGTGTAATTTCTAATTCTTAGGCCAATTTCTTTTGGAGCAGATTGCTTTGAAAAATGACACGATGCAGCAACCAGAAGGTGAAACAGCCTGCCCAGTTATATGTGAAGAGACCATGGGTGATGATGAGGATGAAGAATTCCAGTTCTCAAATCTGATGGATCGGCTTGGTGCTAAAAAGGTTTTGGATGAGTGAGTCTTTGCAGCAATAGTAATAATTTGTATGATTTCTTATGATTCATCTCTGAGTTTGATTTTAATTGAATCCAAGGTGAATAACGAGGACCAAGATTGCTCAGTAACACAATGATTCTTAAAAAAATTAATTTTCTTGGTTGTCAGATAAAGTACCATTCAAGCAAAATTTCCCAGAGCAAAACTGTTGTACTCCAAGTGTATGAAACTTGTTTTTCTGCCATAAGAAAGCTATACCACTTTATGTGTATGGATTTTGAAGATAATTAGCCCGTAATCCACAGATGCCACGGATTTTCATTCAAACAATACATGATGACTGCTTTTTTTTTTTTTTGGCAAGGGCTGTGTTAAAAGTGCACCAGTTAAGCACAGGAAAGAAAGTTTTCTCCTGTTTTTCTGCTTTTTCTCGGCTTCATGCATAATTGCATGCTGTCATTGATTTGATAATACTATCTCTTCCAGGGCCAGGATGGCTCACTCTGAAACATGGAACATAAAACCTGTTCTAGAATCTTTTTGTGTGTAGGTCTGACATTCATTGGTCAATCACAGTGAATGTTCTAGAACAAAAAATGCGTGGAGCAAAAGTGGGAGAGAATCTGCACAGATGGTAGGAATATTTAAGAAATATATCAGTGATTCTTACCATGAAATGAAAGTGCTCCTCATTTCTTTTCTTCACCTGATTGCCTGTTACAGGAGACAGTTGGTTGTCAGTCATCCTGAAAGGCTTTCATTGTGAAGAGATTTTTATCACCCACTTTTTCTATCCTTATCCTCAATTTGTCCTTTAAATATAGTACTCCTTGCTGGCTAGGTTCAGGCTTACAATGCGCATGGAAGAGAATGAGTCAGGAGCAAACAAACAAAATAAGTTGTTCGGGAGAATGTTGGCAAAGTATTAGAAAACCTATTATCATTCACAGCAGAGCATCTTTTTCCAGTATCTGCTGAACATATTTGGAAACAAAACATTATCCTGGTAAATCTGTAAATCAAAATTTCAAGATGTTTTGTTCTGAGTTTTGTAGCAGACTCACAGTATAATCAAAACGTGTTGAAAATGAAAGCAAGCAATACAAACACTGTTTTTTAACATGTCTAAGTTACTTAGGAGACTGAATCCCATTTTTTTTGTATGAGAAGGGGGTTTTGATTAGCTTTTCCATTGCCTGCTTAGCCTTAGATTCATGGGAATTTCTTTACTTCTAATAGAAGTGATGGGGTGGCACATTGTATCTCAACTGTCTCCATTCTTCTCCATTCCTGTTCAGATGCAGTGCTTGGCAAGGCACCCTCGAAACAGGCAGTTCCTGTGATACTCTGCAGCCGTGAATGGCCATACATTACAATGCATTTTTTTTGCATAAATGCAATTTCCATCATTTTTCATTTGCATCATCCTCTTCAAATCTGGCATAGTTTAAGTAGCTCTTATTTTTAATAAGTTTTGTATTCTGGGTAGTGATGCCCTTAAGCCTCCATCTACTAGAATGCTGTGAACATTTCTTGCAGCCTGAGAAATGTTCTCTCTTAATGAGTCCTTTATGATCTCTGCTTTCAGTGAGAATGATGTGAAGCAACTGTGGTTGCAGCTAAGAAAAGATGAACCTCATTTACTTTCCAATTTTGAAGAGTTCTTGGTCAGAATTTTTTCCCAGCTTCAAGAAGCAGATAATGAGAAGAACGAGTTGGAATGCGCTTTAAAAAAGTTAGTACTTCTCTTTGTTAGACTGTTCATGTAGTTTTACAACTCTCTTACCTACTATTTGAACTTCTGAAATAAACAAGGTATTTCAGTGGAGACGGAGGACAAGAGTTTCCATTATGTAATATTTTATTAGTCATGAAGAATACTGATAAAATTATTCATATTGCAGAACTGGATGAAATTAGCTTTTCTCTTCCAGTTAACAGGTTTTGGTAACCGAAATTTTTTTGCAGATGTCTATTATTGCTTTGACATTTTAAGACAATATTAAGTGATTCCAATCTAGTTAATCAGTTTGATTCCAGAGGACAGTCAGATTTACCAGTAAATCTGGTAAATTGTCTGTGTGCTTTGCAAACCCTGCGTGCAGAAAAGCTATAAATCTGGATTAACTGGCCAGAGACATAAGAGGTTTAAGATGTTAAAGCAGCACAAAATACTGATACTAGTGAAAATGTAAGGTAACAAATACATATAAACCAAGTCTATGAAATATAGTAAATAATATATATTTGTTTTATACATAAAACATATATAAAATACATATATAAACTCCATATATATAAAACTATGTAAGAACTAAAAATTAATGTAACTATACAGGAGGGGAAAAAGTTCTTATGCTAAATTGAAACAGAATGCTAAATTACGGTTATAATTGAAGTTCCACTGTATTTTTATTGTGAAGTGTCACTTCTGAATTTCAGATTGTTACAGATTGAGGCAAATATATTGTTGAACATTTGCTTCATTTGTTCAGCACTCTCCTGGCTATTTTGAGAATGTAACAAGGTTTATGAAGAAGGAAAATACCTAAAACTGTATGGTCATAAAAAGCAATTGGTTTATATTGATAATAACATTTTCATCTAAGTCTACAAGTGTGATTTTAACCTTCAGACAGCCAGTCAGTTGGAAACAGCATACAGAGACTTTTGCTGTCTCTTTTAGACTAGAGATTATTAAGTACCTTGTGTGGTAAGGGGTTTGTTTTGTGTTTTTGTTTGGGATTTTTGTGAGTGGTTTTTTGGGAACTGAATGAATAAATTTGTCTGTTCAATAGCTATGACCAGCACAGAGATGCACAGAGAATGCATTTAGAATTATCTTTTCTCAATGATATGAAATGTCTACCTTAAAAATGCATTGGATTTTTATGCTTTTGTAGTAAAAACAGGTTTTAGCTAATTTCTTCTTTTTTTTGCCCCTGATAACACCTCTAATTTCAGCACATAAATTGTTGTTTTGCTTTTAGTCAGCTGGAAGGGGTCAGAGTAGTTATGTTGTCTTTGGTAACAGTGGTGAATAACCTCTCTTCTTTTAAACCCTGTACAAATAGCAGCAAAGCTCAACACAAGACCACATAGAGGGGGCAAAAATTAATTTTTTTAAGTACTGAAATACCTATTAGCACTAAGATGATGTATCTGGGTAGACTGACCAGGATTTACTGTGGGGTCACAGAAGATAAGGGATGCTGGCTATTGAGGTCTTATAGTATCTCCTGAGTTGTTCTTGATTGGGGACAATAATATCCTTTGGAAATTGAATATGAATAATGTGATCTTTCATCTTTCCTTTCTGACTCACCTCCATGAGTCATTAGGCAGTCTACTCTGAGCCTTTTGTCTCCTTTCCTGGATGTAGGCTGTACTTTTGTCTTAAGCTGGTCCTTCTTTTCTATCCTGGATACCCTGAGAAGCTTCGTGTGTGTGTGCTGGGATCTTTGTGCTGTGACAATCTATGCTGTTAATCCATGAGGTTCTTCTTTATCTATTTTTTGTCTTTCCCACATGGATATTTTTGTTCCTGAACTTGAATCCTGTGGTCTAAGAGACTCAGGGACTTCCTCCTGTTCTGGTTCAATATATACAGTATGCTGATGCTGTCCTGCTTGTAGGTCCAGGCAGTAGTGAGACTGAACATACATTCTCAATATGCAAACGTGCAAGTACACCATACATGGAAGACTGTTCAGGCTAATACTAATGTAGCTCTCTAGAAAGAAGAAAAAAAAGGTTATTTTAAATCCAAACAGAATGAATTCTGTAGATACAATTTTTCTTTGCTAGAATAATTAGTTTTGCTTGATTTTTTTCTGGCATTTGTACTTATTTTTAAGTGCTAATTTAAAATTAAATGGCTTCTTAAATTTAGAAGTAGTGGGTTTTAAATAATAGGATGATGTATTAAGTGCACAAAAAAGCAGTAGATGAATGTAAAGAAGATTAAAATAAAGTCATGTTTACATGCTGGGCAGTTATAATTCCAGAGAAAGCACTTGGGATCATTGCAGAGAGCTTCCTGAAATCATCAGTTCAGGGTACGGTGGCAGCCAAAAGATCCCAGTAAACTGCTGTGCATTATCAGGGAGGGTTCTGAGCACATCACAAAGCATGTTTTTGCCACTGCATGGAATCTTGGTGCAACCATATTCTGAATATTGTGTGAAGTTCTGGTCTCAGCAACATAAGAAGAATGTAGTGGGATAAAGAAAAGTACAGAGAATGACAACTCCGTGGTTAACAGAATAAAACAGCTATTCTGTAAGAGCTACTTTTAAAAGGTCAGATCTCCTGAGTGAGGAGGCAAGGACTGGTGTGGGATATGATAGACCTTGTTATTCTTCAAATCCCTGGCAGTAGAGCCAAGGGGCATTTAATAAGACTGATAGGAAGTAACCTTAAAAGAGATAAGAAAGACCTTTTTCTTCTAATAGCAGATAAAATCTTTAGCTCTGTCTGCTGCTGTGCTTTGCATTTGAAAGAAAAACCTAGTAAAAATGTGGAGTCTTTCAAACCACTTCTAAACTGAGAAGGTAAAAGGATAAAGGGGAAGTGGAAGATGAACGGACTTCTCATGGGCTTAACATGGGACAGTGTCAGAGTCAATCTTTGTGGAAGAGGAGAATCAGCATCTCAGAAGATTAGTGCACAGTGTGCATGAATCGTTGTGGTTTTTTAAGAAAAATGAACAATTCACATTTCAGCTACATAAACGGGCAGAAATTAAACCCTTGCGAGTTTGTTGATCCTGAACTCTCATCTGAAATTAGTGAACTCATGTTACCTTCCATCTCCTTTGTCTCCATCTGTTTGTTCCACAGCATTATTGGAAAGAGAAAGATCACATTATCAAACATTACTGAAACTACACAATAATGCATTAAGTAAAGCTCGATGGGATGATCCCAGGAAGTAGAGATTTTAATCAAAACTTGTTGCATTTTTCACATAACAATGGTATACCCTCATGGATTTGGGGTTTTTTCCCTACTCACATGTGGGGAATATTTGCCAGGTAATGTATTGAATTATTTTGTCTGCTGCTAGTTAGTTACGTTACTTATTATTGTGTTACACTTTTGATGATAACAGGATAATATTTTCCCTTTCTATTTAATTTTATCAGAATTAAGAATGGTAAGCCATGAATGAAATGCTTGGGGAATATTCAGCCTGCAGAAATGGCATGTGTTTATGTGCCAGACCAACTAAAAAGATTCCTGCATCCAGCAGTGCCTCCTGGATGCATTTTTAATGATGGTCCCATATCCTTTGCTTCCAAGCACATAGGAGGAAACAAATAACTAAATCATCAGCTTAAGAATATGGGACTAAAGTTATTCTCCCTGTCACCCAGAAGCAAAGAAAGTCTTTATGATTCCCATGGAAACACAGGCTGCTGTGCAATGTGCTCTGCCTGTGCAAAGTTACAGGGTTTTTCAGTACATAGTCAATCTAGCTCATGTCAAAGGGACATTATACTGCATATAATACACTGGATACATGATCTTAGCATCTCTGTCTCACCTTTCTTAGTAATTGGTATTTCTTTATAAATTTGTGTAATATTATTCCATTGACAAGTGCTAATTTCTTATGAAGCATTTTCATATTTATAAGAAAATAAAATCGAAGATCTGAAAGTGACCCATCCTTGCACTCTAAGGGGAGTAAGGCAGCAAAAAGGGCTTCTGGATTTTCTGGCACACTCTATTTGAAGTGTTGCAGTGAGGCCATTGTCTGAGCTGCTTTTCTCACCTAGTCAGAGTTTTAAAAAGTCTCAGTGACAGCCATCATTTCTGTTACATTTGTGTGGCTTGACATTTGTTTACTGCTGCTGTAAATCCTGAGAAAATGTCTCCCCTCAAATTTTTCACCTGTGACTGAAAATGCAAGCTGGCAGTGTCAAGTACTCTGCTGTACGAAAGGTTGAAGGAAAGACTTCTGGTTTTACTCACTCTTCTTAGCTTAGGTAAATTTTTGGAAGTTTCTTTCCAGTTTACTTTGCTTTAACTGAGAAGAGAATCAGGCCTTCACTAAGTGAAAACATAGAAAATGTAGAGCATTGGGTGAAAAAAAAATAGATACCCTGATTACAAAATTAATGTTGGGATTTTTTCCTACTATATATTCTTTGTCTTGCTCATACTGATGTAAATGCTGTTGGAGATTATGTACTTTATTTGTAACAGATGCATTATGCAAATTGTTCCAGGAACAGCTATGGCAGAAAAAAGAGGGAGGGTTATGCCATAATGTCAAATAAAGACTCTATTAATCTCTCTTAAAAATCTTTCTAGGATGTCCTCTGAGTTTGACACAAAGTGATTTTAGCTTTTCAGTTTCTAGATTAGTGAAAATATAATATAGTAAAATAGAATAGTATCAGAACAAAGCAGATGTCTTGTTCCCTGTCAAAGTTAAGGTTTTTCTGCCTAAGTTAAAGCATCTGTTCAATGTAATCCTTCATGTATCAAACTGCAGTGATATTAATTGCAAAATTCTATTGGGAAAAAAAGTGAAATTTGTAGACCCTTCTTTTTTCCTACAGTCACATACAATTGTGCACAGCATATTTATTTTTATTCCTTGTCTGGGCTTTTCAAATTTGTTTCAGCAAAGCTGTTAGAGGAAGTAAGGCATCTTTGAGGAAGGTCTTCCAAGATTCTGTTCTAGCTAACATCTTTTAGACATGACAGAAGTACCTCATTCAGTGCTCTTGAATGGGGAATAATGCAGTTCCAGAATAGAGAAAAAAAAAAGTTAAGTGAAATTAATTTCAACTGGCTAATTTAGGCTCTGATGTTCTTGATATTGTCCGTTCCTTATACCTAAGATTTAGCAGTCATCATTATAACTGCATAACAAACAGCTGCTTTTTATGGAAACATCAGATGTGTAAGTAGCTTTATCTGAGTTTTTAAGCTATTGAAGCTTTCTTTCTATGAGAGAAAAAAAAAATATAATCTGTCAATTTTGCTGCACAAAAATTCCTATTTCCTTGGCACGAGAACATTCTTCGGAGTCTTATGTTAAGGCACGAATTTGGAGCTTAGTTCATAATGTGAGCCATGACTTGAACTAATGCTACAAAGACCCAGCCATTATACTTTTATCTCTTATTAGGAAAATTGCTGCTTATGATGAAGAAATTCAACACCTCTATGAGGAAATGGAACAGCAAATGAAAAAGGAGAAAGAGCAGTTTCTGTTGAAAGTAAGTGTGTCTGTTACTGTGGGCATGGATTCTGCTGCCCCTTTCAGTGGTTTTATACCTATTCTGGGTGTGAAATTAGAGCCCACAAAATGTGTTTCACAACAGAAAAAGAAAAACATCTTTTACCTCACAGCTACTTTTGTACTGATCCAGTGTCTGCAGCTTCAAACTCAGTGACTTGTTGGATGAGAGGAACATTGAGTCCTGTGCTCAGTGGCTGGCATACAGCAGCAGCTGGCATTCTTTTGGAAGTCAGTTAAACTACAGACATTTTATTATTGGTTTAAGTTCTGGTCACAATTAGGAAAAATGCTCTTTGAGGTTGTTCAGAGCAGCACCAATCCTGTTGACTTCTACAGTCTCTGTGTTTAAGGAGAGGATAAATTCTCACTGAAGTGTAACAAAAGCTGAATCAAGTGACGGTAATTTCTGAAACCACCACAGCTATTTGCAAAATAAACACAGGTCCGATTCTTTTGTCACTGTCATGGTGCCTCCAGAACACCTGAAAATGAATTCCCTTTTCTTTAAGTCTTCTTTAAATGTCCTCTACTGCATTTGTAGTATTTTCTTCTGTATTTCTTGTCAAACAAGGAAACTAAAAAGAGCTTTTAGTATGCTTCAGGAAAGAATCATTTTAGAATCATATAGGTGGGAAGACACTTAGGGAACTCCTAACCTTCAGACTAGATCAGGTTGCTCAGGGACTTGTGCAATTAAGTTCTGGGTATTGAAATGCTCGAGGTTCCACAGCTGCTCTGAGTGTCCTGGGACAATCAGTCATGAGCTACTGACTCATGCCTTTTTGTTGTCTTGGAATCAGCGGTATAAATGAAAGCAATATGGGGCTTCAGCAACAACATACACAAAAAGTTGCCATAGTAGTGGTTATTGTCTCCATTCTTGATCAAATATAATATCCAAAACTTCCTTCCCTCTTGGGGGGGGGGGGGGGGGGGGGGGGGGGGGGGGGGGGGGGGGGGGGGGGGGGGGGGGGGGGGGGGGGGG
>JAWWEV010000001.1:28531924-28570579 GCA_035583235.1 Hafferia zeledoni | reverse complement strand
CCCCCAAATATATGAAGTATTTTTTGTTTCCTGACGAAAAAAAAAAGTGCCTTTATCAGCTCAAGACCCATTTTATTTACTTGCCTCACAGTCAGGAACTTCACAGTCAGGAACCCTCAAATTTTCAAGTTTTTTCCATTCCTAGCTGAGACCAGTTTTTACTGGTGGATGAGATGAACCCTTTATATAAAGTTTGTGTATCAGCTGAAGGATAAAAAGTATTTGCAACTTCACCTGACAGCAGTTTTGTGAAAAAAGTAGTTTATATGCTCTTAATAGCCCACAACTGAAGTGGTATTGAAAAACCTAAAACAACAAAGAGTTTTCTGTAAGCAGTGGTTGTTAGATCTCCTAATTAGTTGTATATTTGAGGTAAAGCCATTTCTTTCAGGCTTTTTCATTAAAGCTTCCCACTCAAGCTATTTACAGTTTAGTCAACATTCACACTAAGGTTGCCAGACGCTCAAAAAGTATTGTTTCTTGGCATGACTAATTTGGGATCTGAGGGGATCTGACTGTTAATTTCTTTCTCTAATGCAAAGTCTTACAAAGACTTTACAGCCTGGAGAGATACATTGATGCCATATAAAGGGGAAATTATTATAGCTTGAATGAAGAGCAGCTCTTGAAGAACACATTTAAAGAAATTGGTAAGATGCAAATAAGTACAAATTGTAGCTAGTTACAATACTTAGTACCCTGCTGACTGAAGGTTATACAAAAGGGGCGGTTAGTCTGCATTTCTCCCTTGGATATATATTCTTCCACAGCAGAAGGCAATTATCATGCATTTGATTACCCCATTACGTGTACTGCTGAAGGGGAAATGCATGTAAAAATCACTGCTGTCTTGAGGGACTTTTTATTTTTGTTTAGAAGTGTTTTCCTGGGGACCCTAGGGAGTAGAAGCCTGTTGTGGAGGAATAGGATAGATTCTCAGCTGATACAAACTGCTGGAATCTGATTTTACTCAGGGGAGATCTGACAATTTTTCTCAGCTGAGGAGTGTCTGAAGGAGTAATCCCATATATGACTGTGAGTTCCCAGTGATTGCAGGACTTCTAGATAATGGACAAGTTGATACAATTGCAAAGTGAAAGGCAGAGCTTGAAGCCCAATCACTTGTTTATACCAGTGAAACATCTGTGTCAAATTGGTGTTAGTGATGGATTTTACACATGGCTGGTATTGTTTCTTTTCACCTTCAACCTAAGCTACTGTAGTCTAAGTCAGTATCCTGTATTTCCTATGTCAAACCTGCTACCTTGTATTTGAGTTACAGTATGACTCCATAAGACTCCATAATAATTTAAATTTGCCCAGGTTGTTTCCATCGGTGCATTCTCATCACTCCTCTATGTCAGCAGTTGCCTAGTTCAGGAAAACAAATGTGCAGGAATCTGTTCGCTCTTTTGCTGATTTTTTTCCTCAACTTGTTTAGCTCTCAGAAAGAGCTCCCTGCTGCAATCAATGAACGTGAATGCTACTGTGTAGGAGCATGAGGGTGTGTGTGGCTGGAAATGAGGGAATGCATTCTGGCCTCATTGGTTTAGATTGGCTAAGCTCCTAAGGCTCATGCCTAAGGTAGAAGACTTCTGCCTCCACTTTATAGACTCAATGCCTACTCATGTGCAATCAGCACATTCCATAGCAACTCCAGTCTTTGAAGTTGCTGGGCTGTACCAGTTTACAAAAGCTTAGAGTCTGGATTCATGAGTGATACCATCCCTGAACTGATTCTACTCATATCTCATTTTCTCTTATTTTCATGCCCAATTCCTTATTTCTCCTCCTGCTGATGAAATTATGCTGTTCTGTTAATTAATTTCCTCTTTAAATTTTGCAGGACACAGAGAGGTTTCAGTCCTACAGTCAAGTGCTGGAGTGCAAGCTGCTGTCAAAAGAACAAGAATTGGAACAACTGGTTCAAAAACAGAAAGGGGTACTAATTGATATCCTTCAGAGTTTAAAAATAGACAACTCTTATTTGTTCATGTGAATTTATTTATGTACTATTTTAGGTCCCAAAACTGCAAGTTGATGTGGTGTGGTTCTGCCAAACTGTCACTCTCTGTTGCTTTTGTGTCATATGCTTAGGAAAAACGTTACCCTCTATTTCTAGAGTAATTTTCCTTTCATATGAAAAAAAGTACTTTGGCTATTCTACCCAGGTAGAAGGTTAATTTTAGGAAAATGTAGCAGGGTTCACTGCCTTCAGTGTGCTAGGAACTGGCTTAATACCCAGACAGCTCAAAAGCAGAGAGCAATGATTTGACTCTTCAGTGTACACCTTTGCTTCAAGCTTGAACCAATCACTCATTTACTTGTTTTGGATGGTTCAGCACCATGAACTTGAAATGCTGCCTCCTGAACAACCTGCTTTTGATATATCTCTGTGATAACAGTTTTTATAGCAGTGCACGGTTCTTTTGCATGGTAACAGCTTGTCAAATTCCCATGTTAAAACCTGATGTGTTTTACTTCTTAAAGTGCATGGCCTGCTTGGGGAAGCAGAGCATTTCTGAATGTGTGAACTTGCTGTAAAGTGTCTTCGAGGTCATTGTGGGAAAGACTAGCAATAGGGAAAGGCAGGAGCACTGGAATTTAAAGGGTTGAAATGGAATGCTGTAAACCCAATTCCCTCTGTAGAATATGATTATAAAATACAGGTAAATATTTTTCCTGGAAGCAGTGTTTGGGAGTGCCAGTTTTGGGAAGCAGGAGAGGGGAAGGGAACAAAGAGAAAGAAGTTGTTTGAGGATGGTTTCTTAATTGTGTGTAGTATTTAGATCCCCTTGAGGAATGAATCCAGGTACTGCTGAAGCTGAGGGGAATTGTAGTATTCTACTTGAGTAAGGGGAGAGACAAAGCTCTAGCTTACTATAACTATGCAAGTGTCACAAGTGTCATACTATAACTATACACTGTCACAAATCAAATGAAGCACATGATTGGTAAAAGCCAATATGGATTCATCAAAGGGAAATCATGCTTGAAAAACCTGTTTGCCTTCTATGACCAAGTAACCTGCCCGGCTGATGTGGGGTGATCAGTGGACACTGTCTACCCGGATTTCCTCAGGGCTTTTGATAAGGTTTCCCACAGCCTCTTCCTGGAGAAACTGATGTGTTATGGTCTTGGCAAGTGTTCCAAGTGGCGGGTGAGGAACTGGCTGACAGGAGGCATCGAGAAGGTGGTGGTAAATAGCTCCTTTTCACACTGGCAACCTGGTACCAACGGGGTCCACCAGTGATGGATACTGGGCCCAAGGCTGCCTAATATCTTCTGGATGAAGGCATCAATTGTGCCCTGACAGTTTTCTGATCATACCAAACCGAGTGGGGAAGCAGACACTGTGGAATAAAGAGCCACCCTTCAGGAAGACCTGGATAGGCTGCAGAAGTGGGCTAACAAAAATTTTAAAAAAGTTCAACAAACACAAGCGTAAGATCTTGCACATGGGAAAAAAAAAATCCAGGAGTGCAGCAGGGGCTGAGGTCTATGTGGCTGGAGAGAAGCTCTGTGGAAAGGAACCTAGAGTTCTTGGTGGACAGCAAGCTCAGTATGAGTGAACAGTGTGCTGCAAAGAAGGGCAATCAGGATGCTAGACAGGCTGGAGAGGTTCCAGAGAGGGGTCACAAAGTTGCAAGGGACTGGGAAGCCTGACATATGGGGAAGAGCTGAGAGAATTGAGTTTGTTTAACCTTGAGCAAAGAAGGCTTGGAGGAGACCAAGTTCCAGTATTTAAAAGGGTGCTACAAAAATAATGGCAAGTCCCTTTTTACAAGGAATCACACGGAAAAGACGAGTGACGGTCCCTGGGAGACTCTGATTGGACACAAGAAGATATTTTTTGAATGAAAACCATGAACCTTTAAACTCCCCAAGGAAGTGGTGGATTCCCCAGCTTTGGACACCCTTAAATTCAGCTGGATGGGGTGTTGGGCCATCTTGTCTAGACTGTGCTTTTGCCAAGAAAGGTTGGAACAGATTGTTTCTGAGGTCCCCTTCCAAACTGGTATTCTATGATTCTGTGAAGTTTAGCTGATGAGGATATAGGACTGAACTAACATTGAAAACAACTTCCTGATGTTAATTACCCTTGTTCAGTACAATTGTGAATCAGAATAAATGTGGTCTTCTGCAGGCTGTTTACCACATTGCAGCACTATAGTGGAATAATCTATGCTTGAAAGAGATCTTTGGGGGCACACAGATCAGGCTTTTCTAGTTTGAAGCTAGCTGAAAAATATGTAAGAACTTACTGTAATTTTCTAATGATTATATTTTAATATTTTCCTTTGTTTGTTTGATTTTGCTTTAAAGCTATGTTTAAAACTTAGTTATCAACCAGAAATTCTGTAAAACCCCTTTCTTGTGTTTTTCTGAAGTAGTTTTTTTTTTTCTAAGTTTGGCATAAAACCCACAGAAGATATTCAAATTCTTACCCTCAATTTTAAGCCTGGAATAATCCAGCAATACAGGCAACAGTATCAGGAAGCCTTATGATTGTTGTATACATTGCCATTGTTTACTGTTGCCTATCTCAGAGAACATAAAACAATGTCTGTGCTATTTTTATTAGTATTATTTTTATCTGATTTTTTTTCCTTTTCTATTCACTACAATGCTTATTATTAATACTATTACTGTGATTTTAATTTTATTTGTAATTTCTATTATTTTGAATTTCGCCTCTCCCTTGTGAATTTGCATGAATCAAACAAGGGTGCTTTTGAAGGACGGGATCTTTATGCTACATAAAAATTGAACTATCCCATTTTATTTTTATGGAAAGGACCCTGCGTTAGATGAATGGAATTCACTGTTTCTAATGATGTGATGAGCAAGATAATTTTATTCAAATGATTTATGGCAGTTGAAGCTTTTGTCATTCAGACAGTTGATTGGCCCATTGTTAATCTGATATGCAATATTTGGTGGTTTGTTTGTTTGGTTTTGGTTTTTTTCTGGAATAGGAACATAGCCTTTTTATTTGAATGCTTTACTCAGTGTAGTTAGAGGCAGTATTTTCTACATATATTTTTCCAGTGATCTTCTCTGAAAGTGACTCTCATCTTTACTCAGATCTGTTTTTTAGAGGACTACATCCCCACTTATTTTCTGGTATTACTTTTCGTTCACCTAGATATCCATGTGTGCTGTCTAATGTTTGCCTTATCCAGAAATTGCCATCACTTTTGCCTCCTCCTCTTGCATGGAAATATACTTTGATAATTAAATCTATTAATGCAGACAGTAATAGCATCTTGATTGAAGGAAAATTTCCATGTTTGATTGTATGACAGAACCTCTTGAGAGTATTAAAAATGCTTTCTTTCCAAATTTCATTAATGTCTTTTTCTTTTCTTTTTCTTACTCTTTTTTTTTTTTTTTTTTCTTTTCTTCAATAGTAAGTAATTATTCCTGTGTTTGAAGTTACTATCAAAAATGTGAAAGTGATCTTCCAAACCAGATGAGTTCAGTGTTGTTTCTGGTTACATAGCCAGATTGATTCTCCCTTATGAGGGTCTTCTGCCTGACAGGACTGGAAGATGGGCCTGATTCCATGTTGACTGGCCAACTGTCCTTTGTCTAGTCCTTTTTACTGGCTGCCATGATCTTGGACTGTCAGTGTGCTCTGTATGACTTAGGTAATACACGAGGCATTCTCATCCCTCAAGAGATGTGTGAAGGAATGTCTCAGAAGGAGGCACTGGAGACAGGATGTCCAGCATAACATCTAGGGCATGGTATCTTGTATGAGGGGAGGAAAGTAGGTTTGGACCAGGTAAAATGCAGATTTATTGGACTTCTCACATAAAACGATGAGTACTGTGCTGATGACTGCCACTGAACAGCATGATCTTGGGATTCTGAATGAGATCCAGGAGAACACTGATCAGTAGCACTCAAAAAAGGCCAATCAAATGATTAGATTATTAAGAAAGGCATTAAGAACAAAATAATCCCCAACATTATAACACTGTACAAATATTTCATCTTTCACATGCACCTGAAATAAATAGGGGGAGAAAAAGAGAAAAGCTACAAAAAGGATGCTGGGCTAAGACCAAGGGAATGCATGGATAGTGCTTAATGTATGTGGCTTTCAGGAACAGCCATATCTGTCCTCAGCAACAGCTTGTTTGTATTGGACAATCCCAGTTCTTTACTCAAACTGGGGAAATTTTCCTCCCATTTTTTGAAAAAAAAAAAAAAAAAAAAAAAAAAAAAAAAAAAAAAAAAAGAATAGGCTCCATCAGCTACCGTGTATGTGCTTGACTTGTGGTAATGGGTTAACTCTCTGCTATCTAGATTTTCTTAAACACTTCTATGGGCCATAAGTTTTTCCCCATCAGTTTTCATCTACCAGATGAGCATGGGAGCCAACTTGCAGCTCCAATAAGCAGCTAGAGGTGATAGGGTCTATGCCTTTCTATTACTAGCTGAGCCTCCACTTGGTGAGCTCCCACTGTATGGGGTGTTGTTTAGATGAGTGCTTTAGAAGTCGTGTTTGGCTTCTCTCAAAGGATTGTATGAGTACAGTGAAAGAAAGGAGCTCTACTGGTGTGAAAGAACCCTTTCTCCTCTTCTGGGGTTTATATGTTATGATATTATTGTTTTTCTGACAAGAGTAAGCACCAAGATTTATAGCAAATATTTCAAGCATCAGTATATATGACTCTGGGAGGTGTTCTTGGCTACAATTGCAGTTAAATTTCCAGAACAGTTTCTGTATAAGTTTTCAGATGGCCACAGTATTCTGTAAGTGGCATTTCTGCCTGCAATTTGTAGCTCATAAAATTTTTGAAAGCTCATCTTTGTATGGTCACTTTTTGCTTCTCCCAAAACCTCTCCTCTGGATAAGAAAGTCTTATTCTCTAGTACCTGAAGCATCTGACCTTTTACTTAGAATAGTGTGGTGGTACATTCTATCAAGGAGTGGAAACAATATTCAGGGACAGAAGGAATCTATCCATGTAAACCAACATTGCTCAACAGTAATCTGATGCCCAGCCAGAGAGTATTCCATGGGAACTCTGAGCCTGCTGAGGCTACAGCTCAACAAATATCTTAAGCTGGTGCTGCTGCTAAGATAAGTGCTCCCACTCTACCTTTCTTTCTGATTTCTCACAATACCAGCTAGAAAGTATTTTCTCCTTTTGTTTTTGACTTGGGCATTGTTCCAAACCAAGACCAGAAACCAACACTGTTGTGGAGTGGGAACAGACTGGCAGAGCTGAGAGAGGACAGATTTTAGTTGGGTGAGCTCTGCTTGTTGGCGTGGGCAAAATGAGAGTTGTAGCAATGTCTTGTCTCAGATCTGGGAGATTGAGATGGTATCTTTGTGATGCTCCTAGTACATTTTACATCCCTTTGAGTGCATAAAGACAAGAAAAGAAAGAAACCCACATTATATTTTTAGGTCAGCAGTGCCTTCCCTAGTATGAACTTTTACCCTATCATCTAAATTGGCTCAATTGGCCAAGGAGAAGCAGGTAAAACTTCTTTTTATACCAGAAACCAATCATCTGCTGTTACCTGCTTTGCAGATAAGGTATGTCTTTCCTTTGATGTACTTTGGAGAGTGAATATAAAAGTGAATAAAACCCCTCTAATTTACACTTCTTGCAGATCCAGCTGAGGTGGCAGGAAGGTTACTGTACTGGAGATGGGTTTATCAGATACCAGATTTAAATCTAACAGTTTTTAGGCAGACCTCTGAATCACTCTGTGTAGGCCTTATCTTCGTGGGTACTGGTCTAAAATAGCAGTTGTGAATATCAACTAAGTGCTGCTAATCTGCTCTGCTGCACCTTTTTTATGGTTTGTCCTGGTGCATTTTTGAACAGGGTGAAATTCAGTCATAGCTTTGTCATAGAATGGCTTTGTTTTTGTGTAACATAATTATGTCTTTACAAAAAGCACTGGAAAAGCACCATATGTGTTTTATTCATATTTTGGCTTTGATAGCAATAGCTTCCCTATTCAACTAATCTCTAAGATTTCAATTCAAAGCCTCAAAACCAAGATGCCTTGGCTAGTTATAACTCTTTCTGTTCTCTTTTCTTCCACCTCAGTTAGAGCATCAATGTACAGAACTCCTCAGTGGAAAAGAGGAAACCAAAGTAGAGAACACCAAACTGAAGCTGACTAACCAGGAGCTGCTGAGAGATTTGGAGAGAACATCTCATGAACTGAGTCTGGCTCAACAACAGTTACAGGTGCTTCAGGAGGAGGCAGCAAGACTACACGAGGAGAAGGAAATGTAAGTTTCCAGCTGTGGTAGTTGTAGTGCATTTGCTTAGTGTGCCAGTGAGCCTCCTTCTCAGGGTGTTCAGTGCAGTGATTTTGTCTTGTGTCATAAGCAGAAACCACCAGCAAAGCCATGTGTAGTTCTAGCCATTTCTTCCCAAGTAGTTCAGCATGTTTTCTGTAGCATATCTGGCTTCTACAGAATCTTTTAGTATGTGTTCAAAATGTCCGTGTTCTCCCCTCTGCCATTTGTTGAAGGTATTTAGAAGTAAAAATCAGTTTAATGTCTTAGCTTTGAAATACCAATGGGTTTCCTTACAGAAATTACAGCTGTGGCCCATGATGCTCCCTCCTCCTCAAAGCTAAGCCTGTCTGAAACTTGTTTCTCAGAATGCACTCTGGCTATGAGTCACCTAGGATGTACTTTTTTAATTCATCAAAAGTAAGCCTAGGACACAATTGCTAACCAAGATAAAAGATAGCTTATCACAATTCACACAAAGCCTAATAATTTGGGTGTTTCCAGTTCAAATGTTATGAACTTCAGATTCTGACTCTGAATTAAAAAAAAATTAAGAAGAAATATTTGCAATTGTATTTTGAGGGATTGAAATGACCTTTAAGTGACAGGTCAGCCTACCTGTTTTGCTTCAGCCTTCTGCACAAAGCAGAAGTTATATTACTCTGAAGCTATAATTGCCAGAAATGTTCACTGAAGTCCATTTTAAATAAATGCTCAAGGATCTGTAAAACCCTCTCCCTGCCAGTGGAGAGCACATGAATGCCAGACATATCTAGCCTGACTCTATACATTTCAGCAATGAACTGTATAACTCAGAGTTGTTGCTGTTTGACAAATTTCAGGATAGAGCAGAACATTAGTTCAAATATTGGAATTTTTTCTCTTAAGATTTGTGCCAAATTCTAATTAGTTATTACTTAATTCTTTTTTTCTTTGAGGGTATGAATAATGAACTTTATTGATAAATTATTGTTAAAGAATGGCCACGATGTTTAGAACATTATTTTTAGGTTTGCATGCTTGATGTGTGTTTTGGAAGTAGACAGTAGAAATATTCCTCCTCAAGGTGGTTTGTTTCCTCTTTGAGGCCTCTCTTTTCAGATCCACAGCAAAGACTATGGAAGGATCTGATTTTAAAGCTACAGAGGAAATCTGCCCAGTGGTCAGACTGCTGAATAATACTACTACATTTACAAAGCACTTGGGATTCAATAGTGGTTTATGGAATTAGAGCTCAGCCCTACTCAACTGCACCTGCAGTGTTGCTTTAAACATCTATATCAGTCTGGTAAGACCTGAGCTGTTGAAACAGGTGTCATGTTCAGATGCTGCACAGGAAGAACTTGAGGCTTCACTGAGAGGCAAAAAACCCCAAAACATTTAAGGCCGGACACCAAATTGCATTAAGTCAAAGTAAATGGTGTTACAATGGCTGCATAACTGCCAGGAATTGGAAAGGTCTTGTAGGAATTGTAGATGTGTTGTGAGCCTGACATGTGGTTCCAGCAGCAAAATAAGTTCTAATTTTGGATAAAATGTTACCTGTTTTTCCGTGGCCATGAGTGAGAATTATTTCAGCAGTGTGTCTTTTCTGAATTTTTCAAGTGCCAGTATCAACTTAGATTAAGTGCTCTGGATGAAAAAATTAAAAAGCTGTATTTCTTTTAAAAAAGAACCTCTACTCCTTCCTTTGCTAACTCAAACTGCTGTGGTACTCTGAGCCTTATACTGAATAAACTTTTTAAAAACAGTAACAAATCATGCAGAATAAGATCTACAGGTTTGTAGAAGCTGAAATCTCAAATGTAGATACTTGTAGGGGAAAGCATTTTAGCAGTGTTCTTGCCATGGTTAGAACAATTTAATTTTTTTTTTCTTTTTATTACAGGGAGGTCTACCGAGTGACGGAAACCTTACAGAGAGAGAAGTCAGGACTTCTGAAGCAGCTGGATTTTTTGAGGTAATGCAGACCTTATATTCAAGAACTTCTTACATCATTCTAAAGAGGTACATTAAAGGATGAAAGGATCTTGGAATTTGTAGTGAGTGTAGGTATCCAGGTGTTGACAGTCAGTGTGCCAGAGAGAAGAGGGTGGGGTTGTGCCATGCTGACATAAACAACACAGGGCACAGCAGAGTCCCACAGCCATCATGGTGCTTCTGGGAAAGCCTCTGCAAGAAGGGGAAGACAACAGCACAAAAACTAGTCAGAGAGGAGTGAGGAAAAAATGTGTCAGAGAGCCCTTCAGACACAAAGGTCAGTAAAAAAGCAGGGCTAGAAAGTGCTCCAGGCATGGGAGCTGAGAGTCCCTGGTAGCCTGCTCAGAGCAGGATCCTGGCAGGAGCTTGGCCCATGGAAAGGAGCCCATGCAGGAGCAGGTTTTCTGGCAGGAACTGTGGCCCATGGGAGACCCACACTGAAGCTGTCTATTTGTGAAGGACTGCCCCATGGAAAGGACCTGTGCTGGGAGAGTTTGTGGAGGACAGTAACCCATGTGAGGGAGCCCACACTGGAGCAAGAGAACACTGTGAGGAGGAAGGAGCTGCAGAGAGCAACTGTTGTGGACTGAGCACAAACCACACTTCCCCATGGCCCTGTGCCCCTCGGGGTTGGTAAGGAGGTAGAAATGCTGAAAAAGTAGGAATGAAGTTGAGCCTGAGAAGAAAGGGGACTGGGGAGAAGGTTATTTTAGTTTTGTCTTTGCTTCTCATCATCCTATAGTTGAGTCTATTTTCTCTGTAGTGGTAGTTGATAAGTAATCTTCTTGTCCTTGCCTGGACCCATGAGCTTTTCCATCTTATTTTCTACCCTTGTCATCTTGAGGAAGGGGAGTTGAGAGAGTGGCTGAGTGCACATGTGGCAGCCAGTCAAGGTCAACTTACCACAGGATGATAACGCAAAAGATAGTAGAAATGGTTACACAAGACTTTTGTGTGCCCTGTTCTTGTGTATTGTAGAAGGCAGCACACCTGAAAGATATGCCTTGTTTTGGCAATTCAGTACTGTAGGACAATTTCCTTTCCAGAAGTCAAATGTAACACAGAACAACAGTGAACTGTGCTAAGCTGGTGCTATGATAGAAGCCTGACTGCAGGAGATTTGCTTCCTTTTAAAAGGCTCTACTGTTTCTTAAGCGGTGAGAGTTCAGCCAAAGTAAATGTTCTTTCCCCAAAACGCTTGTTTGAAAAATGATATCAAAATGTAGTTACCTAACATTTCTTTATGGATAGACTTCAAAGTTTGGAGCTATGTTCAGACAACCTTAGCCTGCATTAATGTGTAGCAATGTTAGGTTTTGTTTATGCAGTGGTCAGTTTGCATGGGCTATAGATTGCACCTGCCTGTAGGCTTTCATTGACTGCATTTCCTTTGGGAGGCCTCATTTTAAAGTTACCTAAAAATTTCCCATGCTTGAGGGGATGGTCTTATTTTGCAGTGTGTTTTCCATAGGCCACTCTGTGTGGTGTGATCTTGCCTGCTGCAAGTAATGGGGACGTGGGTAAAAACATCTGACAACAGAGGTTGTTCCTGTTCACCCAGGCTGTAGTGGCCGCTCTTTCTCTTTTTGTGGCCAGGCCAGGAGTGGATGCAGACAAAGGATGATGTACTAAGAAGGTATATTGTCAGATCTGATCAGAGCTTGCTGATTGCCTGGAGTCTCTATTTCTTGACATTTTCACCATTTCTGCATAAAGGATGGAAAATGTACATTTTCCTAGGGAGACTTTTCCGTGGCAGCCACAATTGTAGCCTTTAGAGGGATATAACCGACCTTCACAGCTGTCACCAGATGAACAAGAGATAGTGTCCATTACACCCTCTCCACATTAAGAGGTGGTATTTATTGCGAAAATCATTAAACATTCTAATTTATAGTAAGTTAAGGCACATTGATTAGAACTGATTTCTATGTGTTGAAATGTTTTAGGTAAACCACAGAATGATGTCCAGATGCCATCTGGCTTTAGTCAGCATAGCCCTACTGGAGAATGAATATCCCAGACAAGGAACTGGCTGTGGAGAGAAAATAAATAAAGGATGATCAAAGGTTGACTCTGCCGGCTGTCCAGCCTGTTTGTTAGTGTGCAGTGGAAAAGTCAACAGTTCTAAAACTTGGCCTCAGTGTTTCTTTTGTTTGCGTTCTCTTTACAGAGAGAGGAACAAACATCTTAAAGATGAACGGGACATATTTTTACAGGTAACCACTACTATTTTCAAACCTAGTGTTAAGCAAACACATATCAAAACAGCCACTGAAGAAGGGAATGAGAAGACTGTGCAGGAGGCAGACATTTGTGCTACTTCAATCTTGCACCATTCTTAATTTGTATTGTCTTTTCTTCTTATTTCAAAGTAAGATTTTCTAATTTGCTGAACAATTTTAAGAGCTACATGTTTAGAATTATAAAGTTGGAACTATCTGGAGAGAGATGAATGTGTTTTAGAAGAACTAAGAATTCAATCATGAGAGGATGAAATAACCTAAAAGTTGAACAATTAAATCATGTTAATCTGTTTAGTCAAGAGTGGCTAATATCCTTTGTACAACAGTACAATGAGTGAGTACTTGAATCAGTACCTGAATACTGATTGGTACTGGGTAAGAGGAGATCATGTTAACTTTTTAAACAGCAGCGGATAATGGGCCTCTAAAAAGTTCCAGAATAATCCTGGTGTAAGGAGAGTAAGGCCACTTAGTTTACACTTGTTTGTGTTCTTCATCCTACAAGACACTGCTAGTGTAATAAAATACATCTGTTGAGTTTTTTTCATGACATTATCATGTTTTATTGTGGTCCACTCAGATTACAAAGCAGGTGAATTCTTGCAAGATTTGGGTTTTCCGTTCTGATTGTTTATCAATCAGAATTCTGAAGCATTTATACCTGTAGGATATTTTTCTGCCTTTCTTTTCATATGCATTGCATTATTTAAGCATTAGGAAAGAGGACAGTTGACCATAATGAATAACAAGAGTAAATTAGTAATAGGTATTCTGTATTTCTGCAGAAATGCAAAACAAGTGTTCCAAAAGCCAGCTGGAAGCAAAGATCAGGGTCTATTATTGGGAAATACATAGAGGGGAAGATGCTATCTAACAGGTAAGAACTTTTTTTCATGTGTTCCCTATTTGAGTATGATGAGGCTTATAGAAAGAACATGTGGAATGTTTTGTTTCTGGTATCTTTGGACTTTTCAAAGCATGCATTTCTAAAATGTCTGTCACCATAAGATTGCTGTGCTCATTAAGAAATTTGAAAATAAAGTGACAAGTTTTCATGTAGCACAAGTGTACTGTCTGCAAAGGCAAGAGATTTCCCCATTGTGGATGAATATGTGCTGGGACAAAAAGCTGTCCCATTACTCCATGTTTGTGTGGTACGGTTCCCTTGCTAACTTCCTGAAAGAGTCTATCTGCTGTCATTGCAGAGAATGGCAGTCTTGTTGTAAAGTATAAGACATGGAACTAGTAAACACAGAGAATTTAATTCTCAGCTGCGTTGTTGTAAAGTTGAAATCAACAGGAATAAGATGGTGATCTCAGTGAAACACTACTGCTTTCTTTGAGACAAGAGGAATTGGAAAGACTTAGTATTTCACTTTGAAATAGTAGCTAAAACAATGACCTTGCAGGCACAAGATCATGAACAGTAAGAAGGGAAAGCTTTCATAGGCACAGTTTAGTATGTTCGGTACTCAGAAGTGAAGCATCATTGGCAGAAGCAGTTACAGAACAAAAAATTCTACTAAAATTTAGGTGGGAAGGACCTCTGATGTCTCTAGTCCAATCTCCTCCTCAAACAGGTCTAACTCCTTAGCTAGATAAGGTTGCTCAGAGCCTCGTTCAGTTGAGTTTTTGAACATCTGGATGGAGGTCCCACAGCCACTTTGGGCACCTGTTGCCTTGCTGCAGCAGTCTCCTGAAGAAATGGTATTTCTCATATTGCACCTTGCATTTGTGGTCATTGTGCACACCTGAGAAGACTGGATATATTTTATCTACACTCCTTCTGTTGAATCCCCACTTAGCCTATTTTTGATCCATATTAAGCAAACCCATGTCCCTCCTACCTGCTAAACAGAGAATTAGGTTATGCATGGAAGGGATCTGGGTTGGGCATCTGTTTTATTCCTCCAGAATGGAGGTGGAGAGTGACAAATGAGAAACTAACTTGAGCTATTCCATGAGGTTAGAATTGAGGTTAATCTAATATCTAATTCTTCTTCAGGTTTCTCCCATAATTTATTAGCTTTGCCTATGATGCTTATAATTATCAAGCATTCTATATATATGCATATGGTCTGATGAGCTGACTTTTCAGTAGACATTGGACTGACTCTACTATGCCTGCTGTGAGTAGTAAAAAACATGGGAGATTAAATTCAGTTACATAGAATAAAACAGTAGGAACCCAGCTCCAATATATTTTTGTGATGTACTTTCTTTTTTTTCTCTGTCTAGCCATTCATTTGAAGAAGATGATATTTTCAGTAACTCAAAGAGAGAGAATTCTGCTGGACTGAATGGAATTCTCTCTGAAGAGCCTGATGCTGAAGTCAGTGGAGGAATGTTTAAAGCGTCACCTCTCCAAAGAATAATATCAATTGAAGAAGATCCCCTACCCCAGCTTCTTGACAGGCTGGCTGATAAGCAGCTGAACAGATGGACTGGAGAAGATGACAGTACATCTTCTGAGATGGAAATGCATAAGAGAAACACAGAACAATCAATGGAACACTCACCTTCATCTTCTAGAGAGCAGCCTGTAGGGAAGGAAACACTATCAAATGTAAGAGGACAAAGGGGACCTCATCTTGAGTATAGTGTGAAGTTCTAGGCCTCATGATTTAAGGAGGATGTGAAGATCCTGGAATGTGCTCAGAGGAGGGCAACAGAGCTGGTGGATGGGCTGGAAGGTGTGTGCTGTGAGGAGCAGTGGGCTTGTCTGGTTTGATAAAAAGGAGGCTGAGGGGCAACCCCCTTGCTTTCTGCAGATCCCTAAGAAAGGGGCATGGAGAGAGAGATACTGATCCCTTCTCCCTGGGATCCAGTGACAGGATGTGTGGAAATAGTTCAAAGCTGCCTCCAGGGAAGCTCAGAATGGACGTTAGGAGGCATTTCTTTTCTGAGAGGGTGATCAAACAATGGAACAGGCTTCCTAGGGAGGTGGTCCATGCTCCAAGCCTGTCAGTGGTTAAGAAGCATTTGGCCAATATCCCTAATAACCTGCTTTAACTTTTGGTCAGCCCTGAAGTGGTCAGGCAACTGGACTAGATGATTGCAGTAGGTCCCAACCAACTCAAACTGTTGTGTTCTGTTCTATTCTAAAGGACCTTGGAAAAGATGAAATGGTGTTGAAGGGTAATGTGCTATTCTTTGAATCTAAAATTAGTCAGTTTTCTCTCTTTAAGTTAAAGCATGACAAATTAAACCAGTGGGAGATGGAAATGTACTGCACAATAAATATTGAAGGTGCAAAGAAGGGAAACTCAGCCTAAAGGAATGGCAACTGCAGACAATGTGTGCATAGGCTTATGTCTGAGGGAGTGTTTAGGAAAAGTTAAGCCTTGTAACAGATGACACAAGAAGATCCTCTGAAAGGTAGCAATGGTCTTAAAACGAAGCTAGTCTTTTTTTTTTTTTTTTTTTTTTCCCCACAAAGTGATATTTCTCATATTCTGATACTTTTGAGTCAGCTTTGGTAGCTCTTACATTATCTGAGAAATAATGAGACAAGTACCATTACTTTTTAATTATTTTTGAAATTTTAATTAGTGAATTGAAATCTGGTATTTTTTTTTTTTAGCTCTAGCTTGTATATGCATGTTAGCAATGAATTCACCATGCAGTAATAATCCTTAAAACAATATGCTGGAAGGTACATTTCTTGCGAGTCTAAAGTTTTGCTTGCACTGTTATTGCTTCAGAGCTAGCTGTGCTTGTTTTCTAATTTTAGTATCATTGTTAAGTATTACTCATTTTTAGGTTCTTGAAGCACATATTAAAAAGATTAAAGTATAAGAAAAATAGGTTTGCTTGGTCATAATTATATAGTTCTTTTAGAAGCAGCAAGCATGTCTTAAAAATTATGATAGAATTATGCCATGGTTACATAATAACTTCTAAGTGGTACCTTTGAATAAAAAGTCAAGGGTACAGAACAGAGTTTCCTCTTTTGAAACTATTTAATTCAATGCATGCTTTTTGCTTGCTGTATGACTTATTTAGTATCAGAGTTTCAAAGTATGGCATCACTGGACTTCACGACAGCAGAAGTCAGGTAGCTCATCCTGTCCTGTTGGGACAAACCTGTCCTGCCTGCTCTGTTTCAGCAGTCATACCCCTTGAAAACACCTCTCAGCTGGGTAGGAACTCGATCTTGTTTTTTCTTATATTTTTTTTCTCAAAAACAGTTGACAGCAGGCAGGGAATGGAGAGAAGAAATCATAAAATTACTCATGCCTGGTTGTTGAAAATATTTTGTTTCAGTTTCTAAAAAAATGTGGTGAAGGTAAACAAGAAGTTAATTTCCAAAGATTACTTAGAACTGGGAATGCCAGTACCTGAGCCCAGCCTTTAGTTTGGGTTAGTTTTTTTGCCTTTTTTTTTTTTCTTGGTTTGTTTGGTTTTTTGTGGTTTTGGTTGTTTGGTTGGTTGGTTTTTTTTTTTTTTTTTTTTTTTTTTTTGGTTTTTAAATTTAGTTAAAAAAAAAAGGCAACACAGCAGAATACTCCTTTCTAGTAAGCTCTGTCCATGTGGCACTGAAGTATGTGCATGATTCTCTTGGCCTGCCAAGGACTATCAGTTGATGGTATTTCATTGCTTGGGGTAGTCTCTGTGCCATGTAAGTGTCTGACTGCTGCCATTTGGTGTGAGTAGCTCATTGTCTCCTTCCACACATGCTGCAGCTGCAGTCAGATCAATTTCTCATACAACTCTGTGTTTCCTAAATGGTGGCTTCTGGGCTCACCACTTTCTGAACATGAGATTTAAACATCAAAAGTGATCTTGTCCCACACAGTGCTCACACACTTATTCCCTCTCCTGACAGCATGCCTGGGCTAGGAGGAGTGCTATTCAATTAGTGAGTGTTTTCATGTCAGCTCTGCATGTAATGCTCAGCTGGAGCTGAAGAAAACTTCAGAGAAAGGCAACTCCCTGCTTGGTGCATCTTGAATTATGAGGTGTGAGTGTCAGGGCACCATGTCAATTAGGCTGCTTTTGCAGCCAGTTGTTCTCTCCCCTTGTGTTTTGCTCCTCAAAAGCTCTGCAGCATAAAGGCAAAGAAGGCAGAATGATTCCTTGCAACTGTCTGCAATGGCTTTGTACTGTTGCATTCCATGATTTCATTGCTTACTATCTGAAACTCCTAGCTGGTGGCACTACACCTTCCTATTCCCCATATATTCACAATAATTTAGCTGCTAATCCTTCATGACCTACTGCATATTACAGGTGAGTAGAACCAATGTCTGTGGCAGTCATATACTGGCCAGCAACTACTGTTGTCTATGGGAGTTGGCAATCAGGTAGAACATTTTTCTGAGTGGCTATAAATTCGAAGCTGCAATTAGCATTAAAAGAAATACGATTGGGAAAACACCTGAAGGAACTATAATGGAAATTCAAGCAAAATTTTTTATCCAGACCCTCTGCCTGAGATGCAGTTCCTCTCCCCTCAGTCCTTTCAGTGTGGCATAGGAACCACTGTGGTTAATCCTGACATCTTCCACATTTGTGTTTAATTGCACAAAAGCTACTGTTTATATCAAGACCACCCAAAAGACACATCTAGGGAAGACATTTTCATACTTCATTCCTTAGAACAGTGCTCAGATGCAGGTTTATCAAGATTGATTATTAAAGTTATTTTCATGAGTGGAGTTGATACATCACAGTGAAAAATGACTTCTAATTATTCAGGAAGTTTAGCTGAAGGCCTTTGGTGTCTTTGAGTCTTAGTGCTACTGAGGTGTGTATGACCAGTAGGGACAAGGTATTTCAGGTCATGTAGTCCATATACTTAGTTATTGTTCTCAGAAGCACTGTGAAAATGCTGCCATGCTGATGATTATACATTATCTTGTTTTATTTCCCAGAGCACACAGTCTAATAAGCAGGGAAATGTTTATCAGCAGAACTGACAATTTCCTTTATAGAAATGCATGTGTACTACTAGTAGCCTATAGTTACAGTGGGGTTTGAGATTTTAATAGAAAATGAGAATAAAAAACCTCAGCATAGTCCTAATGGGCTATTAGCCCAGCTCATAAAAGAGACAGGTACTTTTGTCCCCAAAATTTACAGCAGTGAATGATTTTGGTTTTTTTCATACTAAGGAAAAGAGCAGCTTGAGGTTTTGTTGGTTTTTTTTTTTTTTTTTTTTCCCCACATCAAATGTAGCCCTCTGTTTCTTCTTCTTTCTGGAAGACTTCAGTATATTTGTAGAAAACACTTCCAAGCCCAGATTTCAATGGACGGAGTAAATTCAAAGGACTGTTGGGCAGTGAATTCAGTCCTTTTATGTTCATGAAGGCAGCAATCTTGAGGATTCTGCACCCTTATGCTTTGCTGCCCAAAAGTGCTCAAATGACTGGCAGAGGGCCTTTCCCTTCCTCCTCTCCCTCCCCACAACCCCCACCTCAACAACCTAATACTAAGACCAACCCTGACCTTGCTGCCCGTCTGCAGCATTGGAAACAAACTTTCTATCTCCCTTTTCCTTCACCTTTACATAAAATAGAAGAGACCAGCTAGGGCACCCTCTGCAAACCAGCTGGTGTTACAGAGTTCTTCCCTAAGCAACTCCTGATCTACATACAAAGGAATAATGACCTACTTGACAGAGGATATAAATATTCTCTCCAGCATCCACTTAGCTTAGCCTGCAGTAAACAGAACCTGGATAAGCAGAACAAATTGTTGTTCCTTCTGCTTAAAAAACCAAATGACAGAAACATAGCTGAATGTTTACAGCCTGATTAACTGGTCTAATTCTCTCTGCCTGTATCTTTCTCCTATGCTTCTGCCTGTAATGTTAAACAGATGTAGAAATGCAGTAATTGGATGGAAGCTCTTGGCTCCATGGTAGTAGCAGAGAGAAGAAGCTGGTGGCATAAGCCAAAAAATTATGACTTTGCTTCTGTTATGTAGATGAAATTGTGCTACTTCCTCTGTGTCATTGGTATAGGATGAAGCTCCTGAACAGAGCTGTGTGAAGCTTTATAAATTTTGATTTGTGGCCGTGAACATTTTATTTTGTTAGTTTCATGCATTTTTCAATGCAGTGCCATGTAAAGGTTCATACTCAGTATACTTCCAGAGCTCAGTGCAAATCACTGCACTTCAAATTATCTGGAATGATGCATAGCAAACATCTAAAATGCTGAGTTATTTTAAGAAACAGAATATTGTTTCATGAGTAATGGAGAACATGATAGGATAAAATCAATTCTTTCTCCCATCTCAGCCTTTAACTGGAGAGGCAACAAGGTTTATGGAACAGTTGGAGACTAATTTTTGCTCTTACTTGAAGGAGGAGAGAATAAACTCTGTCCCAGAGCGCTTATTCAAGATTATTTTTGTGGGCAATTCAAGTGTTGGAAAGACTTCATTCTTAAGAAGATTTTGTGAAGATCGTTTTTTCCCAGGCACAGCTGCTACTGTAGGTAAGTTTAAGAACCATTATTACTATTATTATTTTTGTTCCAACAGTACTTAGCTGCTTCTACTGAGATTAGGCCTTATGCTATAAAACAGAAGCATACAGATTTTGCATAGGTAGGACATGCAAAGTGAGTTCTCCTCAACTGGGAAGCAGATAACTGATGGAGAGGTTTCTGAGTAGATTCCATACTGAAATCCTACTGGTTTCAATGAAGCTGGAATTACCTTGTAACTTTCACTATTCTGAAAGGGATATGCTGTTTTCCTGCTGCTTTGGAAGAGACCAAGTCTCCTGGGTGTTCTGCCACCTATTGAAACAGATATGTTGATTACCAAAGAGCATCTCAGCACCAGGTGCTGAATTGTACCATGTCATCCTCTCCAAATTAATCCAGTCAGAAAGAAGAGCATAGGCACCATTTGTTGATGTTGATGCCTACTTCAATTTCAAGGTGAGGTTAGTGATTTCACTGACTTGTAACTTTTTATTGACTAGATCTTTATTAACTGGAATGGGAACTTAGACACCTACATGTAATTGTGTATTTGTATATCTTATAGACCTCTATGCTATGTCCTATCCACCTTGTCTTGCAAATGGCTGATACACTTCTCTAGACTCTGAGGTCTTAGTGTGTGCAATTTTCCAGAAAAGCACAGGAATTAGTCTGACCTCTTCCATCTTCTGGCTGGTCATCTAGGGTTCTTGCAAAGAAAATGGCAAGGAACTATTTGTCATAACTTTGATTTAGTGTTCACAGGTATGGACTACTGTGGCAAGATATAGACAGTTGAATAGTCAAGTGAACAATCTGGAGAAGAGTGTTCTCACTGAATTTCTGCAGAGTAGTTGAAATTTCTTCCCTTGAGATACAAGCAATGAATATGTCCTCCATCCAGATTTCTTAATTGTCTGTTGAAGGAATGCAGACATAGATGCTTCTTCATTACTGCCAGTAGTAAAAGTCCCATTGATGTGGAAAATGGCCCCAAAGAAATTGTTGATGCCCTGCTGAGATCCCTTCCAACTTGAATTATTCAATGATTCTGTGATTTTATGATATGGTACAGTGTGATACAAGAAAATGCAGGTTGTCATTAGGAGGAGATAGTGACTAATTAACATTTAAGGCTCTAATTATTGTTATAAATGTTCGGAAGATACTTACATCTTCACAGGTTAGGGAAACTGGGAGAGGATTAATTTAAAAGTTTAGATAAATTAATTTTTATCTCACTTCCATTTAGCCCCTTAATTAGGAGACTAACCTAACTGTAGTGAGTTCATATTCCGTATTCTGAAGAGGATAGGTAGGAGGTTCTCCACATGTTTGGTCCATCTATCTTCAGCATTTCTCTTAGGTTCCATTGCCCCTTGTGCTATGCCTTGTGTTTTTCTACTGGTTGGAGAAAGTGCTTATGTGGTTAGCTCTGATTAAACTAACAAATTTCATTCAACTGAAGCTATACAGCATGAATTCCAGGCTATATGGCTTACACTGCTGTGGATTGTCAAATGGACCCTTGACTCATGTTCCCCGATTTGGAAATTGACTTATCTCACAACTTTGACAAAATTAAACTGTGCTATTAACACTCATTATTTTATTACAGAAGAACTTCAGGCAAATAAAAGCTCCTCTTGTGCTCTGATAGTTGGAGACTATGGACATAATTCTTAATGTACTATCTATTTTGTTACCTTTCTGGAATTATTGCTACTTGCTGGATCCAGTTTTCAAAGACCAAACAGCATATAAAGAGACAACTTACCTTCCATTTGTATTGTAGGTGTGGATTACAATGTGAGAACTGTCACAGTGGATAATACCCAAGTAGCGCTGCAACTCTGGGACACTGCTGGCCAGGAACGGTGAGAAACATTCTGCTGTGATTTAACCCTAATAGTCAGCTAAGCTGTGTGGCTGTTCCCTGATTCCCCCATGCAGTGGGATGGAGGAGAGAATTGGAGGGATGGAAGTGACAAAACTCATTGTTTGAAATAAAGACAGTGTGATGAAATTTAACTCTATCCTAGTCAAAACCAGTACACATTTTAAGTTTTGCCTCCTTGAATCATCTGTTTGAAGATTAGTAAGCATGGACCTAATCTTACCTCTCAGGAGAGAAACACATACAGGAGTACTATTAGAGCCAGTGGATTCACAGTTTAGGTCCTTCCCTTGCAGAAATAGTGTGCTGATTTGCTGCTAAGCCCATTGGAAAAAACTGCCAATCTGTAAAGGAGATTCTTATTTGTGCTCTTCAAAGTTTCGTACCACACAGTTCCTTTAGGAGGAAGACTAATTTTGATTCATATGGCAGAAAATGCCTTAATAGATAAAAATGGTTTTCTTTTAAACCAAAACAATCCCATTGTAGTCAAAGAACTCCCAAGATTTTGTAAGTCTTCAGTTGTAATTTCCTTCTCCATCTCCTCACCTGTCGTGTAGTTTTCCATTACTAAAACCAAGGATGATAATGATAATCTACATTTTCTACAGCAAGTTTGTGTAAAAAAGCTCCAAAAACCTAGCTAGCTTTATAAGAGCATTTAGTGAGTGGGAAATTTCTGCTTCAATCTCAAAATGAAGGAGGGTGGGAGAAGGTGAGATATGCATCTAGTTAGCCAGCCTAACCCAGAATCAATTAAAGAAGGCAGGAGGAGCTTTTCCAAACAGTTTCTTTCAAAAAACCCTTTTTTTTCCCCCCCAAAAAAATTTATTTGTCTTTGCAGTAATTTGTGGGGTCTGCTGCTTCAAGAAGAATGGGATTGTTTACTATGATTTATAATAAGCTTCACCTTTGAAACAGAATGTGCAGTGAAGATCAGTATTACAACTTCTCTCCTGTCTAGTTTATGGAATTTTAGAATGCATGTATGAACCAAATTAGCAGGGAGTTAACCCTTACTAAGACAATGATTAGAAGAAATTGTATGACGACATATTCCTTTGGGAGATGGAGGGGAGGGAGGGAGTTATCAGAAATTTTTCTGTGTCAGTTTGCTGCTTCCATTGAAGAGAACTGTAAACAGGTTCTTTCTTGTAGGTACCGGAGTATTACCAAGCAGTTTTTCAGAAAAGCTGATGGTGTCATTGTGATGTATGATATAACAGCAAAGGACACATTCACAGCTGTCAAGCAGTGGCTGATAAGCATTGAGGTAACATGACATAATTTTTAATCTAAACTCTGGTGCCATTATTCTCTACCTTCTGAACAAGGGCTGTTAGCAGGGCAAAACACAGAGAGCAGCAAGTTTGTTGTGTTGTTACAAATACACTTTTGCTGATGAGTTTGATCTGCATAGTCACCAGTAAAGGTGTTTTTAATCTCTATGTCTATGAAAAGAAACCAACCCCATAGTTCTAGGGTTTTAAGGACTTCAAATGAGGGGTGGGGAAATCCTAGCATGGAGTCCCCTGATTTCTCATAAAGGTAATTCAGCTGATGCCTCCTACTGGATCGCTGCCAGCACTGAGAGGTGCTTTGGATGAGTGATGATCTGATGGTCACTGATCTTCATGAGCAGTTTGACAACCAAGTCAAACCATGTAGCTCATGGGAAATTCACTATATTGTGAACATAAACCATAAACTATGATATCTACATTAGTGCTGTAAAACTGTCTCGTGGTAGACAGTTTTGTTTCCTGGGGATCATTCTTTCAGCCACATGAAAATAAAATCATAGCCCATGCCACTGAGTGACTTCAGTTAATTAAAAATTAAAACATACGAAGAGTGTAAGCAGCTGAATTTGCTTGTGGACAGAACAAAAAGTAAAAATAAAACTGAGGCTGCTGCCATAAAGAGCTGAGTCATAGAGAGAACAAATGTAGCTTCCTGTTAGGTCACTGAAAAAGTAAGGGACAAATTGAGACAAAAAGGTCATTTAGTCTGATTTTATTTGACATATGCTCTAGTATAATACATGGATTTCCATAAAAACCAAGAGGTGGCTTTGTGAGTTCAGATTAGGACTAAGTCATTCAAATGTGTCCAAACATGCATAGTTATTCCACATAGGAGTAGTCTTACTTGAGTAATGTTAATATACATTTGGTAAGAGCAGGCCTTATTAAATATACAGTCTTAATAAATCAGTGACTGTTTTAATTCAGTGTGGTAAAAGCTAGAAGAGCATTCCAGATTTTGATTCAGAAAGATTGAATATTGTGGTTGAAACCTTTTTCCAAGCTGTAACAGTTCACTCTTCTTTACTGACTAATTTTGTTTGCTGCAAACTGTTGCTAAGTTGGACATGTGGCCAAGTCCATTTACTGCTGTAGCATTCAGCCCACTTTATGAAGGCACTCACTGTGATAATTATAACCCTTTTCAGAATGAATTTTGATTTCCATCTATTCTCTGTATTTTGGGGGGCCTATTCTGTCTATTTCTCCACTATTTCGTGTAATTCATTTTGCATAATTGTACCCAGGTGTTATCATTATTTTTCTTGGCCGTGTAATTAGAAAAGCAGAGGCAATAAACACACAATGTTGAGCCTGTGTAGCATGGTGGTTTTCTCTCTCCCATTTCAATATAGAGTCTAATGAGCTTCTGTGCCGTTATTAAAAAAATGCCAAGTTAGTGTAATCTTAGCATTCTGTCTTTCATGTCTTGGATTCATCCAACTTTAATTCCTGACACGTTTGTAAGTGAAGTGCCACATACCTGGCTCATGTGTTAAATCTTAAATGTTATGTTATAGTGTGACATTTGTTAGTTTTTATCCTCCTGAACTGTGATTTTTAAAATACAGTGTCTCAGTTGATATTTGTACTTTGTTCTGCAGGAGGCAACTGGGGAGAATGTGCCTGTCCTTTTGTTGGGTAATAAAACTGATAATGAAAAGGAACGCGAGGTCCCTATGGGAATAGGGGAGCATCTTGCTAAGGTACTGTACTTAGGGAAGGAACCCCTTACAAAGCTTCAAGATTTAAAAATGGAGTATCAATGTGTCAAAATTCATAGAAACACAGATCAATTTTAATCAGACAAGTATTTTTAAGGATTAGGAACCCCATCACACTCATCAATTCAATTCTCAGTGGTAAGTGCTGATAATTATAGTAGTTATAACACTGTCTAGATTAAAAAAAAACAAAACAAAACAAAACAACAACAAAAAAAAAAACAAAAAAACCCCACCTCAACAACATCCCAAAACAAAACCAACCAAAAAAAAAAAAACAAAAAACAACAAACCCAAAAGTGAGTGGAGAAAAAGAAATCTAAGAATTCACTCTCATAGTCTCCCTCCTGTCTTTGTTCTCTCTTTCTCTCTCTTTTTTTCCTCCCTTCTTTTTTTTTTTTTTTTTCCCCCCTGTCTTTTTTCCTCCTTTTCTCTGTGGTTGGATTCTTAACAGAGAGATAATTTGGGGACCTTTTCTCCCTCCTACCTCCTGTAGAACCACAGAAGACCATCTGTTACTCCTGTGGTAGGAGTAGAAAACATGTTTACTTTTAGTAACTTTCCATCAAGGAGATAAAATAAGTAGAGTTAACAGTCTGCATTTACCAGAGCACTGGTGATCCATGGGCATAATTTAAGCATTAAAGGGACTGCAAATACCAGATACTTGTTTATATTCCTGTGTACCATGCCCATCAAATTTTCTTTTGAATCTCTATGCAGTACATATAGTTTCTATACAGTGCATATAGTTTGAACATCAATGCCTGCAGAATATTACTTTATTTAAAAATAAGTCATCACAATATTCCTGAAAAATCAACTGAATTGGTAGGAATATACCTAAATTAAACAAAGTGCTGGATTTCACATATTTACCTGTTTCTCCTTTGGAAATAGATTTACAGCTCTCCTTGCTAGCTTTTTGGTTAAAAAGGGTATTTCCAAAATTTGAAAGGCAGCTGAATTTTTCTTCTAGGAAAGATTGCTGCTAGGCACCTCTCTGTAACCGAAAGAATTAGGGCCAGATCTCATTTTATTTTGGTTATTCATACAGCCTTTTGAAATCATAATTCCACATTCAGGCTTATGTCCATTATTTTGTTTTTGTAGGAGAGCAATAATAGTCTAGAACTTTATCCCTCAAAAGTTCTCCCTGTAGGAAATCAGCTCTGTGGCTGTGGAGGCTAGGAGGGACTCCAGGGTGCAACACTGAATCCTTCTTTGAAAAAAAAAACAAGTGACACATAAATGCTAAATGGACAGAGAGTAGGTGTCTCACATGTTATGTTGCTCTCTAAAACTGTACTAGTAAAACAAAGATGAATCATTCTCATACATAGAATTCACAGCCCACCAGGCTATTAATTCTAACATGTCATGCAAGAAAATAAAATGTTTTGCATAAGTAAAACAAAGAAAGTTGTCAAATAAGATGGTTATAATCAAATGAATGGATCTGAATGACTCATTTGAATGTGTGAATGTGCTGCCTGAGGTAGTTAAGGAATGATTAATGACAATGGATTAGTTGAAAAGCAGCATAGATATAATTAAATTATAATAATTTGCCTGCTGAGCTAATAATAACCATGAATTTTAATGAAATATTAATTCTTGCTAAATGGCCATGTAATTCCTATGAAACCACATGCCACTGTCTCTATAAGTGAGTGCAACTGAGTTACTTATTTTGTGAGTAATCACCTGCAGTGAATTACTCACAAATGATCCAAAATACACTGGACTAGATGCTGAGATGATACAAATATGTATAGCCATATTTGGTGAAAAGAACCCTGAACCTTTTTCTTGTGCAAAGAAAGAATCAGATTAGCCTGTTGACCCCAAAGTCCAACAGTTTTAAGGATTGTTTTAGCTTTGTTTTTAGCTAGCTTTTTCTGTAGTTAGAAAGGAATCTGTACTTTCAGAAGGCATTCCAGCCCGCCTGTGTTAATGCTTGCTTTGCTTCTGTCCAACCCCTTACAAGTCAGTGTACTATGAATTCACATAACTCCTTTGCAAGGCAGGCAGCACAGTTCATTACTAAAAGGCAGCCTGAAGACAGTCCTTGTCACTTGAGAAGACTGGTAGTTGCAGTGTGTGTTACACCTTGTGAAAGGGGGAGTGGAATGAGTATAGGGATTGTGGAAGTGTGTTTGACTTTTTTAACAGAGGATCCAGAAGGGAAACTCCATTTAACAAATTTCTGTTTAGCTTAGCTTGATCTACTGATCAAGAGATCATATTAGCTGGACAACACAGAGAATATTCAGACATATTGTGAGCATCCAGGAACAGCTAATGCTCTGTTTGAATGTATTAGTGACAATTATTTAAATAAAATGCCTTTTGATAAAGGTGCTCCTCAGGCATGCTCATAGTCAGAATGATTTTATTTTGGCCCTGCACATGCTTCCTGAATGATCTTAAATGGGTTGATAAATCCTTCTCCGTAGCTCTTCCTCAACTATAAAATAAGATAGCAATGCTTTTGTCTGCCTTGACTTTGCAGACTTCATGGGATGAGGCCTGTTTCTATGTGTTCATATAGTGTCTCTTTGTCAACTTGTCAGTGGCATTGTTGTACAAATACTGCTAATGAGGGAGCTATTGTTGGAGTGACAGTACTTTATAGGACAGAAATCACCCATCTCCCTTTGATAATAATTTTCTTCCTTGTTCTTTACATGTTTGCTGATATGTAGGTAAGTTTTTAAAATTAAGCAATAGGCAGTGGTCTCCAAGATTCAATAGCTAATTCCTGGATGGAGATGAATGGTGTTTCCCAGCTTATTAATTATATGTGTCCTGCCTTCTGCTAATTTGTGGTCCTCGTGTATGCTATCAATTAGAGTTTCCTCTTTGAATCAAAGGAATGACACTTGCATTTCCATAGTGTCTCCCCTTTCAGAGGAGAACCTTTTGCCAGATGGACAGAATTAAGCAATTATTGTCAATTGAGTTTAAATTGTTATCTTTCCACCCATGCAAGTTGTTGAGAAACCCATTCAGATTGATCCCAGCATAAATGATGTCATCACTGGGAGTTCTGCTCTAGTGACATTCTGTTATATGTGGGGAAGATGTCAGAGTAGTATCCCTCTGCTTGACTGATGTAAAGTAGCTGGGAACTGACCACAGCATGTTTTCTATTGGAGTTCTGAGCAGCTGAGCAGAAAAAAAGAGAGTGTACATTTTATTTCAAACTTCTGTTTGCATAGCTAGCAAGAAATTTGTCCCAGTCAAATTTAATATTCAATATTTTCTAAGAAAAGGAAGAGAATCATAGGGTTACCTAATTGTAAATGTTATACAGAACACTGGTGTAAAAAAAATAGCTATCCAACACTAACATTGCCTGATTTCTTCCTTCTCTGCTCCTCTGTACTTATCTGGCCATCCAGAAATTACTGCAAGTGGTTCAGTCCTGTTTTCACTAGAACAAACCATATAACCATTGACAACATATTCCAAATGGACATTTGGTAGCACTGAAGCCCTTTTTTAGTGATGATAAAATAAACTACTATATTTTTGAAATTTCCCTACTTTTTTCCTTTGCAATTTCATGAAGACAACAAAAATTTCCAAAAGTTGTGTGATTTTTGAAGCATAGTATTTATATAAAAAAGCCCAAACCACAACCGGAATACCTGGTCATTTTAATGGGAACTTTTGAAAACTGATTTGTGAGTGTCTCATGAAGAGTGGTTAAATGAGTACAAATGCAGTAGCCACAATTTACGACTAACAAATGAAAATATACAGACATAATTGTAATTTCCTGAGGTACTGATTTATTTGAGTTTTAAGCTACTGCCATAAATAGCAATAATACACATGGAAGAGTGCAAAGTGAATAGATACCCAAAATCTGGATGGGTAAAAGGACAAGGACTAATACCATAGAGGTGATATGGGTGAACTTCAATGTAGTATGTTGTGACAGTAGCCAGGTGTCTGTTTTGGAGGATAATCTGTCATTCCCTTTCAAACTTCTTTGTCCTCACAAATGCCAGGTCAGGCTTTTTTACAAATGATCTCTTGCATTTGTATTTATGGTGATAAGACTTCAGCTGAAGTGCTGAGAATCTCTCCAATACTTGATAATTTATCATCTACTGTTCCTAATTGCAAAGTTACCAGAGTTGCAAAAACAAAGGTGCAGGCTGACTGCAAAAGAAGGTGCAGAAAAATTTCACAAGTACAAAATGATATAACAAAAGTTACTGGAATTCTTTTCACCTGTTTTGTCCAGCACTCAGTGATGTACTTGTTGCCTGATTGTCACAAGCAAAGTTCACAAGACTTCAGTACCTTACAAGGTGTGTTTGTATTTTACTCACACAGCCAAAGACACTGTGTAGAACAAATACCTGCTGAGAGGGGCATATAGTTGTTTCTGAGCAATGCTTGGACTCTTTTGTTACTCTTTACTGTTACCTCTTGAATTAAATCCAAATTTTTCCTAATGTGATCTATTTCTCTTTCTTTATTTGTGTATTTCAGTATATCTGCATTGGTTTTTTTAAAGCTGGAGTGTGAGATATTGTGCAAAAGTAATTGAAATGGTCTTTCTGTTTGATTGCAGGATTACAATTTAATTTTCTATGAATGCAGTGCATGTTCTGGGTACAATGTGGAAAAGTCTGTGCTTCACTTAGCTAGGTAAGAAAAGAACACAATCTATGAGTTCTTTATGTGCCTGAGTGCCCTGTCACTGATGACAGAGTGAATTATTTTGATTAAATTAGTTTTGTAGGAACTTAGGGTGGTAAAATATTTTTTCCTTTAAACTGGTGTCTTGCCTGGCCCTGTTGCTCTGACTGAGTAGTTGCTCAGGTGCATATAGAGTCCTATATTAAGCTAGGGAAGCTCTGTATAGATTCAGAAGGAACTGAATTGTTGTTAGGAGAGCTGAGGGCCTAGGATGTTGTGATAGGTGTTGCAAGGATGTCTAGAAGGTTTGGAGACATATACTTGAAAATGGGTGCTTCTGGCTCCTTGCAGCAGGACATTGGATATGCTTCTTTCTTCCCTCTGCTCATTACAGCTCAAATTCTGCTGTCTGCCTGGGGGCTGGGACACAGGGAGGAGTGGATTATTGAAGTTTTATAAAGGCTAGAGGTAAACCCCCAGGAAAATATGTCCCCTCTGAACTACTTACTGAACTGAAGACACTGGTAATGAGTTGGCAGATCTTTAATATTGTTTCTGAAATCAGTGAAATTTTGTGAAAGTGTCAGGTAATGGATAAATGTCTAGGTAGCTGGATGTGTTTTTGTTTTGTTTCAGCCTTAAAGATAACAAATGAAAGTAACTGTTTTGAATCTTTGTAATATACAGCAAATCATAAGAATCAGCACCAACTAAATTTTTCTAACTAAATGAACAAAGGCAGTTTTGTGATGGAGCCACCATAATTGTACTTTTATGTTTGTTTGTTAGTTCACAAAATTCTATCATTTTCTATTATTCTCTGGACAATTTTATAGGCTTGGGAAAATGTTTTTTTGTTTGATCTCTTCTGGGTATTATTGACTTTTTCTTTAATGTATTGTTTCTTTCACCCAGGTTTTTGAAGGAACATGAAGATAAAGTGAAAGAGAAAACCATTGAGCTTCAATCTGATATGAATAAAAAGTCTTGCTGTATCAGGCAATAAAATGCTGGGGCGTGTTTAAACAAGTCATACATTTATACGACACTACATAGTGTTATCAGATTTGCTTTTATCTTCCAAATATTCTGCTGTGTTCTGAGTGTAGGTGTAAATGAAACTTAAAATCTTTGTATGCTCTGATCTCTGCTTTTATAAAGATTATCTTTAGTTAATTGACAATGTATTTGGGGCAATAACAGTCTTTTAATTCTGTTTGATGCCTTACACCACTGAATCCTGTTTTATTATCAGGCTTGTAGAAACTGCCACTTCATTAATAAGGAATAATTTTGTAGGAAGAAAGCTATTTGGAATGTGAAGTAAATTCTTACTGGTTTGAATGACCTATCTTCTGAATACTGCTTATTTCAATATTCTTTAGATCTTGATTTTGTGCTAAGCTTTGTTACAGCTTTTTAAGAATTACAATAGGTGTAGCTATTGGTAGTACAAAGCATGTTAGGCTGACTGAGCAGCTCCTTGGCTCCTCAAGTCTTCCACAGAAGATTTCATGCCAGATCCTGAAAGTAGAATATTCAGAAACAGCAGATCTTACTTTGAAGAAGATTTTGAGAAACTTGCCAGCATTTAAAGAGTGAAAAATCTCACCAAAATCCAGTGAAATATTGCTCTCTTTTGCAATGTTAAGAAAAAAATTCCTCTTCATGTACCTAAACATGTGACTCGTTTTTCAAAAGCATCTGCCACACAGCATTCCCCCAGGGCCTGATAGCACTGAGATACAGTGCTTGAAAAATCAAACCCACAGGGACATGTTTTAGAAAACATGGCCCAAAAATCATAAGAAACATAAATGTCATAATTAATTTTGAAAACCTTTGTAGAACATATATGAGGAATATATACATATATATAAGAATATATATCTATATTAGGAGTGGATCACTCAGCCAGCACATGATCAACAATTATTCTGTTGGTATGTGTCTTTACTGCTTGGAGCATTCATGATGGTGAGGTTGTTTGGAAACTAGCACCCTTGGCATAATTTATTGCATTAAAATATCAAGCACAACTCTAGATTTCATTATTATGAGACTGTTACAGACATGTTTTTAATTCCTTTTTAAATTTTTTTTAAGTTATTTTTCATTTGAATAATGAATCTATTTGAAACTAAAGATGAGTGTTAAGCACTAGCTCAATAACTAACTCTATTATTTTATAAAAACTTTGTCTGTAATTAATTGTGCTCTTGAGATTCCAGTGTGGTCAAAGGTACAAATCCAGTTCCAAGAATTGCACAACAGAGGTTTGCAGACTTTCCCCTACAGCAGTTTCTATATCCATACCAGGACTCAAATGACCTTTCCTCTGAGAGGGAATCCAAAGGTGAGCCCTTTCCTATCACATAGAATAACCAGGGTTTTAATTTTACTTCTCTCAGGAATGATGGATGAACCAAGTAGCTCAGGATAACCTGATGCTTAGGAGTTTTCCTCTTGTTGATTCCCGAGAATCTGCTCGTCCAAATGAAAAAAGCTCCCCTTGCTTTCCTTGAGACGCCTAAGAAGCTGTAAAACACAAAAGGGGCAAAATGAGCACCCATTACTGAAAATCAATAGGCTTTCTGTTCACTTCCCAGGATTGTTCCTTGAAGTCCGTTACTGCTTGTGGAGAGATGAGTCACATTATCGACGGTTGTATGTTATCCATCATGGAAATCTTCTCAGAATTGAACCATCTGTGTTCAGTCCTGGCTGAAGCTGAACTAATGCAAACCCTTAATTTAAAGATCGACAAAACCAACTCCTTATCCTGATTTCAATTAGGGAAGAAGTGTGATCAGTTTAAATATTGGCTTTGCTAATTGACTTTGAAGGATCTGTTCCTCTGCAGTAGGGTGTTTCCCACCCCATCAACGTCAGAACTGGCAATATTTCTTCCCACCTCTGTCAGCCTCAGGAAGACAATTTGAAGGCTTAATTTCAGCTTTGCTACCCCTGACTTTAGCCTCACAACCCCCCAGATTCAGATCCTTAACTTTTTATTCCCTGAAGTTATCTTGATTTTGAAGGACAGTGACACATGGAGTCAATTTTCTTTATGTGACTTCCACAGGTTCTTTTTTATTTGGATGTCTTTTAGTGTGCAGTGAGACGCTGCTGGCAGGATATATACAACTTAAGGGCAGACAATGCTAAGAAGCAGCTGAATCCTGTGATGACAGAGATTTCTTCTTCTATTAGAGACAAATCTGGTGCAGTCTAACACCCAGGCACTATCTTCCATCTCGGACTGATAGCTGTGGCTGATGCTGTTCTTTTTGCAAGTCCAGCCAAACCCCAGCTGAATACATATCTCAAAGGTGGAGATACACACACAACACTAACGTCATCAGCCACACAGACAACACAGAGATTGATGTCTTCACTGCTTATCGCCCACAATATACATAAACATCATTCCCATAAATAGGAACACAGCTCAATCCTTCCTTTCCAACAGATCAAGATTGAAGTTTGCTGATGAAAACATACATGTACACAACTTCTATGACTTGCAGTGTTCTCTCCCTCCCTCTCTGCTCTCACCCTCTCCAGGATCATGCAGGAATTTGGTAGAAATAAGGTTTAAAAAAAAGACTGGGTAGGCTGCAGCTGTGGGATACAAGGCTTAGTCAGATAAGCAGTGTGCTTACATCCAACCAGTCCCTTTTATTCTACCTTCTCTTGATTTTTTTTTCCCATGCTTCCACCATCCACCCTGACCCCTCTCTTTCTCTGCCCTTCATATCCCAAAGAAACGTGTCACTAGTTGCCTTTTCCATATTAATCCCAGGTTTTCTACATCTGTGCCCACACACATATTTCTTCTGCTGTTTCCTAAGTTGCCCCAGCTTTGCATGCAATTTGGTGCTGCCAGCCTTGTAGATTTCCACTCACAGGAGTCCCTACTCTTCTCTTCCAATTCTGTAAAGTTACCTGTGAAGTCCAGCCATTGGTCATAGAAGCTGATAATAGTTACAGACAGCATTCACTCTGTTATTTGTACTGTTCAGAGCTGCTTGTGTCATGCCCAGAGTTACTCATGGTTTGCTTGGTTAGCTAACCCTCAGGCCAGGGCCTGCCACCTGTTGGCACACTTGAACAAACAGCAATAATTGATTGAATAATGCTTACAGAAGACAGGTACGAATAACATGCTACAAGGCACTGCTTCTGGACAGATTCTGGTGTCCAGGTGGTCATCAAACTGGTGTGGGAACTGTCAACTTCCCATGTTCCTTGATGCTATCTGATCCTCTGTGTTGCTGGGTTGCTGTCTTCTGAATCTCCAGCAGGGTTTCATAATTCCTATTAGTCTTTTTCTCAGATCTTAAGAAATCTCATACTGGCTTAATAGCAGTGACACTCTTTCCCCTTTTTTCTTTTCCCTTTTCTTTCCCCTCACCCTCCATCCCCATTTTTGAATTAGCTTTAGTTTGCTCACAGTCTCCCTGTCCACATCTCCCCCAAAGCCTTTTGGATGAAGATAAGCCAAGACCATGATGCAGGTGTGCATCATGAAACTGGCCTCTGGGTCATGAATTCCTCCCTGAATAAAATTTTTACGTGGTGTAAGATTGGTGACAGTAGTATATTCTAGTAGGGATGTGTAAGGTCTTGAAAATTTCCCTTACTAGAATAAAAAGTACCAACAATAGAGAATGAGAAATTCTGCTGAAAAATAGCTCTTTATATGCAGCAGGCTTCATCCTCTGAAGTTCATTGATATAATTCCTTGACTTGGGAATATTTTTTCTGATGCCACCCTGTGTACAGTCAGTCAGCTCACAGGCAGTGTGCACCTATGTAAACTCTTGGAGAGGATAATGAGTTGGTAGGAGAAAGTGGGAGGAATTAATCTTGACCTGATCAGATACCCAATACTGGCAGATCTTTGGGTGTCATGCATGCTACAAAGCCTGTATGGATATAACACAGTGCTCTTAGCCCTTTGGAACAGGGAGCTCATACTGACTGTGTGCCAGTCAAAACTGATTCTAGCCTGCCCAAATGTGAGCCAACCAACAGTGGCAAAAAACCATTGCACACCATAACCTTACTGAGAAAAGTGTACAGCACCTCCTGCCATAACGTATTTAAGGAGTAATCTAAGGCTGTCAAGGTGGGAACACTCAACACGCAAGGAATGCGTGAGGGGCAGATCACACTGAAGAAATCTACCTATGAAAGAACTGCAGTCAGTGGTCACTCTCCATGCTGAAGCAGGGACAAATGAGGAACAGGACAACTGAAATCCCTATGTCCAGGAGTACTGGAAGCATTGGGCACTGAATGGCAGAAGCCATATTTCTTGGGGTGGCTGAAAGTTTTTTGCACACTGCCTTAACTTGTGTGCTGCCTCTTGGCTCACTGGGTAAATTCTGACAGAGTGAACCTTACTGTGAAAATAAAGGAAGCTGAAACTCGGGAACAAAGGAGAGAAAAAATGTACATGAATATGTTTGTCTACTGGTTTGCATTCTTTTTCTTTCCCTGGAACCTAAATCACCAATAAAATATTTGTGTTGTTTGATAGTAAATTAACTCCAGTAACATTTCTCAACTCGAGACCATTTTTGTTCGCAACATCCGTTTATTGGCAGAATTTTCTACCATGTGAGACTGTTTTGGAATAAATCCACTGCATCATCTGCACAAGTGGAAGCTTGTTTTAGAAAGCAGAAAGATGCTCATAAAGCTCATCAGTAGAAACTTCCTGAATTCATTCACAGCTGTTGAAATAATGGCCCTTTTTTATTGAAATTACAGGAATTGTAATAGCACTCACATACACTCCTGAAAAAAAGAGAAAGATGGACACTTTGACCTGTTTACACCTCAAACAACTAAAGTTCTTATAATGTGAAACTTAAAAAGGCAACATTTTTTGTATGATGATAAAAAAATCTGTAGGTTTAAAAAAGGTATAAAAGTTCATGCCTATTAGTAATCTGAAATACTGTTTGTAGTGACACTGATTCCTTCCAAAGGTACTGGAAGTTAAAGGACATCTGATTAGTCAGCTAAGTATTGCTTCTTTCCTATCGAACACTGAAGAGGAAAGTGTTTCAAACAAATGCAGCTATACTGGAAAACTGCATTTAGCTTCTACAGTCATCAGTCTCCTTTCAGTGCCTTTTCTGCAACATGCTTCTTCTGGGCACAACAATCATTGCAAGTCTTCCCACTCCTAGAAGAATCAAAATTCAGAGGAGCTTTCTCACTGGAAATTTCTGGTTTCCATAGAGTGAACAGGAAGGCAGTAGGGAAGCCTGTTGGACTGAGACATTCAAGTAGAACATTATGTGACTCTGAGTCTTACTCAAATACTGACATTATTTGAGCTGCTGTTTGCGTGTATGTGAGTAACAAAGTGAAGGCCGTGAGTTGTTGTCTGTGTGGCTGATGACATTAGCATATTGTGTGTGTATCTGCACCTTTGCAACATGGACTCAGCTCAGGCTTTGGCTGGACTTGCAAAAAGGAAGAGCAGCAGCCACAGATATCATCACTCTATGATATACAATGATGTACCTGGTGTTTGATCTTGTGCCGTCTTCATTTCTCATGTTGTGAGACCTGTATTCTTTTGCTTGGAGCATACATAATATGCTTTTTCAGGTCATTTGTCACCGTATCCAACTTTTTTTTTTCCAATGATCACGTTGCAAATTGAGTTTTACTGGCTTTGGAAAAACAGCAGTCTGCCTATTTGCAGGATTCTGTGCTGCTGCAGCAGTCCACTTATCTTGCCTTTTCAGGGCAAATCAAGTATATGAATCATGAATGTGTGTTTAACTGTGTCTGTATAGCTGTTATTAAAGCTCAGGTGCCATCTTTTTCAGGGAGTAGAGTACAGGGTAGGTTTGCAACTGACCATCCCTGCCAGTCCTGACTTCTCCATTGTACCTTTTACAAGTCTTTAGAACTCTGCAATAAACCATTTTAAGTAATCCCTTGGCACAATCTCAAGAGGAGGGGAAAAAAAAAAAAGAAAGACAGAGTTTTGCATTAGTAAGCTGAGCTAGTCCAGTAAAATCTGACAAATACTGGGGTTAGTGGGAGGATATGGGCAGAAAACACAGCTAAGATTGCAGTTTTGAGAAAAAAAAGTCTAGAGGGGTTGGACATCTCATTTTCAGTATCAGCAAGGTATTTAATTGTCTCATCTCTTTGTAACTTTATCTTTTAAATGTGGATAAATGGAACTGGGTGTGAACTAATTCCCCGTGCTTCTCAGGTGGCTTCAGGAGCCAGTGGTGAGCTCGGTATTGCTGCAGCCAAACACCACTTTGGATACTTCTGCTAGGGGTTGAAAAGCTTCAAGACTGCCACTGCATAGCTCAGAGGTAAGGCACTCAGCTGTAAAGTTCAGGTGGCTCCCCAGTGAGTGTGAGCGAACTGTTCTGTTCCTGCATGGCCTTCTCCCAATTCTTACAAGTGCAAATGACTGAGCTACATTGAACTGCACCACTTGACAGTTTTGAACAAGGTCCTTTGAATTTAGGCTATTAAGGCTCATCAGTTGTCATAGCAACCCTGTATTGTATGGATTTATATTATAAAGCTGTAATAAGGCTGTTGCTCATCCCTTTGAGATGAGGCATAAATCAGTAATGCAGCTTCTCAGCTTCTTTAGGTATTATTCCAACAGAGAAATGGATTTGCATTAAATGATATGTCTGTCAGCAAAGAAAGACAAATAATAGGAATGAAACTTTCTACAGGTATGTTAAAGGCATTTTTATTTGAAACCACACTGTAGAGTCACCTTCTACACTGAAATAATTGGTGTCATTAGAAGCCCCAGGGGAGGTTGTGCAAGGAATTGCTAAACTCAAATAAGATGAGCAAAGCTCTTGGTCTTATCATGTCCATGCTCCATGCAGGGTATTCTGTACAGCAATTGAGATCTACTCACATCAAGACAAATGGAGAACATATACACAGACAATTAAATAGTGGAAATCTTGTTTAGTATTTATTCCTTATTGATATTATTCTTAGGCTTATGTAGAACAGTAGCTAATGTATCTTTTTGTCTTTGCTGTGGAGATGATGCAGCTGTGTAAATATAGTATACTTGGATTTCTGTAGGGTGACAGTGATCAAGAAAGTAAAGTAGTACAAAATCAGCATCACAGACATCTATCAAATGATTAAAAATTAACTGCTGGAAGGTTTCAATATATATAATAAGCAAGGTGTAGTTTATTGTGAAGGGGAGTTTTATCACATCTGCTGATAACTTATAAAGTCTCGATCCTTGGAAGCTTTCAGGACACATTTTACACAAAGCCACAGTGATTTAATATAGTTTTTAGGCAATTTCTGTTTGGGCTAATAACGTCTAAGTTTTGCTTACAACCAACATTATTGTGGTACAGATAACAAAAACACAGATAGCTTTTCAGTTAAGCAGACCATTCTGCATATCTGCTTTGTATATTGACATAAAAGCCTAACAGTTAATCTAAGCCCACCACAACACCTGCAACAGGGCATCCAAGGGTGTTATGAAAGACACCCTTTCCATTGTGCAAGACGCCTGTAGAAAAGCAAATATCAGCGCTGTCTTCCAGGAGGGCAAGAAGGAGGGTCCAGACAACTGTAAGCCTTACCACAGTTCCGGAGAAAATGATGGACAACTAATCCTGGAAACCATTTTGAGATATGCAAAGGACAAAATGGTGATCAGAAATAGTCAGCATGGAATTATAATGGAGAAATTTTGCATAATGAACCTCATAAGTTTCTGCAATGAGATGTCTACCTTGATAGATGAGGGAAAATCATGGATGTTGTTTAATTCAGCTTTAGTAAGGTTTTTGACACTGCCTCCCATAACAACTTCATTGAGAAGATGACAAAGTACAGGTTAGATAGTTGGACAGGAAAGTGCTCTGGAAACTGTCTACATCACAGAATCATAGAATATGCTGAGTTGGAAGGAATCCACAAGGATCATTGAGTTCAGCTCTTAGCCCTGCACAGTCCCCAGGTGTGCTTTGAGACATTTCTCATTAATGTTTGTGCTGGTTTCAAGGTAAACCAGCAGGAGAAATGAACTCAACACAAGAGAGATTATAAATCAGAGCTACAATTTA
>JAWWEV010000001.1:28506995-28531824 GCA_035583235.1 Hafferia zeledoni | reverse complement strand
TTTCAAAAAAAAAAAAAAAAAAAAAAAAAAAAAAAAAAAAAAAAAAAGAAAAAGTAATCTGTTAAAACCTAACTGAAATCTGTAAGTCCAAAGGGAACAACCCGATGAAGAAAAACTAACTTTTACTGGTCAAGAATCCTATTTGTATCAATAACTTGGGAATACTATTCAGCTCCTACTTTCTACAGAAATAAATACAAGAAATCAAATTACGAGTTTTTCTTCTCTCATGTGGAAAAACATCTGTCTGCTCAGTTTTCTTATAAAAGTTTGTAAATCACCCAATTATGCAGTTAAAATTTTCAGGTTAAAATGTCTGCTTAATTTAAGAATACTTTTCTCACTTCCTTCTGCTTTCCATTAGTGGTTTAAGAGGCAAGAAGCCCTTGGCAGTGAATTACATTCAGTAGTTTTACACTTCTCCCTTGTGTGAACATGCAACGAACTTTTTTGCTAAGATATGATTTATAGAATTGCAAAGTTTTAAAAGGAAAAAGGCCCACGAAGTCCATTCTATTTGTATATTACCAGACATTCCATTGCACCCAGTTACTCTGAACAAAATCTAAAGCATTGTGTTTGGTGAATGTGTATCTCCTTTCATTTGTCTTCATTTGAAGACATTAAAAACTGACAATTCTTAACTATTGCAACAAACTGCTCAGAAAGTTGCTAGTTTTCTTCACTGTTAAAAATGCTGTTACTGTCTCTTTGTAATGATTTGCCTCAGCTTCTGGCAGATATTCTCCTACCAAAGACTAAACAGCCTTTAATATGTAATGGCAATACCTAGACACTGTAAGTTATTTTCTGCTCTTTCTCTAGTTTCCACACTGGATCAAACAGCAAGTTGATTTGATACAGTATCCTATGTCTAGCAGTAGCTAAAAGCAGATGCCCCAAAGAAATATGAATAGGGCTTTAATTTATGGTATTTTCTTCTATATTCTTCTGATTTCCACTCCTTATTTTGCAGGATCTTCCTGAGGATGAAATGGGGTTTAGGTATTTAAATACGCTCCATTGGCTTCTCTTCTAAGACTGGAACTGTTAAGTCTTACTTTGAACTCTTATAAACCTATGACCTCTACAATACCTTTGGCAAAGAGTTCCACAACTTAACTTTATTCTACATAGAAAACCACCTGTGTTTATTTCAAATAACAAGCCCTACTAATTCAAGTTAAAAATCAGGATACCAAATTTACATGCAATTGCTGTGCCCATTTACTGCTACAGTATACAGAAGCACCATCAGTAATTTGTTCTTAAGCAATATTGTTACTCTCATCCACCATGATTTTCTCTAATCTCCTAGCAATTCAGATTGAGCTGACTACTGTAACTAGCCTCTAGATACTTTCAGAAGTCAGTACTTTACAGAATACCGTCCTCCAAGCTGTGGTTTTAACCTATATTTTTAGTTGCTACAGGCATGTTACATAATTGGGCCAAGAGAGTCTAAAGAAGAGGTAGCTCAAGAGGGATTTTATCAGTGTGTGTAAATACTTGATGGATGTAGGGAATGAAGAGGAGAGAGACGGACTCCTCAGGGGTGCCCAGTAACAGGAGAAGAGGCTACAGGCAAAATTAAAATACAAGAAATTCCATCTGAACACAAGAACACTTGTTGTTTTGGGGTTTTTTTCCAATGTGTAGGTGGTTGAACACCAGAATAGATTTTCCAGAGAGGCTGTGTAGTGTCCATCCTTGGAGATATTCAAAATCCAACTGTAAATGGTCCTGGACAACCTGTTCTGGTTTGCCCTGGTTCCTGGAGTTGGGATATTGGTAAGTCATGGTGGTACTTGATGGCTTCTAAAATTCTGAGTCCTTATAAATGTTCAGAGTTCCATGGGACTGGCAGGATCTCCAAGCTGACTAGGTTCATCCCCACTACCACAGGCATTTACATGAGTAATAAAAAGAAGACGTGACACACAGGCAAATAAGACATGATGACAGCTTAGTTGGAAAGATTGATTTGGATCTTGTTTTGATTTATAAGCAGATTCCAGAAAGGGAATCCTGTATATCACTAAAATACAAGATAGAAACATCTCAAGATGAAGGAAAAGAAGTACCATATTGTACCAGTACTGTTGAAAGAACAAAAATGGGAAGAACATAACACAGTGTCAATGTTCTGGCAAGCAGAAGTGAATTTTGCATTTGGACCCATGAACATTAGGTTGGAAGGGTCTAGGCACTTGGCCAGATTGAAACCAGACATCCTGCTGCTTAACAGAATTCCTACTTAATGGTATCACTCAGCAATAGAATTCAAGTGGAAATCTCTCCCAGAAAATTAATGCTTTAATATCTCTGCTACATTTGTTAGTGGGAGGAGTCATACCAATTTACCTGGCCTTCTGAATATTTTCTGATTCTTTTGTCAGTTATCATCTCCACATCTTTACTGGTAAAGGATACCTTGTCCTTTCGAATTCTGCTGCTTCCATACCCTCAATTCATAGCTCAAAATTTGTTGTCATCATGGGTTTTGTTGTCTACCTGACATAAAATTGCTCTCCATCACATGTGCCTGCTTCAGCTTGACACAGCACTTATGTTGCTTGCCTATCTACACTCATCCCATAGAAAGTGAGCAAAATAAGGAGGTTTTTTCCTCTGAGCTCCTCTTTTGGTGGTGATAATAGCAATTATTTTTGCTTCAAACAGATCTCATTAGCTAATGACAATGATTTGTCATGCCAATAAATGTGAAAATATGCCATTATGATGATAAAGTACTTCTGCTAACTGATCAACATTTCAAGTTGCTGTTAATGAGTTACACATGCCTTTCAGGGCTGCCATTTCATTTTTCTGCATCAAAATGGTAGGGCACGTGTGGTTTGTGATTAAATACCATCGTGACCTTAATACAGGAATCCATTTCTTCTAGGGCTGTGTTGTACTGGAAATGCTGATCGTTCATTTGAGTAAATGGAAAATGGCAAGACACAAAAGCACAGAACCAAACTGCAAAAGAAGATGTTCTGTTTTTCACATGAAGATTTAGGGGTCAGCTTAGGCTTCATTTTGCTGATGCACTTCTAAAAGAGCACATTTGGTGATTCAGAGGAATGACTTGGATTGTAGCCCTGTGTGCCCTGTGAGAAGTAAGGCTGATTTTGTGTTGTAGTTGTCATCTCAAAGCTAACATGATTTCTTTCTGTTTCACAATCACACTGTAGTTGACTCCAAGCTTTCTCAAAAAATGCTATCTTCATGTTGTTTGCATCATCACTTATCTCCAATGTTTGTTTCAACTGAAAAAAGAGAAAAATATAAAATATACTAAGAAAAGGGAAAAGGAAGAGAGTCAGGGAAATTGTATTGGTACCAGCAGAGACTGGAAACACAGGCAAAGGGAACAGCAGAGATTGCAAAAATTTTGAGATCATAAAAACATTTTTCTTTCCCTTCAGCTGTATTTGCACCCTGGAATAATTTTTTTGTCGAATGGATGGGTGGTCTGCTTTAGCAGTCATCTGTGAGCAGTGGTCTGCTTCTTTCTCCATCTCAGCTGTGTAGAGCATGTCTTTTACCTTTTTGGTGTCTATCCCCAGAAGCAGCAGCTATTTTCAGGGAACACTCTTGTTCTGTGTAGGCGTCCTGCTGCCCTGGCTCACCTCAGTCTACATGCTGTGGAGAAATATGATTTTTCTGGGAAATCTCTAGCTCATGATTCACACCCTTTTTAACACATTGTTTTATCAGATATGAAACATCAGGTTTATTTCTTTAGATGCTCTTTAAAAGGATTTGTAGGTGCTGTAAATTAACACAATTTTTAGGAAGTTTAGACATGATCTAAAGGATTTGTCTTCCTTCCATGTGCCTGTGTGCTTTGGGGATTAATATCTGAGATGATCTCTGAGAAATGTTGAAAATAAATGTTTCAAAAAAGACTAAAAACCTCCCACTTTTCCAGTTGGAACTAGTCTGTGAATGCTGAATGCCTATAGAAAAAGAAATCACATGTCTTTGTTGTATACTCAAACTAGGCAAGTGCACACACTGGCATAAACTTAGAACTTATATGCCAACATAAAAATTACTCATAAAATGTGTCCTCAATACCACCAACACAATGCAGTAGGAGAACCTGAAGTTCTCGCTGAATAGTGATCCTTGGGATTGCGTTCTTTGGAAAACCCTTAGATACATTTGTTTTTGTGTGATAGCAGCAATATATACTTAGACTCTGTTAGAAGGAAAAAAGAGAGGAGGAGGGACTACAGATGGATGTGACATATAACTCATATAAAAGGTCAGGGTGCAATCATAGGTTGTATCGGGAAGAGAGGAGATACCATGAGGGAGACAAGGTGAGAACTAGTTGTATCTTCCAGTATCTAATGGGGAGTACAGTGAAAAGAGACCCAGGCTCTTCTCAGGGACAAATACTAAAATAACAAGAGCTAACAGTCCCAAGTAAAAATATGAGAAATTCCAGTTGAACATAAAATACTTCCCTGTGAGATTAGCACAGCACTTGGATAGCTGCCCAGAGATGCTGGGGAGACTCTGTTCTTAGAAATCACATAATCCCAGAATGGTTAGGTTTGAAAAGAACCACTGGAGGTCATGTAGTCTAACCTCCTGCTCAAGCAGGGTCCTTTAGAGCACATTACTCAGGACTGTTTCCTGGTGGCTTTTGAATATCTCCAGGGAAGGAGATTCCAGAACTCCTCCAGGCAATCCGGTTCCACTGCTCAGTCACCTGCACTGTGAAGTTTTTCCTCATATTCATGTGAAACTTCCTGTGCATCAGTTTCTGCCCACTGCCTCTTGTGCTATTGCTTAGCAGCACTGGGAAGAGCCTGATTCCATCCTGTTGACTTCAGATACTTACATATATTGATGAGGTCCCCTCTCAGTCTTCTCTTCTTGAGGCTAAACAGGCCCAGCTCCCTCAGCCTTTCCTCGTAAGAGAGATGCACCAGTCTCTTAATCAACTTTATTGCCCTCCACTGGACCCTCTCCAGGAGCTCCATGTCTCTCCTTACTGAGGAGTCCAGACTGGACACAGCATTCCAGCTGTGTCCTCACCAGGGTTGAGTAGAGGAGCAGGATCACCTCCCTTAACATGCTAGCAATGCTTTTCCTTGGTCTTCTTGGCCACAAGGGCACTGCTGGCTCATGGACAGGTTGTCCACCAGAACCCTCAGGCCCTTCTGTGCAGAGTTGCTTTCCAGCAGGTCAGCTCCCAACCTGTACTTTCTTACCTCATAAAGCAGGGAATTATTCTTCATTATATACATAGAATACCATGTATCCTTTATAAAATTACCTTCTACATGAATGAAGTTTCTCTTGGTTATGTATGTGTATTTCTTAAATTATTAGTTGATATTAAATTTAAAACAAATTCTATAAGAAATTATCTCTGAGAAGGTTCTTCAAATTAGCTCTGTAGTAAAAATATGCCACCTCGGGTAATAATACTGTTTATATTCTGGACTGTTTCAACTCCTATTAAAAGTCTAAAATGGTGCCAAAAGGCCCTAAACTTCCTAATTCTGCACATAGGAAGGTCCCGAGAACAATCCCTTCAAAACCCAAACCAAACCTGAAACTTTAGTAGCTATACTGTTCTGTAGAGATCCTTGGGAATACAGAGTGGCCCTCCGAACATTACAGACTACTTCCCTAATCTCAACAAGCACTGCAAGTGTGAATTGCCCACTATGCCTTTTAGTAGAGGCATACTCAGTATCTAGCTTTTTTTGGATGCTCCTTTGTGTTTCAAGTGACATAAAAATCCCTGAGAAGGGTTTTAATACTTTTGCCTTATATCAGAGCCAAGGCAAAGCAACCTGCTTTCTCTTTTCTCCAGAGCTGTATTACTCACCAGGGACAGTCTTTTGTGTAAATACTGTATTTCAGTTTTTTTCTCTTGCTCTGTCCTCAGCTCATGGTCTTCTTTTCCTACCAGTGGGAAGGGAACTAAATGTTTTAAACATGCATCTGTAAATGGTCATTTTTTCATTAGTATTTTAATACAAAGTTTTGAAGACCAGCAGCTTTGGTTCAACCTTGGAGTCCACAGGAGACCTTCTTGTTCAAGTATAGAGAAAATTAGGCTCAGACTCTATGGTAGTTACCCAGACTTGTTGGATTGTTGAGCAAAATCTAACAGTAGATTGCATCTGGCCTGCAAGTTTCTGCATACCAGTTTCACTAATGCTGACCTAACAGATCCTATATGTGCTGAACTTATTGGTCCTTTCAAAACCTTCATAGTAGGTAACACCTATAATAGTCTTGGAAGCCTGAGTTTGCTTGTTGATCCCTTTGATTTGAAGTCACTCAGCATCGCAGTAGGCACTCTCAGTTCTTTTTGGGATGAAGAGACATGTGATCTGTTTTTGATATGAAGAAAAGCACAAGCCAGTTTTCCAGGATGGAGTGTGTCTGAGGTCTGATGCCATCCCAGAGCTGTGCCAGTAACGGTATCACCCAGGACTTGCAAAACTGAAGTGACTGGGCAATTTAAATACTAAGGCAAGGTGGCCACTGTTGAAGAGAGACCTACACTTCACTGTCAGTAGTTGAAAGACCAAGCAGAAAGGGCAACCAATGTACAGCAGTGCTTGAGTATCTCTCAAATTGGTTAATGAGCTGTCTTGGTCAAGTTTTTTTGCTGCTTCTTGACCAGTGCTGTCTGTCAGGCAAAAATGGCACATTCTTTGTAAAGACCCTGGGGAAATCTCTTTCTTATTAAAGTTTCATGCAGTGGGCCAGAGAAGTGGATGGTCTGAAGTGCTATCAAAGTATAATTTAGGCAAATGAAGCAAGAGTCTTTCCTCTTTTTCAGTAACAGTCGGCTCAGTGCTTAGTGAAAAAAGAGAAGATGTAAACATTATGTGAGTATCTTCATATAAATGCAGGGACCTGAGGAAAAAGTCTGGTATAATCCTTTACCTTAATGTTCTAGAATCACAGAATTGCTATAAAGGGACTTGTAGAGGGTTCTTTCCCAGTGCCTTACTGAAAGAGTAGCTGAACTGATTCCCTGAAAATGAGAGCAATATTTGACAGATAAAATCCTAGTGATTTTGTAAGGAAAGTTGTTCATCCTTATTTCAAAAAGTAAAAGAAAAACGCTTTAAAACAACAGTGATGAACTACATTGCAAACAGCATCTTTTACTGCTGAAATACAGTTTAATTTCATTCTACATAGATACCATGTGATATCAATCCCTAGACCATAATCTTTAGACCATAAGAAAATGGAGGCACTGTACAGTTTCTGTGAAGGGTAAATCAATAGATACAGGTTTCTAAAACATGAGAAGTTGACAAATACTGGCAAAATCCATCTTCAAGTATGCTTTATTTGCAGGTGATTAAAAAGATTTTTAGGCAAAAAACTAGTCAATCTTATTAAATACATGATAGAACGATTTAGTGCCTAATGCCAGACAGACTGAAAAATGGGTATATAGGACTGATGATGCAGTTGTTTATGAATTACATGGGATTAAATGGCCCACATTCATATAGTAAAAAGACCTGATACATACATATGGGGAATTATAAGCACTGCATGTTTTAACAATAAGTGGGACATTTTGTAAGAAAAACAAGGGGCTTAAGGTGACTGGGAAGCTACAGACATGTTAGTAATATCAGAAACCATTGACAGTTTTTAAAGACATTAACTTAACCCTGCAAATCACTGCACTCTTGAGAATAATGTTTGCAATTTAAAACTTATCTAAAACATCACGAAAGGAAACACTAATTCCTATTTTTTAAAAATAATTTTGTATTAAGAATCTTGCAAAGAACTGAAATATGGCATGGCTAAAAAACATATATTACCCACCATTTCAGAGACTTTGCATTCATCACATTTAAATACTAGGTGTCTGATTTCAGAAGGTCTCATGCAAAATCCAGCTATAAAAACTCACCACAGAATATTTTCAAGGATAAAAAGCTGACGTTTTTTAAAGCTCTGACAGACATCCAGTTGTGAAGGTGAATTTCAAAACTAATGGTCCGCATTTTCCAGAGGACATTCAAAAATATAGTTGTTGAACTTCCTGCAAATGCCCAGCTCTTATCTACACTTTGCATGAAATATTTACCAAAACTCTAACATTGGACAGTTAATGTAATATATCACTGCCTAGAGTAGTGCCAGAGGTAACATCATCATCTTTCCATAACTGCATAATGAGAATTAAATAATCACAAAACAAATTCCTATTATGAAATTACTTTGTTTCTCATGTACAATATATATATATATTTATTTATATTGAATATAAGTCCAGTAATACTATCACAGTAATGTGCTGTAGTAGTCTTTCATAGTGAGAAAACTGCCCTAATCATCTTAACATGCAAAGCTTGGAAGAACCAGAAATTCACAGTAAGTAATACAATTTGTATATGCATCTTCTGCCATCCTGAAGTTAACCAGAACACTCGAGACTGTTGCTTATTTTTTCCTATGTTGACAAAAGCTACAGTTCTGTATACTGTACATTCACAGTGGGATCCCAGCCCCCTGTACTATCTGCAAGAAAGATCAGGTTACCACTCTCCATCAGAGTAAACATTCTAGTATTTAATATAATAATCTTGTGAACAGTTGTTCTTAGCTTGAAGCTCAGCAGTTCAAGACTTGATAAAATTCGCCTTTTCATCTCTCTGGAAGGTTTCTTGCTAACGCATTTTGTAGTCATTAGATACTGACATTTCACATAGTTGTCCTTTAAAATCCAAGTCTACTGTGAAATCCAGGTCACGCTGTAAAAAGATTTAAATGTAACATGTAAGTAAGACCGTAAGTTCAGTGTATCAATTCAGTTATCATTGCTTGAATTGAAAAGACCTGGGGATTCAAGAAATACCTACAGTGGTTTCTAAATTCTTTTGTTTTTAAATGGTGCTGACACTGAAAAAAGCAGGGTGTAGGATGTGTAAGAACATTCATCATACAATCTATGCTTAGTTCATATTCCTGTATTCTTCTGGAGGCTGATTTCATGTCCTGGTTACTGCTAGGAAGCTCCTAATCTAGGCTGAAGAGCTTTCACACTAGGGGTTATCCCAGAAGAGTTCTACTAAACTCCACATTGTAGAGAAGCCCTTAGTCATTCTTTATCTTATAATGATATGGTTTTAGGAAAGAAGCACTACATAACCCTACAAAAGGAAGCTGTGCCTCTACAAGCTTCTGAAAGCCTTCTTGTTTCTTCATGAAGAACAAAACACTAACAAATCCTTTTGAACCAAGGCGATCTCTCTGTTTTAGGATAACTATCAAGAACACAATAATTTTAGCACCTAAATCTGTATTCAGGTGCTTACTGCTATCCAAAGAAATTTGAGAGATTTTATTAATTTCTCTCAAAGAAAATTGATATGCTCAACCCAAAAGAAAATGTTCCAGTCCCCCAAGGTGGGAAAGAGACTATTTTTCTCTCTTTCACAGCAAGCAGTAGCTTCAGGAGTGAATGTGTTTGTTTTAAAGCCAAGTTTATTTTGTGTTTATTTCTTCCCCTATATCAACACTACTATGAAAACCACATCCAATCTGTGTTTGGTACAAAAAAGGAAAAGTAATGCAAAAAAGGAAGTCAATGAAATGTTAAGATTTGTTGCAGTCAGCAAATGCAATATTTCAATGATTAGAACTACTGCACAGATGGATTGTAACCAGATTATTATAACTGCTGTATCTTGTAATAAAAAATTAAGAGGTACTGCTCAAATTTTTTCACCAAAAATGGTGCCACCAAAAATGGTGTTTCTCCCAGAAGCTACACTTCTCATCTCTAGCTTTTCTCTACAGCCATGAGTTGCTCATCAGACTGTCTCATAGCCTCCTTACAGGTTAAAAGAAGCACTGAATAACTGGCATAGTGGAATTCAGCTCATAGTAGAGAAACTGAGGAAGTTTTCAAGAGTCATCATAGTGTGAAATCCATCATGCTTTAGCTTCAGACTTAAATAAAACACTACATTTTCTATGGAAAGCCACAATTTTTAAACAACCTTATCACTCAATTAATTAGTGAGTTCAAGTGCATTTGATTAGCAAATTTACACAGACATTCATCTGAGATGTGTTACTTAATTTCCTACTGGGCAGTTCTTGGGCACTGAATGGGAAATCACTCAGCGCCTATAGATGTGGAACGGAAGTACTTACTCTTGACCATTCTGTGTTGACAGAAGGGATCTTAGCACTGAATTAAGTGACAGTATGAAGAGACCCTTTCCTACTTGTGTCACAAAATGTGAGTAAAGTGGATTGCAGAGGGCAGCTGACTTGGTGATGTATTTGGATCCTTTCTCCCTTCCATGCTAGCTTGTTTGCAGGCTGACTTCTGTAACATTAGCACTGCTTAATCATTGCTGTCATCAGCTTTGGTGAAGCAGTGACTAGAGCTCTTCCTAATAAACATAAATGCTTTTAGCATTCTCATTGTTTCACTCATATGCATTTTCTTTACTGTTGTTTATAGTTTGTGATCAGTAGAGCTGGAATTAGAATCAGGGATGCTGACTCACCACATTTTTTTCATTTGGTTTCATGGATATAGTCCCATAGATTTCTTCTCCACGTCTCACAGTTAAATAGTCCTCTAAGTAGAAGACAGTTTGCTTCCAGTGTGTATAAGGAGCATCAGGTGCTAAAAAATATATACAGGTTATATATCGGTATTACTTATCAAAATGTCTTACATGTCTTACAAATCAAGTTCAAACTTGGAAACAATCAGAAAAAACCTTTCTTCTCATAGAATGCTTTAACTTATGTTCTATACTAGTAAATATACTTTACAGCTACACAATTCTATGACTGTCATTGGATTGTCTTCTGGTTTTTACTGGAATATGACAGACATGAATCACACCCAGCAAGAAGGATTCCACAAAGTGGATTACAGGGCAAGATATGCACTTTTCGATGCTTTCCTTTCAACCTACACATGTTCAAATTAGGGAAATCTTTACCACTAAGTGTTTTGAATGTCAGAAGTCTAAATTAGTTTAAAAAACAATTACACAAAAACATGAAAGAAAGGTTCAGCAAAATCTATTAATTATGCCACAGATTAACCCTTTGACTCAGGATTCCAGAACAGCAGATTTTGCAGTTTCTAGAAGGATAGAGCTGGTGAAAGGGCATTTGCACCTTGATCTGGTTATGGATTTTTAAAATGCATGCACTATGGGTGATCTGCCAGGGATGGAAAATGGTCTAAAGTAATTTTTAGTCTTGCTTAGCAGAATCACTATGATGCTCCTCTGCTATTTCAGGCTTGTAATTTATTTGTTTGTTTATTTATTTATTTTTAATTTCTGATTTAAATTCAAATCTTTGAGCAGTGCCTAATGAAATCACATTGGTTACTTAGTGTTCCTAGCATTCTTGCAGTCAAGAGCATCTAGAAAGCTATGAATAGCAGAACAAGCTCAGAGATTTCCTGGCCTAGCAAAAAAAGCCTCTGATAAATTTCTTTTTCTTCTCTTTGTAACCCCAATCACATGAGACCATTGTATTGTATCATACTAATAATACAGTAATACTGTTTAATACAATAATGGTCTTATTTCTTTTCAGCATCTATGTTTAAAAAAATATTTGGTTTTTGAAATTGTTTGTGGCTAGGGAAATACTGATGCTTTTTTCAAAAAACCATCAGGACAGGAATTTTTAACTGTTTTTCAAAAAAAAAAATTCTACTATCAGAAGACTGATAAAATCAAACTTTTTTTCAGAAACTGTGCTGGCAAACTGCTATGTTCCAAAGGGAAAGTATTTTACCAGATAATTTGACTATGTGTCCAGACAGTTTTAATGACTGTTAATTTCAATATTTAAATGGAGAGATCTTCTTGTAGGAGTTCAGATCCAGACTTTTTTTTCTACTTGGACTTGTCTCTGTAAAACTTCTAAGTGAAAACATGTTAGTCTAAAACTAAACTGAATTTATACTTTAAATCATAACTGCTACCTTGTACACACACATGTCCATGTGCATGTCCCTGTGCATATACCCTTATGCAGGGCTATGTTCCTTGGAAAAGCCTGACATAACTGGAAATTTGTGCCCCATGTGTAATGTAGGTACAGGTCTTCAAGTCCACTCCAAATCACACACTTATTTTCTTCATAATTAAAAAAAATGACATATCAATGAAGTTGCACTTTGTCATGTCCTACAGACTGGTGTATTCTACTGAATTCAGTAGAGCTTTGCCAACAGACACCAGCTGAGAATCTAGACCAGTCTTCCAGACAGTGGTGACATTCAGCAACAGATGGCCAAATGACTTTTTTATGGAATAACTTCTTCTGCACCTACCTTATCATGATGTACTGAATAGAGGCAGAGAAACACTTCCTTCAACCTCCTGTATGCAGTCAGGCTAATACAGGATGAGGTTTTTACATTTCTTGCAACACCCTCTGGTTTATTCAGTCTGGTAAATGATGCCTTAAAGGAATGGGGTTATTCCTTTAAATATCTGCTCACCAAGGTAAGTTAGAGTTTCACATTTGGGTTGTTAGAGACGATTTACATAAGCAGTATGTGCTTGGCAAAAAGGATGGTTTTGTTCTAGACTCTGAGACAAGCAAGAGCTTTGTTGAGTTTGGGATTTGGGGAAAACTAGGACGTGGAGCTGCTATCTCTCACTGAGCTGATAATTCCCTGTCTAATCTGTAAACTTGACACAGGATTTAGATATAACTGGTGAGGGGCATAAACTGCTAGATCACAATTCCCACTGAACTCTAAGCTTGGTAGTCACTGTAAAATCCTGCCTCTGTTACCATAGAATTCCTATAAGCAGTTGTCCTTTCCCCATCCTACTCACCTCCCCCAGAATGACAACAATTTTTATCACTGAAATTCAAACTTCCTATACCATATGACCAGCAGCAGTGATAGACTGATAGTAACAGAAATGAAATTAAAAGAAATACAGATTACCTGTAGAAAATCCCATTTTCTTGTGGCACTTCGTAAATTCGATATTAAAATAGGTGACCAAGGCATGAATGTAATCATTGCGCTGAATTTGGAGGCAGAACGCAGAAGTAAATGCCAATTCTTCAGTCTTCACTGTATAAATATCTACCTCCTGTTTTGAGGAGAAAGAAAAAGACATTCACATGCAGATGTCTGTGAGTCTCAGGTAAGTGTTGAGTGATGTACTTTAGCATTTCATTTAATCATCCACCACAAAGACAACTGGCAGCCCTTTAGCACCATAAGAAATTAATGGTATATTTGAATATATCAAAAAATCAGCAAATGACCCAGTTATCTGACTAAGCTGACAGAGTGTGGCAAGAGAGGCCACTCACTGAAGAAAGAGTGTGTGTTCTTGGGACTGGTAGGGAGGGGCTGCAGGAGAGGGAGGAAATCAAGGTAAAACTGTGCCTTGACAAATGCAGGCATGATGGATATTGAAATGAAGAGACCGCTCCCAGTTCAAAGACCTTTTATCATCAGGGACTGTCAGCATGAGGAAAGATGGCAAAGTTGAATTTTTAATAAAAATGAACTTTCGATTTGTTTGTGCACCTCTGGAAGGGAAGGTGATTTGACTGTGCCAAGCAGTTGAAACATTTGAGGCATGAGAGGGGCCTGCTTCTTAGTGGTAATGCTTTCTAGTCCTGTGTCAGATAACTGATTCCAAATGGTAAGCACACGGTCCTTACTGCTGGGCAAGACAGGAGCTAAGTATGTAAATGGTACTATAGCTTGATTGCAGTAGTTGGAAGCAATGATGTAGTCTTCAAGATTGCTTATTTTCTCAATATTTAAATCTCAGTGTTCAAGCCTTAAACTCTGTTTTTCAGATGGATTTGATTTTCCCAGCTATGCATTGCTTTTATGTGGGTTGTTTCCAGAACTTGTAGTCATGATAAGGAGGATAGTAAGTCTGAAACACTATTAATTGTATTCTAATGCTGTGGGAAATGTTCCCTATTGGTGCTCATTCTGATCCCCTCATTGCTCATGCATACAAAGAAACAGAAGTTTTGTAGGCAGAAATCCAAATTTTATCTACCAGCCTGTGCCAGGAATCCTACCACTGATCTCACCAGCACTTCAGAGCCACACTGTAAAAATGGAGGAGAGAGTCCAGACTGCCCATTGGAGGGCTTTTCTAGGCCTGTCTGGTTAGCATTATTGTTCAAGAACAACTTAACCATAATGAAAATCACTGTACTACACTACAATGACACCCTGAGGCACTAGTGTTTTACGTGACCCATGCATATAAAGGTCATTTAAAGCTGTGATACCCTTAAAATGTTTTTGGTTTTCTTCCCCTGAAAAGAAGGTAAGAAAAAAGCATGGTGGGAATAAGAACTTCTGAGGTTTCCTGGCAAAGTTCCATAGCAGGCTGAAAAATTTGCTTTGTCAAGCTAGACTGGGCTGGTGTGTGAGAGCTGCAGATTTCTGTAATTTTTGGTACGGCTTTTGTGGTATCATTATGGGGAAATTGTGACTTAGGTCTAATGGTGAGGTACATAAAAGGGAACTAGCTCCCTCTCTCTGAGCTGAGTTGGCTCTGCAGGAATCAAAAGCACTAGGAAATATTTTTATTAGAGAAGTTAATAGAAATTTCTCAAAATATTGAACAGATGGTCTGGATAAAATGTTGGTCACTTTCACAGTCTTTTTTTTAAGGACAGAAACATGCCTTTTTAACTAGGCAAGGTATGTGGCAAATGTGGACTTTTTATTAACTAATATAATTTTGAGAATGGCTGAGTCCAGTGTTGGTGATTTCTTTGAATTGTACTCTGGCTACTATATATTCTTATAATAACTGGCACTGCTGATTCCAGCTAACTGCACAGGGGACAAATGCTATCTTTGCATAAAATAAATGGAAAAGTAATGATTTACCAGATTTCAGTCAGATTTCAGCAACAACAATAACAATAACAACAAAATGGGCATAGTTAAGAAGGAATCTGGTCATAGTACAGCTCTTTATTATCATACTACAAAAATAAAATGTGTTCAGCTAAGCAACAGTAAAAGTGTCAGAATTATCAGATGAATATGGAGGTTCAGACTGTGGTTGACACTGTGTGAAACACCATGAGACATCCCATAGTACATGGCCCTGTTGGAGAGGGACTGGCAGAGGTCTGGTTTGCACATGCACTGCATAAAGAATGGTTCTTGGACAAATTGATTTAGGGCTAAGCAAATGATGTATAGAAGATCATTTAGTATCAACAGTGAGGTTGAGATGCAGTGTTCCCAACCACTATGTATTTCTTGTTTGAATGGTATCATCCTAGCTGAAAGCAACTCTTTTCTGATGGGAGAAACAGCCTCAATCAGGTTTGCTCATAGGAAAAATGCTGACTTGCTGCCTGATCCACTCCTTAACACAAATCAGAATTAAGGTTGCTTCTAGAGTGCCATGGCACCTCTTTTCTGATCCCCTTCCCAGACAAGCTCTGATAAACAAGAATGTTGCATCATTGTTTTGTCCAAGGAAGGAAGTTTGTGACTGAATTAGCACTAAACTATGTAATCTTAAAGTGGTGTCTGACCTGCAGGAGCTCTAAACTGTACCTGGAAAGTCCTCAGAAACAGCTTCCTTTCTTTCTTTTTTTTCTTCTGTGTGTAGGTAGAGGATGATATTCAGGAAAGTCTACCAGTACTTTTTATTACAAACTGAATGTGCATGTCCTTTATTCTTGTTTGGTTTTGTGAGTTTTTGCCACTCTCTCATTGCAGGTTTTTCTACATATGTGAACAGTGGATGTATTGTTATTTTAGTCTCTGGTGCTGGCATCAAATCAGAATTAACAGGCAGAAAATTTTGGGTCAACACAAACCCAATTGTATTTTTTCAAAGTACAGGGGGATCAGAGAAGGAAACACAACTGTTTTACTGAGTTTGAAACAAACTTTTCCTTTTTTTTTTTTTCTTTTTTTTTTTTTTTTTTTTTTTTTTTTTTTTTTTTTTTTGGTCATTCTCTTTTTTCATTCAGAGCTTAGCCTCTGGGAATCTCAGAGGCTTCTAAAGCCTTGTAATTCTACCATCAAAGGTAGGTAGAGTACTAATAGTTCAGGAAATTTAAAGCTTTTGTGAACTGAACTCCCATTTTTTTTTTTTACAAAAGAGAGAGAGAGGGTAAAAACTTATCAGAAAGGTGTTGAAAAATGGCATAACTTGATGTTTCTCAGCTCCTAATACAATTTTCTCTTGGCAGATAGCCCTAATCCAGCATAAGAACCTACAGTGATATTTGAGGATCCATGTGATGGAATGAAAAATTTTCTGCAACAGCAATTTTGCTGTCCTGGCAACCTGGAAAGCAGCATCAGGATAAAACCAAACCCTGAAAAAAGCAATGAGCTTACAATGTCTTATCACTTAAGTAAAGGGAAGGTTACAGTTTTTCCCTGAAGAATCACTGTAGCATTCAACTAAGCACAGCATCTTGCAGATGCTGAAATGAGCAACAAAATACAGAAGCACATTGCCTTGAACCTTCAACAAAACTTTAGACACCACTTCAGACTGTTTTATGCTGCTGCGGGGATCAAATATTTTCTTTAGTAGCTTTGCAGGGTTTACCACACCCTCTATACAATTGATGCTTACAGCTTATACAAGCAGATATTCCATTAAGCATAGCAGGATTGTGGGTCATGAGAAATTAATTTTCACATGGTTCTTGATATGCATATGGCCATACCCAAATTCCATAGTGAGATTCCTGCATGTCTTCCTCCTGATAAGCCAACCTGACTTGGAATTGGCTGGATTTTTAAGCCATTTTCAAGCAATTTTCAGCCATTTTTATAGAGAAGAATATTTTTACTGTCATTAATATTTCAAGAATCATTTCCCCCGAATAATCATCTGTGCACCAGGCTATGAATTTTAATTTCTTTAATCTCCTCAGAAGCAATTTCCCTAGCTTTGCAATCATGCTGCTCTTTTCTGAACTCATTCTAATTAGGCAAAACACTTATACGGAAAAAAATTTAGTAACTAGTTTTTAGGTAGAGTTCAATTAGTGATGGGCAAGAGTGTATAATGACAAGTCAACTGTAGCCTTAGCATTAAAAACCTCCTCTCATAAAAATAATATGAAATACTTCATAACATTTTGTCTTTTTTATTTCTCAAAAGCAAACAAACTTCAGCATCCCTTCCCTTTCAGAAGTTTGTATTTCAGTTGAGGTACCCATAGAGTGTGCCCAGACCTCAGCCCATTCCCTCACTGCAACTGATGTTTGTTTTGGGTAATGTGAATTTGCAAACTGATTCTTAGAGATTATTCTTTCCTAATAGGGACAGCAATACATGCTGTCTTTCCTTGAAGCACATTGGGAATAATTAGGCTCTTCCAAGGGTGCTTGAGCAGGTCTGAAATTTTGTTGCCCTGTGCCTAGCATGTTGCTCCTTCTGCACTTGCTTTGGGCTTATCTGATAGTGTGTGACCTTTCACACATAATCAGGTAAAATACAATTTGATAAAACAAACAAACAAACAAACAAGTTAAAAATGGAGCCTTTGTCCTTGAGATCCTTTGCAAGCAGTGCTCTTTTCACTTTTGAGTACTGATCTCGTGGTTGTAGTCCAACAGTAGCAGTGCTGGGCAGGCTCAGGAGGACAAAAGCCAGACTAATTGTAAAAGATCAGGCAAGCAAAGAAATAAATCCTGGACAGGTTTTAACTGACATAACCAGCATAAAGATATTGCAAGAAGTAGTCCAAACTTGCTGTCCTACAAGATGTACGCAAAGAGAAGCAGCAGCCAGGCAGCAACAGCATTCCTGGCCAAGGATCAAGGAGAATCAGACCCTACACTCACACATAGTAGCAAAAAACCAGTTCAGTCCAACTTTGTAGATTCAACGTGTTTTATGACTAATCCTGATTTAGATTTCTTAACATAAGTATACAGGATGTGCCAATAGAACTTGTGCCTGTGAAAGGTATTGCTTAGATTTTCTGATTTGGTCCTGGATGAAGGAATAAGTTTGTATCATATGGTATTCAGCCAGCCAGTAAATTCTCTTGCTGAATTCAAGTCTAGTACATTTTTTTTCTTAGTGAATTACACTGTCTAACAAAAGAGATACATAAGGTATGCGCTCTGAGTCACAAACTGACGCTGTCTTGCTCCTTCACTGCCAGAAGATTGTTTTCTTTCACTTTTAATTGTTTGGGGGGAAAGGGAATGCAACTACAGTAAAGGTTAAGCAATACTTGCTGCCTTATTTGTTGAACTGAGTTTCTCTTTTAGCAGAGTGAGGGAATTACTGGTCCCCAAAGAAGTTTCTCAGTGGTATTAATAAGTTAAGAACTTTAAAACTTTTTACTTTAGGTGGAGAAGAAATGTCAAAATAGTTAAACCATTTGAAAAAATACAGTAATTTCTCCCATTCCAAACCCCACTACACACTAGATTGTTTGGAAGGACATTCTCTATGGATAATTAAGTTTAAAAAGCCATATTTATCACAATTTTTCTTAAAAATTTAGTTTCTTAGAAAAAAAATTATTCAAAACATTGTTTCTTTGTTCAAGGTACTACTTAAAACAGGCTCTCTCTGAAGGAGGTTAAGAATAAAGGGATGGGTTGGCAAAAAAATAAAGTGGTTTTATACTCTCCAGGAACACAGCAACAAAAAGGCAAGTTGAAAAAAAGGAAGACATGAAAGTAAAGGAACAGTCTCAACAATCTCAGCCTCTCTGCAACTGCCAATCTCCAGTGAAAATAAAATTAATATGCTGTATACAGAGGAGTGGTGTTTAGCTCACTTTTGCATTTCCAAATTTTCTAGTGCTTAAATCAGTGTATTTCAGACTATGCCTTGTGCTGACAAGTAGTAAGGGTGAGCAGAAGTTCTCAGACCATATTTGACAGGAAGGGGAGTTTTATCCCACTTGTGGGAAGACGAAAAGTATCACGGACACCCTGAGTATCAGATCCAGATCTCAGACTCCAGCTGCATCCCTATCCACAGTCTTAATGGTTCATTCAATGATCTCTGCAATACAACTTCCCTGAAGCAAAAGAAGAAAAAGCAGGTACCACCACACACCATAGGGGATAAACGTCTAATGCTTTAGGGGTATCTGCAGCATTCTGAAAAACATCAAGAGCTGTTTTGCAAAGAATAGAGATTTAAAGGAGACACACAGTCCCAGGCATAGCTGCCCATTGTCCTTTGAAGCAATTGTAGGCAGTGACCCCAGGGATTTGATACAATATACTCCTTTTAGTTCAAAAGTGACTCACACGTTGAGTGAGAGTTTAGCTTTCACCTCATTATTTTAATTTTGTGCCCTCATCTATCAACTGCTCAGCAGTAAAATAAATGCTGAATATAATTTTTCAGCCAGAATAATCACCTGATGTATAAAATAACAAAAAAACAGCAGTCAGTGAAAAACTAACACTAAGAAAAGCTTTTCAAGTCTGTGTGCTTTTTTTTTTTAAAGGAGGTTCTGTCTGAAGAATTTCTTAGTTCAAAATTGAAGGCATTTTGCTGTTTATCCTGCTCTTATTCTGTACAATTTAGATAACATTTCTGTGCAAGTGTCTGGATTTCAACACACAGAAAAATCAATATTTGCTAAACAGAAACTGCTCTGATATGTAAATACAGCATGACATTATTTCAGAAAACTAGAATACTGCATATACCAACATATAACAATCCCTATGCCATACAGTTCACTCATAAAATTAGTGATTTCTCTTAGAAGATACAGGATTTTTGTGTTTTTAAGACTTATTTTGTTAAAAGCAGTCTTTTGCCCTTGGGCAAAATTACTTGCATCCTTTATTCATGACACAGTAATCTAGTATTAAAATGTCAAAGTTTAAAGTTTAAAATCATCATCTTTAGGATGATGAACTAGGGAAAGGTTGAGATCTTGGTTTCGCTTAAGAAACACTACAAAGAAAAAAAACCCAAACTAATAATGGATCATAAATATGCACTCACTTTAGACAGGGATGAACTACATAACCTGCATAGACCCTATTTCTTATTGTAGTACTGTACTTCAACCAAAACCCTCTAGGGTATGTATAAGCAATATTTGGAAGCAATAGGTGGAAACATATATTAAAGATATAGACTAATAGTTGGTAAATATATATCTGACATCTAAAGCCTACCTTTAGAGACTCAGGAGGAGCATATGTAAAAATAAAAATGCATCCAGCTATGCTAGCATACTTCTTTTAAACTTGTAAAATAAACCAATTGGATCACAGTATCATTACAAACAAACAGCAGAAAACCCAGGAAAAGTAGAAAACAACATGTCTCAAGGTGGACACTTAAAAAATTTTGAAATAAAGCATCAGGTCCTTAATGTGGTACTTCTGATTCAAGGATGCACATGTGGAGCGTGTCCCCCAGGCCAGGAATCAGCTGCCCATGCTCAAAGCCAGCTCACTGGGGAGCAAAAGCTGCTTGAGGAACTGTGACTAGCCATGAACATGTTTAAAAAAGAGCTGGAAGGAATCACATTTTTTCTCTCAGGAGTTGCATTTACACAGAGAGACTGTTGCTTTTGCTCCCATTCGAGGCTACACTGGAGTCATACCCATAAGTAAAAAAAAAAACACAACAACAACAAAAAAACCCCACCCAAACACCTTCTACAGCAGAGTCTTCACATGTACTACTGATAAATAGAAGAGTCACAGAAAATATCTTCTCTTTCACAATAACCTTTAATACAGAAGTAAATATGTCGTGAGTGTTTGAGAAGGGAGATCTAAGCCCTATTAATCAACAACTATGCTTATACACAGAATACTTGTGCATTGCTAGCAATCTGTTTGTAGACACTGTAACAGAGAGAAGATGATACATTTTTCATCTCTGGAATCCTAGTCAACTGCAGAATAAATATCCACAATGATTTATATTGCTATTGCACTGAAATATCTTGGGAACTTAGGTCCATAAAATATTACACTACTTTCATCAGTCTGCCATCTTTTATCTGTAGTTTTCTTTTCCTTGAAAAGTAAGAGCAGCCTTTCCCATACAGCTGCAGTCATTCTAGCTGTGCCTCCAGGACCATATCAGTGTCTATCTACATCTGTTAAATCTCTATATTTTTTCCCCCAAGTTGCAAACCAATTTATAATGAATAGCAAATACCAATCTGATTCTGAATTTAATGGCAAAGATATCTTCATTGTGTTAGATGATCAGCTACTTCTTACTTCTACCACCACTGTATTTTTCTCTGTTTGCAGATCACAATCCCCTCAATTAAAGTCTTTTTATGCTAACATAAAAACAATTCGGTGTTTTCAAATCCATGCATTTTTGGATGCATCAGACACCACTGCTGACACATCAACAGTTCTGCTTGTGCTTTTTAAATTCTTTGCTTCATTTCTTCTGCTTAACAAAACTCTAAAAAATTGCACTGAAGGAAAGTAAAATAGAAGTGAGGTATAAAAGCAGCTTCAAGTAGTTTGGCTGTGAAAACCTCTGAAGGATTTGCTTAAACCAAGCAAGACCATGCAACTTTCTAATATTTGATGATCCTAACTTTATTTTAAAAAAATGTTGGTAGTGCTCACACTCTGGAATTGCTAAGTATGCTCCTCCCTTCTCAATAGTCACTTTTTCATTTGTCAGTAGCTGCAGTGATGGATAGTTGATGAAAATCTCAAAGCAAAAAAGCTTAAATTAAAACAGAAAGTCCTTGTTTTTAAATTACTAGAGTTACTAAGTTTTGTATCCAGACAACTAGCTTAGAAAGCCTTGAAATGTAATACTTAGTCTAGTTAAAATCCATGTGTGTATATTAGACCATATATACAGTCAACAAATCAACAAAGTTTATTAGCACTGCAGATATAAGGGCAAAGAACCCTTGGTGAAATTCAGGATCCACCTTTGTACGGGGACTTATATAAACACCTCACATCCTCTCCCAGTAATGTGTTACTATTTTTCTTCTGAATAAACTGACTCCTGAATGTACTATTTATTGGTGTGGACAAGTATTGACTTGTGTCACAGCATTATGCCATTTCCTTTTCATGTATTCTGCTAGGTAAGAACTGCAACTGCAAATGACTTTTGAACGGTACTACCACCTGCTAATAAGGAAAGCTACTTTTGGACTTAGCAAGCTGTTGTGCTGAGTTCTAGGAATGGTATTTTCACTAATGATCACTAAGATGATATGAAAAAAGAATAGCTATTTTTTTTTTCTTTTATTTTTGCATACAGAATATCACAATGAAGTTAAAACTAACAGATTCTTTGAGGCTATGCTGTTTCAAAAATTAAATAAAAATCAGGAAATACTAGCTTCAGGTTAGCAATTGTACTGCTAATACATGGGCAGAGGGAACCAGGCAGTCAGTAACAGCTGACTGAAGGCAGCTAAAAGACAAAAAAAAAAAAAAAAAAAAAAAAAAAAGAGAGAGAGAGAGAGAAAAGAAAATAAAAAAATAAGCTCTTTCCTTCTTACACTGTGAATGGGAACAGCTTTCCTCCCTCAGGAGGAACAGTGGAAAATGAGGGGGATCTGGTTTGGGGCACTTTCACCCTCCCACTAGGTGCCTTTTTGGTAGGTCACTGATTTCTTACTGGCCCTTGGAGAAACAACAACAGCAAAAAAAAAAAAAAAAAAAAGAAGCTTAAATTTACCAGGCTATTTCTGGTATCATTACTTGTTCATATTGATATAGTCTCTGTTTTTTACTCTGATTCAGTAGAGTTTGGTTCAACTTTCTATTAATGTAAGGCCTCCAACTTCCAACCAACAACATTCTTGCAGAGGTCTGGGCACAGCTGCTGATATATACAAAAGAACATTCAAGAGACAATTGTCTAATCAGCTAGAATTTTTAGCCATTAATATCCAATCTCTTAGCACATTGAGTGTGCATCCTGGCATGTTTTATTAGGCTATTATTTCTTTTTCTAGTACAGTTATTTAAGCACAGAATCCGGCATGATCAATATAGTAGGAAGGATTACTTGCTATAAGGGCTTTTGAGGCTTTTTTCACACCCTTTCAAGCATTCCAGCAAGTACATTGCCAAACTGCCTTAAATTTCATGAGACATTTAACTAAACAAATGCAGAACAGAAACTTGATCACAGTGTTGTAGAGAAAAATCCTGCCCTGACCACCCACTATGCAAATACTGAACTGACCCGGAACTGTGCAAAGTTTCAAATATTCTTTTCTATTTGTCTATATCCTTACTAATAATATAATTACAGTGGGCATGCAAACCTTATTAATAAATTCACAGAAAGTACAGCTGTTTTATCAACAGCATCACCACACTTACAACAAAAGTAGGCTTTCCTGCTGCTGCATTATACTGATGATTTTCATAAATAATCATATACTTTTAAATACCTTTACTTCACTGTCATACAGTAGGAAAAAAAACCAGCTTAAGAAAGATAAATATATTTTTAATAATGTATTAGTTCTGTACCTTCTATATCAAAAACAATTACCAGTGAATGAAATATCCCTGAGAACAGGCAATATTAAGAAAAACCCACAGCTATTAATAATTCATGTTTTAAAGGTTTTTGCAGCTGTTTAGCTACATTTAATAATTAAATTCTTTTGTTACAAGATTTGATTGGTATTTCACTATAAGCTGACATGATACATTCACAAATCTTTTCTCTCCCATCTCAGACACATCTTGCCTGTGTGGATCATCCTTGTTGTGCTGTTTCACAATGGGTAATAGAGGCAGAGAAGCAGCATCACTGTTAGCAGAGCAGTTTTAAAAGCAGGTATGGTGCCAATCAAAGCTTTCAAACACTGCTTTTTGTTCAAAGGTGGTTCCAGTGTTCTCATCATGAACACCTCATTTAGAGCCTCATGACTTCTCTGTTCAATTGTCTCCAAATTGGAAAGGGCTCTAAGAAACGTTTAGGATGATAAATGAGACGTCAAAGAAAAGACCAAAGAGCTATTTTTACTTAAAGTGTATAAAATGTGAGCAATCAACTCTGAGATAATTTGTTTCCTTATTTCATTTTTCTAAATATATCCGAAAAAACCTTCAAAGTGTATAAATTCCTTGACACAGAGATATCAATGACAACTTTTCCATTGTTTCAACTAAATTAATATTTTCACCTGCTACATTGTGCCATCAACAAGTAGCTAACAAAAAAACATGCTTATATGGGCTCTATAAATTAGATTTTGACTATCAATGGAAGCTTGGTGTCTAATTCATTTAAATATTGTAAATTTGTAATCTAATTTACATCTCTAGATACAAAGCTGAAATAAGTGAGAACCATAATGCTACCTAAATTAATACCTTTCAACATGGTATTAAGAATTTAAAAAACAGTGCAGAAATGCATCAGCTGTCTCTTGAATGATCTTTTGGCTGTTACTGTTACCTATTAATATTCTATTTTGAAAAATAGAAACAGTATTATTATTAATCAACTACATTATTTATGAGTCCTATTTCCTAAGGAAACATTATTTTCATCCCACAATTCTGCTGTGCATGCTATGGTATGAATTTTAAATTCAGAATATCATGTGATATAGGAACACTTTCCTCCTGGTGTATTGCATAATTGACATTCTTTGTAAAAACTGATATAAATAGAAATTATCTGACTGACCAGAGAACATCTCTAACAGCTGTGATGGTACCTCAGTGTCATGGTTTCAGCCAGGTGGGGCCTAAATTTGGGTTTTAAGGTTTAGACTAGGCCTGAAAATTGTCAGGTGACTTGAGGTGGGCTGGGCTAGCTGACAGCTGACCTCTTCTAGCCAATGATAT
>JAWWEV010000001.1:28479243-28506895 GCA_035583235.1 Hafferia zeledoni | reverse complement strand
TTTTTTTTTTTCTTTTTTTTTTTTTTTTTTTTTTTCTTTTTTTTTTTTTTTGTGGTGGTGTTACTGAAAGCAATAACCCCTCAACAGGACACCTGTACACTTTTCCTGAGTTCAGTTATTAACTCTGCTGGTTTGAAAATGCTTTGATCCCACTACCCTTCATGGCTTATTTGGTTTGGAAATTAAACAGAGGATTCCCATTACTGTGCTCCTGAAATGTATTTAAGAGATCATTTAAAAGGGAATGGCTTCCACAACACAAAAGATGCTTTTCCCTGCATGCACCACCCCCAGTACACCTGTGGCTTTGTGGCTGGAATCCTTAAAGGATTCAAGACTTGTGTTACATCCAATTTCTGAGGAGCACAAAAGAGGAAATTTTACTCAAGTCTGCAGCATTTTAGAGAAGTGCCATGGTTACACAGCATGCAGGGGTTGATGTCTCATTTTGCTGATTTTGTAGAACAATTCAGAACATCTAAATTGGGAATCAAAATAACTGCAGAAGCACAGGGCTCTGAGTGGTCTCCGAGGAATGCCTCTAGTGACTAGTCCATCCACCAACTAATGCAAAGAGAACCCAAACTCATCTGGTAGGCATCCTAAGTTAGCTGGCTTTGGGTTGAACACACCCCTAAAAATCCCTCTGTGAATCTATTATGAACACGCTATGCCATCTTGAAGTGTGGTAATAAAACCTTTGAATAATTAAACATTATGGCTTTGTTTATTCTCAAATGTTTTCTTAGGCTAATACAATTTTCTGAATTCACAAATATTTTCAGGATGAAAGAAATACACTTTATATAAATAACTCATGTGCAAAAGTAAATTAAATTAAAAAAGAAACACCCAACAACAATGCAGACTCTGTTTTTCCTGCTTCCATATTGCTAGCTTGAACATAAGGATTTGTGCTTCATGCCTTTCACTGACAATTTTCTCTTTTTTAAGTGATCATTTTGTGAGATTAGGGAGAGATTCTGGAATGGAGGGTGGTTTTTGCTTGTTAGCTATTACCTGCTTTGCTCCCACGGTGCCACTATATGGCACAGCACCATTCAGTGTATGGACAAAAGATGTCAAAACTAAATATAAAACCTGAATAGGAACACTTAAAACATTTTTGTTTGTACTCTTAAAACCAATTACTTTCAAAGACCTACTAAATAAAATGTTGATTTTGCACTTCATTTAAGGACAGGCAACTTATTCCAGAGAAGCCAATCCAGATTGCTCCCTAATTTCTTACTCTCTGGACATATTTTGTACAGTCTAAATAGCTGCTTCCTTGGTGTGTATTGCAGTTTTCAATTGCTCTGTCTCAGGCTGTTTTCAGGCACAACCATCTTGTGTTCTGCTCTGTGCAGATGGACGGTGCATGCGTACCTACTCACACAGAGTTTCTACTTCTGTTCCTTTTTGCTACTTTCACTAAAGGTTCTGCAGATTGGAGGTATGTTTTTCCTTTTTACATAGGGGAACACTTAATGCTGGTTTGTTACTGGTAAAAAGGGAAAGGGAAAAATTAGAAGTGACTCTTTGGGATAAATGAGCATACTCTTGAATTCATGGACCTGATCCTACCACTGCTATTGATGCAGACAATCTTATTTATGATAGTTGTCCCACATGAGGGGGATTCTTTCACATGGAAGGGATTTTAGAGCTTTGAAGTATTCCTGCAGGCAGTTGCTGCATTCTTAATGTGATCTTGTGAAAAGGGATTAGTGACCATTCTGTTTTATATGTAGAACAGCCTACAAGTTAACCTCTGAATGGAGATATTGGGGCTGGGACAACACAATAACGTTCTGGATAAGGCTAGGAATTAGGAAGTTAGACAAATAAATTCAGTTTCAATTCTGACCGCACGTTTTGGAGTAAATTAGTTATTTCATCAGACTGATCAGAAACTGATGCTTCAGTATTTTTTACTACAAACAGAATTCATTTATCCCTTCTCCTCAGCAACATTCCATCAGTAATTTCCAACTTCTATTTACAAGAAGGTAGGGCAATTAAAATTCATACAAAATTTGTAAGAGTCTTGAGTTGCAGCTTGCAGTAGCCAGATGAGTATGCAGTCACAAGGGACATCTTGCTTTTGGGTATTCCATGAGAAATCAAGGTGTCTGTGTTCATGCTTAGCTCACGTGACAGTACTGAGCATATGCAACATATGAGTGCTGACTAATTTGAAACTTCACAGTTTTCCCTCTTAGCATGATAGCATTCTATGATGATGGCTCTGCAGCTAGATAAAAGTATAGCAGTAAAGATAGCAGTAAAACATAAGCAGCAGGTCTCCAAAGAATCCTACAGTTAGATGTAAAACTTCATAATTAAGTATACTGGGAATTATCAAACCTTTATTAAACAGGCATTGGTCACCACTTGCTTTGGATCTACTATGTCCACCAATGGCTCCTTCATGGCAACGTCCCTAATACAGGTCATGTCAAAGCCGTACACATTCTCCCACCCTGTCAATGCAAATGGATGTGTCAAGATTAGCAGTAATAATAGAAAATATTTTTTGTTTCTCAAAGCACTTGAAAGAATTTCTACCATCCCATAATTTTCAGATTTTCTCTTTAACTCTTTGTTCTCTGCCCCAGTTGTCTATGTAATTATTGCTATTTTACAGGTAATGCAGTTGTGGCAAAATAACCCATCACTGTACGTCTTTGAACAAGTGGCCTTTGTTATTTGGTATCTCCAAAACTGTGTTATATGAGATTTGTCAATGATTATTGTGGCTTTAGACATTTCAGGGTGTTGTCCAAAATCTTATAATATGTCAAGCTGGGTCTTTGGAATAGCTGTTTGGGTTATTCTATCCTTTCCTATCCATGCTGGTTAATACTTCCTTTTTTTTTTTTTTTTTTTTTTTAATATGTTCCTATTCAATCAGCAGTTTGCATGCTGTTTTGATTATTTAAGTAGTCTTATTTTCAGCAAGCAAATTACTGACAGGAGTAGAATTACAGGTGTATTTCAATATTTGTGACATCCAGGTTTTGATCTGCATGCGCAACATGACAGAAAAGCAAAATAGAAAAGGGAGACAAGGTGGCGGCACAGATAGATAGTGAGATGGAAATAACTGAAGAGACAGAGGTATGTAAAGTGAGGGGGAAGGGAAATCAGAGGTGAAATCAGTAAAGACAGTGTCTTAAAGGAAAACAATGTTTTAGAAGAGAAAAACGAACTCAAACCCATTTTTCTTTAAATGATGGAAAAACCCCCTAACTTGAGAAAAGATACATTTTCAGTGAGAAAAGACTCAAGGTCTGGAAAGGAAAGGGTTCGAAAGCAAGGTGAAAGAACACATAAAGGATTTTAGGCCAAAATTACTTTGATTCCTTTATGGAATGGATGCCTCATACATCCTTTTGAATCTGTACTTTTTGGAAGGAACTTAGCTGTCAAGGTCATCACATAATTGAGGAGAAAAATATAGGCTGTGCTTGAGGAGGAGATATAATTCTCCCTGGCACCTTCAGAGACTTTTTGTCACCACCACACAGCACTGGGCTTGATTTTGACCCAAAACACCAAATGTTACCAACTGACAGTTTTGAGTATTAGTACTGATTTTGATCAGAGAAACACCAAATTTTCTTTTCTGAGAGGAGGTAAGAGGCAAGGAATGAGTAATTAGGCATTTTCATTCAAAGGCTGACTGAACCCACTAATTTAACCGAAAATTTCATACATATTTTTTATTAATATAACAACTTAGGAACTTTGTGATATTTTTTTGTCCCCTAATGGAAAATGCCTTTAAATGAAATTGTGTAGCCCAGAAAAAATAAATAAAAGCAAAAAAATTTAAAAGGAAAAGTGAAATAATGTAAAATTCATTCACTTTATCACAACTATTATTTTCTTAAGATCAAATAAATGAAAACTTGGGTGACCTGGCAAGAAGTTGAACATGAACCAGGACTATGATCTTGCAGTGGTGAAAATGAACCACATGCTAAGATATGAGGAGTGTCCAGCAAAAATGGGTTTGCTTTGCCTGGGACAGCAAAGACTAATAGTGGGATCTAGTTGCTATCTGCTGCCACAGGAACAAAGAAAAAAATCAGATTCTCTTCCGGTGATGAGAGAATGAAGGCAACTTTCAGCAAGGAAAAGTTGGTCTGGGTATTTTGAAACACATTTACTCCTAAGGGTGCTTCACTCAGAGAAGCTGTGGAATCCCCATCTCCTGACTGCACGGCAAGGCCCTGTGAGTTACTTGCTTTAACTGTGAAATCTGACCTGCTTGGAGCAGGAGCCTGGACTAGGTCATGTGTAGAGGTTACTAACAGCACCAGTTATTCAATAATACTTCAAAGAAACCCTCCCAACATTTTAAAAGCAAGGAAAAAGTCTAGTTAATGCATCTATGAAGTATAAAAAATATTTTAGAATCCTTTTTAAGCATAAAATTGAAATTTCTGATCCTTATATTTCATTTAAAAATTCTCATATAAGATGTTCTAAAAAGTTAAAAAAGCATTACAGGTTGTGTTGGTTTGAGGGTTTTTTTTTTTTTTCTTGATGAGCTTATTAGGGAGATATAATTTTTTCTAAGCTTGTTTCTTCACATTTACAATTAATTTGAAACTTACTATTTTTTTGTTCTTTTATGTTAAAAACCAAACCAAGAACATGGATGACAAGAGAGTATTACCAGTTTTCATGGCTGTTATGATAAATTATGTATTTATCAAAACAACCACGAAACTAAATCTTCTATAATCCACATTTTAAATACAGGAAGAGGTATTAATATAACTCTAAGCACAGTCTACATCAATCTATTCATCCATCTTTCCTTTCTGCACTTTGAATTACTGCAAGTTTCCTGAGTTTATCAGCAGAATAATATCTTCTTAGTGTTCACTTTTATATTGGAATTCTGGCCTGATAAGTGTGATTTCTTGGCTTTTGCAGCCCTTTGCCAATGAAGAGAGTACAGTAAGCCACTATAAATCAGGTATTTTAGGGAAATAATAATAGAAAATTGTTACTCACAGTGAATTTTGAAGTCCTTGTACTGTCTGTCTTCAATTGCTACCACGTACAAAGCAGCTCGGTCTGGAAACATTAGCCCTCCAGGTTTCTGTTGATGAATTTTGGGGAAATGGATCTCGTAATCTATTCACCTGACAAAGACATCACATTTTGAACTGCACATACGAAAACCAGACAAGCACCCCTTGCATGCCTTTATTGTTTTCCTTCAGATTGTCACACCAGCTTTAAACTCAGCAACTCTCGCAGCCTGTAGCAATGCCATTAGGTAGTGTCTATTCAAATTTCACCAGCCAGCAGCTAATCAAAAGCAAAGCTCTTTCACTGAGATTCCCTTTGTTATATTAAAGCCTAAGAAATGGCAGTTGGAGATGTAACTGTGCTGTTCTGGTGACAGTAGGAAAATGAGGGCTTGTAGTCAGGAAATATATGACGATTGCTCCAGCAAGGAGTAGGACATGCAGAGCACCTACCAGCCACTTGTCTCGTGCGAAGATGACTGTGTTTAACATTGACTCATAGAACAAACAGTAACCCATCCACTCGCTGATGATGATGTCTACTTGATCCACAGGTAATTCAACTTCTTCCACTTTACCTTTAAATATTGTGATTACTGAAAAGAGAATCCAAAGAAATACGTTTCACATAATAAAACACCTGAATAAATTCTTTACTGGTGAATGTCAGGCTGACCTTTCCCATACGATTCTCTTCTTGAATGTCTGTAATAAGGGGTGGCTCCATGTGACTCAGTGGATTTTAAATTATTTTAAAAATACTTGCAGAAAGTGTAAGAAACAGAAGGTTTAGTATCCGTATAAAAGGGGGAAAAAGTCCCAATCAAAAACCAATGTCCAAACAAAAAAACCCATGTCTAAAAAAAGAACAGAAAAACAGGCCTTACCTGGCTACCTGCATGATCTCATTTTACATGCTCTTTGGAATTTGGAAGATTTCTAGACCATTGACCAAGTAATGCAAAGAATCCACCTAGAATCCTTTAAACATCCCTGCAAGTTTACACACATGTGAACTTATCACTGAGATATTAGAGATTTATTGAACTAGGATCTAATTCTCAAATCTTTTCAAATGTGATGATGGCTTCACAATGAGGAAAACTAGGACTTATTCCTTCCAGGAATTCTGGGGAGCTGACTCAACTAAGAAAGTCATATCTAGCCTGACAGTACACAAACAAGAACATTTGTACAAATGGTTCTCTCATGAAAAACCATTTTTCATTCCTTTCTGCTTCATGATTGGGTCCTTCATTTCTAAATCTTCTATCTGGTTTAGATGGACACAACTTGCCAGAGTTACTTAAAGTGACTGCTGAAAAACATTGCTGTCAGGTATTTTGCCACAAAATTAGTTTCAAGGAAATGAAAAAGGCTGCTAGGAGTTTGATGTAGTAGAATGCCAGATCTTCAGAAACACTATTACAACACAGCACATTAAATTACTGGCAATATTGTGTACTACTTACAGGACACTGGTTATGCCCTGCAAAAGCAAATCGATGAGTAAGGAAAGAACTCTTTGATACTAGAACAGATATCTTGCTTAAGGGAAAATTAAATGGTGGGCCATATTCAGCTCATTTGTAACAAATAATTTTGGGGTTGGACAAATGACATAAGTCACCAATCATTCTTGCTTTTTTAAAAATACACTTCCTATTTACAAATGTATTTTAAGCTTGTGATAAATAATTTTCATCTTATGTTTCTCTGCTATTTATTTTGTTTGTTGCAGTGGTTAAAGTCTCATGGTTCTGGATTCTTCCTTGACAAGACAGTAGATGCACTTGAAATTTAGGAGTAAGCTGAATAGGGAATATGTTACTTTCCACTACCAATTGATAAGACTACTCTATTACTCTTAATTAATGGCAATTTTTATTGATGAAATGGCCAACATTCAGTTTGAGACAGAGGAAGGTAATTTAATTTACCTAGATTATCTGGTTAAGAGTAGAAGTGTGGGCTGAATGATTTTTAGAACTCAGCCCAACAAAAAATTGAGGTTTGTCTTTCTCAAATACATGTAGCACTAGTGTGACACTAACCAGATGTGGCCACTTTATTTGCATAGCAAAATTTAATCCAGACTGTCCCTGTAAGAGGTTTGGAACACTCTGATTCAGCGTGGTAACACAAAGTATCAGTTGGTCAGAGCAACCTCATTGGAAAAGAGCAGAGTTCTCATTCCTATTCTTTAAACTTTCTTGCGCAGTTAGTAGCTCAATAGTTCATCTGTTATTATACTGAACACTATTCATGTCTGTAAGCTCTCATTAGTTCTCATTTCTCACAAGAACTTTCACTGCCACAATTCTTTTGGAGGGAATTTTAGCAGTGTTGGCAGCTGCCACAGTGACACACCTGCCCTCTGTTTACACCTAGAACAGTCACAGTGTAAGCAGCACCAGCAGCACGAGGTTCCTCCCACCTCCCTTCACTTTGATGAAACATCTTCATAAGGCATCATGTGGGAACAGATTGTGCTGTCCCCAGCTGGTTTGCATCTGTTCTGGAATCAGGGGGTTTTCTCCTCGTTCAGCCCCTTTTGCTGACTCTGCATTTCTCCGAACATTTAGTGGGAACAAAGAAAAATTTCCATGAGCTACAAGATCCTTTGGCTCAGTACCTGGCTGCATTAAAATAAAAGTGAATGTGGGTCAGTGTAGAGTGTGAAAGTGTAAATGTTAGTTCAGGTGTGTAATTTGTTTATACTGGAGACCAAACTGCAGTCATGCAGGCTGCTGAACCTGTCCAGGCAAGTCACCTGACCAAGGGGAGCAGTGTCTGCTTCTTCCTCCACAGTTTCTTAGTGACGGGCTGCCTGTAGAAACAGGAGGAAGAAGCAGAGATAAATGCCTTCTGTAACCTCTGGAGCACACTGGAACCTTCTAATTCATTCTGACAATGATCCCTCCATACATAATTCCTGTTGCTGGAAATCCAAATGCAAATTGATTGGTGGTATGCTATTTTTCTTGCTATCTGAGGATAGCCATTCCAGGAATATATGGGCTTTGCACCAAAGGTGCAGAACAACCAAGAGAAGCTTACAGGTCATTGCTTTAGTGCCTTATCTCTACTGTGGAGAAGAGTATTTTGTGATCCTTTGCTTCCTTCTTTTCCTGAACCAAAAGTTGCATATGCTGGCTGGCCTCTTATATCTTGTGTCACTGCTGTTTCACACCACACCACACCACTTGAATGTCCGTGCTGTACAGTAAATTCTCCTTCCAAAGAGCTCTGGGTTAGTCAGAAACTGCCAGTGACAGCAATAAAAATTAGAGCATCTCTAAACTAGAGCAGAAATCTATTTCTGCGCATGTGTGAGCAGAGCATGAGGGCAGACACAGCTAAAAGTGGGGGCACATGGTACAGCCCAGCCAGCTAAGACCCGACCTGCTCTGCAGCAAAGGCAAGCTCTTCACAAAGAGCACTTTTAAACAGGAGCTGTCTCACAGCCTCAGTTTAAAAAAGGCTGGTTTTTTAGATTGTTACAAAGATATCTTGTGTACTGTTACTTGGAGGAGGACCAAAGACACGAAATAGAGCTTCTTGGAGATTATTTTGTGCTAAGAATTTTCAGTAGGCTGGGGATATTTTTAGTGAGGGTTTAATTTTGTTGGATTTTTTTTAATTCAGAGTTTCCACATCCTGGAAACTTCATCAGCTTTCTTTTCAAGAAAAAAAGCAATTTTCTATGATACTTTTATTCTGAGAACCGAATATTTTCAATGGTGCGTGTGTTTCAATAAGTTTAAAATAAAGAAATATTTTTTAAAAGCTGAAAGTCAGAAATCTTAATGCAAAATCTATATTGCTTTGAACCTTATTTCAATTTGAATGTCAGTGTATGGGTATGTCGATTTTATTTAAGAGATAATGTAGAATTCAAACGGCAGAATTAATTTGAAAAGTTCAGCTGTAATCTGGGGTCTTCTGTCTGCTTTGCTAAGCCAAACTGCCTGTTGGTAAGTCCTATTTGCTTCTATTGCATGTGAGCCTAAAAGTAAATGTGGAAGTAAGAGTAATTCCTGTGAAGAATTGTTGTAGTCCCTAGAATGAAGTGCTTAGTTTTGTATTTCATAAGTAAATTCTGCAAAACTATCATTTACATATAAAGCACACAACATAAATTAATCAGAAAAAGCAAAACAGTTATCTTCTTGTTTTCCTGAAGAAAAAAATATTTATATATGCCTTACTGTTGTCCAAGTGGTTGGCCTTGATAATTTTTTCTGAGTAGTCTGATATACTTGAGCATTCAATCTAGGAAAAAAAGAAAATAAGAAAAGCAAGAGGAAGAGTAATTTATATGTTAAAGATGTCAACTATGTGAATAAAAACAGTGTCTACTAAAGGCAGAAAAGACTCTATAGAGCGTGTGACCATTGATAAAAAGTAAATCCAACCTGTATGTGGAGAGCCACAACCAATGATACCCTAATATTTAAACTGCAGTCTGTATATGAATTAAACTGACTCCTACAGAAAAGATTGCTTTTAAAGCTGTTGAAATGGGAAAGGAGTGGTGGGGGTGAGTGGGTTTGCATGATTTATTAATTGCATTATTTAATTTATTCCTGCTGCTTTATAATATTGCCTCCTCCCCAGAAAAAAAAATCTGCTGAAGGGAATAAATTAGCACAGTGCTATATTTCCACACATATTTTAAAGCAAAATACATTCAAACTTTGTGAATAATGTTAAAATTAAAACTATGCCAATATTGGTCTGTGCCAAGAAGCAATTATTTTTCTACATGAAAATTCCATAATCTTTAGCAATGCATACTATCCCAAAAGAATGCAGACATTTTACACATAAGAAATGACTGAAATTTTCTATTTACAAAAACATCCAGATCTGCATGTATTTTCCTCTGACCAGTTCTGTGCTCTTGCTAGGAAAATAATTACAAAGTACATTCTAGTTTTAGATTTGCCCTTAAATTTGATATAACCCGTGTACGAGCATAAAAGCCCATTTTTGCAATGACCTTTACTAACTTTTAGAGAAATACTGCATTCCATTATTCTGGTTTTTCGCCCTTTGAAAACCATAAAGGCCAAAGTTGCTTGTAGTCACTGAATCAGTTCCTAATTTACCTCTTCCAAATTTGACATTAAACTGCCAATACTACTTTGCATAATCCTTGCCTCTCTAATTCCCCTATGGGAATGTCAAATAGAACTGTATTATCTCTAATGAAGTGTTTTATATATCCAGCGAATCCCATTTAATCTCTAAAAGCTAAATTGTGCCTGACCTCTGTGATAGCACTCACAGATGGCAGGACAGTGGATGGAAAGACACATAAATCCCTTATTATTTTTATATTGTCCATGAAACAAACATAATAGCAGTCACAATATCAATCTCAGTCCCCATGGGAACATTAATTCTACTTAGCTTTCCTGTAGATGTAAACTGCTCCTTAAAATATCTGTCTCAATGGCCTGAACATAAACCAAATCTGGCTTGAAGAAAGGAATACCTGAGAGCCAGTCCAGAGAGTTCAAGGACGAAATCCCTTGGGGAGAGTGCCATCCTTTTGCTCCATCTAGCTTCTTCCCTTACTGTAAACTGTATAGACTCTATGCCTTGTTTCTAATTACAGAAATTATAACATACTCATTGCATCTCAGACACATGGTGTGACTCTTGGGGATGGTCCAGTGCTGGACCAGGAGTTGGACTTGATGATTCTTGTGGTCTCTTCCAACTCAGCATATTCCATGATTCTGTGATTTTCCCTGTCTGTATTCACACCTGTCTGGCATTTGCAATTCCACTGCCCATTCTGGATGATTTTTAAATAAAGCATGAGTATGTAGGTGTTTGGAGGTGGCTTTGCAACCTTTCTAGAGAAAAAGAGGAAAAAAAGAAAAAGTTCTATTTCATGAATGACTACAAGTTTCTAAAAATCTGCTTCATTCGCAAAGGAGCAAAACAATAAAAAAACCCAACACTTAAATTTTTCATGAAGGAATATATATTTCAAAAAATAAACTTCCTTTAGGGTAGCTAAAGCTGTTCACCTGCATTTTGACTTGGACTCTATACTGTGGTTGAATTTTATTTTAAAAAGTAACTCATTTCCGGAAAAAAGAAAACACTGAATTCTGTAGGTGAAGAGAAAGAGAAAAAAAAAAAAAAAAAAAATCAGTGTCGTCAGGTTTTTTTCCCAGTTCTTTTTCAAGTCAGTGATCTACTCAGATCTGTCCTATTTTACAAAATGCTTGGATTTTATGAAAACAGTGTGTTCCAATAAAATAAGTCTTTATCTGAGTTTGCAGTCACAGAATCACAGCATTGGGTTGGAAGGGATCTTAAAGATCACCCAGTTCCAACCTGCATTCCACTAGATCAGGCTGCTCAAAGCCCCATCCATCCTGGCTTTAAACACTTCCAGGAATGGGGCACCCCCAACTTCTCCAGGCAGCCTCTGCCATTGCCTCTCCACCTCTCCATGCCTTCCTTATATCCAATTCAAATCTACCCTCTTTCAGATTAAAACCAGTGTCTCCTATCCTCTCACTATAGGCTCCCGTAAATAGCCTTTCTCCACCTTTCTTATAAGCTCATTTTATATATTGAAAGGCCACTATAAGCCTTCTCTTTTCCAGGCTGAACAACCCCAGCTGTCTCAGCCTGTCTTCACAGGAGAGGTGCTCCAGCCCTCTGATCATCTTGGTGGCCTCCTCTGGATCCACTCCAACAGGTCTGCATCTTTCTTATGCTGGGGGACCCCAGAGCTGGGTGCAGCACTCCAGCTGGGATCTCACAAGAGCGGAGCTGAAGGGCACAATCACCTCCCTTGGCTGCTGGTCACACATCTTTTGATGCAGCCCAGGACATGGCTGGCTTTCTGGGCTGTGAGCACACATGGCCAGCTCATGTCCAACTTTCTGTCTACTGGTATCTCCAAGTCCTTCTGTGCAGGGTTGTATCTGATTTTGTGTGTATATATTCATCTCTACTTTCATTTTACTACTCAGACTACGATCTAATGCTGCAAATGTCTCCTCTTTTGCTGTGGTCTCTTTCTGAAACAGTCACCACATTCCCAGATTTCCCCTGGGATGTGTCCTCATCAGCACCTTTTTATACTAATCAGCTAACGTCTAGCATGTGCCTTCATTTCCTGCATCTGCTTAACTCCTTACTTGCACTGTCTGGTCTGTCTGAAAATAATACAGAATTCAGATAGTTCTACTGCAGTGATTGTCCTGAGTTTTGTATGACTAAATGCAGCAGATGAACCAAGGTTTCCAGGGATATTTGAAAGTATTTTTCTGTTCCCCACTCACCCTTCCCAGGCATCAACAATCCTGTCCTTTCCAATCCTTTCCAATCCTGTCTCGACATGTCTTAAAACAGCTCCCCAGTCAGATGAACATCATTGCATGATGGATTGTTACCCTCCCGCTATGGTTAGGGCTCAGAGCACATGAAGAAAGAAGAGAAAATGACAGGGCTGGTTATGTTCAGCTTGTAGAATAGATCCACCCAATCCAGAAGCTAGCTACAACTATCTCAAAAGGGCTTTCAGAGAAAGCAAGTCAAACCCTTCTCTAAGGTGCACAGTGACAGGATAAAAGTCAGTAATCATGATATCTGTCAAGGGAGATTCCTGCTGATTGTAGACCTGGAATAGGTTCTGAGAGAGGATTTAGAATCTCTATCCTTGGACATTTTCCAAGTGGAACTGGACATTCTCGGGCAACTTGATACAGCTTTAAGTCAGTGATTCTATGATTTCCATTTCTTGAAGACCCAGAGATGATTCTAGCAGTTGGTTTAGGCAGTGACAAGGAGTAAGTTCCAACAGTGAATAGAAGGAGTTAAGAAGAACCAGTTAGGGTAGTGTATGAATCTGAACCCAAAGAATGACAAAGAGGAGATTATTTCAGTGACACTGTAGTCAGAAAACTAACACTCTACATTTGTCAACAGTTCCCACATCATGCTATTTGAAAAATCACATCCAACTGTTAAGAACAAGCTGGAACATCTCAGCTCTGTGTAATAACTCATGGCAAATGTTTGCTTTTTAAATTGAACACTCACATTTTCCATTGCCACTCTTTGCCAATATGACCATAAAGTCTGAATATGATTTCCACTGCTAGATCTCTGAAATATCTGCTCAACCAACACAAATACCATTCTGTAGCTTGCTGTGTGACAGGGTTCATGGTGAGGTAGCTCATGTGACAAGAAGGTTGAAATTCTTATGCTGTAGCAGAGAAATTTCACACCTAAGAGAGTTCCCTGGATAGCACACTCCCCAGATTCAGTACTGAACAGTCCATGGTGAGCTGGCACTGGAATGCCACTGAGGTTTATGAAGGCCTGAGGTACAGCCTGAACTGTAAGGAAGTAAAAAAAAACCCCAAAACAACAAACCAACCAACCAACCAAAAAAAACCCCCAAACCCACAAAACCCCCACAACAATAAGCATGTGGAAAAGTATTTACTTTTGTTTTACTTGGTGAATTTTCTGCCAGTGAGCTGGCTCACTGTAGAATCAGATAAACATCAATGCCAGCACAAGGGAGGGAGGAAGACCATATGGCCAGGGATCTGAGAGATAGGAAGGTGGGAGCACAGAATCATCATTTTGTATATTATGTATATGCTTATACTTTTAGAGCACTGCAGCATTTTTGCATGAGACTTGCATTTCTGCATCAGAGAAATCCAAGGGTTTATCCTCCCTGAGGCTTTGAGGTAATAAATTTTATATTTTATTTACAAGAAAATACATTCTACCTGCCAGTTCTGTACACAAAGTCTCATGCTTAAACTCCAGAACTTTTGCCAGCACCTTTTGATTTCTGCTATCTGGATTTCCATGCTCTAGTACAAAACTCAGATGAGACACTCCGAATTAACACTGGATTTTGAAAATATAACCCTGAGAATTGAACAGGAGCCCTGGCATTTCATATATCATTACCAGTAATAAAGACACACAGTTTGGGTACTTAGTGACATCAGTGCCTTCAAATGCACAGATGCAGCCAATTAAGTTTTAGTAAACAATTTTGTTGAAGTACACAGAGAAATAGGATCTAGTTCCCCTTTTCTATGTTGCATTGTGTCTGCAGGGCAAACAGAAGTCCAACAAAAAAGAAATTGTATTTGTCATTTTAAAGTCAGTACAAATAACTGAGTATACTCAAGAAGCAAATCTGTGCTCTCTCTAATGACTTTTCTGCAGACAACTGCACATTCATGTTCCTAACGTTCAGTATATTTAAGGTAATAATTTCCTTCTGCCTCTGAAAAGCATTATTGTTGGCATGGAAAACATGCACACACATTCTTGCATGATTTGCTGAGTTGTAATATGCAGGGAAAAGGATATTAAAGAAATTTGTTTCCAAGACTACAAAGTTGCAGACCTTGAAAATTTTAAAAAGCAAGATAGTTCCTTCAACCTCTCTGAGTAGGAGTGAGTCTCTCTAACATTTCTTTTCAGACAGAAAGATATGTGGATATATACCAGATCACCAAAGGTTCCACAGATGAAAAAACATTGCATCTCAGTTTGGAAAAAGCACATTAGAGCAAGTCACAGAATGCAACAGAACTCCACTGAGGTCAGTGTAAATCAACCCATAGATGAGCTTGGAGAGAAGAATTTCAAACCAAAACAAGTAAGACAAGGTAAATCACCAAGCCAAATTTTCAGTCAAAATGCACAAACAAATTCAAAACATGAGAGAAAATCTTCTTACCCCATATACCTTCTTGGCTCCTGCCTTTGCAGCAAACATGGAGAGGATTCCTGTGCCACTTCCAACATCAAGGACAATCTTATCTTTAAAAACATGTTTATTGTGGTACATTGAGTTTCTATAGGTTAATGTACGCACTTCGTCCTTTAACATTTCCTGTGATGGAAATAAAAGCATTATGTTACTATTTGGAGTGCTTAGATGCATTTAACACTGCTGCTGAACCCATTCCTTTGTTATCATTTAAGTATTATTAATACACAACATGAAGGGTTTTTCAAATACTTTGGGGTGCACACATCAAAGCAACTGTGAAATGCTAACTACTTAGAACTGAATTATTAAGAAGCAGCATGATGTCCCTTGTATGATTTTATTTTGCTATTACTTCACTGTTACAATTGACAACCAGAACATAATCTAACCACAGCACTGCTTTGGGAGAAGACAGAAGCCATACAGAAATCCAAATATTCCTCTCCTAAAGCATGCACAACCCAGAGCCTCAATAGAGGGACCTTCTGAGGTTCCTCTTTGAACACAAAAGAAATTGTTCCACAAACCATTGTAAGGCAGCAGTCCTGATAGCCTTGCCCAAAGCAAGGGAGGAAGTCCATAGTAGAGCTTAGAAATCATCCTGTGCTGTGTGGTCCTCCCTTACTGCTCTTCTGTTCACTCGTTTATCTGACCAATTTCCAGAAGATATGAATGTATAACCTAGACCACTGTCTCTCTATTTTAACTTGCCATTGTTAGGTGCTGATTTTTGCTTCCCTGATAGCAGCAATACATGCAGTTAATTCCATTGATACCTTGCTTTCAGGTGTGCCTATGTCAGCCAAGAGAGCTCAGGTCAAAACCCAAGTGCCATTTTTAAGAGAAGTGTAGGCCACAACACACACTTCTATTTTCTGAAAATGCTTCTCTTAGATCTAGAAGGCTGAACTTTTTCTTATGCTATTGCCATATTTTCATGGTTGAAGCAAGTAGACAAATGATTTTTTGAATTTTGGGATAAGAAGAATCTGTTCAGTGACGTGCAGTCTGAGGCACTAGTGAATTGGATTGTTACATGTATCAGTTGCTCACTTACTTGTCTTGGCAGGAAACTATGTGTATGCAATAATTGTAGATGAATAAAAGGCTTTTTTTATCATCATAAAGCATGGTTTGGCATTAGGCAAAACCAGTCCATCAGCGCTGGACAGGTGATAGTGCACACCCTCATGGAAACTGCTTCCAAACATATTAAGGACAAGAAGGTGACTGGGAGTATTCAGCATGGATTTGGAGATGATTGACCACCTGGTATCTGTCTATGGTGAAATAATGAGCTCTGTGGGTGAGGGAAGAGGAGGAGATGCTTTTATCAAGTCTTTCAACACTGTTACCCATAACATCCTCGTTGAAAAATTGATGAAACATGGACAGTGGACTGAAAACTGACTAAACTGCTCATCTCAAAATGAGTAGCACAAAGTCAATCTGGAGGCCAGTCACTAGTGGTGTCTCCCCAGGAGTCAATACTGATGCCTTTTGTGCTGCTTTTTTCGGATGGATTCCATCTCTTCCCAGATGACCTCAATCCTCAATCAAAGAGGGTTCCATAGACCTAAAAGCTGAAAAGTTGTCATTGACACCAGCTGCACAACCAGCTGTGGACCTGTGGAGCATTTGTCCTCAAGTCCTTATTAGTGCTATTAGGATTGAGGCAAAAAAACACCTGGCACAGCACACCTTGCTGTTGATCATCATCCTAAGAGCTGACTTGATATGCTCCAGATCTCATTGGTGTTTATGTAGAGAGTAGCAGTAGTATTCCAAGGCTGGTCTAAGGTCTGGACAAATGTCAGCAGCCTCTAGACAATGTCCCAGATCCAAATGTTTTGACAGATGGGGGCTTCTGTCCCTGGCAGGAGAGAGCCTTCCACTGCTATCACTGCTCCCAGTGCTTCTGCATGGTTCAAGGCCAACTGGTTCTGAGGATCTGTTGGTCAGAACTTCCTGCCTCTCATCTACAGTGAGGACACTGATCCTGTTCTGTAGGCAGAGATCTGCAGGTGGATCAAGAGCCTTCCTTCTGCTAACAGATGTCACAAGTTCCAGCCTTCACCATCAGAGGAGTCTTCACTTCCAATCCTGGTAAATACAGACTCTTACTGCCCTTCCTTTCAGTACAGTTGGGCACTTAGGCGCTTGTACCTTGAGGGTCTCAGAGAAGATCCAGTCAGTCTCTTCCTCATGTCCCAAAAGCTCCTAAGTCTGTCAGCCTCTTTTAGCACCATCTTTACTTATTGACACAGATCCTCTACCAGTGCACACCTCCTGTAGGATGGGAGGAAACCTCCTACCGCCCAGCGTCAGCAAGAGGCTCCGAGTACTCCCTGCACTCCCTGACACCTACGTGGCTTTATCATTCCATCAGATCAACCTAATTTGTGGTCTCTGAATGTGTCTTCAGAATTTCTATTGTGTCTCCTTCCCACTCCTTGCTCTGCAATTTGTGAAAAGTGCCACTGATTCATTTCACATTGTTACTTTTTTTTGCATCCTAGTCTAAAAGATCCTGTCCTCCTGGAATATACAAATATCAGTGGTGCAAGTTATCAGTGGCTTCTTTAAAACCCGTCTACAGTAAACTTTTTGAAGGTAATTATGGTCCACTGTACATTTTGAATTCTTTCCAGGGCTGTATTTACTGGAGGCGATTGAGCTTAATGTTCCCATCAATGATGTTTATGCATTCAGAAATTCAAACAATATGCCAGGACTCAAGAACATACTTGGTTTCTCATGTCAGTTGAGTAGCTGTTCTGCCAATATCTGTGCTCAAATATGCAAGATAACAAAAGACCTAACTTAGCTATAAGGTAGTTTCCATGTGTGTTTGGGTTGGTTTGCAGCCTTCATAAATGCACTAAACTGATGCACTTGTGAAGCTCACCCCTGTACAGAAAGCTACTGCAAGCCCTGGGGAGAACTCCTGTGTAAGAATCTAAGTGGGACAGAGGTTTTGAGTACAGGTCTCTAGAGATGTGGGTACTATCTTTGGCACTTAACCAGATTATACATTCATCTGAGGAAAGGCAGAGAAATATAATCATAAGCAAGTGGGATGGGAATAAATAAGTAGTAAATCAAAGAAAATATAATAATTATTATTGTTATCATTATTACCACATTGTTATTTAATAATTGCTGAAATAGAAATAAGCATTACCTCATGAATTCCAAAGTGAGCATAGGAATCAAAGTAATAATCCCTGGATGTCATCTCTTCTGGATTGATGAGCTTTGCCATCTTGCCTCGGCCTGGACAGCTTGGTTGCAATGGAACATGTATGACAGATTGAACTGGCTTTGGAACAACAGTAGGCTGTGGAGGCTGGGATGGAATGGGGCAAACCTAGGAGGACATAAAATATCATTGAGAAGCATTATTAAAAGAAAACATTTCTCTCTATGTCTAACATAGGATATTATTTAAATATCTAGGATATAGCAAGTTCAAAGACACCAGGAGTGTAAGTAAAATTTAGACTGCCTTCTGTTCCTGGATCTTTAACTTATTTGCTCTATCTTGGAAAATTCCCTTACTGGATTTTTCCTTGATGTTTCTCTGCAGATACATAAATTAGTGCAGAGTAATGGCAAACTATTGGTGTTGGCTGAAGTGGGTGACTGCAAACATTGACACAAGGCAGTGAAGAGCTAGGTTTTCTCCTTTAGTGTTGTATTCTGTCAAACTGCCACAGCTTTGTGAGAGGAAAGTTGTAATAAATAAATAGTTCCCCTGCAAAGAGCTCATAGTCAAAGGATCTTGAACTCAGCGTTGCCAACAAGGAGGACAGAATTCACAACTGATTTTTAATTGTCAGGTAATATACCTGTCTGTATTGATGAGGCAGGGTTGAGAATGTTCACAATATCTGAAAGTCCCTGTCACTATCTGAAAGTCTCTCACCGTGTCCAGAAAGCACTGTAGGGGGCTGTGTGGAATATGTGATCTCTTAATATAGTTTCCTGATGTTGGAAGACGTGAGAGTCACGTGTTATCAACGCACTACAGCACACTGCACTCAATTTTTCGTTGTGTATTGAACCTCCAATACCAGCATTCAATAGACACAGAATGCTCAGATCCATTTGACTCAAATTTGATGACTGTAGCATGTAAGACAGAAGACAGAATGTTTTGCAAACATGAGATAAAACAGACTGTGGTCTGGCCAATGTGTATATCTACATCTTTGATCCCTGACATGAAGAAAAATGCTGAAAACTGGGAATGACTGAGCAATATGACACAGCCCCATGTATGCACTAAGTCACTGCAAATTATGGGTCAGCAAATTCACACATTAAGGTCAATCCCACTTAAAATATGTCATCTCCTCTTGTACTTTTTTTAATAAGATTCAGTAGTTTCCCAGTGGGGACCAGAGCTGCCTGAGCCTCTCCTAGCGACTTCCATAAAGTTCACTCTATCTCGTATATCTTGATATTTTGAGATATCAATCCATTGTTCTTTCTGTGAATAGCATCAATTAGCCTAGTTTGGTTTTCTTCAATGTAAAAACACAACAAAAAACATCCCCACATTTTCCCTCTGTTCATTTGAACATTTTAATGTGTAATTTTTCATGTTTTATTGGTCTATCTGTGAAAAATGAATATTAGAGGTTTATGTTCCTGTAACACTTTTCATCCCCGAAGATCCAGAAGTGCTTTATTTATACATCTTTTCTATTTCGGACATTTTTTAATTCATCACCTCACCCAGTTCTTCTCACCCAGTTCACTTCCCACACAGAATACAATTGCTCCCAATTGGTGTTTGCATTTCTATCTGGTCTAGTTTCAAAAATGTCCATCTGCAGTCATTTCCCTTAAGACACTGCTTCATTGCCTGTTCACTGCCAGCAGTAACACCCTGATAAATGATTCTGTCAAAGTGTTGCTTGTAATATTCAGCCCTTCAGAATACAATCTGGCTACTTTTAATGATATACTTGAGGTTATATCCTAACTTTTTTCTCCATTGGTGTAATTTTTGCAGTTACCTTGCTCAGTAGCACTTTCTGTATTTGTCTGCTGGATTACAAAGACTTGAACTGTGGATATTTGGAATTTTGGTTTAGTAAAATGCGAACTCTAGGGTCTTACACTTTTCTCCTAAATCTTGGCCTTTGCATCATTTTAAAAGCAAAATACATAAATTTATATAAATTACAAAATAAAAGTATGTAGAACAGTCACTGAATGCTTATTTCTGTTAGTGTCTTAGGTGAGAAGATCTCCAGACACAAGATAGTACATCAGAGGTGTGCTTAAAAGCTGTGCACTGGAGAGAAGATATATCAGTTTTTGTAAATGAAACCAGTGAGGGTTTAGCATTTCTGTTGCTGCCAAACTGCAAATTTAAATATGGTCTGCTGTACAACAGAAAGCATTTTCTACAGGAAAAGAGACCAGTCTTGAAGGCAAATCTGTCTGGGTCTCGGGCAGTATCAGTTCTGCTCCTGTCTGCATGGAAGGGTCTAAACAGGGTTGTGAGAACAAGGCTTATTCTGACTAAAAAGACAGAATGAAATTAAACCCAGCAACTTAGGCTAGGAAAGTTGTCTGAATGATTTTGTTTCCTGTAAAAGAATTAACATCATTATTTCATAGTCTGCAAGACAACTGAATTCTGCTACAGCCAAGGACTGGCAAGATAACTTTTATTAAGCTGCTGGGGCAGTATTACCCCTTGGACTCACAGTACTTTTCAGGTTTATCTGAAGTACCTGAAGACTTATTGGTCTCAACTGTCCATCTGCATCTCTACCAGAAAGAACATATTCCATGTAGCGAAGTAGAAGTCTAATATGTTGGCTCCTCAACTGCCTTAGTTTTAGCCAAGCAGCCTGGGCTACATTAATGTGTTGATGGTGGTTGTGTGACAACATTATGCTGTAAATACCATCAGGTCATACACTGTCCATCCTGTGTTATGGGCATCACGGTCTCATGCAGAAGGGCTCAAAGAAAACTGAATGGGGGTGGTGAACTTCTCAGCCAGCAGCACTGTCATGGGGACCTTAAATCAGCAGCTTCATTTCTGTTTTAGGCATATTAACACAATACAGACCTTTTGAATTGAAATGATATAAATTTTTTTGCAGCATGTGTAATACCTACTGGTAAAAATTCTGTGTAATTCTGTAATTCTGGAACACAAAGACAAGGTCACAATTACTTGAATAATTTTCTGAGTGGGGCTCAGGAAATCCCTCTGTCATAAACTTACTATAGACTCAGTGAACAATTTCAGTCAAGAGTAACTCATGTCCTATGACAACAAATACCTGCAGAAAGCGTATAAACACAGTGGACAATCAGATTAAAGAAATGTAACGAAAGGTATTGTTTGCATCAGAAGCAATAAAGTCTTCAGGTGTGCAGGTCTGTGACTGTAAACTAGAAACAGCTAGGCTTTTAGGGCTATGATATAACTGCTTTAGGAGAAAACAATCCTCCAAGAGAAAAGCTATCAAGGAAAGACAACTTCCTGTATTCTTTCCAGAACTGAAATAATCCTTGATATGATTTACAAGCTTAGCACATATATATCTCCTACTTGAGAAATAACTCATCTTTTGAATAACTCCTGAAAAGGCAAAGCATCTGGGCTGGGGGCAAACCTCACATCAGTGTAAAGAATCTAACAAACTCTCTGAAAAACCCATATATGGATTCTGGCCAGCTGTACACACTTCCAGAATAGTGGCCACTGCTAATGCAGATGAAGTCTTAAGGAACCTAAGTAGCTGCCTCAGAATTCATTCATCACTGTGCTAAACATGCAGCCCTCTATTTTTCTGTCTCCCATTTGCTACTGAAAGTAGAGTTGGAGGGTCTGAAGGATCCGAGAAGCAATATTTTTCTACCACTGCTATTGGACTTAAGTTCTACTGCTCTGTACCACTTCAAATTTAAAGCAAAATAAATTAGGGAAATACTTTCCTACATGGAAAAATTAAATAAAGTTTCTTTCCTCTTTATTTGTAGATAAGATTGGTACATTACAGATGCATCAAATGTACTAGCACAGGACTGGTTTTTTTTAAAAAAAACCCCTTTAAATTCTTCCAAAAGGCAAGATTCATAACTCTCATTCATTTTTCAAAACCTCACTCTAAGCATCTTGACATAGGTTTCTAAAACACATATAGGCACCTCAGTGACAGATGTCACTTTCAGATATAGTTGCCCATGTGCATCCATGGATACAGTTGAAATTCTTTTTATTAACCAGACCAATTCAACATATACTTACAAGGTTGTCTGGGTTGAAAATTCACAAAATACAAAAGATAACTGGGTATTCAAAAATCATGGGCTATTTTTGAAAATCTGAGCCTTTTAAATATATCCATCTGTCTATAGAGAGGCAAGATTCTGAAATATGCACAATTCATTTTTAGGAGGTTTGTTACAAAAGCTGTGGTGTGTAGAGTAAAAATAAACTTGATTTTAATTCTCCTTTCTCGATATTACTATGGAGACACGGGGCTGGAGGTTAAAATTCCAACCCTTGTAAAACTGTTGTTCAAGCTTCAGTGTTATATTCTTGACAAAACCTTAGTTATTTATGACATTTAATATGTTATTTTATGGCATTTAAAAGGTTAACAGTATCTTCTGCCTCTAAATGCTTATCTTTCCATTAAGAAACTAATAAAGTATGGAATTGTAGTTTAACATGATTCAATTTCAGCATTGTCTTCCTTTCAAACAAATGGTTTTATCATATCTAAATGTTGATTATGGTTATTTTTTTTTTTTTGTTAGATATCTTTCTGTGTCAGAACTACTAGAATAGAAAATGCCTAGCACCATTTTCATTAGTCTGAATTTAATGAGGAACACCTTTAGTGTGCAAGAGATTATCAACTGATATGCAATCACCACAGAAATTCCAAAAATACAGCTTCTTCCTGCTGTGTTTATAAAGGCATGGCCAAATGTAAGAAATATTTGATATTCTTCTGCCAAATTTTATGCTTCTATAACAACTTCTTGGAAGTCATTATACAATGGTACAGGTTGAAACCTCTCTTGCCTCTCTTATCTCGTATTGTTTTAAAGTAAGTTTTTGTCCAAGGCTTATCTTAAGTGATCTATGGATTCAGGAGAGAATCTAGTCCATTATCAGAGAAATTTTAACCTGTTTTTTCTGAAGAAATGAAGCTCCTACAGTATCTTGTCTGTGTCTCCCATTGATCTTTTGAGTTTGTCAGACCCAGTCTAATCTGAGAGAAGAATGGAAATATCAAACACATTCATATTTTTACATATTTCTTAAAAGCCAGAAATGAGGTATAAGGGTAACCAATTTGATAATCACTAAAATTGAAGCAGCTAGATTTCAGTTGTCATGCTTTCTACTTGTTCTAGGTTTATTAAGTGTTACAGGTGTAATGTGCAGCATCCAGACTAAGCATGCTGGATGATCAGTAGTGAAGGGATAGGAAGAAGACTAGTCATTTCTCAGAAGCAAACTGGGAGGTGAGGGCTTAAGGAGCACATACTTGTAGGAAAAAAGGTTTTGTTTGCTCCTCTACTCATGAAAAAACCTTTTTATGCTGAAGCTGTGAAGTTTACAAGGAGTGAAAGATAGCCAGAAATCAAGGGGTTCAACAGAGACCAGATGAGACAGACATTCAACTGCAGACAGACGTAACTCCTTGGAAACAGGGATGTCATATGTGCCTGTATTGGGTACATGTTTTCAGGAGGTAAGGCCTTCAAAGACCAGTAAAGAATGTTTGCTTATTGAAAGCTTTATGATGTGATGTCTCAAATTCAGGATAAAATAGCCAGCTCTTCAGCAGCTATAAATCCACTTTCTGTTTGCTGAAAATTAGGCTCAGTCTGTTTTAAATTGCAGATAACTATGAGTTCAAGGCAACTGCAAATCTCTCTAAACTCTAAAACTGCTAATCTAGTCAGAGAGAACTGATTCTTAAAAGTTTGCTTTGTAGCTACCCCTTTTTCTGATTCTTACAAGTTTGCTCTGAAGTGGCAAATAGCCACTTCAAAGTCAAGCGCTTCTCTGAACTTCCTGCATGGAGTATCTGAAATGCCAGATCAACCTGTCGTAGACAGACCTGTCCATTTGCTATCAGCAGGAAATTCACTGGCATTTTTACAGGCAAGTATAGCTTAAAGTACATCACAACTGCTACATCATATCCCTAAGGTAATGGTGATAGTAAAAATATTGTGAAAACACTGCCTTATATGTACAAATCTGCCAAAAGCCAAAGTAGAAGATGCAAGCAGGCCTTCAGTACAATGAAGGCACGGTTGGGATACTGCGGCAGAAATAACAGCAAGTAGCAAGGAGGAATGTAAAGATCACAAAGGTTTGCAAAGTAGTTACTTATGGTTTAAAAGTTAAAAAGGAAATTAAATGTGGGAATTCCAAGACAGGAGTGGTGATACTTTTGTGGATTTGACACAGGGTACTACATACTGTCAAGATTTTTAATGGGAAGTATCTATTTCAGAAAAGCCAGAATTTTTGTAGTGATAGATCACAAATTAAGGAAGCAAGTTTCGAGTTGGGTATATAGGAATAATTCTTCTCTCTAATAGAGGTTAAGCACTGAAATAAATGCTTACTGATCTTTGGTGTCTCCAGGCCTTGTAAAAGCTTGCAAAGCTCATCTGGAAAAGGTCCCTTACCAGCCTGATCTGCCAAAAAGTCAACTTTTATCTGAGCAGGATGCTAGACTAGGTGATCTCCAGAGGTTCTTTCCACCCATATTATTCTATGATATGGAGACATAAACAGTTATGTTTGTATTATGTGGGACATATAGGTGGCAAGGTTTATAAACCTGAGCCTGGTGTAGATTGTGGGGTGGGTTATAAATTTGAGTAAATAGATTTGTACGTGCAATATGAACAGAACATGTTTTCATGAGACTAAAGAATGAACATTATAAGAACAGGAGGACATAACACTCGAATTAAAAGCTTTTAAAGTTACATGTAACAGGACTGGACTGAGGTAACAGGACAAAATGTAAGAATGGGAGTGATGTTAAGTATCTCTAGCATTTATAACAGTCTGAGCAGTTCTAGATCATTCTATGTACCAGTGCAGGGAATTGAAATGGCCTTCATCCAACTTGTTCTCATGACTGCTTATTGCACAATGCAGCTGGGGGAAAAAAAGTGACAAATTGTAGTTATGCATGTTGACATTGAACTGAAGTTGTATTCCTTTTAATAAAGATGGAAATTTTGCAATGTATGTAGAGTAGAAGGTCCTGTGGAGGGAATAAACAGTTCTAGTTCAGCACAGAAGGGAATATGACAGAAATGTATTATTATTAACTGAAAATTACTCTTTGCAAAGCACCTTATGAAAAGATAACAAAGTATTATTTTAAAAGTGCTGAGAGGTACCTTTCTTTAGGAGGAGGTTTCATTTTTATTATCTTTGGATTGTGATAGATCTAATGTCTATTGTTTTAGATATAACGTCATGGGATTAACTGCAACACCTTATGGTTTACAAGATCCCTGTTAAAAGGAACAGCTGGAGAAATGTCTTGTGCTTTCTCAGCTGTACTCTGTGGTGTTGAGCAGATGGTATATCATTAGACTCTGTTGCCCATCTGTTTGTTTGAAGCCCCTTAAGCCTCCTGAAGAGTGAGCTAAGTTGCACAGTGAGGAGGTTCTCAAGTGCTGGCTAAAGTCTCAAACCCATTTCTACTAAAAAGAGTTTCAAACTTCAACTCAATGGGGGATCGTGTTTTAGAAGCGTTGCCCTCTGGTGGATAGTATTAAAAGTGAACTACACCTGGCAGATGGCTAAATCCATTCTCTGTTTCTTTGGGTAGAGACTTAACTGCAATTAATAATCTGGAAATGGATGTTCATGTATAACCATGCTGCTCCCTCCATATATACAGCATATGGATTTGTAGTAGTGTAATGGTCTCTGTCATGTGAGTCAAGAATCTGAGAAGTGGAAAACTAAATAGAGGGGAATTTTAAATAAATAAATAAACTTGTGATGATATGTGGCTAGATGTCCTGTGGTTTTGTTTCCATTCTTCACTCAGGGCTACGGTGTTTCTGAGGGACATTACAGACTTCTCAGCCTTTTCCTGACTCAGTACCATATATCAGGACAGCTAGGAAGAGCTAACTTTATAATAAAGCTCTTGTGAATTAGGTACCTTGCTAAGAAGTATAGGCTCTTTGGTAGTTCTATGGTAGTTCTATGGTACAGCAGCCTTTCTCCTGTTCAAGAATCACATTTGAAAAGCTGACTCTGGTGTGTGGATCACAGGGCAGCACAAACTGCAACAAATAGCTTCACAAAGCCAATGCCTCTTGCAGGTTGAAGCTTCTGGATTCATACAGATTTACAGCTATGTCTGACATGGTAACACTCAAAGTCCCTGCTTTCCACTGGAGCATCCTGACCCTTTTAAAGGATTCATTAAAGGCAAACAATAAAAAAACCCCCTTCCTACCTTCCTATCATTTTAAGCCTCTCCTTTTTTCACTAAAGAAAGTGAGAATTTTATTTAATTTCAGTCTTTATTCATTTGGTAGAAGCTGAGTCAGAAGTGAAAAACAAGAAGGTGCCTTAATGGATGGTCCTCAGTCTATCAGTGTTGACTAAGTGAAATTCTCATATCATCATGGGAATACAGAATTTAAAACTGAGGCCAACCTGTGAGAGTCAAGGTATTACTTAAATAAAAATTTGAAGTGCCTTTAATACCTAAAATAGCCAATAAAGGCCAGGGAGCACTTAAATTGACTGATCACCATGGAATACTTTCCCTCTTGCATCCAATTATCCATAAAAAACAAGCAGTAGGTATAGACTGTTGTATGTTTTTCTGCAACAGACTTTCCTTCTGAGATTTCTGGGTTTGGGGAGTTTTGACAGATTTCTTGTGTTTAAAGTGCTACATCCCAAACTCTCTAAAACAAAAGCAATCCAGATGCACAGATATAAGAAGGGGAAACAGCCTGTTGTTCTGACAGAGCTATTAGAGTCTTTGCTTTGTGGTTGTTCAGAGGGAAGGTTTGAGGTATGACTACTGCCTGTCTATTGTTGAAAGTGAAAAGAGGAAAAGCTGATAGCGGAATTTTCCATTTGAATTAGGCTACAGCCTCTGGGAAATAAAGAGCCTTTCCAAGTTTAGTGTCATTTTATTTCTGATTTGCCTTTCAGAGAGTTGCATAAGGGAAAGAAATATCTCTGCATTAATAAAATGCATCAGGTCTTCCAGATAATTTTAACATATTGGTCTCAAACTCACAGAATCTTAAAAAAAAAAAAAAAAAAAAAAGTATCAATTTCATTTCTGGGCATTAATTGCAGAGTCATCTCTGTATTTGGCACTGATCATGGTTAACATTAAATGCTTACTACTTGCACTGATACTAATATTTAATGTCCCATCTGTCCTTGCTGGGCAAGCACTTCTATACCATCAACAAATAACGCACAGCTATGGGATGTGTTCAGAGGCTGAACTCTCCCTACCACTTCCACTCACGTTTGTCATGACAGAGTGAGAAGGTTGCAAAGGGGTCATATTGCTCAAACAGGACTGGCTTAAAAGTACTTTTGTTAAGACTGCCCCTTCTCCTTGTATTCTGCAATATAAGTAGTCAAATAGCACCAGTCTTGCCTCTTTTTTTGAGATAGGATGCAAATCCTCCGTTTTCATAGAATCATAGAATCGATTGGGTTGGAAAAGACCTCCGAGATCATCAAGTCCAACCCCTGGTCCAACTCCAGTCCCTTTACCAG
>JAWWEV010000001.1:28398893-28479143 GCA_035583235.1 Hafferia zeledoni | reverse complement strand
CCCAGCTCCCTCAGCCTCTCCCCATAGGACTTGTGCTCCAGTCCCTTCACCAGCCTTGTTGCTCTTCTCTGGACCCATTCCAGCCCCTCAGTATCTTTCCTGAACTGAGGGGCCCAGAACTGAACACAACACTCAAGGTGTGGCCTCACCAACAGAGAGTACAGGGGAAGGATCACTGCCCTGGTCCTGCTAGCCATGCTATTTTTGATACACGCTATTTTTTGTGTGGCTGAGTGGAGTCTTCAAGACCTGTCAATCCAGCACTAGTTTTAGGGCACCTGGGTACTGTGAACCAGTAACTGGAACAAGGGTGAATGTTCTTCCTCTGTATGCATAAACAAAGTTCAAAGTTTCTGGTGAGCGACGTTCTCTGCTGCTTGGGTAGATTGGGCACTATGCAATCAAACAGAATGAAGAAATCATTCCATGCTATGTTTCCCTGCAAGTAGCTCAAAGCCTGTATTGTTATTTAGCAAGTCACGATTCAGTCCTTTTTCTCCTGTAATGTTGGGCTCAGTACAAAAGGAACCAGTTTTCTAGGACTGCCTTTGCACGGACTTGGACTAGTTGGAAGGGGGATCCATGTTTCCAACTGCTCTGCCCTTGCTGGCTCCTTCCCTTCTCCGTGCATCAGAGAGGACTCATCAGTGTTACCTTAATACTCCTTCTCTACAGTATAGGTCAGAGTAGATTAAAAGACTGCCCTTGCATTTCTCTGCAGAATCCAACATTCAGTGTGAAAGACTCTATAAAAGCCTCCATAATGTGTGATGGGTCAGCCAGGTAAGCTGATGTAATTCCACATAAATTCTGAATTATAGAAGATTTATCATTGTGGCTATGAAACCATGAAAGGTGCATAGGGATCCATAGTCAGAGAATTAGGGACCTGTTAACAGATGGTAATTAGTTCTATTTTAAAGATAGCTAGGCAAGTCAGATCATTTTGTGAAAATAAAAAAAAAATTAAGGACAAGGTCATTTTCTGAGGCATGAAACTCTAGCAGTTGTTTTCACTCTTGTGATCAACTACAGGCCAGGGAAGACATGCTACTGTTATCTGGAAGCAGTACATAGAAATGTAAATGTGACTCAAAGTTTTTATTGATTTTCAAGTGAAGAGAGATATTCATGTGCCAGATTACTTTAAAATGCCTCACATCACAAGGCACAGCTTGTCATAGAAATAGCAACAGAAGTTATAGAAGCCTGCACTGAAAATATCAAAGTTGAACAGGGTTTGTTGCAGATCATTGCATAAAGAGATATGAAGATACAAAGCCAGAGAAGTGTGAACTTTCCATTGTGATTTTTTACTGGTTTTTACTATCATTGTTGCTGCATAAGTGCCTGACTTGCTGAACAGATCATGGTTCCAGTGATGCACAACTAAATAACAAGTGATACGATTCCTTATGAGAAATGCCTTGAAGACAGACACAAAATGGAAAGGAAACAAAAAGGACTTGGTATTTTCAAACTACTTTACATCACCCTGGTAAGTGCATAAAAATCTCTTGAGGAAAGGTCAGGAGGAACTATAGCCTTCATTATTAATGATCATAATACATTTCTTGTAGGGAAAGTGGCTGTACCACTGGATAGCCTCTTCCCCTCCCCAGCATAATCTTGACTGACTCTCTAGTGACAAAGAACAAGAACCAGAAAGAGCTAATCAACTGTAAAACCAGTTATTTTAAGGCCCTTTTCCAGTATCAGGCAGTAAGCTGAAATTCATAAGAAAAAGTAGAACTCCACTATTTTTAGGGGCTAATTATTAACAAAAATAACCATAGTATTCTTTCTGTACAAATTATTTCCTTAAATTAGAAGAAAATTTAATGGGAGCCTTCCTCTGCTTAGCAAATTTCTAAAGCTCTGATCTCTGAAAGTCACTTTGCTGCTGGTATTCCAGTCTCCTCTCCCCCTCTCACACAGTTTCAGCTGTTTCACAACAGTTCTAGGAAGACACTATATTCTGTAGCTTTGGTGACCTTCAGTAAGGAGGAACAGAAAAATATCAAGCTGACCACCTACTCCATATTCTAGCCAAGCTTTTGATCTGCACTTCAGTGTAGTTTCAGAAGCCTTTCAGCTCTAGAAGAGGTCTCTGTCTAAGAAGTACCCAGGTTTATTACTCTTTGCCCACTGCAGGCTAAATGAGGACAGAGCAACTCCTGAGACAAGTGCCATAGAAAATCAGCACATTGACTTACAGTTCAGCGCTGCTTCAGCGTTACCAGCAAACAGGCACCAACATTGAATGGAAGTCCCATATTTGGCACATCCATTTGTCAACTGGCAAAAAATACCCTGGTTCCCTGCACAGAACAATGATACTCTGCCACTTCCTTTGGAGCTGTACTTCACTGGATCTTAATATGTTATAGCACAGACTTTCTCTTGATCAGTCTTTTTTTCCTCTGTGTTGATTTGAAGTCCATCTCGCTGTGTGACTTTGAAGGAGTCAGCCAGCTTTTTACTGTGGGTTATCAGAGTACTGCACCCTCCTGCAGTGGGCAAAACTCCTAGAGCTGGAATGTGACTCTCTGAATCAACGCCTACAAATGAGGAAGGCTCCCTGGAGATGAGCAAGGATGAAGTGCCCCTAAAACTCAGGGAATAATACAGGGTGTGACTGACCACATCTATTACAAAGTCTGGGCTAGCCAGACTTGTGTGGGAAATGATTACATGGATCAGACCAATGTAAAGTTCAAAAGTTGAACAACTAACAGAATCATTTCAATGGGAGCAATGGGGTTGAGCTTCAACTCCCATCTTCCATTCCTGGTAATGGGGGAATGCTCAATGGCTGTGAGCATATTACAAAAACACACTGATACTATGATTTAACAGCAATCCCATGTTTTGCTAAGTGTAACTTTGATTTATATTGCATTTTCACTGTGTTTTGTATCCCTGTACTAAATCAGAAATCCCATGTAAAGTCAACTGTCTGCAAATAATAACATTCATAAGATATTTGATATTTAATGTTACACCTTCCATGCATGTACTACCAAAAAGAAACTGATCAAGAGCATATTAAACTCTAATGCCTATCTGCAATGATTATTTTCATTTGTAATCATTGGAATAAAACTCTTATGAGGACATTCAAAGCTTTTTTTTTTTTTTTTTTTCTTCCCAGATATAAAGGGCCCAGCTGTAATTAAACCACTGAGGAGAAAACTGGCAGAAAGCCTTTAACTTGTGCTCAGGAGCCCCAGCTGCTAAAACAGAATGAGTAGTTTTTCTGCCTTACAAATATGGTTAAATGTATCATAGGAAGAAAATTCAAACTCTGTTCTCTCCTTGGCACCCAAAGTTCAGGAAGACACTTCCCTTTGAGAGTTACAATGAAGGGTGCATCTTCTCTTCACTCTCTGGGCTTTGCTGGCAGTCAGAATGTATGACTTTAATATTGAATGGTTTTGAATTAGTTGAAATATCACAAACAGCTGACTTTAAGCCTCCTCATCGCTGTACATTAATGGGCTGTCTTCATCCAGGGTTTTGCTGTTACAATTTGGCTTCCCTTTCTTGCTGCTGCCATTTTCATAAGGGATTGGCAGCACTTTCTCTTTGTGTCTCAGCACTTCCATTGATGCTGATTCACAAGGCAACATATGTTACTGTATGCTGAGAGTAGGTGCTTGGCTAAAATGGAATGGGAATCCTTGCCTGACTTATGGGCACAACATAGAATGCTTTGTCCACAAAATGCAACCTGTGACTGTCCTGAGAGTTGTCAACGCCTCTTTTGCAACAAGCAACTGCTACTTGCAACACACAGTGTCAGCTGAAGCTGAATCCTTCCTTCAGGTCTCAGGCAGGCAAGGATAGTCTGCATTCTGCTACCCCGTTTCTGTAGCAGCCACACGTCCTTTCATGCTTTTCTGTTGATATTCTTTCTGGGTTCTGATTCCTCCTTCTTCTGTGAGAAGATTTGGCCCTGCCAAGTGCATTCACAGGAGCAGCTGGGTAGCAAGACCTCCATGTACGTGCATGAGTGGCTCATCTGTCCCTTGACTTACGCAGTAAATAGAGAAGCAACACAAATGATTGCTGTAGAATAGCTACAGACAAGCAAAACAAATGATTGCTGTAGAATCACTACAGACTGAAGTATCTCCACTTAGAAGCACTGCAGAGCAAAAAAGGAAATTAGTAGTGACAACATGAGCAGAAAATGTAACTGACAGTAGAAAGATCTGTATAACTGGGCTTCTGTTCAAATTAGGCTTGCATTGATGCTGTGTAAATAGGTTGATTAGTGTGAAGACTGATGTTCTGTGATTAAAGTGCTTCTGACCTGTGAATTTCAATGATTCATGCAACTTTTCTTAACCTGAAAAGCTTAAGAGAGTGAATCTCAGCTTTAGAAAGGTTTTACTATTCACAGTTTTGAAGAAACCTTGAAAAGACTGAGTAAAAGTTTCTGGGTACTGAAAGGCCTATAAAAGGAATGCATTGACGCAAATTCAGTGTCTTTTTTTAGCCAGTCTTATCACCTTTCCACATATAAGGTTGGCATTATTGTTCTTTAGCCACAGTATGGGCACAGCATGATGTACAGCAATGCAAAATTCGTTGTTGCACCAACCCCATCTGTGTTCTGATGGTGGAACAGACCTTCAGTTTCTCTTGCCTTTTTTGTGCTGTTGTATTGGCCAAACCCCCCAAATGTAAAAATAAACAAACAAACAAACAAACAAACAAACAAATAAATAAATAACTGGGAGTTCAATGGTAAGGCTGAAAGTTTCAGCTTCTGGTTTTCTGAACATTGGTGTGATCTGAAAAATGGGGGAAAAAAGAAGAACAGAGAAACAACAGAAGTAAAAACAGTGTTTCATTTCAAGGTGATTCAAGGTTTTATTGACATGGAAGAATGTTTGCTTTTTTTTCTCTTTTTGAAACATATCAAGCTTCATGGGATCCTGTTTCTTTAAATATTTCTCCTATTCATGGAATGATTGGCAGCTGAGTGGGTTAGAGGAGAAGAAGCATCAGCTTTCACACCTGAACTGGCTGTACATTCAGAATTAATGGGGAGGGAGAGCTTTCTGATGGGGAGAAGATTCTGAAAATGTGAAAAACAGGAAAAAAGGAGGATTTTTCATAGGCCTGTGAATCAGGGAAGTATGCTTTTAGTACTGTCATACTAGTGAAGAAACGCTGTGTTTGGTATATTAATATTACTGGGTTGTCTGCCAAGCCACCCTAGGCTCTGTCTAGGATCAGTAGAAAGAAAATGGTTTCTTTATAATTCAGGTGGGCAGAGTTGCCATTCTGAGAGTTTGTCTCTGCTTATTGATTGGACAAGCAGACCACCAACTCAGACACCTTGTTAAGGCATTTGAATTTATAAGAAGATTCAAGCTAATCCATTCAAATTAAAATAAAAATCTTGTTTTCATAAATTTGTTGATTCAATGGTAAAGAACACTGGGACCCTACCCAATGAGTTGTGCATGTTTGTTAAAACAGCATGGAAAATGAATTAGTCATCAAAAAGATTTAAAAAATAAGTGATTTGAATTTCAACTCTTTAACATTTTCAGGGATTTAAGCATTGGAAAAGGCTTGTAAAAATGGCTTTCTTTTAGCCACTGAATCACTGGAGGCAAAGCCTTTCAGCAGCACATTAAAAAGGGCTGACTTTTCTCCTTTTACTGACAATATGTAATTTTTAGCAGAACTCTGAAGCATGGTGCAAGTCAGATGAATGCAATGCTCTGCCACCAGCAGCATGACACACAAATTGTATATTACAAACAATAAGGTTTCTTTTGGAGACCATATATGGAAAAAGATCTAAATGATTAAGAGGCAAAGGAAGAACAATGGAAACTGACAACAGCATCTCTCCTATTTCCCTGAAAAGGTCCAAATAAATGATACTATCTTTATTAACCTAGGATTTCTCACTAAAAACATGCTAAAGCAGTATTTTAGTTTTTAAATTTGTGTCACTGAAGTCATATCCAACAGTTAAGAAACTTAAACTCATGCAAAGGGATAAAAGCTAAATATAGAACTGTTGGCAAGTAAGTTAAGTAATTAATTGACATGACTTCCTTTGTTCTAGACTGTACAGACTGTACAATCCAGCAACTGTAATAAATAACTGGTCCTTTTCATTTTATTTAGGCCTAAGTTCATCAGATGTAAAAAAAAATCCACAGTCAATAGAGACATGAATATACTCAGCATTTCACAGAATTAAATGTTTGAGGAAAACCAGGGACTTTGTTACTTTGTTACTGATTTTTTAAATATCAGCTAAAGAAAGATGAAGAATATGACGTATAAAATAGCTATATAAAGCTCTTAGGTCTCCAATTTTATTTATATCTTGCGTTTGATTTCACAGAATCACAGACCAGTTGAGGCTGGAAGGGACCTCTGGAGGTACCATCTGGTCCAACCCTCCTGTTCAAGTAGGACCACTTCAGGACAGTTGCCCAAGTGGCTTTTGATTATCTCCAAGGAGAGGCTCTTCACAATCTCCCAGGGCAACCTGTGTCAGTGCTGTCATCCTTGCTGTAAGACAGTATTTCCTGGTATTCAGATGGGACCTCCTGTGTTTCAGTTTGTGCCCATTGTCTCTGATCCTGTTACTGGGAACCAGTGAACTGAGCCTAGGTCCATCATAGAATCACAGAACGGTTTGATTTAGAAGGACCTTAAACGTCATCTAGTTCTCCCCCACTCTGCCTTGGGCAGGAACACCTTCTGCTAGACCAGGAAGCTCAAAGACCCATCCATGCATGTGCATAATCACTGTCAAACTTTAAACTAGAATAGCCAATGAGCTGGGAGGCCTCTGGTCCAGGCCAGGGGTCTGTGCTGCTATGCCTGGGGACACTTGTGAATGTGAAGCACATAAAGCACAAGTGTGTAAGTGTTGCATATTTGCAACAAACACAACACTGGCCCATCTGGCAAGCAGGGGACCCTGTGGGGCAGATAAGGGGGCCTAGGATCCAGGTGAGGAAATCTCCAACCTCTGAGATGTGTAGGTGTTACAGAATTTAAGAAAACAAAAGCCATTATATTTAATTGCTGAATGAAAGGTGTGAATGCTTGGAAGTGATCTAAACTGGAACAAACATTTTTAAATGCTCCCTTTCTGAATTTGGAGCTTGTGTTTCTAACAGTTCACCAAGTTAATTGAATTTAAACATATTTTAGAGCTCTTTTAGTACTGTATCGAAAACATGAGCTTGTTGTTTCAACTTGAAATGGAAGGGTGTATCCTCCTGTGATTCTCCACACTAAACTGAATTTTGTCACAACACCCATACAGAGGAAAACAGTGAATATAAAGGGTGTAAAGAAATATAAAGCTAGGACTTTTCCATGAAACTACATTTTTAAATGCAGAGTTTCTCTGTCAACATATATATATATATATACACATTTGATGTGGTATAAAACTAACCAGGATTTTATTATTCTACATTGTATGAACCCGCATAGGCACAGTAGTGTCTTCTCTGACATAGTTTCACTACCATGGGCAATGTGAGTGCACAAAGAAATGAAAGTTACAGCATAGTATACAGTTTGAATTTTGTGTAAATATAAAAAATGGTGTGCATATGTGTGTGCATGCACATACACACACACCCACACACACATCCCTGGTAAGTAAATTCCAGGGTCACAGAATATGATGAGTTAGAAGGGACCCACAAAGATCATTGTGTACAATCCTTAGCCCTGCACAAGACCATGCCCAAGAATCACGCTGTGTGCCTGAGAGTATTGTCCAAATGCTTCTCGAACTCTGTTAGGCTTGGTGCTGTGATCACTTCCCTGGGGACCCTGTTCCAGTGCCCAATCCCCTTCTGGGTGATAAACCTTTTTTTAACATCTAACCTAAACCTTCCCTGACACAGCATCAGGCCATTCCCTCTATCACTGGTCACCACAGAGAAGAGATCAGTGCCTGCCCTTCCTCTCCCCCTCACAAGGAAGTTGTAACTGCAATGAGGTCTCCCCTTGGCCCCATCTTCTCCAGGCTGAACAGACCAAGTGACCTCAGCTGCTTCTCATACGGCTTCCCCTCAAGGTCCTTCACCCTCTTCATTGCCCTCCTTTAGACCCTCTGCAAGATTTCTCATATTGTGGTGACCAAAATCACACAATATTCAAAGATTTTGTAAGTAAGAACATTAATGAATGTTTACGGAACTGTGTGACTGAAATTAAAAATAATCATAATGTTAAGGCAGTCATTGAATTATTACATAGCATAGTCCTGCTGACTCAGAACAAAGGTTGTGTATTGCATTTGCATTTTAGTTCTAAGATGGGGAGTAGAGTAATTTTCTTGATTTGAAATAGTGTCAGAGTAGAAATTGTTGTGTCAGTGTGACTGAGTATCCTTTGGTAATTCATTAAGTATCAGACTCTGGAACTACACTGGATAGTAATGTTTTTTGTAATGGTGATGGTATTTTGTAACTGCATTGAAGCAGCTAATTAAACCTAAATCTCAAGTTTAAAAAACCACATTAAGGAAAGCTTCTCATAAGTCTGCCTCCTGGTTGCAGCTAGTACAGAGTTCATTTTCTTCTTAGTAGCTCATACAGTGCTGTGTTTTGGATTCAGTATGGGAATAATGTTGACAAGACTGCGATGTTTTCATTGTTGCTGAGCAGTGCTTACTCTAAGGTGAGGACTTTTCAGTTTCTCGTGCTGTGCCAGTGAGGCGGTGCACCAGAAGCTGGGAGGCTGCATGGTGAGAACAGCTGACCTAAAGTGACCAAAGGAATATTCCATTAAACATCATGCTCAGTGTGTAAACTGGGGTGAGATGACTGGGACCCACCCATCGCTGCTCAGGGATGGGATGGGCTTCAGTCATGGGTGCCAAGAAACTATATTGTGCCCCACTTCTTTTTCCCAATCCCTCTCCATTTCATTGAAATCAGTATTATTAGTAATAGTATTAGTAGCATTGTTGTTATTATGGTATTTTTACTTTCTTTCAATTATTAAATTCTTCTTATTTCAGCCCATGAGCTTTACTTTTTTTTTTTTTAATTATTCTGATTCACCTCCCTACCTCCCCAGGGGGTGAGGGCAGTGAAGGATCAGTTGTACTTATTTGCCAGCTCTGGTTAAACCACGACAGTCTGCTTAGTAATGGAGAAAGAAATATTAATCTTTCTTCAGACTGTAAAGGCAATCGTATACTTCTGAGACTAGTCCTCATTTAGGCCAGCATATATTAACCACCTTGTAAATTTAGCCTAATGAAGTACACTTGCTCATATTTGGCCATTAAACGTTATTTGGCTTTGTCTTACCTAGTGTGCAAAATTTCATTGGAAGAAACTAATAACCCATCAGTTCCAAGCTTGCAATATTTGCTCCCAAGAGGGCTGCAAATACTACAGTTGACTTCAATGTGTTTTCAGCAGTTATTTAAGAAAATGTAAATATATCTATCTCACACAACAGAGATAATATCATTAGTTCGGTGGAATTACTCTTGCTTCATATTATACAAGGGAAATAAGGACCCATCTTTTAAATACAGTTAAGAAAGGGATACAAGAAAGTATGCTCCTAACATTTTTCTACAATCATCAAACAGAATGATGAAAACTCTGTTCTTAAGCAAAACCACTGGTGATTCATCCTTCTAAATAGAATTTTATATATAGATGTGAGCTGGTTTTGAATCTATATAAATCACAAATAATTCTGCTAAAATGGATGCATTTACATGAGGGTAAACCTGTCTTGAACTTAGAATGCCTTTATTTCCAGTAGGCATGGTTACAATACTCAGATTTACCCTGTGGAAATAGGTCTTGCAAACATTAATACTTTTGTCTTCCCTTTTACAAAGCAACAAAGACACATTTTATGAACACTAAGTAGCATTATTGGTTTCCTGTTAAGAAACAAACAGACCTAAAAGACAGAAGGATGGCACAGAGATTTTTTCTTCAATAAAATAATGGTACTGAGGCTACAAGAATAGTTTTACATTTTCATGAAAATCTCACTGTAATAAGTGAAAACACCTTCTTTACTTAAAATCCTTATCTACCTTTGTCTCCCCTTAAGTTTATCTGCTTAAACAAAAGTTCTGTTTCATAACAGGGCAGAAATTCAATGTCAAATATGGAGAAAACAGAAATATAAACCCATTAGCCTAGTTTTACAATTTTTAGGCTAACTTCATTAAAACGATATACACACTGTCACGAGACTAGTATTATTAGAAAAATCTAAGAAGCATGAGATGGAGTTTGGCACTGGAGGCTTGAATTAATCTCTTGGTACTGAATAGGAAATTCAGATAGGTAGCAGGACATATGCTTTGAGCTGCCTGGAAAATTACAATCAGCTTTTTGATTTAATAGAATATAAAGATTCAGCAATTCAGATATTAATAGAAGAGTAATGTAGTTGAAAGAGTGAGCTAGGAAAATGATCTTCTCAGTGATATGTCAGGTTGAGCAATGACAATCTGACTGTGAGTTGAGGTGAGGTGAGAGCCAGAGTGAGTGCCTGAGGTGGAGCTGAGCTGCTGCACAAAATCCTGACATGGAGACTAGTGAGGAATGTTGCATGTTGTTCAGGGTCCACTCTTTGGAATGGTGATTGGAGTGGGTTCCAGTGAGTGCACAAGGGTGTAAGAGTGGATGAAAAGCTTTCACTGTCGGTCTGTCTCATGCTACTGTAAATCCATTATTTGTGAGATTTACAAGTGATTAATCATTTGTGAGACAATGTTGGTAAATGCAAATTTCAGTGGAGAGTTTCAAGGAAGCTTCAAAATACACACCTTGATAACGAATTAAAAACAGCCTTGTTTTTTCCTGTGTTGTGTTCTTTCCTCGTTCACAATTGGTGGGGGTGAATCACGGGCCTAGAACTACATACTGTCTCTTCTTATTTCATAGCTGACTAATGTGTCAAAAAGCAGTGAATGTTGTTTTTGTTCTTTCAGGCAGAGAAAATGAGATTTGCATTAGACCTTAGCAGCTGTTGCAAAGCCCCCTATTTACTATTTCATTATTTACAGGCTGCAAGTGGGTGAATTGATTCACTCTTCTGATGGCCTCCTGTTACATCTTCCTGACATGCTGAATCTGGCAGTGGAACAAGCACATAGACACCGAAAAGCAGGCCAGGGAAAATGTGGGTTTATTGCCCAATGGAGATGTCTATTGCATCCATGGTGACAATGGATGTGGGAAATGCCAAGTTACTAAGTGTGTTATTCACCTTGGCCTTTACTGGCAAGAACAGCCTTCAAGGAATCACAGTGTGATTCTGTGACTTTTTGGCAGTACATTTAAGCATGCATTTCTATAATTCCTGTGCTTCTCTGTATTGTTCACTGTATTTCCCTCTCTCCCCTCTCCATCCCTCCCTTTCCTTCCTTTTCATCCTCCCTTCTTTCTTTCCTTCTTGTTCACCTGCCTACCCACTTTACTGCCTGCCTTTCTTTCCTCCATCCTTTTCATTTCTGGCTCCAAAAAATAATTTCATTATATCATTTGACCTGCAAACCACATTCCGTTTCCTGATTAAATATAGTATTTTACACAATAGGACTTTTACTTGATGGCTCCTTCATGTTTTCCACTTCTAATCCCAGAAGTCTAAGAGATCATCAAACTTACACCAAGCTGCAAAAGATTTAGCTGAAATTTTAGTCTGCAACATATTTTCTTGCACAATAAAATATGTTCCCTTTTTTTGTCTTCTCTGCCCAATAACCATTTTTGTATCTCAGTTTTACTATTTTGCATTGATTCAAAGGAATCGACCCACAGCTACACTGTAAGCCAAAGTACCTTTACACCTGTACACTGGTGGGAAGTGCACAGGGTCTGTGCCCATCAAATGCAACTCTGCAGAAGTAAAATTTCACCCAGCTTATATAGCAAATTTCACTGAGGACAGTGTACATTCTGTGGTTAATTGCTACATATATTCTGGCTATATGTTTTTTCTAACTAGACAATGTTTACTGATTTAAGTCTCTAGGATATATAGGTCTTTTGATTAATTTCTTACAGCTACAGGACTGATTTTCTTCAAGGTTAAGTAAATCTGCATTTTATGGTTTTACTGCCATTTGGCCAGAAACTCTTGTCTCTTGATTATCTATGATAGAATACAGAGAGAAAACATTTGTCTTTTCACAGGATTAAGGCCATTTTCTTACAATAAAGTTCCAAATCTCTCTAAACACATTACAATATAGTAATCTTCTGATTCAGCATCCTTGTTCTGCTTCAGGCTTGCAGAGGGTCTGCTGGGCTTTATCAAACCAAATGGGACTGAAGGATAATGATCACCCTTATATTTTTTAAGGCTCAACAATAAGCAAAGTATCCCTAACAACTACTGAACATCCTCTGCTCCCAGTAAATTTGGCTACTCCTAATTAAGTTTAGAATACTATGACTTCTAAGGAGTCAGCTATATAGTGATGTGGCTAATGCTATCTCATTTTATTTCTTTCTCAAATAGCTGCTCCAGATACAAACTTAGCAAGATGCAAACTGTGGGTAAGAAGCAGTGCTGCTCTTTAGATTTGACCTCTCTTTCTAGGGAAAATAAATAAGAAACAACTAACCCAAAATACTGAAGTAAAATATGCCAGATACACAACGGGGCTCAGTCACAAGGGATTTCGGCAGAATACACTTTACTGACACTACCTGGCCATGTACATTTTATCAGTTTGTCTTCTGATAAGTTCTTTCAGTTAGGAAAATATTATTCCTTTCCATTGTCATCACAATTTCTGCAGAATCTTTAGTTAAAAGAGGGTAAGCAAAATACTATATAACACAAGGGTCATGGGCCTGAGAAGATGACCTGTAAGAAGAGACTACTGGGTGTTGAACTTGATCCATTTGTGAGAAAAGAAACTAAGGCACAATCTAATATTAGCCTGCAACTACTTGAAAGGAGTTACGAAGAAAATGGAGGCAAACTGTTCTCAATAGTGACAGATGATATATCAAGGTGCAAAGGTCAAAACTCGCCGTTTGGGAGGTTCAGATAGGACAGCAAGGAAAACTTGCTCACTGAGAGGTCTGTGCAGCACTGGAAGAGGTTGCCTAGAGAGGTAGTGGAATCTGTGCTAGGAGATTTTGAAGACTTGGCTAGAAACAGCAATAGCCAACATCCTGATGAGTGCTCTATACTTTGTGTGAGGTTACATGTTCTATAGCAGTTCTTTCTAATTAACATGTCTGTGTTTCTGCCATACCACTGTGATCCCTATTTATATAGGACTCAGTGGTGTTACTCTTAATATATCCTAATGTAACTCAGAGCAAAAAAAAAGTACATCCCCTGTACTTCAGACAGGCTTATGTCATGAGGTCTATGATTCTCAAATAGAAGTAGTTCAGAAGGAGTTACAGGAAGGGTTAATTACTTCCCTGTTCATGACTGAGGAAATGAAAATCAACAGCTGGTCTTTATCCCATGCTGGGGTCAAGTTTCACAATGGATTGATGAATAGTACGAGGATGTAACCAGAAACTGAAACAGATGCCAACATCTCCTCTAGTCCTTTCTAAATGAGGAATTAAGGTCCACAGCAGAAATAAGTTTGGATTGGTGGATTGTTACTGGAAGGCCCTGGCTTGGTCACAAATTACTCTGGGCTCTGAGGCTGGGTTTGAGCTTTCTGCTGCTATTGGAAATGTCACCTGTATGGTCAAAAAAGGACAAAAAGGACAGGAGAACTGTGAGGCCACACATGACCCTGAGTGTGCATTATGGCCACTGATGGAACACTTCAACACTAGTCCTACATATTACCGCTTCCCAATCAATGTATGCTTACTTTCATCATACTGTTACAAGAGAGGGAATTCCTACTTTTTCTTTCAAAAGGACTCAGATACAGTGCAGTCCTCAATACAGACAAACTTCCAAGTGCAAGTCTTAACTGCAGGACCGGATATTTTAAGTGAGGGATAATAATATTCTCCTCACCACTTTATTGGGTCTCTGTGAAAAATTTTAGCTCAACATTTTGTTCCCAACATAATATACTTGGAAATGTTTTGTTACCGAAATATTCTCTTCATTTTGGAAAGCAAAAACATTGAAATTTTATTTATGATCACCTAGCATTTTAAACTCAAAATACAGAGCAAAATGATCTTTAATTTCTGCACTTAACAGAGTTTTCTGAAAAGCAAACTTGGTAGTGTGTGCTTCTTAAACTGAGTCTGCCTTATTTCCATTTCTGGTCTCTAAATCTCCAAATTCTTGGTTCAATAAAATGAAGATACATAGATTTTCTATCACAAATTTTCAAATTGAGTTTTTAAACTATTCAATTTCACTTGACTATTTTAATAATGTCAAACTATTTTAATAGTTATGTAGATTGTGGAAAAAGCAAAATTTTACATATTTTCTAAAATTTTGATTTTTTTTTTTTTTTTTTGATTTTTTGCTACTGGGACCTGACAAACCTAGCTGCTAAGAAGTAAATAAAGCTATCATCCTTCATCTATCTATACCTCTTAAGTCATAGAATGACAGAATATACTGAGTTGGAAGAGACCCATCAAGATCATCGAGTCCAACTCCTGGCCCTGTGCAGGACACCCCAAGAACCACACAATGCACTGATAGTGTTGTCCAAACAATTTTTCAACTCAGACAGGTTTGGTCCTGTGACCACTTCCCTGGGGAGCCTGTTTCAGCAGTCAACCATCGTCTAGATGAAAAACATTTTCTTGATATCCACCCTAAATCTCTCAATTCAGCTTCATGCTGTTTTCTTGAGTTCTGTCACTGGTCACAGGAGTGAAGACACCTGTACCTGCCCCTCCTCAAGTTTAATTTCAGTTTAAAACTGAAATAGTAAGAGTGAAATAGTGCCCATCCCCTCACAGTCACTGTGAAGTGACTCAGCTCCCATGAAAGTACCTGAAAGCAATACCATGACAAGAGACTGCATGGAGCCAGTAAGCACCTGTTCAAGAACACACGAAAGAGCCAGTTAGGTTGTGAATAGTCAGCAATTGCTTCATTCTGGCATGGTTAGTGGGTAATCTTCTCTTTGCTTTCTTGAGGTGAGAGCTTCTTGTTTCTGTTTTTTAGAGGTAATTCCCAAATAAGAAAGAAAATTATGGAAAAGACAATCCCATTTTATTCAAAACTCTAGATCAAAATAAAGGTGGAATTAAAGCTAGTGAGCAGGACAGCAGGTAGCAGGACTCTGTGGGATCAGAGGTAGGAGCAACTAGTTTCACCATTCATCACCTTTAGCTGTCCATCACCTCATCTGTCAATGGGCTGAACTTTGTTGCAAACTCAGAAAGGCTGAGGCAAAATCTTATGAAAAGAATAGGCTCAGTGCTTTTACCTCTATGTATTTCTCTGTTCTGCCTCTACTAGTGAGGACACAAGCCTTCATCTTCATCAGTTAGGCTGAGGGTGAAGCTGTGGAAGGCATGTGAGCCAGTCTTGCTAAGTTCACTTTTGGCACAGATGTAGAACAATTAAAAAGGTGATCACCTACAAAATTTTTGTACTCTTCTCTGAAGAATTTGGTGTTTTTCACAGACTGAGGGTGGAAAAAAAGAGCCACTACAGCCTGCTTGCTAGTATGGAACCTCTCTTTTTTGTATTGGCACAATGACACAATATGATCTGGCCCATGATGTCACAAGGATGAACCATACCTCTTCTAAAAAATATCAGTCTTCTTGACACTAAAATGCTCTTCACTGAAACAAACCTATGTTGGCAGAGGATGATCCATGCTGAGATATTTTTATCTTCAAACTCAATTTTGAATGATTGCTGCTGTTCTTTACTTAAGCATAAATGTTTCTTCATCCTATCTATATTATTAATTCTAACCAACATTTATTTTTTAATGGGGCCAAAATATTACAATCAATGTCTTCAACTTTTAATGCTGAATTTGAGAAAGGAATGGGATGCATTCAGCCATACCTTCAGCTGAGTTAAATTAATGTTCTGCACAGCTGAAATTGTAGAAGACAACTAAGAGACATATTTCTGCTCCTCCGCTCCTTAATTGTCTAGAAACCCAAAAAAGCTACTATGACTATATAAGAATTGCCTTGCTATTAGCTCAAAAGCATGGGCTACTTAGTTCTAGTAGGAGCATTGTAAAGAATGAAAATGTCTTGAAGTGGAATATTCCCTACTTTAACTCAGAGCTGCCTCTATATCCCTTGGGAATTTGGCTACACTCAAAGTGAAAGATTCCTCACTGACATCATAGGTCACCTTACTGACTGCCTTTTCAGTAGTGCAAAACATCTGGATCATGAACCAGTGGTCTGGTCTCTGTAGCTCACCTGTACTATTACACACACCAGTAAACACAACTTTTCCTGTTAGAAGTTATTTATGACACAGGCTTGTGGCACACCACTCAGTAGGGGTGAAATGTATTTCATAAGCTGCTTCTTCAGCTGACTCTCTGACACCGTGCCAGATCTCTCATGACTTCTGTTAGTCTAAAAGTACACCACATAGCAGTGCTATTTCATCTTGGGTGAACATCACTCACACACTAATGTTCACTCAAATATGGTATTCTAAGCAATTTAATAACACCAAATAAGAATTTTCTACAACACTTTTCACTAATAAACCACAGAATTCACCAGTATGGATGGGAAATCTCAAAGGGATTAAATTATATCTGCAAGACCATCCAGGGTAATAGCCAGGAGCAAAATTTAGGTTTACTGAATAAATTCAGTCCACTGTTCTCTGTTAGGCACACTCCTGCTCTGCTTATGTTAATTTGTGCCTCAGTAATTTACTAGGGAGAAACCCCTCTTCTTACTGATGAATCACAAGTAGAAGCTCCTGATTTCAACAGATTTTATGATCTGTTTTTTGGCTCTCCCCAGCCAGTAGTGATACGGTTGGATTTCATGCAGCTGGGACACTGTTATTGCCTTACTTGTGATAACCAAACAGTTAGTTACTTTTGCTGACCTGGACTGCATGATACTAAGCCAGTTCACCTGGAGGAGGAAGCACTACCATAAATAAAATAACATCTCAATTCTCAGCAATGAAAAAAGAATCTTTTCTCTCTACAGATACTGCAAAGTCTTCAGCACAGAAATTGCTTTTTATGAAGTTACTGTGCAATTACATTGTACAAAACCAGACCAGAATTGTTTCAGTCAGCAACTAGCCTCTTACATGTAGGTATCTGTGTCTATTGGATGTGCACGTAAACCCTGGCACTTCATGCTACTGAAGCAGTTTGTGCCTATTTCACCCTTTAAGTACTTAAAGAGGGCCTATAAGAAAGATGGAGACAAACCTTTTAGCAGGGCCTGTTGCGACACAACAAGGGATAATGGTTTTAAATTAAAAGAGGGTAGATTTAGACTAGACTTATATCTAGACAAGGCATAAGGAAGAAATTTTTTACAATGAGAACGGTGAACACTTGCACAGGTTGCCCAGAGAGGTGGTTGATGCCCCATCCCTGAAAACATTCGAAGTCAGGTTGGACGGGGCTCTGAGCAACCTGATCTAGTTGAAGATGCCCTTGCACACGGTTCTATGATTCTATTCCTTTCACCTGGCATAAGTTCACAAGTTACATTCAGGGACACTTGTGAAAACACACTGTTTTCAATTTTTTTTTCCCATCACTGATATCAGGCGTATTATTAATAAGGCTTCCATTTAATACTTTTAAAATAAAATGACCCAGAAAGCAAAATCTACAGTAGGTCAGCACCATGAATTTTGCAGACTGTTCATGCACGTGTTCTACAAAGAAGAGTTTCATTTTTACTTTGTTTTCTCTCAGAGTGTCTTTAATTATTTGCAGGGTACTCAATACTGCATCTGTTATTTATGCAAACAGTCCCATCCTATTTAGACAATTTTCCTTTCATGATGAAGGATACAGAGGTTCATTTTTATATGTTGAGGAGAGATTCTACAGCTTTTGTTTCAATAGGACTTCTCTTAAAATTTATGGGATGGCCAAGGGCAGTAAAGATTTTCTGCACTCTTTGTGCACTCCAAATAAGACACTGAAACCACTCTAGTAAGTTTCCTATTAGTGGGATGCCGTGGCCTTCAGTGAGGCTCTAAATAGAAAAGTCTTACATGATTATTCCCCTTGACTTTTCTTTTTTTACAAAACACTGTGTCTTCTCAGGCTACTATAAATACACACCAAAAAATCCACCAGTTCCACTTTGTCCCTGACAGCTAGGCAGGTGTCAGGCTGTTATCAGGACAATAAAATTACAAAACTATTCAGAACCTGATCCAAGACCCAATAGCACCTGTGACAATACTTCCACTCACTTGACCATGTTTTGTGTCAAGATACAAGGCTATGGGAATACTATAGCTGGTCCCATGGGAGTACCCTTCTCTAAGTTTCCTGGTAACATCAAGTGTCTTCCTTGACTGGAGAGAAATGCTAGTGAGTAGCAACGCTACTCTCTTGTATTCTTGCTTGAGAAAATGGTGAGTATTGTCTTACTGAGCTTTGGCTTTCCTTTATCTGTATTTCCTCTCATTGTTTCTTTAAGCTCTTTAAGTTACAGACCTAGCACTATGGTAGTTAAGGGAATAAATGTTTCTCATGTAGTGTCCATGTTCTTGGACTTAATGTGTTGTTTTAAACTGCCCTACGACTGAGAGAGAATGCATGACATATTTGACGAAAACTTTGATTAATGGTCTTAGTTGTGATAGATTAAAAACAAAACAAAACAACCAAAACCAACCCAAAACAAAACAAAAAAATGTACTATGAAGCTGTAACATAAGTAATTGGGTCAAATCTATCTGTGTGAGAACTGGAAGGTCTTCAGAATGATTTGGAAGTGGGGCATTTTGACCATTTGTTAAATGTTTTAATTTTTCATCTCTCATTACAGCTGCTATTTTTTATATCACACCCTTCACCATGTCATGAAATTCTTCAGAAAATTAGTGTCAAATAATGAATATTACTGGTACCCAACTGGTTTCAAATTAAGCACATTTATACCAATTCCAAATTTTCTTGGCATGTGGTAACTCCAAAAGTGAGATATTTTGTCCTACATTCCTTCTGTGACAGAATATTTGCTAACTTCAGGAGAAAGTTAGAGAAATACAGGTTTGAAGGTCAAACTGGTATCATATGACTTTGCTAAATATAGATACTTGACGAGTGAAAGAGCTTCAAAGTCTTGGCATATTTTGCTTGGTGCACTTCTATGTCTGCACATATGCAGACTACTCTCAGCACGTATCAGAAATATGGCAATTAATAAATTCCTAATTATCTAGGCAGGTGTTACAAATTTATCCCTTCTGATTTCCTTAAGGTAGAAGGGCAGCAGGATATGCCTAATCTGCGATATTTTCACTCTCATTTCACAAATCTGTCACTAACGGATACTCCAAGGAGATGAAGCACAGCATTTTAATATTCTCCTAACGTATATGCAGCATTCAAATGAATCTACTGCCATTAAAAAAATCTTTCTCCATAAAATAGCATCACAATGTGTGCAGCATTGCACAAGCAGAAAGACAAATATAATTAAACAACAAAATTGTGCTAAGAGTGAACTAACATAGAAGAGGAATGTTTAAAGAGCTCTACTCACCTATTTTCCCTGTCTAAAACAATTTCCATTGAAAAAATGGCTTAGAAAGGAACTATCTGTGCTTGTATGTTTCTCATTGCAATCCTGTCCTGGGATCCTGGGACCTATAATGCAATATGCGCTGTCAGGACTACGACAGTTTACAGATGTGCAGCCAGACTTCTTGCTATTTATAGATGCCTCTTCTGCAAACACTACTCTGTGGGGTTGTAGCACAGTAATAGGCATGTTCTTTTACTAAGTGCTTACATCATATTCATTTAAGAAAATTTGGCTCTTCACCTGGCATGGCAAAGGAGGCATATTTATGAAGGTCATGCAGAGAGAACACTATTGTGAAGAAAATGTGGAATTCATGAGCGAGCAGGACACCTACTGGGAGGACTAACTGAAAGGAGGAGACATTTGGCAGAGATGCTGAAATAATAAAGGCTGAAATAGTTATGTGTTCACTCCCACTAAAGTGATGCTTTTGCTCTTTATTACCCCTGCAGGGCAACTGGGGAGACAGTTCAGTGCCGCCTGTGCGTGTAAGGACAAAGCTGTGAAGTTGGTAGGGGTGCAATGTCCTTGGGGTCTGTTCATGGCTGTGCTGCATCTCGCTTAACCATGTGTTAAGTGTTCAGTCAGAGTGCTAGGCACAATCTATTAATAGAAACAGGGAGTTTGGCACATGCTCGCACTTTCGCCTGTCTCCTTCTCACATGCTCCCAGAGATGCTGGGACTGCATCCTGCATCCTTCTGCTTTTCCAGACCTGAGACTTCGCACATTGCTGTATCCCTTGAGAAGTCTCAGTGAGGTCAAGATAGCCCCAGACAAGTAAACAAGGGCTGCTGAACCCCAGTGTTGAGGAAACAGAAGGTAACGGGTGGGAGGGGGCGGTGGGGGAGTGGATTTCTTGCAGAAAACCTGAGAGCTCGCAGGGTACCCTCCCGGCCTGAAGGCAATGCAAAGCTATTTTCGGCACTGCCCAGGCCAGCCGGATAGCCCCCGCCTCGGGCAGCTCCGCTTGGTAATATCCAGGATGCTGCAGAGACACGGATGCTGCTAGAAGACCCCCCAAGGAATCCTAGCCAAGGCTGCCGGCGGAAAGCACGGGGAACTGGCCAAGGTGCTGCCGCAAGAGACTGTCCCTTTCGGCCTCCTGAAACACCCGAATCACCGCCGCTCAAACCCCCGCTGCCCCTCAGACCTCTCAGCCCCGCGGAGCCTCCCCTCTGCCCGGCCACCCAACTTCCCGGGAAGCAGCGGCGGCCCCGAGCAGCCCGAGCGCTCGGAGCGCTCGGCGGGGTGCGAACTTCTCTGCCTACGGGGAACGGAGCGAACGGGGGGAAGTGCGGGGGGAACAGGGTGGGCAAATGCAGGAAACTATAGCAGCAAGGCAGGCAGGAGCTGGACGGAGAGGCCGGGAAAGTTCTGCGCTTACTGCTGCTTCTGCTCAGGGCTCCGTGCTCGGGTCTGGGGGAGCGCGGGCGCCGGGCTCCGGCTCGCATCCTTACCTCGGTGCTGTCGGCAGCGTTCTCCGCCATTTTCCTCCTTAGGAGCAGGCAGCGGGAGGAGTGTTTCATTCCCATAAGAGCTAGCCAAGGGGTTGGGGCTTCGGGGCTGGTGTTTTGGTTTGTGTTTTCAAAGATCTCCAAACACTGGTGTGCGCCAAAGGACAGGGAGAAAAAAAATATGGAAAACAGCAATAAATCAGTCAGCTTTGTCCTTTCTGCGTCGTCCACAGGAATGTTTGTCTCCTCTTAAGCATCGGGAGCTCCTCGGGCACTTTCAAGTCCTCCTCTTTCTCCCCTCTCCTCCACCTCCAGCGAGTTCTTGGGGTGGGCAGAGAGAGGCGGCACACACTCTTCAGGTTACACTAAAAGGCTGTCGGGCTATGAGTCCTCCCCTTCAGTGAAAGCAGTCAGGCTAAACAGGAGAGAAGCACCAGCTAAACTGAACTTGGGCGTGCAGTGACCAGCTGGGCATCTTTGTGTCCTGTGGCTACTCTTCCAGAGGCAGAGGGAGCCAGAGACAAAGCAACAGGACAAGGAAATCATAGCCCTTTATTTTCCTTCTTTGGGCTTCTTTCTTTCTCTCTATGTCCCAGGACACTTCCTTTAAAGATGCTCACAGAATTTGCCACCCTCTTTCTATGAATGTCTTCTGAAATAGAAATCCCTTCTCCTCCTCCTTCTCCCTCCCTCCTCCCCTCCTTTCCCCATCCCTCTCCCTTTCCCTTTCCTCTTCCCTTCCCTCTCTTCTCCCCTTCCCTCTCCCTACCCCTTCTGTTCTTGGGCAGAGCTTGGTGCTCTTCACTGGGAATTGCATTCACGTGTCTTTTGTAGAAAAAAAAATATTATTCCAAGCTCCCCCCACCCATCGCCTACACCCTCTCACACACAAGCACGCATTCACACGTACACACACACACACGTCTCCCTCTCACACAGACATGCACAATTTTTTTTTTCTTCCCCATCCCTCCTCTTCTTTTGAATCAGCAACACTTTTCTTTGCAAGGACTCTCGGCAAGGCTCTTAGAGAGCAACCGAAGAAGTCTGCTCCAGCTTCTTTCCTCCGAATTAAGTAGCAAACCTGCTTTCTTAATATATCTTCTCGTGTGTGTGCTCCCAGCTCCTGTTTTACTTGAAGTCTTTCGGGAGGATCCACACCCCGTGAGATAGCCGTGAACTGTAGAAATATAGTCCCGATCCGGCTGCAACTCCTGCTGAAAAGAGGGGAGGAGGAGCAGGGGGAGGAGGGGAGAAGAGGCGGAGGGAGAGGTCTTGCTGGGGTGGGAAGGGAAAAAGGCTAAAGGTGATTTGAACTTGTTTTTAGCCTTTTCCTAATGATATCTTCCTCTGTAGGAGTGCATCGCCACCTTCCCCACACGTTTATTTTGCTCTCACTCCTCCGGGCTCTTTCTAGTTCTGAGTTGTCAGCTGGGGAGGATTGGGTTTACCTCACTCGTGTTGCTGTGGGCAAGGGCGGGAGAGGGGGCGTATTACATAATTAATCCTTCCAACTTCACTTTCCGCAGCTCCATCTCCAGCCCACTGTTCTCACGTTTCTGTTTTGTTTTTATATGGAGGAGGTGAGAAAATAATGCTGCTGTGTGGGTGTGTGTTGCTCGAAGGATTTCAAGGACCAGAACAGGATTGCTGCTCTCTGAACAGTTTGAAATTATTTCCTTGGGGGGTGCCAATGGAGACCTGAAGAAGAGGTTTGAAAAATTACTTCTGATGCATATTTTAAGGACCTAGCCAGCTCAGAGGCTCCATCGGTAACAGATCATGATAGATCTGGGGTTTTGAATTTTGGTCCCTTGCAGCCTATTTTAATATCTTTCAATTAGAGTTTATCCTCAGCTGACCTCTGGAATACTGACATACCATGAAGTACTGCCAAAAACACAGGAGGTCCCTGGGCACACAGGAGGCAGAAATATTCCTGGGGGTGGGGAAGGGAAGATAGAGAATGTGAATTAGAGAGTAGAGAGGGAAATTACTCTCCTGCCCCATGGGTATGAGGAGGTGGGGACAAGAAAATTAAATAAGGAAATTTCTCCCTTTTACTTGAATGACCCTCACAAATTCTTGCCCTGACACAGATCAGTAGGTGTGTAATAGATTCAAGAATTTGTGATAAATCACAGAGAAGTAAGCAACCTAGGGAAGCAGAAGACGTGTGGTATGCTGAAATGTCAAGTGACAGCGAGAGTATACCATGTAGGTCACAACGGTACCATATGAAATGGTTTCAGAATGAGAGTACGTTATAGACACACATGCCATGCAGCTTGAGACTGGACCTCTGTGAGATACTTTTAGAGCCATTTGATCATTTAGTTTTTCAAAAGCTTCTGATTTTCCTCTGTTCCTTTCAGCTCACATATTTTAACACCTCAAGTTCTTTCATTAGCTCCACACCACTGCTAATTTTTTCAATAATCATCCACACCTCCTTTGTTTATATAGTAAAAATTAATTTCACACCTTCTAGGCATGAGACTCAGATAATGACAGAAATGGAAGCAGGCCATCTACCCATTTCTTTGGGACATTCACAGAGCTCTTGAAGGTCTTAAAACCTTCAAATATGAAAACCCTTACAGTTACATATTCCAAAGCTACCCTTATAGTCATGAGCTACCGATGTCTTTATTATCAAGTACTTTGAATTTTAGGTGGAGGGATAAGGGGAAAAATAATCTGCAGATAAAAATTTAATGTCTCTGCAATATTTTTCACAATGATTTCTCTGCTACGTCCTGAGTATCTGGTGGTTAGTAAGTGTATGAAGTTTTAGTCAGCGTGTATTTGGAATAACCTGCATACTTTTAGTGTCTTTTCTATTTTCAGGTGATACACACAACTAAACTTAGCCTAATTAAATATTTTAAAATAAACCAGTGTTCTATATAGAGAAAAAGAATTAGATTTTTCAGAACTACTCCAGAACATATTTTCCAGTTTTCTCTGACAGCTGGGTTTGTATTTCTGGTACAGCTCAATCACTCTTTAGTCAGCTAAATGAGGCATCAGATTTTCAAAAGCACTCGGCAACTGGCAAAACTGGCAGGCAGAGATTTAATATATCCTTCCCTCTTCTACTTCAGATACTGCATGACTTACTCTGGCATCTATTCTTGTCCTTCTCCACCTCTTTGTCAACACAGATGATACCTGACTGCTCATCCTTGAACGTGGTGCTGATGTTTTACAGATACTAAGAAAACCTTCCAGTCTCATAGTTTCCAGCATAAGGATGAATGTTTTGGTCCTGAAGTCCTTTGGGAATCTGCTAGATGATTGGTGTCTTCTCTCCTTTTGTGTTCTATATGTGATTGAGGAAACTACTTTGAAAACACACACTCCATTTGTTCTAATCTGCTTTATTACTAAGGGAAAATGATTTGTCCCATAGAACTCTGGGGTTTTTTTGTGTTTTTTTTTTTTTTTTTTTTTAATAAGCAGCCATAGGTAATAGTTATTCCTTGAAATATCTTTTAATAGACTCAAAGAGGTTTGTTTACAGATGCAGATGTCTGTTTGTACACACAGATACTTGGCCAATCCTTCAGTCTGAATATGAGTCTCAGTGCAAGTTCCTGTTGGTACTGAAATTCACAGCAACACTGAACTTGTGAGCTTTCATACCATTTAGGGGACAAATTCCACTCTTATCATGTGAATGCAAATGTGAATGCATTGCAACAAAGCCAGGAGATGTGAAAAGCATCTTCTGAGTTTAAATATATCATGTATAAGTACTTGTGAAGGTCACAAATATTAGAAATTGAGTGGAGTGGTGCTAAAGAGAAAATGGAAAGGGAAGTATTTATTAATTCAGACCTCCAATAATAGCAGCTGTGGTTGAGGCTGCTGTGCTACTTGCTGAGTGTGGCAATAATACTGTGCTGGCCCTCAGAAGATTCAGATTTATTGCCAGCTTTGTCATTAGCTTGGATGAAATCCAAATGTCTGCATTTGAGGGGGGGTAATCCTGTGCATAAGTACAAACTGATAAATTGCATAGCAGTCCTGATGGAAAGCATTCGGGGGTTATGAGGTGGAGGTGTAGCTAGGTTGAATATGACTCATCATGCTTTCTCTCTGCATAAAAGGCAAACCGTATAATTATGTGCATTAAATGGAAAGTGACCAGTAGAGTGAGGGAAGTATGATTTTCTCTCTGCTTGGCACTGGTGAGACTGCATCTTTGATTCTGTGTCCAGAGCGGGGTCCCCTGATTCAAGAGGGAGGCTGATACTGTGGAGATTGTTCAGTGAAAGACTGCTGTAATGGTCTTTTAAGACACTAACCTCTGAGGAGAGTTGGGAGTGTTGGGTTTGGAGAAGAAGAGGTAAAGGGGCACCCAGTAGTGGCTTATGATCAGCTTTAAGGATTGTGACTAAGATGATCCAAACTCCATTTGGTACAGTCAGATCACCTGAAAAAGAGCAACAGCTGCAAATTGTGGCTTTGGAAGTTCAGATTCAGTATTAGGCAAAGAGTGTTCCTCTACGTAAAAGCAACTAACTTTTCTCTGTGGTTTATAAATCATGGAAAGTTTTGTTTTGTTTGGTGTTTCTGTTCTGTTTGGTGTTTTTGTTTTGTTTTATTTTGTTTTGTTTTCAATTGAACATATGAGCCTAACAGGAGGGAAATATGTGATCTGCTATATACATACTTAAGGAAGAAGTAAACATTTTATTCCTTTGATAAAAACTTTCTCCCCCATTTTTTTTTTCCTGAAAAGAAGGAATGCAGGTTTTGCTGTGATGATTCCCATTGAAGTACGTAAGATTTATTTCAAACATTGACAGTTTGGTATCATTTCAAGTAGGAGGCAATAGCAGTGCTCCAGTTGAACCATGGACAGAAAATACAAAGATCAATAAGGAGAATAAAACCAAATATGACTAAGGAAGGAATTCAGGTGGAAGACTAGCAAAAGAAGACTAGCAGAGAAGGTGGAAAAGTGTGTAGCAAAGTTCTGCATAGGGAAGCACATGGTAGCAATGGTAGGCAAAGAAAAGTAGACATGAAATGCTGAAGACAGGAGAAGGTTAAATAGAATAGCACTTTGTGTCACAGGTAATATTCATATGGCCTGAATCAATGTTAAACTGTTGCATTTATTACAGTTAAATGATCTGTCCTCTAAAATGGAGTCCTTCCACTGGGTCTTCCAAGCCCTCCTGCCATCCTCATTTCTGTAGCATTTGCATCTCTTCCCCAGTTCACAGGTTATAAGGAAGATTAAGCCAGGCAATTTCACCTTCATTAATATCTTGCATCCTGATGAAAGGAAGAATGCAAGGCATAATCAGCCTGGAAAATGCTTCTGCCTTCTGTTTGACCTCAGACATCAGCAGAAAAGACTGAGTGTCACATGCTTTTCTTCCTTGTTTGTTTAAAAAAGTGGAGAATGTCTTTAGGCAGAGACTAGGAACAACTCCTGGGCTATAAGTCCACTTCCTAGTTGGATGAGAATATATTGTAGCAAAAATTTATTTCTACTCCAGTATCTCCACCGTATTTTGTTTGTTATCTGATCAAAGAAAAACATTTGGAAGGATCCTTTTGTAGCATCACTTTGCATAGTTCTTTATTGCGCAGGAAGTCATGATGATTTCCTTTGCCTCAAAACATATGTTTGGCAATCTTTCCAAATTCTTAATGTATCTTCTATCCCTACTATGTCTCTCAAAGTTGCCAGTAGTTCAGATATTTTTCTTATGCCTGCAATTTGCCCATGTTAATTCTGAAGATTTTGAAGTGAATTTTAATTGACACTGTGGATTTAAAGATCTTATTTTATTTATGCTGTTCCTTCCTGGTCTTTTAATTTACCGCATTAACCTTTTCCCCCCATGCATTATCTTCTTATCCTTCTTCACGAACATTGCATGTTCCAGCCTCTTCCTTGGAGTCACTGCAGTTTTCAACCATTGGTCCTGTGTTTGAGTGAGGAAAGGTCTGTGAGAAGCTAAACTGATCTGAGACACCCACTGTCACAAGCCAAGAATATATGTCCAGAGCTCAGATAATTCAGAGTTAAATTCTAGAATACCTTGTCATGAAGGAGCCTTTAGCCATGCTTCAGATAATGAAACACTAGAAAACTATCTCTGCAAGGATTCATCACCAGAATTTTAATTTTTTTTCTCTAAGGTTGTAGACTTCATTTCATTCAGCAACAGAAGTTCTATTTTGCAAACTGAAAACTTAATCTAAATTTAACCAAAATGTTCCTTTCATTTTTTTTTTTTTCATTCTGAGTGCTAAACTCTGAAAAAGTTGTAACTGGGTCAGTTTATTCTGACAACATCTGTAAAGGCCACAAAAGTGGGTTTCCGGTCCTCTGTGGATTAGAGGAGCTAAGCAGACTATTGAGAATTATGATTACTACAATGGCAGAAATAAGTTGGCATAAGTATCATGATATGTTATACACTGACCTCATTCAATTCCCACCCATCCTTTTGAACAACTATAAATCATGCTCTCAGAGCAGACAACAAAATACTTCTGAAGTTTGATGTCAAAGTTATCTTAAAGTTAAGAGGTGCCTAAGAAATATTACGCAAAACATCTTCCCTTATAGGGAAAACATGGATGTACTGGAGTGAGTTCACTGAAAGGGCCACAACAATTATTAAGTAACTGGGGAGCTGTCTCATACTAAGAGAGGCTGAGAGTGATTCAAGGGGGAAGGTGTAAAAAAATGACAAAGTCAGACTCTTCTCAATGGTACCCAGCAACAGGACAAGAAGAAATTGGCATGAAGTGAAATATAGGGCATAAACCCATTTTTTAAAAAATCCTTTTTTAACTGTGAAAGTGTACAAAGCCATTTTGGAGTCTTTTTCCTTATATATATTAAAAACCTGGCTATAAATAGCCCCAAGCAACTTACTGCAATTGACAATCCTTTGAGTGGAGGTTGGACTACATGATTTCCTGATGTCTTTTCTAACTTCAATGATTCTGTGTGATTCTAGAACATTTATGAAAATCACGTATCAGGTGGCTCTAATAGACCTGGCAAATAGGCATCTATCTTTTCGCTTTCTCTTCCATATTACTCCTGAAGCTTTGAAAAGATTATACATGCATAGTCTTATACCAAGGTGATTTGGTAAGTGCAGCCAATAATTTCACAGAAAAAATATGCTGAGAGAAGTGACAGACTGTTGCTTACATTCCATTCTTAAGTGCTCTCAGGAGAAAGCGCGCAATGTTTGAAGAGCTAAACCTCTTTATAATGCCATTCCTGATAAACTATCCGTGGGTAGAGAATATTGGATCTGGGCATGCAGCTTATCTAAAAGAAATTGAAGCAATACTCTCAGAATCATGATCCCACCTTTACTGAAAAGAAATGCAAATCACTAGCTTCCATCTTGTCTTGTCACTTTCTGCTCGCTTTAAGAAACTTTCCTTTTGAGAAAACCTTTACCTTCTGCCTTACATTGTTTTCTGGAATCTGAGATGGCATTTCTACACTTAGAGACCTACTTCTTTTTCATTTGCTCTGCTTTTCTTTCCTGGATTATATCATGCTTAGCAAGTCTGAGATGAAGACCAGATATGTAAAAATGTCACTATTCATTCAACTAAGAGGTTTTGTTGATTTCAAAGTATCAAATCTTAGCTGATTCTTTGCTTCTCAGGATACAGTCTGATACTTTTGTATTACTATGTCACATGGGATTGGAGGAATTTAACTAGAGCACAGATGAAGTTGCAACAATTGAAATTACATCTCTCTTTTGTTTCTTTGCATTCTGTCATCTTGATTTCTGTCACTTTTGTTTTCAGAAAATGGTAGAGGCATTTATTTGCCTTCCTCAGTAATACACATAATGCTTTAGGAGCACTCCTGTAAAGCATTTTAACTGGAAGAGTTATGAAAATCACTTAAATGTCTCTGTCAGGTCTGGCAAATAGCTGTCTGTCTTCTTACTTTCTCTTCCATAAGTGTCTGATGCAGTAAATAATTCTGCTACATGTCTCACGTTTTCCTGTTGTGAACAATTTTCTTCAAACACATGCACATGTGTTCAGCTGTCGTCGTCGACAACCAACTGTAACTATGATAGTGGGTTGGCATTTTTTCTCCCCAGTTTGGTGTTTTCCTTTCTCTTCCATTAAGGAAAATTGCCAAAATGCTGCTGCCTCCCACTAAAAGATGAAAAATAAGAAAATGTAATCAGTACTGTGTGTATTTCGTGAGCTGAGAACAATGTAAGTCTTTTCCAGAACTGTCTAGAACTTATTCAAGTGAGGTCATACCTCTTTAGAATGTTTCTTGATGATGGTCCCCAATAAACTAAATACAATCAGACTTTGGCCAGGTTATAGCATGGAGTCAGCACTCTGAGGTGCCTAAGATGATTTTTCTGGCTGCAAACAGAGCTCAGTCTCCTGGGTTATTGATCTGGTAGTGGATTTTGGCAACCAATGCAGTTGTGAACTTTGGCAGAATCTAGAGATTCTGCTAGTTCATCTGTGATCCCTTCCAGAGAGATCAACTTCATTGTGCTAAACTCTCCATAATACAGGTATAATTATGTGACCTAGGTGTTAATGGTGCTTGTCTTCTCTCTTTCTTCAAACTAGATAAAACAAAAGGTGGTATAAACAAAAGAACCAATATTGAGAATTAGATTACCTTTGTATGTGGTGTACTTCTATTTTATCTCAGTGAAAAAAACATGTGATGAGCTAATAGTACATCATGGTTTTGATTGTAGTGTTCAGAAATCTGTTTGATATCATATAAAACCTTTGGAAATATGGATGTATTAGGAATAATTTTTTAAGTTAGAGAAGTCAGGGTGGCAGAGTTCCTCACAGTTTGGATGATAATGAAACCTTGTTCTGAGAAGGAAAGGGGAGCTAGAACATAGTATTACTAAAGGCAAAATAAAGCTTCCTTAAGGAAACAGTTTCTGACACTAATAATTTTTGTTACAAATGTGGCCTAGAGGAGCCCATCAAGCTTGAAACCCCTTTGTTGTAGGTATTGCCCTTCAGATCCTGCTTTGGTAGTTTGCCACTAAGTTGATGAAAACAAAGCATTATTTTCCTGCTTCTTGCTTTACACTTGTGCCACAAAGCTCAAGTGAATTACATGAAACATAAAATAAATTCCAGGAGGGCTGGGCCAGAGCCAATTTTCAGGTCTATTTCAGTAGCTGACAGGATCTTTATGTCCATAAACCTAAGAACTGGCATGCTGGAAAAAAATTTGAAATGAAATTCAAGCTGCTCAATCAAAACAGTACATAATTAAAATGGAGGATTTAGAAAAAAAAAATGCAGAATTAGAACTCTTCTTGTGATTAAGCTAATGTACATGTTCCATTACTTTTCATTTTCATTGGGAACACTATGTACTTCAGTGTGGAGACAACAATGGCAGGGTTTAACAAGAAGGGTAAACCATTGCAACTGCAAATGAAACTATTCTAATCTTTAGTGCAGTGTTGGAACCTGTGAGAGGATTGACAAAATATGTAATTTCTTCATGACAGAAAAAAAGAAAAGAAAGTGGTGCATTCTCTCCTTTGCACTTAGTATGTTCTGGAAATACCTAAAAATTATGATTTATGTGTAGTAAATGCATATGTGTACATCTTTCAAAGAATTACCAGCTTGGTGAGGAGGGAAAAGGAAACTACAGCAATCTGAATGACAGAAGATTCACATTACAAGCATATTTAAGGCATGATTTTAAAATGGCATCTGAAAGGTCATGCTCATTTTGGAAGAGTATGAGCTTAGGAGGAATTTGAAATGTTCTGTCTTTTGCTGTCAGAATAAATAAAAAAACCAGACACCATCAACCAACAACCAACAACCACAATGAATCCTATAAGGATCCCTGCAGATTATGGTCAAACAGGAGTATAAACCTTGAAGAACATTTTTAATGGGAAAACATATTGAAGTTTTTAATGCCTATGTTAGAAATATATAGATGGGGTGTGGATAACAAGCAGATGGTACATACCTTGTATTGTACATGTTTAGAGACAATATAAAAGTCTCACTAAGTGTAAAGTATTATTTAAAGTACTTTTTATATGTGGCATAAGAATGGGAAAGACTGCCTGGATTACCATTTCAGGTAGTGTATTGGGACATCATGAGGGATTACAATGATATTTGTAATATTATTGTATCATATTACAATGGTATTTGGAATATCATGTAAACAACTACAGACTGCAAATTTATATTATACTAATCATCCCATGCACTGCAAACCAAACATGATTCATTATCCAGGACAATCTTAAAGTTTACAGTAAAAAAGAACAAAAAGTCCTCAGACTGTGATTTGCAAAAGGAAGAGAGCTAAAGAGATTGAAGGCATTGTTAGAGAGCATTGTTAAATACAGTAGCTTAATAATGGTTACTCCCTAGAGATAAATATTTCATATATATTTTAGATTACATTACTTTTAAACTATTTTGCCTCTCTCAGTGATTATTTTGCCTCTCTGTTATATCTAGTAGCTGTTTTACCTTCAGTACTAACACAGTAGTGAAAGACACAAAATTTAAAACATCTGAAAACATTCCAAAAGAAAAGCAATTATGAATGCCTCTTGTGGTAAGAGTTATGGATCTTAAGTTTTAATTGTGATGTAAGATTGAACTTTGCCTATGATGTATAGTTTGTGAGCATTGTGGAAGCCTTTGGAAACTATAATTTTACTAATAAGGATATTTCAACAGGGCTTGTTGCTGTGCTCTCAAGCCTGGTCAACCTGACCTCTGAGCCATCAGTTCCATGTGTACTCACAATTAATTTAAAACATGGTTGTTAAAGACTCACAGTACTGTATATGTAGTGATGATGATTAGTATAGCCTAAGTACTGATGATTAGTATACTGTAAGTACTGACTGTTACCAAGAAGAGTGTTGCTGGTGGATGAGTTTAGAAAAAATTTTGTTTTCCGCAACTGGTCTAATTTGTCAGTTTTCTAAGCATCGCCATTCTAGCAATCTCTAATTCCCTGACTGATATATAATATGCAAATATACCGATTTGTGACAAGTTACTGTCACAGTGTAGCTGTGTATCTTGGCTGTGGCCACGTGCATGTTCAGCACAATCACTAATTCTCTGGGTGATTGAGGAACTCTACAGATAAATTCTCTTGGCTGAAACCACTCATTTGAGACTATGGATTGTCACGATATGAGGTGGTTGACTGAACTCCTAGTTGCCTTCACAACAAAGTATTTGACAAGCCATTGCAGAAGCTCTCCAAGAGGGAACTTCAGACCATCCTGGAGGTTTCCCCAGGCAGTCCCCACTGTGTATAAGCTACACAGTAACTACTCTTTAGAACTCTAGTTGCACTTATAGAAATTGTCAAACACCACTTAAAAACTTCTAGACTAGGTTTACACACATAAGTGTCTCATTTGATTCAGCTGAAAATGCTTTTGCAAAGACACTTAAAACAGAGACCTACAATGTCACTGTCCAGATATCAGCTGACCAACCTGTTGAAAGATTGGATTTTCTATGTGAATATTATCTTATGCAAAAAATTAAAATAATTTTTTTTAACAAAGTCTTTTAAAAAATGTCTTAGGAGTGCCTGTGCACCCATTCTAATATATATCACCTCCAATGGAATGTTCAGAGGGGGGACCTGGCAGAGGGGGAATGTGTGGGGCTGAAACTTCATGACAAACTGGGATTCTGACTCAGAAGCAAACTTTCTTACAGAGAGGTAAATCTCTACTGTCCTGACATGACTAGAATAATTAGATTGGTGTTGGAAGCCCAGAGTTTGACCTTTGATATGCTGCTATGGAGTTGTTAGGGATGTAACTTTTATTACTTAAAGTGCGATTAGACAGGTATTATGAAAACACATGTAACTGGCAGAAATAACAGAACTTAACTATTCAAGGATATTCACCCAGCAGCCCACTACACTGATCAACGCAGAGCACCTCAGAGCAGTCCATCAAAGTTAAGGTTAAAAACCCAGGAATTTGCTCATCGACCTCATCCTGAAGAGGAGAACTCTACCTTTTGGAATATCTAACTCTGGAGCCACCTCCAGGGACACCTGGGACAAGCTCCCATTGCTGGAACGGATACTCTTAACAGCCTACTCCTCCAGAACATTGACAGTCAGCTGCTGTTCCTGTAATCAAGGGAATGGGAAATAGAAATACCCACAGCTCTGTAACTTGGTAGTGTCTTATGCATCAATAACAACTCTTTCACAAAGGCAATAAACACCCAAACTCCTTCATGTGGATCCAATTATTGATAATAATTTAAGAATGCTTTAGTCTGTCCTATCTGAAGTGCAACAAAATCCCATGCTTTTTGTTCTGGAGAAGTGACAAGTTGCGCTTTTTTCACTGAGTAAGGCAGCACTAGAAGATGTTGCTCAGAGTGCCTGAGTAATCTCCTTGTCTGATAACTTTCAAGACTAAGGTATGCAAAGCCAGTCTCCTCACACAGTGTTGGCAACAGTCCTGCTCCAGTAATGAAATTGGGGTGGAGACCTTTGAGGTTCATTCCATTCACTGCTTCTCCAGTTCTATAATTCCTGCATCATTAGCTGCTGTCTAAGTGGCTCTTTATTTCACTGGTTCCTGTTGTTATGTAACATTTATTATTAGTAGCTTTGAGCTTAACATCTTCTTGCTTGCATCACAAATTCCTGACAGAACACTAGTCTATGGAGCTTAGTGTGGCATGAAAAATTATATTTAGTAGACAGTGGTATAGATAAATGGTGTTTATGAAACAGAAATAAACAGAAAACCAAGTGGAAATACTTAATTTTAAGTGTCTATGGGGAGTGAACCCTTTGAGTATTAGCAAGATATGGGCTTGGAAAAACAACAGTAATTACACACTTTAACATCAGAGTTTGGTGCCATTTAATTTATGTACCCAAGAATTCTTCCTAGTCCTATTCTTCTGAATCAAGGCTTAAAAAACAGTTTAAAGATTATGGACTTTATAGTCTCCTAATCTGTCATGAAACAAGAATGATTTAGCAGGTTTTTCAGTGAGACACTAGTGGGCATCAGAACCATTGAACACAAGACCAACTAAATAAATCACCTTTGTCTTATTGCTCACATACACTGAGCTGCAGAATGTAGGTTAAAAGCATGGACAGTGTAATCAAACATATATTTCAAACTGTTCTGGTAATTTAACATAGTGTTATAGAATACTATGAAGAGTATCTGTTAAAATATGGCTAATAAAGGGAGGCAGACACTCCAGTATGACTTTTCACTGTATTTTATCTACTTTGGTTTCTTGACACATAACATTTTAAAGTTTGGCTTTTGGTTGCAGAAGGATTCAGTTTTGAAGGTTTCTAAGTGAAAAGAGTAATCAGTTCCTACATCAGAATAAAAAAAATCTCAGTCTCACTAATTTAGATGTAGGAGTTTTCTTTGCCAGGTTGCAGTTCATATTCCATATTGACGTCTTAAAACTCGAGATTTGCATTTTCATAACTAGACACACTCTGTTGCTAATGTATGTTAAGTAATGTCAGTGTATATTTACCCCAAGAAATTATACCAGACCACTAAAACTCAATTCACAGAAGTGATGACAAATCAGTTTGCACCTTAACAAGAGAACATCACATTCCCAAAAGCAATGAAAAATTAACTCTGCTCAGAGTGCCACATGTACTGCAAAGCAGAGCTGTGTCATTCCAAATTGTGTTATTTGTATAAATTGTATTACTATGAGAGTTTTCTTGATTAAATCTAAGCCTATAGGATAGTTTTATTGCTAAATGTTGATGCATCTCAATTTTCACTCCCTTCAGCCCTGCCCCTTCTCTTTAAGACCTGCTAAGTATTTTTTCTTGGTGTCAGCATCTGCTTCCCTCCTCTCTCCAAGCTGCCCTTGTTCCATGCAAACTTCTTTCACCTGCTACCATTTCTGGTACAGTGGTAGATGAGTGTGGGCAGGCTGACCTTGAACAGAAATTAAAGATGAACTACTTCAATCAAAAATAAATGTCAATTTACTGTCAATTGTAAATAAAAAGGAGACAAATGCAGCCATCCCAATTAAACATGAAGGGCCTGATTCTCTGATCTCTGGAACTAAAGATCCAAAGCACAAGCCAGACAGCACCAGAGTGTTTCAAACACAGTAATCCTGAGGAATCGCTACCATTGAAGTTAATAAGAGGAGGGCTACAAAAGCCTTCCACTAGAGGGTGTTGACAATGCTTACTCTGTTTCAGGACTACACATTTTAACACAGTATTTTAAACAGTGAATACTGGTTATGTAAGGACTTTTGCTTCATAAGGGAGATGAAGAAATCTCTCTTAAAAATGATAAATTAATATTTCTTTCTTATTTTGACTATTTCTCTTTTTGACCTAGACAGCTTAAAATCGCAAGAAATGTGGTTTATCTATTTATAAAATGTCACATTAAAATCTATGCTAGAGAATGAATACAGACTGATTGATGTTGCCATTAGACATAGTAGATCTCTGTTTTGCTGATATGAAAGGTCTTAGTTCTGGGAAGATTTTTAGTTCCTAGGAAATTTCATTGGGAATATGTGCTTGAATTAAAAAAGGCCTAAAAATAAGACTTGTTTACTCTTTGAAAAATGTAGATACTTCTGTCCCTTCTCTCTTTAAATGTTTCCTTAGTCAAGCAAGGCATATTTATATCTTTCTTCACATATTCTTTCCCCATAAATTAATCCCTCCAGACAGACCCATCAGGATTTTTTTTTTTTTCTCTCCCTTCAAACTCATCCTTCATGGGAGTATCTGTCTTTAAGGACATGTCTAGTACTGCCCATAGGACCATTCTGTTAGCTCCAGGCAGAGAGAGACTACTGCTGTGTGTTATCAAAGTTCAATACCACAGGTTTTTTACACTGGCATATTCCCTTAAAAATTTGTCTGATCTCTAATTTTGCACTTTAGTATTCCTGAATTTAATAGTGTTAATAATTTTTTCAGAATATTTCCAACCAACCACATATCTGCCTCTCTGAAATATATCTCTTAACATGCTTCTAACAACTTTAATTCCATTTAATATCTTCTTGGTTTATCAATATTTCATAGCACCTCATAAAATATACCTACTTTTGAATTTGACTGAATCAATTAACCATTTTCATACAAATATAATCAAGGATAATGAAGAATATAATCACAGTAATAAAAACAAAGTAACTCAGACACTCCTTTATGGATCCTTAACTTTATCACATTTCATTTTAGAGCCTCCTATGTTTCCTTCCCACACTATTACAGTACTTCCTTTCCATATTTTAATCTCCACTTGAATGGAGATTTGTGTCTTAAATAAGAACAGTGCAGAAAAATATACCTGAAAAGGAAAATACAGACAGAGAAAATTTCTAGAGTCTTAGGAGTTCTAAACTCTACTTCTAATGATAAAGCTTTGGCAACCAAGGCTAGTCCAATGAGCTGGGAAGCTATAAATGAAATTTCTCTCAGCGCTTTCATGGGAGGGAGATGACATATCAGCGGTTGCTCTCCCCAGGTCTTTGAAATTTTTAACTTGTAGATTTGATTTTATTATTTCAACAGGGGAAGTTTAGCAATACTTCCACTGTGTTTTAGGTGCTAAGGAGAGTTTTTGATTCCCACAGTTTGAGTACCTGCATTGCAGTGCACTTAAAAGTCTCACTGCTACCTCACTTTAAGCACTAATTGAATACCCTAGGCTGAGACAAAATCCAATCTCCTTTTTTTTTTTTTCATGTCAGAAACCATAACTTATTGCAGGTGAGCAAGGCAAATATGAATTTTAAAGAAATTAATATGCAGTTCTGATCTAGAAATGGCTATTGGGAAAATCACTTTTTTGCAGCATATTCTTCCTGAGGATGTTGTGGGAAAGAATGGGACTGTGACACGTAAGGCACAGACACGAAATATAAAGCACACAGAAGGTTATCAGATTCTCAGTTTCTGAGACTCTTCAAGTCCCTGTTTCAGAATGCCTTGGGCTATTTTAAACCCAAATAACCCCCAATATAACTTCAGCATTGTTGTAAAATTGTATCTTTGATTACAAGGTGAAATTTAAATTCTTGGTTCTGAAAGAAAAAGCAGGCCAACCCACCAAAGCTGACTTAGTCCTTAATCTAAGCAAATATGCTAAAGCATATCTGAGACAGAGCATTTTTTTTTCTTTTTTTTTCTTTTTTCATGAGAGAATCATATTTTTGGAATCTGTGTGAGGATTGTGAATACAAACATGACTTGTGCATCACTATCAATGGGATGAGTTTCACAGATGTTGATTGAACACAAACTTGCTTTCACAGGTGCAACTTATTATGGTCTTTTTCAAGATTATGAGTTTTTATTAGATTGTTCCATAAGAGAAAGCACATGGCCCCAAAGAAACAGCAATTTATTAACACTGCAAATGAGCTAATCAGAGTAGACATACACCCACATTGCCATACATAAGTGAATCTCAGAAAATTTTCAAAACACTACGATTGTTCCTACTCCAACTATATATATCTTTGCTTTCTAAAACACTGTGAGTTCTGCTTAAAGAACAGAAGTGCAATCTACAGTATTAGGAACCCGGCAAATACATATAAAAATAATAAAATTAATCTATATGCCATAAAAATCATCAGCTAAGGAAAAGGAGAAGCTGGACAACCATAGAGAATACTTTACTTTTTCAAGTTACTGCAGAACCTCACAATGCAAAGTGACATCCAGTTACAACTTAATTAATAACCTGGGTCTTCCTAAGCAAGCTCAAGTGTTTCATTTCTAAAGGAATATATAGCATTACCAAGCTGCCTTTTGTCCCTGCTACTTGAAACTTTTCATTCAGACACAGCATAAAACCAACATGTCTGTTTCTCACACTCTCCAGTTCATGGCATGATATTTTAGATCAAAACGCTTTTGTTGGCAGAATACACTAAGATACAAGATTTTCCATTGAAATGGTTAATATTGATGCCGTGAGAACCCCCACCTACCCACAAAGTAGGACTCCAAGTCACCTTAGTATGGGATAAGATAAAAAGTGAAGGTCCTTTAATATCAGGCCTACGGCCCACAGGAATACATGATGACATGCATGTACTCTTCAGTGCTAGTTTCCATGGCTTTTATAATATGATCTCTCCAATGATTACTTTACACATTTCTCAGTCCAGCCCCAGTCCCACCCTTGTTCCAACCCCCAGGAATTGGGTCTGGGGTCATCGAGACCCTCTGTCTTCATCGGCTCCTCTTCCTCGGGCTCCTGGAGTTCTTTCAATGTTCTGAGTTCTGGGTCACTCTGACCTGTGTTTATGTTTCGTTCTGTAGGCCTTTCTGATAGTTGTCAGCATTCTACCTTGAAGAGAGTCTAAACAAGATTAAATAACTAAAGGAATTTGAGCTCCCCATTCTGGGACAGGGGTAGTGATAGAAAGACATTAAACTAGAAATATTAACTTACTAAAAATTTACAGCTACTGTGTTCCTAAAATCTACAAAATGTGAAAATCAAAAATCAAAAACTCCTTCAGCATCAGTATGAAGGCTCATGTTCCCTGTAAGTTCCCAGGACAGATGCAGTAGCAGAGTGGCCAACAGGGAGAGTTACAGCCAGGGATCTCTTGAACTGTGAAGCAACAGTCAATAGATCCTTCCATTGACCTTAGACTCCACAAAAACTAGTTTATAGAAGTTTTCATCTCACATAATGCCAATTTCAGTGCATCCTCAAAAAAGGTAGCCTTTTCATATGCATAGACTCCTTTGTTTTAAAAAGTCTGATCCCAGGGTATACTGTCAGTCATAAATTTAGGTACATTTTTATCTAGTGAACTACTGTTGTTAGTAACTGTTTGACACTGCAAATATGAAAGTATTAACTAATGAGAATCTAAAAAACCTTTTTTCTTTGAGAAAAAAAAAAGTCATCTATTGAAAATAACTTTTTTTTTTTTTTTAACATGTTGGGAAATTTTGCTATTGACTATGTATGCATCCCTGACTAATTAACTCTTTTAACAGAAACAGTGAAAGCCAGAAATTAAATATTATGATTCTGTCAGGAAAAAATAAATTAAAACTTTGAGATTATGTAATCCAAATACTGTTTTGCTTTCCATAACATTAGAAAAGGCATTTTCTGTCCAGGTGAAACTAGACAAATTAAATTTTGATTGTAAAAATCCCTGTTGGAAATAGATGATCTTTAAGATCTCTTTTAACCTAAACCATCTATATTCTATGATCCTGTAATAATTTTTCCAGATTTACTCTTTGAATACATCCCTAAAAATAAACTCTAGAATTAAATAATTCTTCACAAGTGTTATGATCTCCCTACGAACATTTAAAAATGAGATTGAGCTTCTCATAACCTAATAAAAATCCATCAAAGCCAGTGATGATCATATTCTGTGTAGAATACTTAAATGACAATGCACTATTCATGTGTCTCATTGTGTTCTGTTCAGGTTTCTCCTTTTCCCATCAATCCAGCAGTTGCCTTTGGCAACTAGTTCTGTATCCTCTAGATACAAAAAGAACAGTCATTTCATTTGAAACGTTTCATCTGGGCTGCTTAATGTTTGATTTATCCAAAGGCAAAAAACTGACTGATGTTCCAAAACAACAAAACTAAAAAAAATCTCCAAACAAACCTAGTTTTTCTTTTCTGTTAGAGCAGGCAGGGTGATCCAAAACTATAGCTAATAGTTATCTTTCTTATTAGAAAGATTCTTTCTCAGTGCAAGCAATTTGATAAACTACTTTTTTCTTACATAGCCAAAATCTTTACAGCAGCTTCACTTCAGAATGGAATAAATTAAAATCCTTTTGAGTTGAATTTCATTTCTTTATGAAATGCTACTTAACATACATGATGAATAAGAAATTCTTTCTTCTATCAAATAGGAAATTCACCATTTCTAAAGACAGTAAAAGTGACAAAAATAGGAACCTGATCTGAGTGCTTTAACAGTCCTGTCTTACTGCATGATTGATTTAACAAATTTACAAAGACAATATGTCTTCTTGGCTAGTGAAAGGCTCATATTATACAAGCCTAGGAAGAAATTACCCTTATAAAAGAAAGTAGCTAAACAGTAGAAAATGAACAATAATATCATCTAAATCAAGCTTTCCTTCTTCCAGGTATTTCAGCACACTCAAAATGAGTTGTTTCATTTATCTGGATTTAATTTTTTCAACTCTCCAAAAGGAGATGAAACAGCCTTCTTTACAGACCTCACTAAGGTGTTTCCAAGTTTATTTACGTAAGGCTGTTTATGCTGATGTTGCAATTCTTACATCAAGTAGATTCGACTATTTGTAGGTGTGGATTAGCAACAATATTAGATAGAAAAACCACGTTAAAATTGGTTGAACCTGTTTAAGAATTGCTTTAAGCTTTCTTTGGGAAGATGGAAAAGGGATAATAAATTTCCATGTAGAGACTTCCTGATAAATCTGTGCAGCAGACACAGTGGAACTCAGGGTTTGCACAAGAGCACACACTACATTCAAGACGTGATTCTTATTTAAGTTTCAAACAGTAATCACTCACAGGGTAAAGACAGATAAAAATCCATTTAAGTGTTTTCAGAAATTGCATATTGCTTTATTTACAAGAACACAACTGATTATCTCAGCACAAACTTAACACACCCTACTCCCTCCTTAAGCTGTGTGTAAGAGCAGTGCGAATCCTTGTGGTGGCAGGACTAAACCTTGAGTAGCCATTAGAAAGGCCTTGGATGGAACAGGCTTAGAGAATAAAATGAAGTATCTTGGGAGCCCTCTGACAGAATAGAAACAAAACACTTTTGCAGAAGGGAGGAGGAAAGTCTGCACAGCTGCTTCCTTTTTTATTATTGAATGATTTCAGCCTCCAGAGCTGTCAGGCCAGTACATGACACAAGTCCTAAAAGCTACTTAAAAGAGAAGTTAATTTTGATATAAGCATGCTTTTCCTTGACATGGAAAGAGTTCTGAGGGAGTCTTATAACTAAGAGATGCAGTTCTTTTGATATACAAAGCCTCCTATTCTTTTTTGACACCTGCTTTGTAATGTGTCTCTCATGAGGGAAAATCCAGCTCAAACACTTTATTTATCTGTATTGCCTTACATTACCCCAAAATGAAACTTTTAAAAAGACATATCTTCTCTTCAACCCCTATCCATTCTCTTCACTTACAATAAATATGTTGGGATAATAATTTGCTGTTAGCTAATATTACCTATAGATTCTATCTTGGTGCTCAGCATTCCTACATAGTTTGTCAGTTCTTTGCTTTTGTCATGCATCAAGTGTAAGGTTACTATCACATGCATGTTTGATATAAGCATTAGGACAGGAAAGAAAATGAGGCTAAAGACCTAATTTTTTTCTTTTGTTGGCTCCTAGGAACGTGAAAGTATCACCAAAAAGTGAGCAACTGCTTACCTGGAGAATGCTCTCTACTGTCAGAAGCCTCCTATGTTATCTTCATTAGTGGAGTATCTTCCACATATTTGTTTGTTTGGGTTTTTTTTATTATTATTTATTTTTCCATATTCCATTTTAATGCATTTCGGAATTCTGAAGCCATTAACTTTTACAAGCTCTTTATAAGATGCACCAAAATTTCTCTCCCAGGGGTAATACCTTTTGAACTAAGAGTCAAGAATCTTCTTCTTTAGGGATACTCATCAATATCTAGAAACAAGCAGTGGTAGAAAAATGTTAATATATATTCATATCCAGAAGTAAAACCATCTAATCAAAGTGCTGTGCAAATAATCACAGTTAGAAAATATATAACTTAGAGTCTTTCATTAAAGCACTTTTATTTGGAAATTCCAAGGCATTTGGTCTTATACACGGATTAATTAATGAAAGACTTATGCAATCATGCATAACTAATGATCTTTAAAAGTTACAGAATGGCCTATCTAACTTGCTTTTTGTAATACACCAGAATTTTCATGGTTATCTAAAGGGGTAAACAGAATCCCACTGATCATTTAGATCTCAGTGTATTTGAATGAGGCTTTGTGGACTGCCTTGAAAGTTCTGGAACATGACTGAGCTTATGCAGTCTTTGCTAAAGTCAGTGCTTCAAAACCCAAAGTCAGTATTTTTTAAGAGGACTTTCCCCAAACATTTATTTTCTTGAGCAACTTCTACCCCTTTTTCTGTTTCAGAGTTTTACTCAGATATTAAGATGATTAATTCTATTTGACTTGCCATAAATCATGGTTCTCATAAGAAAACAAAGTGTCAAACAAGTATATTTTCTATTTTTTTTTATCTTCCTTAGTGTCTTTTTTAATTTTTATTTTTATTTTAAATCATGATTTTTTTACTGGAAGTATAAAAGCAAGAATAATTATAGGAAGTAATGTTAACAATTTTTGTGATACTAGAAGCTGCCTTTTCAGAGTACCTTGAACAGAATAAATAATTTGGGGTCTGTCCCATGGGAACTGAAGTGTGCTCTGTTTTTCCTAAAGTAAAATCACAAGATTGACAGCAATTGATTTCAAAGAATATTTTTACTAAAGGTCTGGAGGCAAACATCTCTTGTTATTGACAGAATTTAGACTGGATGGATTTAGACCAAAGTTTAGTTTCACAAAAGAGAGAAGTGCAATGAAATACAAAAGGAAAGTACTTTTTGTACTTATCTCTTTGGACTGATAATATGAGGGAGATATGAGAGGCAGAACTCTAAACTCAATCTCTTGAGAGACAGAACACGTGGTAAGATTTCAAATAAGTGGCACACAAGATCTATGAAATATTTCTACAGTGCCTGACTAGCAATTGTATTTATTACGTCTAAACCTTTATGATTTGCTGTCCCAGGTTTTTTAGAAACAACTAAAATTGGATGACTACTGTTACTTGCCGTGTACCATGCTGGTACCAGCAAGAAAGCAATCTCACAAAGACAAAGCTAATGAATGTTTAGAGCATCCCCAGAATTCTAAAAGCATAATTCTGCATGATATTTCTGCAAATCCCCGCTCCTCTCTGGAGTTGTAACTGTTTGAGAGTACTTCTACTCCATGTATCTCAGAGATTTGTGTTGAGCCAATAAAAATGTCTGAGACATGCTAGACCAGAATAAATGTTGGCCTTTACCATTTCTGGATGTTCACATAAGAACTTCTTGGTGTACAATTAGATGAAAGAAAGGCCAGACAGGTAGCCTGTACCAAGGGGAAGCTGTCTGGAGGTTCCTCTGTTACAGTGAGCAGTCTGAGTTTGTCCTGTGTCCAAGAAATTCAAGTGGTTCAACACAAGTCTGAAGGCCACACTGTACATGCAGCACAGCACAGCACAACCCTGAGCCTATTCAAGAAACTGTTATGTGGATCACTAATTCCTCAATGTACAGCAGTCTCATGGTCAGGATCATTACAGCAGGCAAATTTTTTTTTTGAGACATTAATTAAAAATACATTATTAGAGGTATGTTTACCTGAGATTATCTGCTACATAAATTTATCTCTCTTCAATTACAGATATATTTTAGACAGCTAAAATGAACATAATCACATTTTACTTGCATTTCCTTCCTAGTCTTTGCTTAAAAATAATCTGTCCTTTCACTCTTAAAGTTAACTCTGTTCTAACATATGACTACTTACCCAAAGTTAAACACCAGTCATTACACAAGTAATGTACTTGGAAAAGAGAAATTTGTTCCTTCTTCAAAGGCTAAAGATTTCTCAGAGATACATTGTCTGATTTGAATGTATACTGAGTTTCCTTTACAATGCTTTAATTGTGAAAGACTCTTTAAAGCACCTGTAGATACAAGAGACTTTTTTATTTTACACTGTATGAAAAGCAAATGGATGAGAATTGAAAGATGGTTCTTACTCCTCACAAACCTGATGAGTAAGAAAAAAATTGAAAAGAGAGAAGGGAAAAAAAGGGGATAAAGCAAAAACTGCATGCATGAGCAAAGCAAAAATAAGGAATTCATGCATTACTTCCAATCAGCAGGCAGATGTTTTTCAGGAAAGCAGGGCTTACTGACATGCCACAATTACTTGGAAAGACAAACACGCTAACTCTAAATCTCCACCCTCCGGCCTTCTTTTCCCTGGCTCTGTATACTGAGCACAATGCCATATGGTATGGAACATCCCTTTGGTCATTGGGGTCAGCTGTCCTGGCTGTGTCCTCTCCCAGCTTCTTCCACCTCTCCCACCTACTCCTTGGCAGGGCCATGCGAGAAACAGAAAAGACCTTGATGTTGTGTAAGTGCTAATCAGCAACAACAGAAGTTTCATGTATTATTGACACTGTTTTGCTCACAAATCCAAAGCATAGCAGCACATAAGCTACTATGAAGAAAATTAACTCTGTCTTGGCCAAACCCAGTACAGTGTCAACAGGCACCTGCATTTACTTTCTATGGTCCACACAGTAAATTGGACTGAGTAGGCAAAGGCCAGCTTGTTCCCAGTCAAGGCTCTAGTAAGGCACTGTCAGTCATGACCATGTGGTCTTCAGTCACGGGTGGAAGATTTTACATGTGCCTTAATGAAGCTTGTTTAATTTCTCCAGTCTGCTGAGGTCCCTCTGAAGGCAGTTCTATCCACCATCATAATGATCTATATAATCTATGTCTAGATTATCTGTTTATGAAATCAAAAGTACTGCACAGAATTTTAATCCCCCTCCACCTAAATAAGAAACAAATAATTGCATTTATAATTTAATTTATGTGTATTTCACACTGATTCTAATACTCTTTGCCTACTCACAGCAATTTTAAACTGTATGAATAATTTAAGTTTTCCCTCTAGAGAAATGTAGATTCCTTTAAGTAGAGAGCAGGATAGATCAAAGGTATTTGGAATGTTTCATCTGATAAAGACAAATCTAGAGAGTAATGATCTAAGTCTTCATTGCATAAAAAAATTTCACTGAAGATAATAGTTAGTTGACATCTGCTGGACAAAAGGAAGAACCAGAGGCAAAAGCAGCAGCTGAAGAATAAAAAGCAAAATAAGTAAAAGAAGGAGAAAAAGAAGAAATAGAACCATAAGCAGGAGTAGTCAAAGAAGAAGAAGGAGAATAAACACAACAACAACACTGGAACAGGTTGCCCAGAGAAGCTGTGGATCCCCCTTCCCTGGGTGTTTTAAGACCAGGTTGGATTGGGCCTTGAGCCACCTGGTCTAGTAGAATGTGTCTCTGTCCCTGGCAAAGGAGCGTGAAACTAGGTGACCTTTAAGGTAAATTCCAACTCAAACCATTCTGTGATTCTATGACTCTATGAAGAAGCAGATGCAAAAAGAAGCAGAAAAAGTAGAAGCCAAAACCACAGAAGAAGCAGAAGAATAAGAAGCACAACAAAAATGAGAAGAAGCAAAAAAAGCAACATCAGCAGAAGAAGCAGAAGGAAGAGAAGGAGAAGGAGATGCAGAAGAAGAATAAGAACAAGAACATGAAGAAGAAGGATATGGAACAGAACAGAAGTAGAAGCAGAGAAAAAGCAGAAGCAGCAGAAGAAAAAAAAGTAAGTTCAAAGAAACAGAATGATAAGAAAAGTTGTTGCAATTGCTTCTGCAGGTCTCATGTACAACAAGTTCAGCAACCCTGAACATTTGAATTTTTTTCAAGGTCTTGAAATTATGATGCTGCTGCATTTTGCAATCAATCTGGATCTCTCCCTAGTTTTTACTGTTCCTATTAAGTGAAAAGACTTTGATCTACAAACCTTAATCACAAGCTCAGTGTATTGAAAAAATTCACACTGCAAAAGCTCTCCCCTTTCACCTGCTTTGTTGTGACACAAAATAGTTTGTTACAGCTACACAGTTGCCACTACATTAAACAAAGAGGTGACTGTAAAATAATAGTGAAATCTGTATCTTGGTTGATATATGATATTGTGTTCAGAGCAATGATGACACTGTCACAGATCAACACAATGAGGCACACTATGTGTTATGGGCCTTGTACGTGGATTGTTTGTATTCATGTGATAAAAGAGAGTTGTTTTGTTCTCCACTCTGATTTATCTATTTTGACTGTAAATTCATCAGAGCATGGGCTTTCTCTTACCTGGGAACAATGTGCATTAATATCATCTGACCTTCCTAAATAATAATTTAGAATAAATAAGAAGCATAAACAAGGACACTGATGCAAAGCGTAGCTTGCTCAAGTACTAACACAGTGAGTGTTTTATACAGCATGTGCCACTCCCTCACTGGTTATTTTGAACAGGTGCATGACAGACTGGAAGAGAGTTCAAAACCACACTGGCTGGTATAGAAGAGATTATTTTCATACTTAGCAGTATGAGGTAACTAAGAGTTAACACTGTGGAGTGTTAGAGGAAACATCTCTGATGGAGTAGCATAGGTTTGGTGCCCAACCCTGCTTCATTTACTACAGTTGCTGCTGATTTGGGAAACGGAATTTGGAGCTTTTAAATCAACAATCCTCCAGGATATGGCTTGGAAAATCAAACAACAGGAATTCACAGGTTAAGGAAAAGGTAGTTAGAGTAAAAAAAAAAAAAAAAAAAAAAAAAAAAAAGGCAGAAAGAAGGAAAAATGGGAAACACAACTTGGAGACATTTAACTAATTTTAATACCTTGAATTTTAATCAGACTATGATTTATTGCATTCTATATAATTCAATTTGCAGTGCATGGCTGGGATATTTTTAAAATTTAAATTCCTTAAAAATATTTCATGGAACTAGGAAAACTATAATAACAAATGATACCTAAAAGATTTTGTGGACAGCATATTAAATATATGCTTGAAATATGATATGAAGGAAAGGAGATGAAAGAATGTACTTCCAAACAGTGTTTTCCAAAGTATTGTTTCTTACACAATTATGGGCTATTATTCTGCAAGTTCTTAAACATCTTCTTCAATTCAAGGCCTGGTGTAGCTTTGACTAAAATGTTATGTTTAGATTTATCTTCAGGACTAAGTGTTTAATTTGTTCAAGAGCTAAGAAATCTCATGTGTTTGAAATTAAGCCATACTAAGTAAATAAGCAAAATAAATACTTCATAGTAAGTGTAAGATCAGAATCCAGGCCACCACATAACTAGACAGAAACACTTCATAATTAAGTTGACTTGATCCTCTCTCTTTTAGGTTGTTGTTGTTTTGTTGGGGTTTTTTTGTAAAATACGTAAGTGAAAAATAAAGCTAGAAGCAATACTGATGCTGAACATGCCTGTCTCAAAGCTGTTAGCTGTCTCCCAGTTATATTTTCAAAGGAAAAATAAAATAAGCTAAACCAAACACAAAGCCCAATACAGACCAGACCAAACCAACAAAATGGAGAACCCACACACATTGATACTGGCTTTGAAAGCATTAATGCCACAATAACCCGAGGTTCTGGGATTCATTCTCCAGTGCTGATACCACAAGAGCAGAGAAATAAATGACTCTATGTAATCTTGTTAAAATTTCTTATAGCAATTAGACTCGTGACACTGCTTGGAAGAAATATGAGAGATTTGACAACTGCTAGAAGGTGGGACGTTGAAAAGATGCAAATTATCTGTCATGAAATATTAAATTTGGTTATCATCTTTTGAAAACCTTTGTGTCAGTCAAGAAAAATTCAAAGAATGTGAATTTTTAATTCTGCAAAAATCTAATAGTCTAATGTTCTCTTTATAATTAAATCATTAAGCTGGACAGCTATACCCTACTCATACATCAGTATGTCAACAGGTTATAATGTAATATTTCTTCTTGGAAATTTTTTGTCTCAAATCATGACAGTTAACAGCTTTTGCACTTTACTGCAGGAGAATGGGGATACGCATACATGAGTGTCAGTATTTTTCCAGTCACAGTAAATGTATGCCACAACACTGTTCAGTGAGAGGAAATTCCATAGGACAGAGTGACAAATTTGCATTTAAATGAGTGCCTTTCATTTCTGCATTCTAAATAAAACGAACCATCTGCAGTTAGACAATGTATCTAAAGTTAGCATGATCCAAAGGGCTCTGATGTACAGGATAGCAGTTTCCTTTGAGAAAAGAAAGCAGTAGACTAGGTTAGTTCAATAGTTAGTATTTCTTTCTGACAGAAATGCAAAATCTGATCATCTCTGTCTCCTTTCAAAATGGTAGTAGAATTGGAGTCTTGAGAAACTGCCAGAAGAGAAGTCCTTGATTTTTATGAATATTCATAATTTGCAGATGTTCCATGATCAACTAACAGGATTAAAGTTTTATAAGTACTCGTTGTTTGGGCTAAGAGTTAATTTTATTATATGGTGCTATGCTTTGGATTTGTGACCAAAACAGTGTCGATACTATGCCAAAATTTTGGTTGTTGCTGAGTAGCACTTACACAACATCAAGGCATTTTCTTTTTCTCACATGGCCCTGTCAACAAGAAGGTTAAGAGTGTAGAAGAAGTTGGGAGATGACACAGCCAGGACAGCTGACCCCAATGATCAAAGGGATGTTCCATACCATATGGCATTGTGCTCATTGATAAAAGCTGGGGAAAGAACAAGAAGGGGGGAGGATCGGAGTTATGGTGTTTGTTTTTCCAAGTAACTGTTATGCATAATGGAGCCCTGCTTTCCTGGAGATGGCAAAATATTTGACTGCTGATGGGAAGTAATGAATGAATTCCTTAATTTTGCTTTGCTTGTGCATGCAGCATCTGCTTTACCTATTAAACCATCTTTATCTCAACCCATGAGTTTTCACACTTCTACCCTTCCGTTCATCTCCCTCATCCCACTGCAGGGGAGTGAGAGAGTGGCTGGGTGGTGCTTAGCTGCCTACGAGGGTTAAACCACAACAGTGCATTTTTAGTTATTTCCTCCCCCTCAACACCAATATTTCTTTCATAACTGTTCCCAATCCTGCATTATGTTCTTGTACCAAATATTCTTGGTATGCCACATATGCTTGGATAAGGACACTGATAAATGCTAATTAATTAATCAGTTAGCTGTGCTACTGAAATTTTATCATGAAAACAAGAATCCTTCCAAATCCTCATTCCATGCTTATTGTACTCATTCCATGCTTACTGTAGTTTTACAACTCCGTGTCTCTCTCTTCTAAGCCAAGTGGGTCTAGCAGGTTAATTGCTTCTCACAAGGAGATTTTCAGCCCATTTTTACTGCGTGCCTCTAGATATGTTCTGCATTTATGCTATTTTGGAGTGACTAAAGCATTCCTGAGAAATGTACACCACCATACCACAAAGAAAACATACTGTTGACTTGAAGGTGCTCTTACAGGTCATCTCAGATTTTAAGTCTCTTCAAGAGGGGAAATGAAGTAGAAATTTCACCTGAAATATAATGTGATCCTACATCTACTATCCTTTTAACTCCAAACTATTATATCACATATTTTTACACCTCCTAAACAGAAACCCAATACCGTGTTCCTGTCATCTCACTCAAAATATAAATTGACCTTATTCACCCTCACCTCACACTGCTATTTCCTCTGTTCTTTATCCTGTGCTTCCATGTCTTCAATACTGTTGGGGTTTAACCCCAGCCTGTCACCAAGTACCATGCACTAAGTACCAAGTACTTGCTCACTCTCCTCCCTGCAATGGGATGGGGAGTGAGCAGGGTAAAATTCATGGATTAAGAACTCTCTAATAACTGAAAAATGTAAAACATTATGATGAAAATAACAATAATAGTAAAAATAATTTTTAAAGGGAAAAAGAGAAAGATGCATAAAGCCCTATAAAAATGAGTGATGCACTATACAGTCGCTCACCTGCTGACCAGTGCCCAGCCTGTCCCTGAGCAGTGATCAGCGGCTCCCAGCCAACTCTGCTCCATATATACATAGAGCATGACATTCCATAATATGGAATATCCCTTTGGCCACTTCGGGTCAGCTGTCCTAGCCATGCTCCCTTTCAACTTCTTCTGCACCTGCACTCTGGCAGAGAATGGGAAACTGAAAAGTCCTTGATTTAAAATAAGTTCTACTTAGCAACAACTGAAACAACAGAAACATTTCTCACTAAAACCAAAACACAACCGTGTGCCAGCTACTAAGAAGAAAATTAACTCTGTTCCAGGTGAAACCATGACAGCATCCACCACTTATTCCATACCACTTATGTCATTCCACACTTCCAATATCCTATCTACTTTCATGTCTTTTGATATAGGCACAGGTATATTCCCTCAAATATACAATCTGATTCTATTGACCATCCACTGAGTTAATTTAGTCCATGAAATTAGCCTCCATCTGCCATAACAGTCTTTCAAGGAAGCAAAGATGGTGTGCAGTGTTGGACTGTTGCATGTTGAAGTCAGTTATAATTCCATCACCACTGCACTTGTCCAGTTTCATCAAAGTTAATTATTCATTAATGTGGCAATTCAAAGGGAGTAGGGTTCAGATCCCAGTGTGATGATGAGCATGTAGCCACTGTAGAAGTGATTACATATAGCAATTAGCATAATGCAGTTTAATGAATTGGCTATTCTTACCCCAAATCAAATCCCTTTGAGGCACACACCAGACTTCCTCATCCTCCCACCTTACCCACCAAGGACACTCAGGTTTTTGAGCAAAAGCAATCCCACAGGTCAGTTTTCCTTTGCCTGAGGCAGGAATAACTCAGACTTTCCCCCCACATATTTTTTATGTACACTACAGGGACCTCATCCCCTTCTACAGTACATAGAAGTTTTGTTTGGGCAGGGACAGACAAATTGGCAGATCCCCTGAAGTTGACAAACAGGTGGGCTTTGCTAAATGTGTATCCCAGTGTTTGAGGATCCCACCTCCCATTGTTCTTAGTATTGTCACTCCATGTCGTGTTCTTTAGCCCAAGCGTCTACGATGTTATTTTGGAAATGAGTCTCTTTGTCTGACTCAATTCTTTCTAACGTACCACGTCACAGATATTTGCTTAACCCTAAACAAGTTCTGAACCGTGTATAACAAAGTGCTGGGTCCTAGCAGAAGGACCAGGTTTGTTTCAAGGATTCAATACCTTTAAAAATCTTTTATGTTACTGTAATCAGCCAGGGGGAGGGAGAGAGGGAGGGAGGGAGAGAGGGAGAGAGGGAGAGAGGGAGAGAGGGAGGGAGGGAGGGAGAAGGATTAGGAAGAAGTGTCCCCCACAGGTTGGCTCTGCAAACTGAAAAGGAGAAAGCTGTAATTATTAATAGTTGCCAATAGATGGCTCCCGTAACACAGAGATGACGGCAATGCTGAGCACGCACGTTGAATTCATTTCGCGACTGCGATTCAATCGTACCATAAGCCAGTACTGAATAGAAAATCAAAATGATAACCTTAGCCCAGGCCCCAGGAAGGATAGACGCCACAACGGGGAACACATACAGCAGGTAAGGTATTACATGAGCACACATGGAGTAACTCTACGAGCAAATAAATCGGCATTGTGACCAGTGATTTTGAATTAGTACAAGGACTGCTTAAATTTTTTTAACACTTTCTGGTCAGAGCTGTTGTTACCACAACCCTTTGTGACCCACACTGGGCACCAAAAAGGACTGCCATGGTTTAACTCCAGCTCACACTACACAGCCACATGCTTATGTTCCTCCCACCCCCGCTGGAACTGGGAGGGGAGTTGGAAAAATGTAAAACCCGTAGGTTGAGATAAGACTAGTTTAATAATCATAGTGGTGGTAAAAATAATTTTAAAAGGAAAAAGACAAATAAAATTAAAACCCAAGAAACACAAGTGATGCACAATACATTTGCTCACCTCCTGCTCACCGATGCCTATCCCATCCCTGAGCAGCGATTGTTGGCTTCCGGCTGAATTGTCCCCCGTTTATGTACTAGGCATGAAGTTGCATGGTACAGAATATTTCTCTGGCCAGTTCATGTCAGCTGTCCTAGCAATGGTCCCTTCCAAATTCTTGTGCACCTGTACTTAGCAACAACTAAAACATTACTGTGTTATCAACATCATTTTCATACTAAATTCAAAACACAGCACTGTGCCACCTACTAAGAAAATAACTTCATCCCAGCTGAAACCAGGACAACTATCCCTCTCTGTCTTAAGATCACCACTCTGTCCTTGTCTGGATGTTTAACACCATCTGAGTTCCTGCAGAAAGTTTAAGGTATTTAGAGATGTCAACTCACGTCATGAAACATTATCAACAGAGACACCTTATCTCTGAGCAAGGCAGCTCCTGCATTTCAACAGCTGATACAAGACAAGGTGATGGAAGACATATATGGGGTGGGTTTTGGTGGCTTTTTCTAGGAAAAATACATAGAAATAAAACAGAATTTTGTGTTGATTGCAATTTTCTGCGATTTCCCCTTCCCTTCCACTGGCACTGTTATCCCGCACATGAGAGACATTGTTTAAAACCAAATTCATTTTATGCCTTTGAAATTTCACACCAAAAAATTTAATGAAAACAAACCCAATACAAATATTTGCAAGAATTTTCTGGAAAACAAATGCTGGGAAAATGTTAATATTTTTGCTGACTAAGCCACTGACTAATTTTTTGACATTTTTAAAATCCTGATATGATAGGTGGTGAAAAAAGTTTGGGGCTGTTTATAATGAAGGTAGGAGGTGTTAAAATTAGTTTCTGTGCTGAAATGCAACAACTACAGAACAAAGGATCTTTCAATTCCTACTAAGAGTTGTACTGTCAGATAACTGTCAAGAAAATTCACTCATTTATCACTGCATGTATTGGCAAATTTAAAAGTAAGGAAATTATGAATAAAATTGAGTGGGGTCCATGTGAAAGGCTGAAAACAGATCAGAAGTTCCTGACAAGTTTTATGTTGAATTTTGTGAGGGGAAAGCTATAATGCCATTAACAGTGTATGCAAATTAGACCATGCAAAATCAGCTAATGCTACAGTTAATAGAAAACAAATGAAGTCAATGAAAATTTAGAAAAATGAGGCAGACAAACAGATTCAGAAGAGGAGTATATTATTTTATTGAGAGTTGTATGCTTCAACAAAATAGATGCCCAAAGGTAAATATAAGCAGTCAGAAAGAGGAAGAACTTGCATGCAGCGGTACACTCAGATTTTTAACTTCTGGTCTAAGGCACACAAAGAGTAGAGGAGACAAGTGCAAAGCATATTATCAGAACACAGTGCTCTCAATCTCAATGGCAATTTGTTCTTCTATATGAGTTTGAAAGAAAACATACATTTTTAGTGGGCAAACAAAAAACAGATAACAAGCCAAATAAAGTGAGAAAGAAAAAAGAGATATATGCATTTCACATTAGAATCAGGAGGTATATAGTCTTGAGAATTACTTAGGAAGAGATGACTGCACTGAAGTCATGAAATCCTAAAAAAGTTGACAGTAAAGTTTAAAGTGTTACTATGAGAACAAGGAGCCATGAGAAGACCACTCAGATTTACACTGAAGGATCAAGAGGGATAGGCAAGTGTATTATTTTACAGAAAAGATTTTTAAATGGACATAGAAAGGTACTTAAAGTCAGACTGTACTCACTTAACTAAAAAAAAAAATGGATAACTGTAAAGAATATTGGAAGTTCTATTCCAAAAGTGATTACATAAAAATTGCACCTTCCTACTCAACAGATTTGATTGCTGTGTTTATTCAGAGTCAGATCTATTTACCTCAAAGACAAAAATATGCCTTTACAACTTTTATTCCTGTCCTGTCTCCTTGCAGAGCCCACACAATTCAGCCAGGGGTCTACATGTTATTCATTCCTGTACAACAGCTAAATCACTTTGCAAGTTTCAACCAAATATATTTTCAAGAGCAACCAGAACACCACAGATATCATGGAATTAAATTTTACAGTCTGCACTGTGATGACCAGAAAAAGATCTTATTGGTTCCTCCTGGTCTTAAAAACTGTCTAATTTAAGATAATATTTAGTGAAATTATTTTAATTTGACTAAATATTGTCTTAAAAAACTGACTTCTCTAAAGGTCATGGGGTTTTTCCACCGACTTCAGTCAAACCTAAATATATGCAGACATAAACTAATTCTCAGTCACTTTCTGTCATTTGTTGCCTTGAATGCAATTGACCTCTAGCTAACAAAAATTTTTTGTTGGCAGTGTTTTTGTTAAAGAGGCTTTATCCAGATTCCTTAATATCCCTTACTTTTTATAGTATTATACTAATGTATATATTTACAGAAAATATCTACAGTGGACATTTCAACAAGATACTTACATTCAGATTGTATTCTCATATTTAACTAAAAACTGGATAAAATATAAGTACTCCAATTACCTATGCTATGTGAGCTATAGATTCAACCCTTGATTCTCTCCATTATTGTCTATCAGGTCTTTTAGCCTTTCCAAACTGAAATAAGGGGTTTTTCAATTCAACTTACACAAAGTTCTGGTAGCATGAGGTAGGCTAAAATTAAAGGTGAACAAAGTATTGTCATGAGGGGAATTATACCCCAGAAATCTGTTGAAGACAAACTTTATAGCAAAAACTGAAAGCCTCCTTTCCCTTCCTTAGTAATTCCAGAGCGCTGCATGTGGTCAAAAACATGTTTTACATGGCATTTTTAAAGCTCTAACAAATCACATAGGAAGTTCCTACAACTTACCTGTTCTTACCTCCCTACTTATTATTGTAAATTACAAAACCTCAATTAAGGCATTAACATCAGCTTTTTCGGTCATGTGTGCTTTGTTTGTTGAGTTGTTAGTCCTTAAAGAGCTAGAGTTCAGGAACACAGACTTAACCAAATATAAATACAGTCTATTGACTGCACTGAAACTCAGAATGCCAGCCATCAGCATTTTGAGAATATTAATATTTTCAATTTTGATGCAATTCTAGATTTATCAACCCGTAATACTAGCAAGCTTTTATCAATGCCTCAGCTAGCTCCAAAACTGCATTGTGCTAGAAATAGAGAGTATGCATTTTAAATACGAACAAATAAATGAAAATAAAGACAATAAAAAGAAAAAAAGTAAGCCTGTTTATTTGTGGACTTCTAAATGAAAACTGTTGCAAGATTAAGTGATAGTGAAGCATTGAGTCTAAAATAACAATGCATATTTCTTCCCTGCTACGAGAAATAAATGTACAGAAATGTGTGGTGGCAAGGACATATCTATCCTGATTAGTGAGACCAAACAGATCCACCAAGTAACTCTCAGAAAGGATGTTTGACATAATCCACAAGGAAATTAAATTGAATGGGTTAAGGTAGGTGAAAAAAAAAATCTGTATTAAAAAACTGTCCTATAAAATATATCTGAATTTACCTTTAAAGATATCTTAAAAGACCCCTGGTCACAGCTGCTGTGAAGTACTACTGATGTCATTGTAAATATGGTGATTTCCTTTTTTTTTTTTTTAAATATCCTATGTAGTGTGATATAGGCTATCACTTCTGAAGTTTTTGGGCTATGTAAAGAGAGAGCATACACACAAAGGGACCGTTAAAAACATAATACATTTAAATAAAAATTTCTTATAGTTGTGAAGTTGTAGGCTTTAAATAATATGAATATAATTTATGAACTCAGAGAATATTCCAATCAAGGCAGAATAGATCCAAATTGTACAGGATGGTGCTAATGCAAATCACAACTAATTAATAAATTGCCAGTAGCATGTAGGGACACTAAATATTGTTGAATGGGAATGCTACAGAAGCAGGGTAAGAATAACAAATATGATTCTGATACCATAATCAAAATGGAATCTGATAATTTTAATATTTTTTCCAAATGAATTAAGTAGAAATAAAAAGGGTGGTGATTTTAATCATTTTTTTCAGTGTCAGCACCAAGCATTTACTATTTTCATAACATTCAGCTTAGATTATAAAAACAAGACAGCGAGAGTTGTCTGCTTTACCTTGAGTCATTCAGTGATGCAGTATTTCTGTTTTAAAATCCTATAGAAATAGGCTGAAATTGACCAAAACATTGTTCTTTGACTTGATTACATTAATCCCTAAAGGCATGCTACCTTTTTAGAAAACAAAACCGGCCAAAGAAAAGGAAGAGAAAAAGAAAAGGAAAAAACCTAAAAACATTCCTGTCCTAAAAGTGCTTTCTTTCCCTATTTTAAGATGTGTTTTAGTTGACTGCCTTAGCAACTGTTTTTATTTGCTACAAACTGAACTGGGAAACATTGAGGTTTGTATTTACCAGGCAGAGTATGAAAGCAGGATGTTTTTAACATACAGAATTATTGTGGTTTAGCCCCAGTCAGCAAACAGTTACCACACAGCTGCTCACTCACTCCCCAGCTGCCCCTGACCTTGCTTCCCCCAGGGGGAGGGGAATCAGGAAAAAAAGTAAACTTCATGGGTTGAGATAAGAAAAGTTCTTTAACTGAAACAAAATAAAATAATAGTACAAGTGATGCACAGAACAGTCACTCACCACCTGCCCACTGATGCTCAGTCCATCCCTGAGCAGCGACCAACAGCTGCCAGCTCCTCCCTGTTCACATAATGAGCATGATGTTACATGGCATGGAGTATCTCTTTGGCCAGTTCAGGTCAGCTGTACTGGCCTTGCTCCCTCCCAGTTCCCTATGCATCTTCTCTCTGGCAGAGCACGGGAAACTGAAAAGTTTTTGATTTAGAGTAAATGTTACATAGCAACAACTGAAACCTCAATGTGTTATCAATGTTATTCCCATATAGACACAAAGCACTACAATGTGCCAGCTGCTAAGAGGAAAATAAATTCTTTCTCATCCAAAACCAGGACAAGAATGCACTTACAAAATGGTGTAGACAACTGTGGTGCTGCTGAGCAACTGAAGACATTTAATTAGTAACGTGGTAAAACTTAACTCTGCATATCATAACTTAAGGGGGAAAAAAAGAGCATACCTGCAATCACTAGCCTTTGGGATTTGGCAGAGATGAGTAAAGAATGGCAATTTAATGTAATACTTAAAATTCTTCTAAGTCAATAAATAATGGTCAGCACTACTGAAAACATTAATAAGAAACATGCTGTTGACAACAATACTGTAACACTGTAGGTATGGACTAAATATCCTCATGGTTTAGGGTTTCTCACACTGATTTGTGTTATTCTATATCAAATCTATCACTGTCAGCTGAATTCTTGGCCTAGATCTACAGTCCCATGTGTACAATTCAGTACACTGTACAACTGCTTTCTCTTAACACATTCAAGTATCAATACTGACTAGAAGGTATCTAAGATGACAGGAAAGCTTGGTCTTTCTGGAATCAACCTGTTGCCATCTTCACATTGGAGCTCATCCCACAGGCATGAGACAGAGATGAACAAGTATATCCTGTGCAAGGTTAAGACTTGGGATCAATGATCCTTGTGGGTTCCCTCAAAGTCACCATACTCTGTGGTTCTGTGCTAATTTTTGAAGGATGAAGGTGGCACCAAGTTAAATATCACACACCTAAGAATGGTCAGTTTCTCATTGTTGGCCCTTTGAGAAGCAACAAGTATTGTTTTAGCCACCTATCAGAAACTGTTCTAATACAAACTTACGTAGAAACTATGGTGCAAAAGAGATATTTTCTCTGAAGACGAATCAGAGGAAAAAGACTGTTTTTCCTTGCTATTGTCCTATATTTTGCAATTGCCTCATATTGTCACTTACTGTGTTCAAAATCATAGTACTTAGAATCATAGAGTCATAGAATCATTAAGGTTGGAAAAGACCTCTCAAATCATCATGTCCAACTGTCAACCAAGCACAACCATCAGTTCACCACTAAACCATGTCACCAAGCACCACATCCACAAAATTTTTTTACACTTCCAAGGATGGTGACTCCACAACTTCCTTGGGCAGTTTTTTCCAACGCTTTACAACCCTTTCTGTGACATGTCTCTTCCTAATGTCTAAACTTTCCCTGGTGTAACCTGAGGCCATTTCCAATATTAGCAATACTATTGCTCTTTTTTTCTGTTCTGCTGACTTTTAGTCTCATTCTTGTTTTGGTCATAGTTAAGTAAACTGCAAAAATTCTCCTTACAGGGTTCAGGGACCCTTATAATCTATATTGCCAACAATGACAGTAAACAGATAGCTACTCTCTGTCAACACTCTTCCTGTGCTCTCTCACAGATGGAGCAGTTTTCACCACAAGGTATAGAAAATTCACTGTATGTGAGTAAGTTTTCAAGTGTGAATCATGTGAATCATGAAGGTTGAACATTAAAAAAAAAAAACACAAAAAACCCCAACAACAAAAAAAACCCCTTCGCATTTCTTTATGTCTTTTAGAAGCTAGCATAGGTAGGAATGGAATGGGTAAATTCCACTGGTAGACATGTCCAAGAGTCATCTGTCTGTACAGAAAGTTCCACCTGAATATGAGAAAGAACTTCTTAACTATGCAGGTGACCATGCACTGGAACAGTGCCCAGAGAACTTGTGGAGTCTTCCTCACTAGAGATATTTAAGAACTGTCTGGACACAATTCTGTGCTGTGTGCTCTAGGATAACACTGCCTTAGAGGGGAGGGAGGTGGGACCAGATGACCCGCTCTGGTCCCTTCCAACCTGACTCACTCTGTGATACTGTGTACCTGTGTAATTTTAGTGAAAATATTTCTAAAGCATGCTTCTTTTGCTTTTACCATTCCCACAGAGAACGGGATGGAAAGGTAAGGATTTCTCTCTTGAACTCTATAAAGGGCTGTATGTATTGGTAGTATGATACATTAAACAATATTAGCAATTGTTTGTTTGACCTATAGTTCATAAAGTTTTGTTGTATTCTAACTGCACAAAAAAAGTTAAGAAGTACCAAGCTTAAACTTCAGGTGAAAGAACAGTCAGAATAGTTTTTGCTTACAATTTAGTTGTCATCCCTTGAAATGCAATCTGGAATCTGAGCAAAACTTTCTATTTATATTGCTGCAAGAAACAAAATTCTACAGAACGAATTAGGATGCTCTCTGGCATCTATGTAAATGTGTCAAGGAAATGTGTTCACCCCAGGTTTCCTGCAGCTGAGTGTCAGATGTCCAGTTCCAGGAAGAAATAATTTAATATTTGACTGGTACAACAATAGGAATGGCTCAAGCTGGGTACTCTGGACAAAGGAATCCACGGGAATTACACTGTTACTATCTAAGTTTCCCACCCATCATGAAACAGTTCTGTTCAATGGTATTATTGGGTCTGGTGTCTTCTTGTTCCCCCATTGATTCTGTTCACTATCTCTAGGTGGGCTGTTTTTCCTCCTCTCTATAAGGTTTCAACTTCTGCTGATAAGGGTAGTGACCTTCTTTCCTTCCTTATCTTCCAGAGTAAACCATTTTCTGGGGCCTCCCTTTACTTAAGGAGATAAAAAGCTCAGGATATCTATGGAAAGTTCACACCTGGAGGTCTGAGGTTTCAGCGTGTCTATCTACTAATGTTAATATCTTACAAGTGACTAATTGCCTTTATTCCTTTACAAATGTACCACCTCAGTCATGCTCTTGTAATAACTCCCAGGCAATTCTATTTAGTTTCTGTTGTAAACAGTTGTCTACTGGGTCAAAAAGACTAATAACATGAAAGAAAAGCATATCATCACTCTGTCAAAGTGCTCTCAATGCTTTCTTCAGGCTTTGAAAGAGAAATAGAAATAAAATCTAGCAAAAAAAAGATGTTTCCGCAACAAAAGGGAGGAAAGGAATCTCTGAATATACACAGGGAACAAGTCTATTCAATAAGAAGATGTTATCTTCACATGGACATTTATTATAGTAGATTTGCTACCTGAAATGCTCTTATAATAATACAACAAAATGAGCCCAGTTAGAGGTAGCAATTGGTAGAGTAACCAGGATAGATATGAGCCTTGGACACTCATATTTTTGGTCTGTTATTGTAGCACAAGTCCATTTTTGAGTTATGTTTTAGAACAATATGCTAGACCATGAGACAAAATGACTAAAAATTATGCCTGTCCAGTTCAACAGACTCTGTTAGGAGCACCATGTGGGCAGTATAAGAATTTACATGTCACAGGTTGTTCATGAGAATTTGGAACATATATTTTGATCTTGCTTATCTCAACAAAATAGTAATTTTAGTTAGATCACACCTGGTGGCTGAAGCCAAACTGGTGATAATTACTCAGAAAGTTACTTCTGAAATGAAATTATTAAAAAATGATCAATGATGTCTGGACTTTTAAGATGGTATATGTAATGGAAACTGGGTATAGGTTAAATGTGAAACAGGATAATAAATATGGAAGCTGAAAACTACACTGGCAACTGATGAACAGCCATAAAGCCAATGCTATCTTGTAACCTCTGGCAACAAAATTATAAAGTCCATTTCATTTTCATTACCAACGTGTCTTCTTGCTAGCTTTATATGCAGAGATTACCAGTGGCTTTGTGTGAACAATTTCATATTACTCTTAAATTTCAAACAAACACAAAAAAATCCTTTCCCAATACTTTGAAAAATTTTAAAAGACTTGTATACTGATATTGTAAATTCTAGTAGGATCTTTCGGATTAAGTTATGTTTCTCTATATATAAGAGAGACTAGAGTACTGTTTTCTTTCTCAAACTACTCAGTGAAATTAATCTCCTCTAAGCAGACACCTTGCATTACCAGCTCCTCAAAAGGCATATGACACTTTTCAGAAGACCACCTTGCCTTTATCTTGACATTCTGTTGTGCTTCACATTGCAAGAGTGGTCCAGGGCCCCATTAAGACTTCATAAATGGAAAAGGCAGTTTCTTATTCACCACTGATTTCATAATCATCTTTAGCATAAACACTTCACATAATGAACATCTTTACAAAAAGGTTGAGTATAAGCAATATGATTGCAAAGCTGTCATGTTCCTGGAGTACTGACTGCCCCCCATCTCTTTAAAAATAGTAAGGGAAGCCAGATGCAGTCACATTCCTCTCTGAATTTAGTGCTTGATTAAATCATAAGCAAATCATCAGACTATGATGAGCAAACCACCCTCTATACCTAATGATGTTATAATCATCAAAGCAATGTATAAAACTGAAATCTGAAAGCAAAGGCTGACCGAGTCTAGTATTTCTAAACATGCATGGATTGTTGATTAATACATCTTATACAACCACCAAAAGTAGACCAAAGCATATGATTCATTAAAGCCTGCTGGCTGGAACTGCTGATTGATTACACTTATCTGGGATCTAGAACAGATTTATGGAAGCTGTCTCTAACTCAGCTTTTGAGGGATAATATTACAGCATTATTGGGTCAAGTAGTAAGCAGTCCATAGGCAGGAATATCAAAACACAGGCACCGACATCAAAGTACATGAACACATAACAGCAATAAAGGTACATAAAAAGAACCTTTTTTTAGTAACTTAAGTACATAAAAGCAGTACAAAAAGCTATCCAATTGCTGATAGAAAATACCTCTAATCAGGTTGCTATGAGTTATAAGGCTTTATGACAGCTGCCTTTCAGTCACTAGACCTTCAAGAAGTTACATTAGAATAATATATATGCAGACCCATATTCTGTATATTTTCAATTTGCTGCAAAAGTTGAGTTCAGTATAATCAAACTATACTCTCCAAAAGGAAACAATCTAATAAAGGTTTACCATATCTCTGATTTTCACTCAGAACAAGGTCACCTTTTGAAAATATTATTTCTCAGCTTCATTATGAGCACTTGATAGGCCTGTATATTGGTGTCATGGCCTTGCCTCCTACATCACCAGGCTTTTGCTGCAATTCTGAAAATCATGGAATCATAGAATGGTTTGGGTGTAAGGGACCTTTAAAACTCATCTAGTCCAACCCCCCTGCAATAAGCAGGGACATCTTCAGCTGGATCAGGTTTCTCTGAGTCCTGTCCAACCTGATCTTGAATCTTTCCGAGGATGGAGGATTCACCACCTCTGTTACAGTGTGTCTCGCCCTCATAAAAGGCTTCTTCCTTTGAATCTAATGTTTTTGTTTAAAAGCATTATGCCTTACTTATCACAACAGGCCCTGCTAAAATGTTTGTCCCCATCTTTCTTATAAGCCCCCTTGAAGTATTGAAAGGCCACAATAAGGTCTCCTGAGTCTTTCTTCTACAGGCTGAACAACCCCAACTCTCTGAGCCTGTCTTCATAGGAGAGGTGTTCCATCTTTCTGATCATTTTTCTGGCCCCTCTCTGAGCTTGCTCCAACAGATCCACATCCATCTTGGATGTTCTTCAAAACACACTTACAAACATCAGCAAGAAAATGGTATCTCATTGTTTTCAAAGTTTGCAAACCATCAATTACTTCATGGCAAGAAAAATATTCCCAGAAGGATACTTCTTTAATTATTCTGGTTTTAAATGATGGAATAATACAAAAAGGAGTAATTTTCCACCTATAAAATTAAGAAGAAAGAACTGTGCTTGTCTCTGAAGACTGCAGTGTCTGATTCCTTTCACGCATAAGGACTATTCCATGTTTTCTAAGACCTTAAACCTGGTTCCAAGTCTGGTACAAATCAGGCGTAACTCCATGAGTACTCACAGAGCAGTGCAAGCACCAGTAGTATATTCTTCATTCACTTGAGTATATTCACTTGAGCACAAGTCCTGTGAGGAAAAGCTGAGAGAGCTGAGGTTGTTTAGCCTGGAGAAGAGGAGGCTCAGGGGAGACCTTATCACTCTCTAAAACTACCTGAAGGGTTGTTGTAGCCAGGAAGGTGTTGGTCTCTTAGGCAACTAGCGACAGAACAAGAGGGCACGGGTTTAAGCTCTGCCAGGGAAGGTTTAGGTTGGATATCAGAAAAAAATTCTTTACAGAGAGAGTGGTCAGGCATTGGAATGGCCTGCCCAGAGAGGTGGTGGATTCACCGTGTCTGGAGGTTTTTAAGATGAGACTGGATGTGGCACTGAGTGCCATGATCTGGTGATCACGGTGGGGTTGGATCAAGGGTTGGACTTGATGATGTCAAAAGTCTCTTCCAACCCAGTTGATTCTATGATTCTATGATTCCTTAATTTGACTTTTAGGAATCTGAGCTTGACAAGCCTTTCCTGATAGAGCTGACCCTTAGGCGTAGTCTTTAACTTCTAACAGGGCCTTCGAGTTATCGACAGCCAAAGTATTTATGAAAGCAAACAAATGTCCAAGGTAATATTGCTGCCATTTTGAAACTGCCTTTTTACCAAATGCTGCTGAGGTACTGCCAACACACTGGCACTCTGGGGACCATGGAGGGTGCTTGCAGTTACAGTGGACGTACTAGGGCCAAACCCAAGGGCTATATACAGGGAAGTGGAGAGGCAACGTTAAGAAAGAAGACTGAAAGGTAAAGAAACCATCCATGTGCTACTCTTCCTTTTTCAAAACCACTTCTTAGGAAATGGACTGTTAAAACTGTGAATACTTCTGCTGACAGGAGTGAGAGCAGAATGGCCAGAGAGAACCTGTGAGAACAAGGACCTAATCCAGGGTAGAAGCAGCCAGTGAGGGAATGGGAAAATGTTCCTCGTACAAGTTAAGGAGCTGAGTGGCACAGGGCATCGCCAGGGGACGAAGGCGTTGCTGGAACAGGTACCACCACCTGGACTACAGTAGCAAAAATATCTCTATTTAAAAAAAAAAAAAGTCAGTTTGTGCATAGCTAAATGATCACAGAAGCTTCCCTTCTGCTACTTCCCTTGCTGGGGCAGTTTTGCTGTCCCTTTCAGCCCACTTTGGTTCCAGATGCACCTCCACACACTGAACCCTATAACTCCAAATCTCTATTCCCAATAAGGCTGCTCACAAACACTGGCTGATGACAGGACCTTGGAGACCACAGAGCACAGCTGCTATTTCAGAATTCGACCTTTAGTGGCAAAGGCACTGCAGAGATTCATGTGGGTCTTGGGTTGGAACTTTTTCAAGAAGTACTGCAGCTTAGAGCTGGGATATATCTTCCACGATTTTTACATATAAAAATTAAAAGAAAAGCAAATGAATAGCCAAGGAAATTACACAGTAATGGGGTTTGCTTTTCCATCACCTTACACCCAGCTTTAATGTTTAAATTCAAATGCTACTTCTCTGATCTCCCACTTTACACCTCACTCTGCCCTGATTAAGAACTCCCCAAATGTGAAAAGTAATAGTCAGAAGTTGGAAGTTAGGGGTGGCTTCTGGTCTCTGCTGACCTAAACAGAGCAATGAAGCAATGCAAAAAATTAAGCTTGCTGCACCTCTCTTTTACCTTGTCAAGGCTGGAAAGTGCTACCGAACAGGAAGAATGAAGAGTGTGGGGATTCAGTAACATTCTTTCCTGATACTTTTGAATTATAGCACAAGGACAGTGTGGAAATGAGCCATGTGGCACTTTCAGTCTAGTTTATAAACTGCAGGGCTTAGAGGGAGTAAATAGTTATCTCAAATTTTTATTTTTAAACATGCCATTCTGAATGAAGGAAGCAGCAACATGAAATAAAAAGCTGCATCAATACACCCGGAAAACATACTTTGCCAAAGATACGGAAGTACAGTCTCCTCAATGCACAACCCTGCATAAAAAGTGTGGTAGCTTTCTTGACTCCAGAAAGCAGCTATTAAAAAAACAAACAAACAAAAAAAACAAAAACAAAAAAAAAAAAAAACCAACCAAAAAATTGAAGCTACCAGGAGAATATTCCATTAGTGATGTGCTGAAATTAATTTTAGTGATGTCTCTGTGCTTCACTTGCCAAGAAAACCTAATGCACAAAATGATCCTTCAGTTTCTGATGAATGCCTTTAATCCTGTGTGGCTGAATAATTGCAAAGTACTGATACTAGAGAGCATGGAGTTCTGGAAGTCATAAAATACTCTTAGCAGTGATGTCTGGAGCTTTGAAGGGGATCAAAATACGTGTGTTTTCTAAACATCCACTAGGTTAATGGATCTGAGGTGCAACATTATGACTTTTGTCTTCCTTCACTGAAAACTGAACATGGCACATGCAAGAATAAATGCAATTTTGCAACAAAATATTCTTGTCTTTGTCTTTATATTTGTCGTTAACTCATAGTTTGACACTTAAGATGTCAGTAAAGGCAGTGTATTTTTGCTGTAATTGGGAAGATACAGGAGTAATATCCATGTTTTCCCCACATTTTTCCAAGCATACAACTAGGCAGACACGGAGTTCATCCCATGCTAAGGGTAACACAGAAGTAGTAGATTGGCCTCGAGGCCAGTACCAGGTGCTTCAAAGGGAGATGCAAGAAGCTGCAGATTTAAGAGATAAAGAATGACTCTCTCAAAGGGAAAGTTACCTCGTGCCCTTCACCCTTTCTGTCATCCTGGATGAAAGATGACTTTCATCCAGAAACACTTGGGCTTTGTCTCTTTTAAATCTTTTGTATTTCTGTTTCTCAAACCTTTCGCATGTGTTAATCAAAGCTACTGTATCTCAAAGAATCAACTTAAAAATCAAATAAGTCTTTAAGTTTTATTTTGTTGTTTTTGTTTTTTAATTTTTTTGCATGGGTAAAATCTATTCCTGCTGATCATTATTGGCTACTAATCTTGTGCTTTGCCAGTGGGCTTTTTTGTTTCCTGAGACACAATGCCTCTGACGGTTCCCCAGAAGACATGCAGCTATGCACAGTTACATACCTGTGATCAGGTATGTAAATATGTAAGTGCATTGGCTTTGAAGACTACGAGCTCCTTTTGCAAACATGGATATTGTCTTTATAATCTTTTTGTGCTTCAAAAATAATAAAATGTGGGAAGAAATTCTGCATTCACTTCCAAACCCTGTCTTCTACGCTGGCATTATCAGCTTGACTGGACTGCTTACCTGAACTAGGAACAGCATATTCAGCCAGGGGGAGGGTCTCAAGAATGCTATTTGCCTGACCACCAGAACCTCCTACCAGAGCCATCTGATTGAGGGACAAAGCAGGTTGTTCCATTACATCCTAGTTTTCCAAATTAAAGTGAGAATAATTTTGGTATTTTTTATTTGGTGTGAGTTTGCAAACAACCACTTCCCATAACTGGAGAAATCAATTAAAGCTTTTAATTTCCGGCCTGGAAAAGCTACCAGTCATTCAGTGCATTCCTGAGCTCCAAAAAACTGAGGCAATATATACTGGGCTTTGATTTTTGCTATTATTTGGTCCAAGTCAATTTCTCTTCTATGTTTTAGTTGCCCAGGGGAAGCCAAATTCTCTTGCAGTTGAAATTGGTGGTATCAAAAGAATAATTCTTAAGCAACATCAGTGGCAGGGTAAATGTAAATCTTGTTCAGTGTTGACTTTCAAGGTCTTTAGCCCTGTGTCGGTTGTTTTTCTATCAGTCAAATAATTCAAGAAGGACACAAAGCATACATGTGACATGACTGTAAGATTTAATGGCTTTCAACATGCTATCTGAGCAAAAAAACCCAAAACAAATATTTTATTGACTTCTTCAGCTCATTCCTTTCTGGAGCTATTTTGCAGCAAAAGTTTTTAATGGATCAATAGTGTAATTCAGTCCATATGAACAATTTCATAAGTCTTGGGTTTCTGTGAATTCTCTTAATATATCCATTTTACTTAAAATCTCAGTAAGTCATGAACCAGCAAGTGGAAGATTAAAGACTTTGTTCTGAGAAGGGGAGAGAAAAGAAATGCAGTAAAAAACTAGTAGAAAGTGGTGAGAAAAGAGAAGGGAAGGGAAAACTGTTCATAAAGAATATTTCTAAATATTCAATAGGAACATATGAAGAGTGGACATAGCACAAATTGACCACTGACAAACATACAGTAGTTACAGTAAGGACTCTGCCTGGCCAATTTCTGTTCTCAGTTTTACAAGTGTAAAGCACATGACATGAATGCATGACATTGCAAGCTACCTAAAAAAGCATGTTCTCCCTGTGACTACTAATAACAAGCTATGGACCTAAGTGGTAATTCTCACGAAAAATCTTTGGCAGTCTTTGCCATGAAGATGCATTTTATTGGGAGAAATGGAAACATAGTTATGCAAAAGAAGTTTCTCTAAAATAAATATTTCATAGCAAGAAAACCTTTTCTTGATTAGTTGGTTTTAAGTTAGGTCATTTCTTGCCACGACCTGCCTCTGGTTCAGAAGGATTTTACAGTCTTGAGATTAAGAGCTTCTTTGATCAGGCTCAGTCCTATGTTAACATGTATAAATGGCTTTGGGAACTGATTTTGTTTCATGTCCTGCCAAGAGTATGGGCAAGCCAAGGTAATAGTTGACCACTTATACCCAGCTGTGCAGGAAGCCCTTGTGAGTTTCTGTTCCAGTAAAACAGTATCATACTCAGAGAGCATCCAGAATAATTCATAACTATGATCTAAATTTTGGGTTGTTTACAGTTAAAAAGGGATTAATTTTAGCATCCAGAAATGGGGAAATAAGTAGGGTAACAGAACACTCCAGAGAAAAGCACAGCCCAAATATTACCACAGTCATTGGTAACTGCAATAAAATGTCATAGCAGTGCCTTTCAGTATGACCTGAAGCTGCAGGATGCTGCACAATACAATATTTAATAATTGTCACAATAAGTTTTTAAAAGACTAGCATAGCATCAAATGAAACCCCGTACAGTAAGAGCAACTCAAATAAGAAGGAAGAATTCTGAAATCACAGGATATGATCCAGAGGTTATTTATATTCCAAAGGCATTAGTGTATTGCTCAAAGTGATTTAAGTATCGTCTTCCTGGTTTTGATTTCAAAGGAATTTCTGTGGATCTCAAATAACAGAAGTTCTGCCTGACATGTTGGGTTACAGTACCATACAAACACAATTATAGAACCTTGAAAGCAATACAGAGCTGTACAGAAATGTGCTGTCCAATAAGAATGCCCAATAAGAGTACTAGCTCTTAATACAGGAATAGAGAATGGAAAGTATAATAAATAACCACAAGCTTGATTCCATTGTTAACTGATGTACTCTTGCAGAAGTGCAGATGAAAGTCTTCTCCCTTTCACAGCTTGCTTGTGTCAAAGCATACAGTCCTTTCATATGTTTTTCATCTGACTTCTATGAGTGTTACCTACAACTTATAGAGAATATAACCTAACCCTAAGCAGTATCAGTTCCTTACAACTAAAATGCATGCCAGAGTTGATATGGCTTTGATACCTTAAAATTACTCCTATCCTGAAGACAGAATTGAACTGAATTAAAACGGAGGTCTTACATGAGAAAATGTACTTGTCCACTGAAGGACAGGGAAAAAAAGTCAAAAACTGTGTCCATCTGTTGTTTGATGAAATTGATAGCAGTACGAACAGTATTCTGTGTCTATAAGACTTTGTGACAGGAACACTCTCCATGAGTGGGGTGCAGATCATCAGAAGCATCCAAAAGGGGAAGGATTTACCTTTCATTAAGTTCAGTAGATGTTGAGGAGCTTTAGTCCTCTAATAGATTAGGTCTAGATTGGAATAACCCTCACTGTGTTTCTGTGGACTACAGTCAGGGAACTTGAAATAATCTTATAAACAGACTTTGGGGCTTGGAATTGTGTGGACTAGGATAATTATGACTTGAATAAGATTGGGTGAAACATTTGATCTGGGACAAAGCTGTTGAAGCCATTATCAGAATCTTTGCAGGTTTTAGCAATTCTAGTATCATAAAGCTGCCAACTGTGCAATGCTTACTGGTAGCATTTCAGAGTCTGGAAGCCCGTGCCAAATACCCATCTCCAGTGAATGGCTTGCTCACTTTGCCTCCATGACTAAAAGCACTTTACACTAAGAGACAGTTTTCGTGCTGTACAAGACTTCCTGTGCTTTGTGCACCTGCAGAGAGTGTCCTGCAGAATAGGTTATGTCCTTTTGGTAGAACAGTCTTCTCATTGATTGAACTGCAGCCCCTGAAGTGACTGAAACAACCACAAATGTTCTTCCCATTCTAGGAGACAGAAATTAGTGAAATAAGTGAAAGCCATCCCACTTGAGAGAAATCTGCAGGAATAAAGAAATTATGTACTATGACATGGAGAAAAGAGGGTTATGACTGGAGTCAAGCAAGGTTAAAGAGTGAGAAAAGGCTGTAGGAACTGTTTATAACAATGAATAAGAGCATCTGGATCAACTGCAGGAGTCATATTGAAAGTTTGCTGTATGATCCCAGAATAGCCTGCTCATTCATCTTTGATTCACGTGGCTCCTTCGAGGCACACATACATCTTGGAGGTTGAGCCATAGTTCAGCAATGAACTGCCAACCAGCCAGACTTTTTGAAGAGACAGGGAAATGGGGGATAGCAAGGATAAGAATGGTTGAGCTAGGATTTTCATATCTATTCCCACAGAGTCCTTCCTTCAACCTCTTCCTGGTTTTCTACACACTGGCTACAAGAACTAGTGAGATGAATCCTTTCCATCTCTATTCTCTGTAGGAAAATGTTTTCAATTATTTTTATTTTCCTCAGGCATTTTGACGAGACTAGAGAGGAAAAAAATGCAGAAGAGAAAGGGGAAGGAAGAATGAGCTGCTTGCTGAATTAATGGTAGCCCACAGGATATTTCATCTTCCTGCTTAGAATTCACTTGGCTTTCATGGTTGTTACCTGGGATTTGTATAATAAGTTGTGTCTTTTAAAGCAATCAATTTACACAAGGTTAGACATTTCAGAAGGAACCATTGCAGGCCTAGCTGTCCCTTCTGTTTAGCTTCTTCTAGAGAAAGCAAGGAGGAAGTCAGTATTGGTATTTGGAAGGGACCTATCACTTGAGGCATCCCTCACTGGGATAGATATAGGTACAAAAATTTGAGGATAGTTTGTATGCCTGCAGGTTCAAGGATAAGTGAAGATTTTACTTTGCAGGGCTCTATGCCATCTTTTATAGGACTAATGGAGATGGAAAAGACAGTTTTACAGTTAAAATTGCACATAAAATCTCTCCAAGTTGACTTTAGAGTAAGTAAATTGAATATATGTTCCTAGTAGTTTCAGCAGCTAATGCAACTATTCCTATGAAACTAGGGACTAGGATTTGCTTCTTCCAATTTATTAAGAGTGCTAAGAGAGCGGGACCTTGACTGTAAAACCTATATGGTTTAACGGAACAGCTTTTATTGTTTTTAATGTATCTTACTTCAGTACACTGCAGGCAGCATAAAAGTAATCTCCAAAAGGAAAGTGGAAATGTAGTGCAGATAGAAAGAGCCAGCTTACTAGGTACAGAAAAATGTATCTCCCTCTTGCCTGGGTGTTTGAGAGTCAATTTAGAAATTAGCATTATATTTATGCAAACATCTGAGAAATTAAGAGAATATTTAAGACTCTTAGGTTTTAAGATTCCACTTACGGAATCACACAGGATATCTTGAGACTGGAAGGAACCTCTGGAGACTGTCTAGGCTGACCCCTGCTCTTGAACCATAGTCAGCTAGAGCAGATTACTTGGTGTTCAATCAGGTTTTGTACATCTCCAAAGGTATTCAGTATCCAAAGATATTCAAGGATTACACAACATAGCTGGGCAACCTGTTTCTGTGTTTGACTTACTGTAAAAAAAGAGGAGGTTTATATTTAAACAGGATTTTCTGGAATTGAATTTATGCCTCTTACACAACTGACAATAGACTGACTGTTTTCAGTGGGAATGACATTCATACCCATCAATTAGATCCCCCTCTAAACCTTCTTTTTTAAGACTAAACAACTCCAGATCTCTTACCTCTCCCCATATGAAAGGTGCTTCAGTCCCTTCATGATCTTAGTGGTCCTTTACTGGACTTCCTCCGGCATGTCCATATAATTCTTGTGCTGGGGAGTCCAGAACTGAACACGTGCCCTAGATGTGATCTCACCAGTGCAGGGTAGAGAGTAATAACTTTCTTGATCTGGGAACACTTTTCTTACTGCAATCAGAGATGGTGTTGGTCTTATTTGCTTCAAGGGCATGTTGCTGACTCATCTTCAGCTTTTTCTTGAGGACTCCTAAATCACTTCTTTTTTGCAAAACTCTTTTCCAGCTTTGGTGCATGAAGTTATTCATTCTGATGTACAGGATGCTGCATTTCTCTCAACAGGTGTATCAGTCAGCCCTTCCAGTTTTGTATCATCTGCAGAATTGTTAAGCGTGCACTCTGTCCCACTGTCCAAGGTATTATTGAAAATGTTAAATTGTATTGCACATGAGATAGATAATGTCATTCATCATTTTCAGCCACTGCAGGGAAGAATGATAGGTAACAAAAGCACATGTTTTCTGTAGCAAATACTATTACAGCTAATCTAGTGTACCTTTTACTCATAAACACATCATTTGCAGTGATAGAATTCTCTTTTGGGTCAGTTTCATAAATATGAGCATGCTCATCTCAAACAAAACAAAACCTAAAAACAAAAACACAAAAACAAAACAAACAAACAAACAAAAAAACCAACAAACCAAAACCCCGGTGGGTACAGGATAAAGAAACTATGATAAAAAACTGACTTTGCAGAAAACTAGAAGTCAGCAATAACTATTCCAGGACACTGATGTCCTATGCCAACTTATGTATCTATGTTGAAGGATTTCTTATGTGAGCAATCCAGACGGTATGGACCCTGTAAGATTGAAGCTGCTACCAGCAAAGAATAAACCAAGCCACAGCTGCTGTTGACTGGTAAAGTGAGGCCTGGGGAGACGGGTTTATGACCTGATGAGACGACTCCATGGGAGTTAACAGCAACAGGCACTTTATTCATACACGCATACAATTATATACTTCTTTAAGACTGTAACCTTCCACCGGTGATGACACTTTGGCAATGATAATTGGTTAACAATGCTGTTTACATTACAGACTTCTTCATAATTGGCTGACCACATGCATCTGCTGAGAAACTCTGCAGCAGCCATTTCTGATCTATTAAATAGTTCTTAAGGCTACATCACTTAAATCACATAGGCACGTTCGGCATACAACTTTCTTTTTAGGTCAAATACCATATGAATTTCCAACAGTAAAGGAGAAATCATTCCCTGGGATTTCACAGCAACTTCCCAGAACTTTCTCATAAGAACTCTTCAAGCTTCTCACAGAACTCTGGGGATTCACCTGGGAACAGTCAGGATGTTTCATCAAAACACTGGACTTCTGAGATGTGGAATATAACCAATTAGAAATGTAGCTTAATGATGTGAGATTCAATTTAGGCATTTAGCACGTAGCTTTAACCCTATATAAACCATTTGCAGTGTATTAATAAATGGCATTTTACCATAAACCATAATGGTTCATTGTGTGATGTCCTTTGATCCTCCACAAAATTGTTTACTTTATATCTACACCAAAAATGTATAAATAATAACTAATTGCTTATGTAAATTGAACAAGAGCTTCACTGCATGAAATCTCCCAGACTAGTCCAAACCCTTGCTGAGGAAGCCTGGCTGACTCCAGTCTCTGTGAGACTTCTTCTATTGTTGATCAACCTCATTGTGGGAGAATATTCTTGAGTGTCATAATAGTAACACTTCACATAATCTATAGTAACTGGAAAGCAATGGTCTGAGTTTTGTTTTATGGTCCTTATAAATTTAATTTAAAAATTTTTGGGGAAAAAGAAATAGTGAAAAGACCTCACAAAGGCAAAATACTTTCCTGGATTAATTAAAAGTTTAGGAAATTTGTCCTACTGGAAATCTCCCTAGCATCTCTGTGAATTTACACACTATAATAAAATATCAGCTGCATCTGAAGATCTCTATCTCTACAACCATATAATTACATGTTATATCTTTGTAGGAACTGAGAAACCAATGTTAAGTGCAAGGTCCACAAAGCTCATAAGGTTCCACCCTTAAATTGTATTGAAATCTGGAACATTTAAAATGCCATATTCATTTGCTACTCTAAAGTAGGACAGCTGGCCACAGGCATAACAAGAGGCTGTGTGAGTAGTGTGAGAACTAAAGTGCCAAACTAATGACCCAGAGTTATGGTAGGTAGAGTTGGGACTAGGTGCATTCCAATCTCATAACATTCTATGATTCTATGATTCTATGTTGTGTTTCACTGGAATTGACCTGGCTCTTGATTTCAGTAAGGAACCATATTTTCAGGCCATCATTTTTTGAAATCTCTAGCTTTCATTTGTCCTAAGTGAGTTGGTAGATTACCTGCATTATCCTTTAGAGATACAGGTTCCCTTGAAGCACCTGCAGGGAAAATGCACATGTGCTCCTCCCATCCAGCTGCTGGTGCATCCAAGAGGATATATTCTGAAATCAAAGCAATACATCTCAAGGAAAATCTTCTGGATACGGTGCTTGACATGCATTCCATGGAATGATTTCATTTTGTGTGCCAGCAACAGTCATCACATTCCTAGCAAATTATTTGACTCTTATCATATTGACTAATGAAAATGATTGCACACCTACCAAAAAATTGTGACTTGGACCTGCCCATCCTCTCATGCATTGCAAACACCAATGCTACTTGTCAACAAGTACACACTATACAAAGAACCTAGTATGTGAAGGTGCCTGTAATTATTATTTATAGATAAAAACATCACTGTGTTCTAGGGCACTGACACTCCACAATGATTTAAGTCTCTGGACCAGGCTGAGAAAAATGGGAAATTATTCTTACCCTCCTTTCTAGGTCAAGAAAACTGGCTAAATTTCTTTGCACAATGTAAAAATTGTAAAAAAATTATCTGTTCCTCCAATAATTAACAGCAACATGAGTCATAGACTCTTCATCATTTCTAGGTCACCACTTCATGCACATACCTATTTCATTAGCAAAAAGCATTTTTATCCATTATCTACTCTACTTGTATTACCAACTTTGATGACTTTTGCTCCTTACAGAGAACTGACTACTGTAAAGGATTGCATAAGGCCCAGTTTTGTGCACACCTTCCCCTCCATGGATAAGTAGCATTAACAACCTGGAGAATTTCCAGCATATGGCCAGCAAGTTGATTAGTGTCTAAGATGATGAGGTGGCACATGACATACAAGAAGAAACAAGAGAGTTGTTATTCTTTGACTTGGACAGAAGAAAGCTAAGGACAGGTGCAGCAGTGGGAGGAGTAATCCCAATCTTTCACTACCACAAAAGGCAGAAGTAGGGACATAGAAACAGTACATGACATAATGACAAGAGGGAATGGTTACAAGCTGGAGGAATAAAAGGGGACAAAAAATGTCCTTGGGGGCTCTACAGTGCTAGAACAGAAAATGCCAGAAGGACTGTAGAACCTCCCTCCTTGGAGGTTTCCAACTCTCAACTGGGTAAGTCCCTAATCAACCTCTTTTAGGTTAAAAATTGCTATTGCTTTAAGTTGGAGGGTGGACCACGGACCCCCAACCCTGTATGTTCCTTCAGGCAAAAAAATATTCTGTGATGCTATTGAATAGTGTCTTTATTGTCAAAGAGGTGTCTGTATTGTCAAAGAGCACAAAGCGTAGTCTGGATATGACACTCCAGTGGTATTTTTTGCTATAAAGATCCCTTTGTATTTCTTTTATGTTGGACAAAGTGGAAATAACTAAAGTGTCCTTATTTTAAAATCTCCGGTATATATAGCTAAGACACACAAAAAGGCAGGAAGATAAACACATAGAAGGGTGATATGATTTACTCAAAGATCAGTGCAATAATACAAGATTACTGACAGAGGCAGTTAGGACTTGTGAGTTTTACCAATGAGCAGAATACTAGGGGGAAAAAAAGCTTTTCTTTCTTTATGCTGTTAAAATGCTACACTTGCTTATGACCTGATACAGACATTCCTATACAGTCATTAACAAGAACAGTTTTAATTATTGGGCTTGCCAATAAGTGTTTCATTAGGATGGCTTGGAGGTGTGGAAGAAGTGAAGCAGGAAATGATGGAAGAAGCAGCAGAAGCAAGGAGTGGCAGCAGGCAGCAGCAGAAAGTCATGGAGGAGGATAAAGAGGAGGCAAAGCAGATGACAGGCAAAGTGGCAAAAGGCTGCAGTGGAAACAGAGCAGGAGCAGGTGACAGAGGAGATGATAGAAGAAAGAGGCAGAAGAAGGTGGCAGTGGGGAAGATGATAGATGAGGTTACACAGTAGGTGACAGAAGAAGGAGACAGAAGAAGTTGGAGGAAGAAGGTGAATAAGAGAAGAAGGAAGGGATGGAAGGTGACAGAGGCAACAGGTGGAGGAATACTGTGGCTAAAGGTGGAAGTCATAGAAGGGTGTGGTGGTGCAATGCAGTGTTAAAGGCAGGGAAGAGAGAAGGCAGTTTCGACATACGGAGGCAGTGGCTGATTAATTCAGCAGTGGAAAGAGGCAGCAGTGGGAGGTGGAGGAAGCAGAAGGCAGGAACAGGAGGCAGTGATGGAATCTGACAGCGGACTGTGTTGACAGGAGACAGCAGCAGAGAGCAGCAGAGGAAGGCAATAGAGAAAGATGGTGCACAAAGGCAGCAGCAGTGGAAGGAGCCATTAGCAGAAGGTGGTGGAAGAAGACAGAAGAAGGTGGAGGTGGCAGAAGGAAGGCATTTGTGTTGGAAGCTGGCAGTGGCAGATGAAGGCAACAGAAACAGGCAGAAGAATAGAAGGAGGAGGCAACAAAATATGGCAGAGGAAGAAAGCCACAGAAGATGAAAAGCAGAAGGAAATTGAGGAGGAAAAGGAAGTAGGTGTCAGGAGAAGGAAGAGGCTACAGAGAAAGCAATGGAGGAAGGCAGCAGAAGAAGACATCAGAAGAAGAGAAGGAGGGTATGGAAAAAGGTGGTGAGAGAGAGGATGGAACAGGCTGTGGAAATAAAGAAGGAGGAAACGACTGAGAAAGCAATGGAAGAAGATGGTGGATAAAGGCAGTGGAAGAAGAATGAAAAGACAACAGAGGAGATGAAGGAAAAAGGTGGCAGAAGAAGTGAAGGAAAAAGCAATAATGCTGGAAAAAGGCAGTGGAAGAAGAGAGGGCAGACATGAAAGAGGATAGGAAGGAAGAAGGCAGCAGAAGTATGTGACAGAAGAAGTAAAGAAGAGGTGACTGAGGAGGCAAAAGAAGGCAACAGAAGAAGGTGCTGGCATTACAGAAGGAGTTGATGGAGAATGTGATGAAGTAAGTGATAGAAGAAGACACCAGAAGAAGGTGGTGGAAGAAAAGGAAGAGGCAATGAAGGAGGTGACAGAAGAAAGTGACAGAAGAAGAAAAGGAGTGATAGAAGAAGGGAAAGAGGAAGGTAAAGAAGAAAGTGATGGAAGAAGTTGGCAAAAGAAAAAAAGGAGGTGGTGAAGACAGTGACAGGAGAAGGTGGCAGAAGGAGGAGGCAATGGAAGAAGGTAGCAGAAGAAGTGGTGGAAGAAGGCAGTGGAAGAAAATAGTAAGTGACAAGGAGTACAGAAGTAGGTGGTGGAGGAAGGCAAGAGAAGAGAAAGAAGAGGCAATGGAGGAGATGGAGGAGGTGGTGGTACAAAAAGAGAAAGGGGAGGTGATGGAATAAGACAGCAGAAGAATGAATAGGGAGAAGAGAAAGGGAAGGGATGGAGAAGGCAATGACAGGGGTGATAGAAGAGATAGTGGACAAAAGTGATGTAAGATGAGAAGGAGGAGGAGATGGAAAAAAAGTGGTGAAAAAAGAAATGGCAGAGTTGATAGAAGTGATGGAAGAAAGTGATAGAAGAATGTGGCAGCAGTAAATGAATGAGGTGATGGAGGATGTGGTGAAAGGCATTAGAAGAAGAAAAGGAGAACAATACACAGAAGGCAAGGGAAGATGAACGTGGTGGAAGACAAGGGGGAGGAGGGGATAGAGAATGTGGTGGAATAAGGCAGCAGAAGGAAGTGTCCGATGAAGGTGATGGAAGAACAGGAGGAGGACAAATAAGGTTGCAGAAGAAGTGAAGGTGATAGAGAAGGGGACAGAAGGAAGTGGCAAAATATGGCAGGGAAGAAAAAAAGAGAAAGAGAAGGTAACAAGAAAAGGTTGTGGAAGAACACAGCAGAAGTAGGGAAAGGGGAAACCATGGAGGAGGTAATGGAAAATGATGCTCTGAGGAGTCTTTATGTTTCTTAGGAAAGACTGGTATTTTACTCCCCTTCCAGAACTTGAAACCACTAGGGCAAGTATTCCATCATTAAGTGCTATTCCTACTTTCATCTCTGCCTGAACAAGAACAATCCAGCAGCACTGTAAGATAAAACCACCTTCTAACACAAGTCTTTGTCAGGTCAGATCCTCCCATCCTGCTCAAAAGGGGTTGAGATGCTCCCAGGAGACCTTCTATGCTCCAAAAAATGAAGGGATGAGTTTGGGCAACTCTCCAAATTTATGCAGGACTTCAGGAACTCTGACTGTCCTTCTCTGGGTCATGGGTGACACAGTGGCAGATGGGTGACAGTCCAGAGAGATCCATGATGATCTGTGGTCTCTTGCTGGGCAAGAGAAAGAAAACTGTCCAACACCAGGCCATTCCTGGGGATGAGGGAGATTGTATCAGACACCCTCCAAATTCATAGCCCTCCAAGAATTTTTCTTCCATAAATGTGTCCCTGCTCTTTTTGAGACCATGTAAATCTTTTGCAACTTTCCCCCCAGAAACCTGTAGGAAGGACTTCACAGCTTTCCTAAAAGAGGAGGAAGTGTTTTGAACCAGCCACCTCCCCCAAGCTTTGCATGTTTCTCCCTGATTTTTTGAGAGACAGACACAAAACAAACCATCTTTCCCCTGGCTCTTCAAGCCACTCATTTGATTCTCCCCTTTCATGTCCTATGTCTCTCTTTCTCTCCAGGACATGGAGAATCCATGTCTCTGGCATGGTTAGAAATAGAAGAAAAACATTGGTGACTATTGGTGAAATAGGAACACATGCAAAAATGAACAAGGCTAGAGACTGTGACATCAGGCTTGCTCAGGTGTGGAGAGCTTTGGAGAATGTAGTAGCTGCTCCCAGACAGGAGAGACTTGGAAAGAGAGAATCAATGGACCCTCCACCACCAAGCTCTGAGATGTAAAAGGACTAACCTCAAAAACTCCTCTGATTTATGTACAAGGGTAGCTTTATCTCTGCCAGCCCACAGTCTCACCAGGTTTCTCTTTCCCAGGATCTTGCATCAGCCTGGACAAAGGTATTTCTTTATCTGAGTCCAGTATTGATACAGCTGACTGAAATACTTGAAGTAGGAACATGGAGTTCTGGAAGTGCAAGCTGCCATTGCTTGCCCATTGATAATACCTAAGGCAGCTGCCCTCCATTCACCAAGCCTCCTCCTTCTGATGCCTCTGAAGCCACCAGCTTTTTTCTGCAGCATCGCTGCATGACATGAGAGATTGGTTTGCACCAGCAGATGAACAACCTTGAGTGTATTATTTGGAAGACCCCATAAAAAACCTAATAGGACTATGGAATGTTCAGCAGCATATCTGGTGACAGCCTGTCTCTATGCCAATGCCATGTTTCGAACAAAGAAATTTTAAATCCACATGGAGATCACATTATATGCTGTTGTAGACTAGAAATGCTTCCTCTTTTGTTTAGTTATGATAGCATTGGACAGCTTCAGTAATTTTTGCCAGGCTTAGTCATATTATGGACCTTTTCCTTTTCGACAGGAAGCTTCTAATCCTTATTTCTTTCACAGAATAAAACATGCTTCGAAGAAAGCTGGGCACTGATACCAGTCTAAAGACCAAAAAACTTCATGCAGCCCTTGGAGGAGTCACTGTCCTTGAACTTGTGCTTTAATATGAAGGAAAATGTCCATTTGGACAGTGTCACTGTGGGTATCAGTCCTCCATGGCTCTCAAAGAAAAGGATCATGAAATGGAGTAGAAAGAGTATTCCTATTTAGTCTCTCATGCTATTCAAGTATCTCAAAGAATATGCCTTCTGTTTAATGACTCTTGAGAGTATCCCTTGTCTTTCAGGAGACAACATGATGAAGTTGGCAACTGCATAGAAAATGATTATTCATCAAATGCCTTAAGCTTTGGCAAATTTTGCATAATGACAGATCTCACTACTTGTGTTCTCAGCGTTCTTTTTCATATGCATTACACGGATAAACATCAGCACTATCCCAAAATTCTGCTGTGGCAAAAACAAGTCTCTACTTCTAAAGATGAATAACAAACATGGTTTGGTACTTGGGCAGATATTTTTATACAGATTAGGGAGAGAAATTAGGAAAGGGAAATAGTGAGCATTCCCACATTTGAAGTACTTAACCTGGGAAGTAGTGGAGGACACAAAATCGTTTTTGGCGTACTCCCTTTTAAAATTACTTATGAGGAACTTCATTTAGGTGAACAGTGGCTTTTATATGATGAAAAGACACATATCTTATTCAACTAAAGGAATTTGCTAAAATAAACTTAACAAAGTTACCCACTATAGTTGTTGGTTTCTCCCCCTGCCCCTAAATAAGTGCATTGCATCTTTTTTGTCCATTACCTACAATATTCAACTTCTATAAAAATAGGCATTTTTAAGAAAGACTTGATCAGTGCAGAGGAATCTCAAAGGGGTTTGAGAGCTGCTCTCCAGCAGGGCTGAGTATTAGAATGACAAAGTAAAAAGCTATACATCTTCCAAAGCCAAAATATATTTTTAAATTCAATGCTGCCCTCTGGAATAATTTAAAATAGCTCTCTGTCTTAGGACAGGTTTATGATTAACAGATATGTTATTTGTACTTTCTACTAGTGCCTGTTAATGCCAAAATTTGGATCTTCAAATTTTCCACTGTGTACTTTTTGTCTGGAGAAAACCTTGGACTAGAGATAAGGCCATTCTCAAAAGTGTATTTCTAGCAGCAGCTCCCACTTCAGTCAACCTGTTTGGACTTGAGGCTGAATCAAGACCATGAAGTGCCTCCTGTTTCTCGCCTTTATTGGGGTGGCTGGTGAGTATATCTTTTACTTCTATTTCTATGATTTGAAAGGAAGCTCATTTTCAGAGGAAAATGGCAAGATAGGCTATTGTGGGTAAGCCACATCCAGTTTCAACTTGCAGAAGTTTTAAGGCAGAGTCCTGCAACTTCTGTCTTCTGTTCATTATTACTTTTGTCACAACACGGGGAATGAACAGCTACATAGGGGTTTGTCACCCAGTAACACAGGAATGTGTCCATAGCTCCAGAAAAAGACTGCCTGTATCTTAAGGACTAAGAAGTACACAGG
>JAWWEV010000001.1:28375562-28386857 GCA_035583235.1 Hafferia zeledoni | reverse complement strand
GAATAAGAATAAGAATAAGAATAAGAATAAGAATAAGAATAAGAATAAGAATAAGAATAAGAATAAGAATAAGAATATCTGACATGGAGTCAGATACGGATATAAAGCATCAGCCTTTGAGGTGGGAAAAAGACTGTGTCCCAGGAATCTTCAGCAAATGGCTGGACTGGAAGAAAGGACCCTGAAACAACATAGCAGATGGGGAAGTTTAGATCTGAAAGTATTTCTTTAATCCATCTCATGCAGCCCATGAAATGTAAGAGAGTAGTCTGAAGAACCTTCCCTGAAGGGTCTCTGTATCCCAAGCCTGTGTAAACTGGGCCACTACTGAGCAATTTTAACATCTCTAAACATAAAACCCAACTCTTTGCTGTAAGAATACCAGATGGAAAGTTTGGGAAACAAAAAGGAAACCAAAGAGGGACTGCAAAAAGTGTAAAGGTGGTGAGGTGGAAAGTCAGAAGGTCTGAAAAACTTGGGAAGAAATTTAGAAGTGGCAGCCAACAAGGCTGACACAGTAAAAAAGAGTGGATGAAGAAGAGAAACTTGCACCAAACAAGCAGAAATATCTGCTTCCACTAGAAATGGAATAAGAACAGACTAGTTGGGGATGAGAGGTGTGAAGAGAGCACTGTGGTTCTGCATGGGCAAGGGATCTCTGATGACAAGTCTGAAGAGGAAGGATGTCTCTCAGAATTGTCCACAGAGAGTTGGTCCTAGAGAAATTTTCTGTACTGGTATTGGCTACTGAAAAAACTGTGATGCCTTAAATCCGCTAAGACTGAAGAGACATGTGATACTCATAGTCACCATTGACCTGCCCTGGTCTTAAGCACTAAACCTACATGTTTAGTTTAGCATCTGACAATGAGTTTCCAGTGCCTTCCTTGTATTGAAACGTATTTTTCTCAATCATTCAGGATAGGAAAGTTAATCTTTGTCTGATGCTCTGTTTCATGACATTAGTTTTCAAATCCAGCATAACCCTTTGCTAAGCCAGTACTTACTGTTTCCATTTTATATTAAACACACTTCAGTAGGAATCTTTTCCTTGTTCCTTTGGTTCTCTTCCGTGTAGGCAGGGGACCTCTGCCCTTTCCTCATTGTCACATCTCTTCTGTGGTCTCTTTTTCCATTCAGGAGGAGATGAGGCTCACTGATGGGCTGAGCTGAATCTGGTGGCCTGACAGAGAGGAGGCTGCCGCAGCTCCATGTCCCCTAGTCCAGCCAGGGCTGAGAATGTATCCCCAGTAGACACACGTATAATACAAAGCATATATACATGTATACGCAGCTGAATACACAGATCAACATAGATGCACCCACCATGCCCACAAAAGGAAACAGCACTAATGGCCTCAACTTTTGTCCCCCTCTGGCTGGGGTTCAAGAGTAGGAAATAGATGTATGTGTATGTAAAATGTGCAAACTTCCCATAGGTTTCCACACTTAGACTGAACTGCCACTGGATCCCAGTAAACACTTGTGCCAACACCTGGACCCATAAACCCCCAGGTCCTGCAGTCCCACTCCAGTTGCTGGTATGCACATACATACACATCTCCCACACAGAGCCCTCTCAGGTAGATGCTTGGGACTCTCCTGCTCCCTCTGGTTGCCACCTCCCGCTGTTCTTGCTATTAGACACATATACCTGAAACCCAGATCACCTCACTTACTTGGCAGATTGTCTGGCTTCATGTTCACTAGACAGAATAGACAGTTCCTCCTTCAAGTAAATACTTAGAAATGGGACTTAATAAGACATAGATGCCCTGAGCTAAGCAGGTATAAAGCATAGCCAGACAAGCATACTCACAACCATCCTGTTACCTGTGAGTGATCCCTTTCACAGGTCTATTTTTCTGTATTCCTCTATTTTCCTGCTTTTACTCTCCTCAAATGCAGTAGTTCTGGGACTTATTTGGGAAGCTTTACCATACCTGCCTTTATCTCGGTACTTTTTTGTTTTCCCTTGTTTCTTCTTTAATCTTAAAAGAAAATAGACTGAAAGAATTAAACTGAATTTTGAACTGAAAAAGAAAAGGGCTGTCAATCTAGATACTCTTCAGAAGGCAGCAACATTTTAGGCGATTCCAGAGAAGCACACTAGAAGTCCTGATTTGTACCTTCCAGATAGTTCCTTCTCTTGGAGAGTTTGCAATCATCTTTTGTTTCCTGAGACATAAAAGTTGCTCTGATTAAAAATCTTCATCCTGGAATGAGTAATGTTTTCTAACATGTGTGACTAGAGAAGAATGTGTAGCCCACATGCACTGAAATGGTTTCGTCTCGTCTCAGAGTTCTTACACAGCATAATCTTAGAATTAATTCCCATAGTCTCCATAATCTGTTTCATTTCCCATCAGCTTCTAGAACAGTTTCTCCCTCCAGGACTTAAGGACTGATTACTACCAGAAAAAAAGGATTTTAACAGGTTTGGCGTGACAGACAATAATCAAACTAACAATCCTGTACTGACTCCATGCTCGAGGCATGTAGGGGTCATTTTGGGACATTGATCAAAGTAGCAGTGTCCCATGGAACTGTCTCAACAGGGTCCATGGAAGTATCTAAGGGTGTCCCATCCAAGCAGTAAGGTGAAACGGCAAAATCTCAATAAAATCAAGTGGAGGACAAGCAATGTCAAAACAAACCTTTCATGAGAGATGAAAAGAATAGGTTGTAAGGAGTAAATGATATTTTAGCTATTTATGCATCAAAGGATAATCTGTGTCAAACACAAAAAATATTGAAGCATATTAAATTTGTTCAAATTTCCTTGCTAACTTATGTTTTGATTCTTAAAATAGCACAAATATTGAAGGAAGAAGGTAAAAATATGGAAAGTAATTTTAAAAAAAATTCTGCATTGTCTACAATTCCTTGAAAAGTTACTGAAACTGTAGTATCTCCAGCACAGGGCTCAATCTCACTGGGTAAGGAATCTCACTGGTAAGGAATAATTTATCCTGAGAAAACCCACAGAGGAGAGCACTGGCAGGGACTGAACAGGTGCAATGGTCAAACCCCTATTTCACACATTCTAAATATCCGTGACACTGGAGAACCTACAAAACTTCTATGCATGATATAAAATACATTTTCTTTCCTGTCTGGGAAGAAGCTGTAGCTTCTCAGGTAATTTCTGTTAACACCTTAAAAAGCAGAATTAAAAAATGAGACGCAGAACATTCCCTACCAAATTTTTGAGATTCACACTGCTCTGAATCCTGGTGTGATGCTAGGAACTCAGCCTTAGGCACAGAGAAAGTACAGTATCATCAGGCTCACAGACAGAACATACCTCTTCTACAAATATGTAGAGGTAAAAGGAAGATATAAATCTCTCTAGAGCTTTAGGCAAATATGAGAGGGAGGATATCAATAAAATGTGAAGAAAAAGAGAAAACCTCAGAAATATCCCTCATTGTTTGGAAGTTGTAATATCAGGATTACTGAAGATCACTGGAAATAAATGTGTGTGTAAAACACTGCCTGCCTTGTGGAACGGCTAAAGCAAAACTCAGAGACACTTGAATACTTAGCTTTGCTTTTAATGGCTCATCAAAGAAAGTATCAAAAGTGGACAGTCCCTTCTCTCTTCTCTGCCCAAGCTTGATAGAAAAATCAGAGGAAGGGGAGGGACATCAGTCTCTCTTAACTCTTAGCTCACAGTGAGCAGGAACACACTGTCCTGGGACAGCTGAAGGGCCATGTTGACTGTTTTGCTTGCTCTTCTACATGGTGAGACACAACAGATCCACCTGCAGCATGGCTGTCATCCAGGCCATGCAGGGCTGTTGTCAGGTAAAGGACCCTTTTAGTCATCATCTGTACTCTTACTCCTTACTTTCTCTTCTTCTGTCTCACAAATGCAGATGTTGGGATTGGATCCATCGTCAATTCACAATGGCCAGAAGAGATCTTTCAAAGAGTTGGAGACACTGTGACCACATCCTGCTGCCAGAATTACAGTAGCCTTTCCCATCTGTTCTGGTATTGGCAGTCTCCAAAAAATGGTCTGGGGAGAAATTTTATGAGGATGGTTACAGTGAGGTCGAGTTTGAGATAAACAGAGTATAGTGATGTATACTGAAATATATACTGAGTATGCTGAGTATACTGTGATGACAGCCAAGAATGCAACATCCAAGACTGCAGCCTTGTATTTCTGTGCTGCGAGTGACCACTCGGTACAGCAAGGGGGCTGAGGATTAAGATAAAATCCCCACGTTGCCTGAGTGAGAGATGGAGACTCTGAAAAATGTGAGGCACTTAGAAGAGGGGCAGACAAAGAGCAGGAAAAAAAAAAACAAGGAAAATGTTGGAGGAATAGATATAGGATATTTTTGAAGGGGGGAGAGACAAAACAGTGCAGTAGTCTTTAGCTTTGAAGACAGGAAGCATTCAGAAACACAAACACTTAAATCAACATCAAGAAGTAAGACACTGGTGATCCAGTTAGTGAAAGGCAGCGTATATGTATATGCATGTATATGTATATGTATATGTGTATATATATATCTTAAGATTAGTGCTGCAGAAGCACAGTCATGTTCTAGGCCCCACTAGTTCCTCACAGATAACACACCACAGCATCACGAAAAGACTACAAAGGAGATGGAGAATTTGAAGTTCTTTCAATACTGATGATGTATCCAAAACTGAGGTACCCAAAGAGAGATTTTTTGGTGTGGGGGGGAGAGTCCAGGCCCTGATTATGGATACAGGAGATTGGCACAGTACAATGGGGGAAAACATACCCAGGGAACCAGGCATACCTCCCATTCTGGAAGGGACAGCCCTTTGGCATCTTTAAAAGCAACAGTGTGCACTGCAGCATTTTATTCACCTGCTTCATACACTGCTTAACTGCAGGATAACTCCCTTGCTTGCCACAGAAGTGCATACAGTTCTGAGCCAAACCAAGGCATCCCTTCATGGCAAAACCTCATAGGCAGAGAAAAGAAACCACAAAGAGTTGTTATCTTGTGGGGCTCCCCTTGTGAGGAACAGCTGAAGGCAGATTTCCTGCCATTGTGCCTCTGTCTCCAGTGCTTGCAGAGACAAACCTTTGATGAACTAGTTGCTGTTCTGTGATGGTCCTGGGAAAACTGATGACAGGGTATTATTAGGGGTCCCTCATCTGTCACTACCTGTCTGTGCTCCTGTTTTTATTGCATAACCTGGGACTTACCTTTTCTTCAAAGGAAGGGAAATGGCATATGAAAGAGTAAAAGTCATTGCTAAGGAAGTATGGCTATACACTTTTGTATTTTGGGCTTCTCTTTTTAGGCTGTGACTTTGACAGTCTGCATACCATTGTCCAAAAACCAATAGTCTCCTGTGCTCATGTGGAAGGCTTGGCATATCAAGCGTTTAAAAAACACAGGTAGCAAATGTACTGTGCTGCTCAATGATGTGGCAAAGCTGGGTATGCTGAACTGAAACACACTGTGATTCTAGAAAAAAAAAAAAAGGAGTGAGAGGCGATAAGAAGAGCTGGTGAGAGCAAGGAGCTGGAATCAGCTGTAAGCATGTCCTGTAAACGATCCTCACACTCCATTTCACCAGCGTTGCTAGGAGAGTTTTGTACTGTCAGGATGGACCTCTCAATTTCATGCCAGGATCCTAGTCTCCTGATCATTCATGCTACATTAATGTTATTTTGCTTCCAGGCTCTGCTCTGAAAGAAATAAATTATTGTTGGCTAAGGAAACAGACCCATGACAGAAACTCATGCTTGTTTTAGTCTCACCTGGACATAGAGGAGGCTCTGAAGAAGCTAAATCCATACCAGACTTCTCCAGTTCACTGAAGACATTTCTGAAAGCTTCAGCTTCCTACACCACCCCTTGTACACCCTAGTAGCCAGCATTCTTCTGATGTCAGGAGCTGCTCAGCAGCAAGTGTAACACACCCTTTGTTGCTTGCAGGGAGCGTTTGTCTGCTCCTCAGAACACCCTCAGGTCCATGAAAAATAGTTCATGCTGGAGTCATTAAGGAATATGAGCACTATAGTGGTGAGTTTGTGGTGATTTTTTTTTCAGATTTTTTTTTAATACTCTTTTAATAAACTACCAGTTCCTGAAAGCCATGTGTCAGTCAGCTCCGACCTTTTTCATAAGCACTGCAAACCAACTTTTTCAGCACAGGTAACATAACAGAGGAAGGATTCCTTTCTATTTCTCAGCTCCTGAGCATTTTACTTTAGCATGGCAAATGAAGTTTTAAGGCCTCGGAATAACAAATTTATCAGCGACCTTTAACATAGAGCACTTTAATGAGCTGGCTACTGATGGGTTACAGCTGTGCAATTTCCAGGTGGTAGTAGAAAACCACAGAGATCTCTATGTTCATCTTGAAGTTCTGTGGTCACAGTTCCGTTTTCCAGCTCTAAGGTACAATTTGCTCCTATGCAATACTTCTTTTGCCACCTTACACAAAAAGCAACTATTCTAAGAACCTTCTCATGAAACAGCTACTGTCTTCCTCATCCCACTCCCTGTAGTCATAGTTATTCAGATCATTAATCAGATCCCTCCTTCCACCATCTTTTCAGTGCAGAGACATGCTCTGAAAAAGGGCTGTTTAACTTTAGAGGTTTGTGGTCAAAAGTCCTGACTTTATGAAAGTCTTCCTAGTGTCTTTTAAAGAGATCTGTGAAGTTCAGGGAGTCTGTGTAGTAGGGCCTGCTTGTTTGTAGCTGCTTCTTCTGTAAACTCTGAAGAATCCAGGACTGGTGTAAGTGATGCAAATACTTTCCTGTGAATTCTCCCCCTAAAATGATACCCCTTTTCCTCTCTTCTCTCACTTTCACTCATTTGAATTCATGGCCTGCAAGGCCTTTGCTTTTGGCAGGTTACAGAGGAACGTTAAAGTGAGACAAGACTGGTCTCTGCTGGCACGTCTTGGAAACTGCTTCATGAACGTGACCTGAGGAGCTGTTAGCACCACATACTCCTTCAAAATTAACAGAGAAGTAATTTCCTTCTTTTTAAATGAGGAACATATATGGGAGAGAGTCTGTCAGTGTCAGTAAGGACACTAATGGAGCTGTAGATTGGAGATGAAGATAGAATAATCTTGAATTAATTTTAATACAACGGGTTTAGACCCTGAATAGTGTTGCAATCAGAAGCAGACTAAGAGCAATGCAGGCAAATCATATCCCACTATTAGTGTTATTATTTAGGAAGTGACAGACAAATTCAATCCTAAATGTATTTTTAAAGGAATATAAACAAAAAAATACCTTCGTCGTTTCCGTAACTAGTGACTTAAGCACCCTGTTTCCTGTTGTAGTAGAGAGGAAAACCTAGGGGCATTCTGAGATGGCCTGTCCAATACCTTGCCTTCTATAGTCCTATGTCTTGATCCTAAATGTTTCAGCTTAGTCTACATTTCTCATTCCTTTCCATGGGACAGTAGCAGCTGTTCCCAGCTGAACAAGCTGTATCAGAGATTACAGGTTTTTCTGTGATATCTGAAAAGAACAGAAAATAATTTGTGATTTTCCTAGTAGAATGATCTTGTTTCAATGGATTTTGTCATGTGTTTTACAGTTTGCTTTTTCTATTAAAACAGACTCAAGTGAAGCCATTAAGGAGCAATATAAACAACATTTTTACTGCAGGTACTTAGTTACATTGATGACTTAGTGTTGACCTTTCATGTGAGATTAGGCCCGTTAGGTGTAAGGGAGGAAGATAAAAGTAGCCTGCTAACTGTCACCATCAGTTCCCATCCTTTTCAGACAGTCTGCAAAATGAAGGCTCGCTCTTACACCCAGAGGAAGCCTTTTCATAGGAAGAATCATGGGCCCCAGGAGAAGCTTGTGCTTCTGCTTCCTATAACAGGGCAATCAGAGGAATACAAGCTTAAAAGCTCCGCATTCTAGTTCCCTCACTTTCAGAGCAGTGTGACAAGTGCAGAACAGACCGAAAAGGATGCTCTCAAACAAGAACAGGCTACAAACAAAAACACCAGACTGCAATAAGCAAATAACTCTCATTGCAAACCATTTATTGTGGGCATGAAGTCTGCTTGTCACTTTGGGGTAGAAGAGAGCAAGAGTGGAAAAGAAAGCAACATGTGCACTGTCATGATGTTACCAAGTGAAAAATAACTGCATTTAAACCAAAACAATAAAAGAAAATAAAGTATTACCTTTTTGACAATAAGAAAAAAATGTTTGGATTATAAATGCAGGGATAATGAATATGCTAAGAGGTAATTGGACTATCATGTAGAAACAGCAATGGCAAAGGAAGGATGTGGCCTGGGGTTCTGACATGGCTTAAACCCAGGCAGCAGCTAAGGTGGAGCAGCTGCTTGCTCACTCCCCCACCAGCAGGACTAGGGAGAGAATCAGAAGAGCAGAAGTAAAAGAACTCATAGATTGAAATAAGACACTTTAGTAGATAAAGCAAAAGCAGTGCACACCGGGAAAACAAAAGAAGGAATTCATTCACCACTTCCCATGGGCAGGGAGGTGTTCAGCCATTCCCAGAACAGCAGGGCCCCATCACACATAACTGTGACTTGGAAAGATAGGTGCCATCCCTCCAAACATCCCCCTCTTCTGTCTTCTTTTCCCCCTGTGCCTCACTTTCTATACACAGCATGACACCGTATGATGTGGAATATCCCTTGGAACAGCTGGCATCAGCTATCCCCGCTGTCTCTCCTCTCATCTTCCCATGCACTCCCAGCCTACTTGCCAGACTGGCAATATGAGAAACAGAAAAGGCCTTGAATTCTGTGTGAGCACCACTCAGCAATAACAAAAATATTCCCATCTTATCAGCACTGCTTCCAGCACAAATCCAAAACACAACCCCACACTAGCCACTGTAAAAAAAAATTGACTCTATTTCAGTCAAAGCCAGAACAGGTTCTCATGGCAATCTTTCATGGTTAACCAGTCAGTTGACAAAAAATGGGAGGGTGGAGTCCTGGGTAGGACTGTTTTTGTAGGAGGTTGTATCGTTGTGGGGACAGGGGGCACACGATGATACATTCTCCAGGAGGCCTTTACAAAAACTCTTATGTACATAAACCTTGTGGGAGAGCATATTAAGGCAGCTGAAGAGACTTCTGCAGCAGAGCAGGCATGTTCTGCCTTTTTTTTCTTGGCAGACCTAATATGCTAGAGCTTCCATAATCTGAAAACTGACCCTGCCCTCTCTGGGTAGCAAACTAAGAAATTTTGAGATACTGAAATAATTTTCATCAAACCAAATTGGTTGCAGGTGCACCTGAAGTTTGTCAGAGGATGTGAAGCAGAAATTAGTACTTTTTTTTGCAATAGACCACAAAATGGTTCTTTATTAATGCGTTGCAAGTGGTATAAAAATAATTTGACATGTAGCAAAGACACTATTTAAAATGTGTTGGAGTTTTCTCTCTTAAATAAGCCTTCAGTGTCCACTGAGTGACTCATGCCTGTGAGAACAAAGGTTGCCTCTAATGATTCTCCACACTGCCTCACTGCAGTTCTTGCTGATGGGTACCAAGGGTTTCTCTGAGACCAGTCAAGTGATTATTCTGGGCTCTCCTTCTGGGGATTGCTTTAACCTATCAGAAAACTGAATGGAATCCTGAATCCTACTCAAGACAATTGGCCTGTCATGGAAGGGAAAACAAATGAATTTTTTTTAGGTCAGTGCTAAAGGCAAATCAACTCCATTTGACTATGAAAACCACAAAACAAGTATTATTTGCTTATTAACTCCAGAAGTTACAGAAAGGAAACCTTCACAATGCTAAGAGTAGAAGACTGACAGTGAGGAAGCTCTAGTTGTAGAGGAATTGTTTCTAGACAATTACAGCCTTTCGGTATGTCTGTATGGTTTTGAGATCTGAAAAATGAGAATAGCAGGTAGTATCAAGACAACATGCAGATTGGAGAAAAGGTGCAAAACCAACATAAGGTGAAATGTAGACAATAAGAACCAAAAAATTCTGGCAAATGCTTTTATGAATGCTGCAGATTATACAATAGACTTCAAGCTGGTTTCTGTCAAACCCCTTCAGATAGAGATTGAGTGACCTTTGGGATTCCTAATATAGTAATGATTGCTTAAACTTCTGCTTATAGTAAGTCAACTGCAGTGCACCCCTTTTCTTAGCTTACGGCACAACACTTTGGCACTGTAAATACTTGGGTCTGGTTTTTGGCGATGGCACAAAAGTTACAGTAATAGATAAGAAATTTTTGTTTCCTCCTTTATTTTTTTAATTCTCTGCCAAACCCCTTCAGACAGAGATTCAGTGATCTTTGGGATTCCTATTACAGTAGTGATTGCTTAAGCTGCTGCTTATAGTAAGTCAACTGCAGTGCATCCCTTTTCTTAGCTTACGGTACAACATTTTGTTACTGTGAATAATGCCAATCTGGTTTTTGGTGATGGCACAAAAGTTACAGTAATAGGTAAGAAATGTTTTTTTTCTCTTTCAAATTTTTAATTTTCCATCAAACCCCTTCAGAAAGAGGTTGAGTGACCTTTGGGATTCCTAATATAGTAATGATTGCTTAGACTTCTGCTTATAGTAAGTCAGCTGCAGTGCATCCCTTTTCTTAGCTTACGGTACAACACTTTGGCACTGTGAATACTTATGCACCGGTTTTTGGTGATGGCACAAAAGTTACAGTAATAGGTAAGAAATTTTTGTTTTCTCTTTCAATATTTTAGTTTTCTCTCAAACCCCTTCAGAAAGAGATTGAGTGACCTTTGGGATTCCTAATATAGTAAGGATTGCTTAGACTTCTGTTTATAGTAAGTCAGCTGCAGTGCATCCCTTTTCTTACCTTATAGTATGACACTTTGGCACTGTGAATATTTATGATCTGGTTTTTGGTGATGGCACAAAAGTTACAGTAATAGGTAAGAAATTTTTGTTTTCTCTTTCAAATTTCTTAATTTTCTGCCAAACCCCTTCAGACAGAGATTCAGTGATGTTTGGGATTCCAAACACAGTAGTGATTGCTTAAGCTTCTGCTTATAGTAAGTCAGCTGCAATGCCTCCCTTTTCTTAACTTATGATACAACATTTCGTCACTGTGAATAACGAGAAGCAGGTTTTTGGTGATGGCACAAAACTTACAGTAATAGGTAAGAAATATTTGTTTTCTCTTTCAAATTTTTAGTTTTCTCTCAAACCCCTTCAGACAGAGATTGAGTGATCTTTGGGATTCCTAATATAGTAAGGATTGCTTAGACTTCTGGTTATAGTAAGTCAGCTGCAGTGCATCCCTTTTCTTACCTTATAGTATGACAGTTTGTCACT
>JAWWEV010000001.1:28325187-28356473 GCA_035583235.1 Hafferia zeledoni | reverse complement strand
CATTCATAGTCATGTCCCATACTTTCACCATTCTCAACAAATGCCAGGATTACCCTTTTAGCTAGTTATTTTGGGAACTCTGAAATTGCAAGAAGTGGAAAAAAGTTATTATTAGCAATGTTAATATTTACAAGAATGAAACATGCTGAGAATTGCTCCAGTAAATACAAATGCATCTTTCAGGAAAAAAAATACAGTATTATGCCTAAATCACAAACATTTAGAAAAAATACTGCTTTTTTTGTAGAAAAATAATATTTGCTTGAATCCTCTAAGTATTATCCTGTCGGGAAAAAAGCCAAGATGAAATGTAGAAAACATGTCCTTTTTTTTCTAGATTTGTCAAATTTATTTAAAAATCAGTGGTACATTTGCCACCTTCCAGTACAGGTATCAAGAACATTTTACATGAGATAATACACACTCCTACCTTTGAGCCAGCTGTTTCAGACTTATGTTGTCATAGTATTTTTATTTGAAAAATATCTGATAATGACATTTAGTATAATTTGCATGTTCTATAATCTTTTTTCTGGTCAATTCAATTTCAGATAGCATTTCTGTGAGGATGAGTTACACAAAATACGACTGTAACATGGTTTTCAGCATGGATTTAATCTGTTTCGTAATATCAAAAGATACTGCAAAATTATCTATCTCAAAAATCAGGGGCCTCTGAGCACTCTTAATTGATATAATTTGGAATACTACTATTATTTAGGGCTGAGGGATAGGTTCCTTTCAGAAGATCCCTATCTCCTTGAAGTCTGTTTCAGAACCTTGTGTGTTTCTTGCTCAATGATGGTAATGGAAGTTTCAGCACAGCACAAGATTGCTGCCATCACAGTTTCACAGTTATGCTACTGGCAATGTAGGTTTGGTACTAGCCCCTTCCTACTCAGGCCTAGAATTTCAATCTACATTTTTTCAGGATGGCTTCTTTTTTTTTCTTTTTTTTTTTTTTTATGTTTGAACCAGTTTTAAATTCTTATTTGCAGATATAACAGAATGAATTAATGGGCTCTATATCCCAAGGAACATCCATTGGTGAGAGTGGAAGGGAAAGAAACTGTCCTACTGACTGAAACTTAGTCTGTTCAGACTCTCACAGTCGAGAGTAAAGGAGGTTATTTTTATGTTGTTGCAGGACCTGCTTGTGTTTGGTCATACTGAAGGCTCCTGGCATAGTAGAGCACCCCTATGGATTTTTTCTGATAAAGTGGTTTTATGATCAGTGTAAACTTCCAGTTCCTTTGCTGGCTGCACTAAAACATGCTGTCTCCACTCTTTGAACTGGTTGTCGGACCCAGTATGTGCAAGATTGTCTCTGTGCCCCTCCTGGTGGAGAATCAGAGAATCCACCTGTAAAAGAAAGAGAAAGAAGGAAGGAGTAACAAAACAAAACACAAAAAACAAACAAAACCAACAGAAACAAAATAAACAAAGAAAAAACAGTCCAAACAAACAAAGAAACAAAAACAAGAGAAAGGAAAATGTCTGCTCGTGCATAGCAGATCATTTCAGCTCATGTATTTAGTGAATGTCATGATAAAAAGAAGAAGTAATAGCTACCCAGTTATCTTTCTTTCCTTCAACATCACTGATCTCAGGTAATTTGCCTTCTTCCAGGCAAGTAAAAGCTACATATCAGACTTTCTATCTCCCCCTGCCATTTGTGATATCCTTATGCTTATCCCCATTGTGCTCTATAATTTTCATACAACACTCTTACAGATTACTTCCATTTTCCCCTTTTCTTGTCTTACTTTTCCCACCCAATTAAAACTCATAATTTCTAAACATGTTTTCTGTGCCTGTATACCAACTACACAGTCATTTTGCATCTAGGCCTGCCAAACCTCACAGCTGTGACCAGTTTGCAGTTTTGTTGGTGTCCAGATAACAAAGCAACTATTTAAAACTTCCATTATTAGATCTTCAGATGGCTATTTTTTGTCATCTTGTAAATGTTGAAGAACATAAGAAACTCTCAGACTTCCCCACCCTCTCAATTGGTCTGGCAAACTACACAACCTTGTCCCACAAATCCTACCCTCTGTTCTTTCAAACACACATGCAAAATGAGAGGTATGATACTTAAAGCCTCCTTCAGTTTGACAATTAAAATTAGAATATGCTACATTCTTCGATTCATCCAGGTTTAGTCTTTCATATCACGATACTAACAAGCCATGAAAATCCTGTCCTGCAGGACTGATGACTCCTTGGGCAGCTGATCTCAACTCCTATCACAGTCTGACTCCTATTTTAACTACCAGCATCGAGCAGGCCTACTGCTCCTTTGGTTCTGCCAAAAGACCAGATCTGTTTGTGTGTGCTTTAAAAAGGAGAACCAGTGGGAGAATGGACAGCATTAGGAGTCAAATGGTAAAAGAGAAAGGTTGGCATAAAGATAAGTCCTCTTGTCCATCAACAATGCAACTACTTTGGGGAGAGAAAAGATAAAACTGGAAGTAGCAGATGGGAGAGAGATGTATTGCCTCATTCAGAAGAGAGCTAAATAGAGGCTTAAATAAAGAGAATAGAGTGTCAAGGAAAAGCTGTTTAGTCAACTTGCAATGCTGGGACTGAGATCCAGCAAGTATACTGCTTCTCCTTCATCTAAGAAATCTTAACATTCAAAGTATTGATTTTGAGTAAATTTGTTGTCACTAAAGTCAATAAAAGACTTTGCAGAGGAAGCAAAAGCTATAGATCTCTAAATTCTCATGTAAGTGAAGAAGCATGCTTTACAGCACAGCTGCAAATAAAACCCAAAGGATGCTGTCTGCCATGCATTCTTGAGTAGAAGATACTGCTCATTACCTATTCAACAGTTTACTGAAAAACTAAGGAAAGAAGACAAGTCAGCAAAACCTTAAAATCAGTCTGAAACTGTGTTTTATCACATGGTGATGAAAGTATTTAACAGCAGAGTTTGCTTGCTGGCACCTCTGTACAAAATCTCACATATGACCATTGAAGAAAATTAATTTCTTTGTTCCCAATCTTACCTATATGATAAAAAAAAGAATTAAACCCAAACCACTTGACATTGCAAAAATATACAAATAACATATAACCAGGCAGTGAATAAAGTGAGGGTTACACACTGCCAGGACAAAGAAAAACAGCTTGTGTTTTTGTGTGACTAGCAGGACTGTATGGGAGAAGGAAGAAATGGTTTTAGCTGATACTACAAGGCAGATGTATAAACCAACAATATTTAAAGTCCTTTTAATTAACAGATATAACTATTTGGTATGTGCACTCAGAGTGTGATTGAGAAAGAATACGACTATTTCTATATCTGTCACAACCATCCATTTTTGCACTGTTCAGATTATTCCAGTAATGTTACTGCATATTGGCTAAAGTTGAACAGTTAAATATGGAGGGGAAAGTGGGTTGAATGTGAGTGACATAAATAACTTCTTTTTAGTTTGATGAGCATAATCTGTTTATCAGTACACTTCCACTGTGCAACAATGTATACAAACTCTAATATATTTCCTAATTCTTACAACACCCTGAGAAGTGAACTTATGCCGTTAGTTACACTGCTTGAAGACACTTCTCCTCTGTCAAAGAGAAGGGGAACCATAAATAAGAGTTAGGTCCATAAACACCCTTGTTTATGGTGATGCTTGATGTTCTGTTGGTAATCAGAGTACTTCTTGCAAGAAAAAAAAATCTGACAAGTTAAGCACAAATAAACCTTACTTCTCTATTTGAAAACTTAAGTGCCTTCACTTTTTCATAAAGAAAGATAAAGGATTTAAAATAAACATTAATTAATTTCCATCACTAAGATATACATGGGCTTCTCTGTTACTTTAAAATTATTGACTTTTACAAATGTACTCGAATCCACAGAACAATCCTTATTACATTTTTGCAAGCTTTTGAAGCTGTTTAGTGAAGCTAAAAAAGAGTTTGGGGACCAGTGTGATTATGGGAATGAATTTACATTGATGTACATGCAAAATGTGACAACACTATTTTTCTCTTAATCAAACTCTATGAAATGAAGCTGGCAACAAATATATGTCAAATTGACAAATAGGAATATAAAAGACTTAAAATCAATTAATGTCTTGTATTTCTGCAGTTACATAAGATGATTTATGAACAGCTAGCCTGAATTTCAATCAACAGTAGTGCTAAAGGATGTTTTTCCATTCATACTATTCACTGTAGTTAAACTTGTATTAAGATACTCTAAGAGAAAGCAGAAAACAAAGTTCATTTATATTTAACAACAGTTCCAAGGCATACCAGTGAAGACATCATTTACAGTCTTTTTTTTCCTACTTGAAAATCTTCAACATTCTTCTATTCCCAAAACAAGTTCTTATGTATCATTTACCCTTTTGATTTTCTTGACCTTAGGAACACATCAAGTCTGCCTAGAAAAGAAAGCATATAGAGCAGCATTAGGATATACTTGGTGTTTTAAGAAACTATCAAGTCAAATGCCTTGCCATGGCCCATTTGGATCTCCCAAATTTACAGGATAAAATACCCTGTGATTTAAACTTTATTTCATGGGCTTATTAAGGATATGACAGAGGGTCAATACTCTTTTGCTTAGACTAGTCTACCATATGAATTCACTTATTCACCATTCAAATAATAAGGTTTCATAACTTAGAACTCATAACAATTAATTTGTGCTTTTACAGGCAAAAAAACCCCCACATGCCTAGTGTTGTAGAAACTAATATTACAACAAATACTAGTAACCTAGCAAATAGTGAGAGTGTTCATCCTTCATCTTCCATCATGGTGTGGACATCCCCTGTTGTCACATTGTGAAGCATGAAAGTCTCATCAATCCAGCTGCTGTTGGATCTGCTTTTTGCATAGGCTGATGGTTTTAAATCTTCTAGCTTGGAAGTCTGGTCTACACCATTTTCATAAGCCAGTAAATTTTGAAGAAACTGCCCGACAAAGAAGATGGATGCAGAAGCCAGCAATCTGCAGCTGACAATGACAGCATAATGACCCTTTACCTCTTTCTGGACACTTGTCCTGTCTGTGTAGTGCTCTCACATCAATGCAATGGCACAGCTCTCAATATATGCCAGGCCTTAGCAGGAGCTGTTTTAGCCAAAGCCCTCAGCAGGAGTTGAACGAACAGCCATAATGGCTAAATAAAAGTGTAAGAATAACCTGTTTCCTATTCATTAATAAAATCTCAGTGCATAAATATAAGCAGGATGAGTCAAAAGAAATTGTCCCTCCCACACATAATTAAAGCTGATTTCCAGCTGAACCTATTTCCCCTTCCCCTAGGGCATGAACACACTTGAGGGCTCACCTTTCTGTGGATTTCTCACTGATCAGCATTCCTTAGACTGAGGTGGATGAACCACATTCCATACACTCTGAAAATGCAGATCTTAAAGAATGCTTTCAAGGACAAGAAAGCAGTTTTATTTTTTCTAGTGAATTCCATTTTTATATGTGAAATAACAATGAAAAATGAACAAAAACTGTCAGAGATACTAGCAAAAAATCAATAAAAAGCATTTTGATTAACTCAGAATGTCTTTGGAACTTGGGAGTAATTGTGCTTGTGATCTGAAATAAAACCTCTGACAAGACTTTAGTAATGAGGGATTCCTTTATAATTCACCTTCCAGGACTAACAAAACATAAATAGCCAAAGTAAGTTTAGAGTAGACATTAAGAAAAAGTTCCTTACAGAGAAAGTGATTGGGCATTGGAACGGGCTGCCCAGGGAGGTGGTGGACTCACTGTCCCTGGAGGTGTTTAAGAAGAGACTGGATGTGGCACTTAGTGGCATGGTCTAGTAGGCAGGGTGGTGTTGAGTCAAAGGGTGGACTCCATGATCTCAGAGGTCTTTTGTAACCTAATTGAGCCTGTGATTCTGTGATTCTGTGATTCTATTTATCAAGAAGCAATCTGAGGCCCCTACCTTCAGTGAGAGAAGGAAGTGCCAGATGAAACCAGGGTAGCTTTATGCGAGAGGTTGGTTCAGCATGAGGCTTCAGGCACCAGTAACCCAGCTCTTGTGTCATTACTGATGAAACTGCTTGTGCTCACCGTGAGCTGACTTTTCTGACAACTAGCCATGACATGTTTGTGCAGGATACTTGCACTATCTGGTGCAGCACAAACCACCAGAGCTGGGAAAGCTTCCTCATGGGCTAACTGCTGGTTCATAGCAGCATTGCCGCTGCAGCTGTCCAAGAAGCTGGACAGATGGTCCCTGGTGCTGAAAAAATGAAACATGGAGGATAGTAGAAGGTCTGAGAGTGAAAGCCTGAAGGATAAAAAAGAGGAGACACACCTCCATTCCGTTCCTACATTCAGCAGCTGTATGGAGAAAGAACAACAACCATGTCAGCATTTTCCTGTCCTGCAACAGCACTGGTGTCAGCAAGAGATATCAGGCACTTTGAAGACAGATGTTCTGTCTGTTGCCTTGATTTTATTTTTCATACAAAACCTTCCTTTTTCAAGCTCCATTAACTCATGCCTCTGGATTTGTTTTTTGGTCATGCTGTGGCTCTTACTTTCCCTCCTTTAACTAGACTCTCTCTTTATTCCTGGTCCTCCCTCTTCAATTACCTTTTCAACTTTCTGAAAAATCTGAAGTTGATACTCTTCTTCCTATGGTGTTTTTTTTCAACATTCAGATTCCACAGAATCATTTTACAAGAGAATTACCGACAAAATGGGTATCAAATTAGTCATGTATTCCTGGAGTATTCCTTTTATGAGTCATGTTCCACCTTTGAAAGAAGAGATAAATCTACTTTAAACATAAATTTTCCACATTCACTTCTATTCTTCTTTACATATGAACTTGAGTATAGAATGCCAACACCCTGAACTGACTAGGCAGAGCTGTAGCTTCTTTGACAGTCAATAAAGAACCTCTTTGCATGTGGCAACTGACTCTCCTCTTAAATGAGTGGCTAAAAATAATTATTGATTTGGCAGTATCTCAAAGTCCAGGAAAATGAAGAATTTTAGCAGTTCATTCAAAAACACTTCCTATCAAGGGTATGACAGAAAGTCAGTAGATAGAAATACCAGTCCATCACAGACTCATTGTAAGAAAAGCAGATGGATATAGGCCATATTTTAAGATAAATGGGAGTGAGAGAGAAAAATGGATTTGTAGAAAGCAAAAGGAAGATAATTTGTGAATAATGCCTGTCCCTAGGACACTGAGATAGGAGGCAAGACACCAGGCTAGTTTATTTGTGGTAAAAAAGCAAACCCATGTTACTGTGGACAAAATAGCTTTACTTTCTTTACAGACCACAGTCTAAGAACTGACCCTCAAAAGCAGTCTTGCATTTATCTGAAGTTGCAGCCTTTTCTTGAAAGGTATTTTTTTCTCTGAGCCAGAGAATCCTTAGTCAAGGATGCAAACTGCTGCAGTTACAGGCAGAAATCTTTCAACCACATCCATGTTCATCTTGTCGAATGTGAAACCAGAAAGAGCCTCCTTGTAAGCAGGATTCATCAGCCACTTTAGGAGGGGTGTCTTCCTCAGCTGCATTTTGTGCCCAGATGAGCTGTTTGCTATGTCCTTCTCTCTGAGCAGACATAAAATCAACTGTAAGTATGCAACAACCATACCATACAAATCATATTTACTTCTTTATTTGGATGATCCTTCCAATCTTGCTGTGAAGCACAGCAACAAGTCCATAATTTTTCCTTCTTTTTCTTAAACTCTTTATTGTTCACTTGGTTATACCTTGTCAAAACTGATACTCCGTTTATGCAGGAGGTGAGCTGCAGTGCATGGTTCTCTATCAGCAGCACTGCAGTTTCTCTCTTTGCTTTGTTGAGGCATAAAGAGAAACCTGAACATAGTATTTTTATTATTAAATCAATGGCGCTTTCAAAAGTGAAGGAAATAAGAAAGCTGAAGCCTATGTTAAAGGCAAGATTACAGCCATGCCAGTTGATCTTTCTGCCCAGCACTTTGAACCTAATCAACAGGTGCAAGTGAGTTCTAACTACATATGGTACTCAGAAGCCTGACTCTCATTCATGAACCTTGTAGAAGTAGTTCCATGGCATTTTCCATTGTATTTTCAGGATGACATCTCCCCACCCTTGTCTGTATAAGAACTGAATTATTGTCTCAGTAATGCTAATAGGATCTGAGAAAAAGATCTACACTTTGGCAAAGTAACACAGCCTTGTGTCAGTGTCAAAGACCTTGAGTGGACCTTTCCTGAATGACCCTCTGCCTTTAAAATGTTCCCAAGAACCTTTAAGCATCAATCCAGTGGTCACTAAGTAGTAGAGAAACCCTTTAGATGATCCAGCAGGGGACTGTCAACATGAGAACAGACAATTTGTAAATACGGTCCATAGAAGATCATCAGAGCTTTTTCTAGCAGATAGAAAGCAGGATCTACAGAGCAATGGTGCATCTCACCCATCTTACCAACAACAAAGGTAAAGACCTGCCCACAACATAGCTTTAACAGGGAAGTGTGCCTACCTTTGAGCTTAAATACAGCTCCTGGAGCAATGGACAGAAACTGCATAGTTGCAGAGTGCAAGTGAGGTTGTCCAGGATAATTAGGGCTTTTTGGTGCACTCAGGACCCTGACTGTCTTAGCTGAAAGAGTAGAGTTCAACAAGAATCACAGAGGAAATCATAGACACAGGAAAAACCAGAATTTTAGTTTTCCACAATGTAGCATCACATTGTGTCACTAGGATAATGCTGACTTTAAGTAGAGAGCACCCATTGCTTCAAGATAATTTCTGCAGCAGAGAACAGCCCATCAGTGTAGTAGTTAATGATTAATGATTAATCACAGTCACTTAGAATTCATAAGTATCCCCACAATGCTGGAGATAAGGTATGTAGTTTAAAAATTCTTTCTCTACCGATTTTAGTACCTTAGTACCCTGTGCAGTGCTAGTAAGCATTCATAAACACAAAGGGTTAGTACTTTTCCAAATTTGGGGGGGTTTGGTATGGAATTTGTATGTTATATACACAATGCTTTTATTCCTCGGTTCTAGTAAACGGCACTCAAGTGAGGTATCAGATGGAGGTCAGTGGGGGCTGATCCCCCTGCGTGCAGCTTGTGCTTCGGGATGTTTGGCTGTCCCGCTGCGTGTTCTGTAGGCCGCAATACCGCCTCTGTCCGCAGGGTGGCACTGTCAGACACAGAAACACAAAGGGGCGTCCCCTGGTCCCAAGGCGCAGTCTTTGAGAGGCAGTCCTGGAGTGCAAGCTTTGTATGATTTTACACCCACAGCGAACTAGAATTCCATGCTCTCTTGAAAGAACGAGAGAAATATTAGACCCCCCCACGTAGTATCTTTAGCCTCTGAACCCCTGCATGCAGACTTCACTGCAAGGAAAATTTTACTGCTCTCAAACACCTCCACTAACTCTATTTTGCTGAATCTGGTTCAAAATTACATCCCTTCTCCATGTTCCTCTTACATTCTTTTTCGTATCTTTTTCACAAATCTTAGTCCTCTCTGTTCTCATCCTGAACTGTAATATATACAAACTGGTGGATGAGTGGCTGGAGAGCCCTGTGGAACGGGACATGGGGCTTCCTGCTGATGGCAAGTTGAATATGAGTCAGCAGTGAGCCCTGGCAGCCAAAACGACCAGCCATGTCCTGGTGGGCATCAGGCAAAGCACTGCCAGCTAGTTGAGAGAGGTGATTGTCCTGCTCTACTCTGAGCTGGTGCAGCCTCACTTCGAGTGCTGTGTGCAGTTTTGGGTGTACAGTATAAGAAGAACATCAGATTATTAAAGTGTCTTCAGAGGAGGGTGACCAAGATGATGAAAGACCTCCACAGCAAGAGGTCACTTGGTTTGTTCAGCTTAAAGAAGGCTGAGGGGTGACCTAGAGCTTCCTTATAAGGTGAAACAGAGTGGGAGGTGCTGATCTCTCTCCAGTGACCAGCAGTAGGACACAAGGAGATCACAGAATCATTAAGGTAAAAAAAAACTTTAATATCATCAAATCCAACCATAAACCCAACACTGCCAAGTCCACCACTAAACCATGTCCCTAACTGCACATTTGCATTTTAAATGCCTCCAGGGATGGTGACTCAACCACTTCACTGGGCAACCTGTTCCAATTCTTGACAACCCTTTTGGTGAACAAATCTTTCCTAATTTTCAGTCTAAACCTCCCCTGGCACAACTTGAGGTTCTTTCCTCTTGTTCTATCCCTTTTTATCTGGGAGAAAAGACTGACCCCCACCTGGCTACAATCTCCTTCCAGGCAGTTGTAGAGAGTGATTAAGGTCTCCCCTGAGCCTCCAGGCTAAACAACAACAGCTCCCTCAGTAGCTCCTCATAAGACTTGTGCTTCACCAGCTTCATTGCCCTTCTCTGGACATGCTCCAGCACCTCAATGTCTTTCTTAAAATGAAGGGCCCAAAATAGAACATAGGACTAGAGGTGCAGCCTCAGCAGTGCTGAGGGAAGGGGAATGATCACTGCTCTAGTCCTGGTGGCCAAGCTATTTCTACTACAGACCAGGGTGGCATTGGTCTTCATGGCCACCTGGGCTCACTGCCACCTCATGTTCAGCTGTTTGTTGACCAATACTCCCAGGTCCTTTTATGCTGAGTCATGTTCCAGTCACTCTGTCCCAAGCCTGTAGCACTGCAGGTTGTTACTCAAGTGCAGAACCTGGCACTTGGCCTCGTTGAACCTCATACAACTAGCCTTAGCCCATCAATCTAGTTTGTTCACACTCCTCTGCAAAACCTTCCTTGCTCTCCAGTAGACCAACAGTCCCACCCAGCTTGGTGTTGGCCGCATTCTTACTGAGAGTACATTCAAGACCCTTGTCCAGATTATCAGTAAAGTTATTAAATAGGGCTGGCCTCAATACTGAGCTCTGTGGAACCCCACTAGTGACTGGCCACCAACTGGATTAGCTCCATTCACCACCACTATCTGGGCATGGCCATCCAGTCAACTTAATCCAAAAAAATGTATACTCCTGTCCCAAGCCATAAGCAGCCAGTTTTTTCCAGAACGCTGTGGGAAATGGTGTCAAAGCCATTACTGAAATCCAGGTAGAAGATAACATCCACAGTCTTTACCTCATCCCTTAGGCAGGTCACCATGGCATGGAAGGAGATCGGGTTGGTCAGGCAGGACCTGCCTTTCATTAACCCATCCTGGATGTGTCTGATCCCCTGGTTGCTCTGCACTTGCCATGTGATGGCACTCAGGATGATCTACTCCATGACCTTTCCTGGCATTGCAGGCAGGCTGACAGACCTGGATCTTCCTTATGGTCCTTTGTGGATGGGCATCACATTTGTCAACCTCCAGTCACCTGAAACCTCCTCAGTGAACCAGGACTGCTGATAAATGATGGGAAGCATCTCAGTGAGCACTTCTGCCAGGTCCCTCAGTACCCTTGGGTGGATCCCACCTGAGCCCAAAGCCTTGTGTGTTTCTAAGTGATGTAGCAGGTCACGGAGCATTTCTCTTGGATTATGGGAGCTGCATTCTTCACCCTGTCTCTGTCTCCCACCTGTGGGAGCTGGGAACCTGAAGAACCGCTGATCTTGCTATTAAAGACTGTGGCAAATAAGGTATTTGTACGTTTTTCTCTTCCTTTGTCACTATATTTGCCCCTGCACCCAGTAGAGGATTGAGGTTCTCCTTAGCCCTCCTTTTGTTGCTGATGTATTCATAAAAACATTTTTATTGACTTCTCATTCAATTGAAATTATATGAAACTGCATTAGGGGAAGTTCACATTGGACATGAGGAAAAGTTTTTTCACTGAGAGTGTGATCAATCAGGCTCCCCAGGGGTGTGTTCTCAGCACTAAACTTGAAGTTCAAGGAGCACTTAATCGTATGGTTTAGTTTTAGGTAGTCCTGAGAGTAGCAAGGAGTTGGACTCAATGATCCTTGTGAGTCCTTTCAACTCAAGATACTCTATGACACTATAATTCTAGGATTCAGGGTGATAAGCAAGAATGCTGAGGTGATGATGGTCACTCCTCAACATGAAGAACACAAGCAGCTCTTCATTGCTACTGTTACCTTCAAGGTGTTTACGCACCTTCTGCAGGAGTGCTGCCTTATGCTTGGGGGTTTTACTCTTTTCATGTTACACTGTGGCTTAACCTGTGTGATTTCACACCTCCACATCCTCAGTGTTTTCCAGATTCACTGAACAATGCTATTTCAACCATTTGTGCAGGCATTTTCAGGTTTAGATTTATTTTCCTGAAGTTTCTTGGAGATTTTCTTACTTTCTTTTTCCAACTTTATTTTTTGGTGGGGAAAAAAAGCAGTTTCATACACAGACAGCAAGAGCAAGGGGTGATGAAAACACATCCCTATTATAAGATACTCAGTTTAAAGGCCTCATACTCTGGGGACTGGCATATGTTCACTTAAAACATACATCGACTGGGTTGCTTCTAAAAGTGGTGTCCTTGACTGTCCCTCCCCAACCTGCACACCCTTTGCCTTCCCATCCATCTTCTAGCTGTAGTATTTATACAGCCCCATAAAGTCTCCTACATGTACTCCAAAATTTTACATACAATTTTTGATGAATTAGTTTTCAGACCGATCGATTCTTTGATCCAGATCACTGCACAAATCTTTGCTGATAGCACAGGGAAGGTAATGAGGAAATACAGCTTAGGGCAGAGAAAAAAGAGTGTAAGGTTATGTATCTCCATAGAGGCTCATATTCTTGTGGGGTTGAAATGTTGGTGGGATAACAAGCTTAGAAACAAATTCCCACTTTGCACTACAGTGCTTTTAAACTGTTTTCTACAAATACGCTGCCACCACCAGGTTCCTGAGCATGCTAGTTTGTGTATGGGAAATGGAATGAGTGATAGGAGAAATTAATTTTTCTGTGGAGGTGTTTCCATATCTTACAATTAAGCATTCCCTGGGGAAGAAACTGGCACCCAGGCAACAGATTGGGACCCAGGAACTGCCAAGGTACAGATCAGTTCTGTCATGAAACACTTCTGCCAGCAGCTTTATGTATCTAGCTGTTCATTTCCTCCTCTGAAGAACTCCTGAAATAATTAAGTTAAATGGAGTTTCAGGCTAAACAAAATTGTTTTAACACTTCCCACATTCTTTTTCTCTCAGAAAGAAAATAAATAATTTTATTTCAAACTAAATTTGTAATTCTCTTTTCCTACTAATTTTTTAGCCAAGAGCTAAATGGAAATGACAGTCACTCATGTAACCCCATGCTGTGAGTTATAGCAGGTTCAGAGACCTTGCTGATGGACTTGGACATAGGGTGGCGCAAGCTACCCGGTTTGGCAGGCAAATAGAAAAAGTCCGTGGGTACCGTAGGCTCTCTTACAGAACCTCAGTTCCATTCCTTTCAGCTTCCTGAGGATGTTTAGCCTTCACCTCTCTGCCTTTCAACGCTAGTAACGTAATGTCCTTATTTTTCTATTGGGCTTCCAAGAAAAAGTTGCATGTTATGTGACCTTTTCAGCAGGGCAATTTTGCTTAAATCCCAGAGCACTTCGGGAATGCAATTTCCCTTTCCATCTGCGTAACTGCTGGTCCATTTTTTTCCACTAGAGCATAAGCATGCAACATAAAAGAGAACTTTTTGAAATCTTATGCAGCTTTCTGAAGTCATTCTTCTAGCGAGCAACAGTCACCTGAATCTGGAACAGATCTGATTTAGGCATGGAATACTTTCAAACACTCTTAGGGAAACAAACAAACATTGGGATAATTGCAATTTATTTGAGCTTCCCTTTCTTAGAAGCTAAACAGACAATACTGAAAAAATACAGTGGTACTTTGCCTGTGCTATTCCAACAGGAGTTTGAAGTTCCTGTTTTTCACAAGCAAAAAATTAAAAATTTCATGCTTGATCAAGAATTGTGGTTGCAGCACACCTTCAAAGGAAATGAGTAAAGATTGGAACATGGATCAACATGGATCAGCAGATAGACAGGGTTAGTCTCAAATGCTTCATAGAATACAGAGAAGATTGAAAGACACACAAGTTCACAACTTCAATACCTTTATAAGAGAATATACCTAAACATTCACACTTTCTAAGGAGTTCATAGGACTTTAGTAACAACATGCATAAGATAAATATACATCTCTCTCACTGCATATTTCTTTTCCTGAGCCATGGCTGTAGGGCTCATGAACTTTATTTTTTCCCCTTTGGTAGCTTCAGAAATCCTGTAGTGTCTCATGTCCCAGTAAGTTACAGATTAATTTACAAGGTCTGAGCATCCAGGTAAAAACCTAGTAGACAGTATTGAACTTACACAGTTGGATTGCAGGTCTGCACAGAACTGACTAAATAGTGTCCAGTCCCAGCACAGAAATAGGCTTATTCTAAAACCAGTCAATGATTCCCAGGCAGCTACTTCTCAAAAGTTCCCAAATCCTGGTCCACTGCATAAATGACTGTTTTTCCTCCTGGATCTTAGCATCATGAACCCTAGCACTCGGTCTGTGTGGTGTGTTAAAAGGTTTGGGTTACATAGAGATGATGCTAGAAAATGGATAGATAAACAGACATTTAGATTGTAGCTCCAGTGAACCGGCACAAGTCTAAGTGTTTCTTCACCTTGAGACTGTGGTGAAAATTTGCAACTGGCCTGTGCCAACTGAGGAGAGAGGTTAGGATGCAAAGCACAGAATTACAAGGGTAAATATTCATTTATGTGCATGAGGTGTTCCAGCCAAATTGGGGCAACCCAAATGTGGTTTTACACAAAATTCTATACCCTTCAAACATTCTGGTATTACATGATTTGACTAATCACTAACACCCACACTACTGATTATTTATCACAGCAAATCTCTGGAAAGCAATTACATTTTTGCAGAATAATGCTTATCTATCAATCCGGACATCCCTGGAGTCAGTCTTGATATAGTTACCTATGATGCCAGGTGATGCTGGGAAGGTTTGAAAGACGTGGTCTAGGATATTGGCATTGTCTTGGCTGCTAACCAGTATCCTTTATCTTTCACAGACAAAGCAAGCTTCCAAGAAGCAAAGTCCTTATTTCCAGGACTAGGCCACCCTTTAGCTTCTTTTACTTAAAAAGGAAAAAATACTAATACCTTCAGTAAAATTTTGCAACTTTATAATACAGTGTATAATGTGAACTAATACATATTAACAAGTTTAATACAATGTCATATTCTAAAGACTGGTTGATACAACAGTTAAGGAAGGTAATTTTTGTAACAACTGATATACATACTTAATAAAAATAATAATTAAAAGTGCAGATGAATGCATAGTCAGATAATTGGATTGGGGTATTTCTCCTTTTTGGTTTAGATTTATTTCCATTAAAGCTCAAGAAACAAAGCGCTAAGCAGGAGTGAATACTAATGGTTGCCAAGAGCTAGTGTGGAGACCATAAAGGTGCAGGGTCTGGTTTTTCACACTCCAGTTTGGGCTTCCCTTCTGACCATTTGCACTTCCGTATGTCCTCAAATTATCTTCAATTATCTCTTACGAATTTTATGTAAGCTTCTCCTCTTTCTCTGCTGGCCTTTCTTAGGGAGAAAATACCTTTATACTTCACCACGCATCAGCAAACAAAACAAAAAGGCCATAATATAGGATATTGTGAGGATATTATAAGGTTTTAATTTACTGATCTGTGTGATTATTTTTCAGAAATCTGTGAAGAAAAATCTGCTATTTCAGACAGCTGCAGTGATAAATCTGGTCTTGAAAAAAATCTTCTTGATGATTTTATCCACTAAATAGTTCTGCTTCAAAACTGCTTGTCAAACATGTCCTCTCATGTATAAATAGTACTCTTCTTACTCTTTCTTCTGCCAGCTATTCTATTTGCTGTTTCCAGCTCCTACCTTTCTTCTTCACATTCCTTTCTTTCCTTGTCTGTCTTTTATAGTTGCTCTGTGTGTATCTTGCTTTCTCTACCTCTGTCTCTTACCTCTCTCGCTCTCCTTTTTCTCTTTTTGTCCTTTGAAACTTATTCGCCTTGTCTTAACCCAACCCCTCCCTTTTATCCTTCTCAGCTATTCTCTCATGGGTGGTTTTCTTCTCTTTGGTTTGTGTGGTCTGCCCTGCACATTCCAATTCTTTTCTCTTCAAGACCTAACATGTTTCACACAGTGAAGAGAGTGTTTAAGAAATGAATTATGCTTTGCTATCCTGACCATTGTTTTAATAACTCCACCTTCTTCTTTTTCTTTAAATTTTGCAAGACCTGTTTGTGTGTCTGGATATTTGAAACTCACTATTTTGTGGAATCATGTGTCTATAAAATGAATGTCAGTCTGAGTAAGTTGGAGTACGTGATTGTCTGTATCAGTGCACTCCAAACTTTTTTGATCATGTACCGTTCTTAGTAAAAGGCTTTAGCATACATCCCCAAACTACATATATTTACTTATTTATAAATTATGTACTACTGAAGTTCTAATATTTTCCTCCTACACCCCAGTGGGTTGTCGTGCATACTTCTTGGGGTGTATGCATCCCACTTTAGAGTTCACAGCTGTATTTCATGCACACACAGTTGCATGAAGTATGCTGGTTTTGTCACATTTAAGATTGTCTTAAGAATCTGATCCATGCATGGTAGTTTGGGATTGAGAGCTTTTGCTTCTGTGTTTCTGTCATGTTGGCCGTGATTCCTTACATATTGAGAGGGGTGAGTTTTTCTGGTAGGGTGTGATAATCTGCCTAGCAGAGGGAGATTTCAGAAACTGGAATTTTTTTTAAGATACAAATGCCGCAGCGTTGCAAAATACTGCAACATTAAAGAAAGAACATTTAAATACTGCCATAAAATTAATCCCTCGTAAAAGATTGACTGTCAGCTTGTCTTTCACCAGGTGAGGTTTTAAACAGGGTTTGGATGTTGCATGTGCACGCGTGCACACGAACTTTTCCCAGATTTCCCCATTCAGTGTAGCAGTTTGCTCATGCTTGGCTTTCGTTCCACAAGAAGGAGGAGGAGGAGGTTTTGGGAGGAATATTCCGTTACCATAAAGGGGAGGAAGTGTTTCTGCAGCTATTGAACAAAGCAGCTAGTTAACCTCTTTCCCGACCCTGGTGCAATGGTACAGTCCCACTGCTGCTTTCTAGGGGCCAGATGCTCCTCATAGTACAAAAACGGGAAAGAAAGGAAAACATATGTGCAAAAATTTACTACCCTACTGAGTAAAGACCAGATTCCAAGAGGAGATGAATACCTGCAATTTCTCATGAAGTAGATTTTCTTTTAGAATCAGATGGGAGGAAGGGGGGGAGGGAAGTTGGAAGGAAAGAGGTCTGTTGTAATTGGTGTCTAGAAACCCCCACAGAGAGGATTAAGAAAGAAACTATGCTGTCTGGGAAGACGTAGGTATTTGTGTTATTCTGCATAAATACAGAACTGATGGAAAAGGCTGCACTGTGTGGAAACTAGCCCTAGCTTTTTGAACACTGAGATGTGGCACTATCTGCTGATGATACTTCTTTTAAGCAAAACTTTATACATTTTATCATGCAGTGAGGTGTCTAATGTGCTTTGTCCTTTTGTATGTGTACCAGTGCCTCCTGTGGAAGGGAATCACAGTCACTTTCTATTGTATGTAACGAGAAGCTCATACTTCAAACCAAAGGAAGTTCCTCTGGCAGCAAAAGCTCAAAATTCTGCTCTGTGTTATCACAGAAGTATTTGTGAATTGCAAGCCACTGTGTTTTGATATATTTTCCATTCAGTTCTAAATGCATACTGTGCTTACACTGTAGATCACTGCACCCTTCTTCCTCATTTTCTGCTGCTTGCCTGTGTAACTCACTGAATGTAGGTACAAGCAGAGGCTTATGCAGCATGTCTCATCCTCTTGTATATCTCCATGTTCAGCCCAGTGACACTTGCAGACTGAGTAGTTAGGCTCTTTTTCTTGCACTAGCAGGAGACAAGAGAGACACAGAAAGATGCTTCCAGTCCTTTGTTTCTACATTGGAAGCTGAGGTTCTTCCTTGGGAGAATTGAGAAACCCTGGTTGATTCACCACAATAACTGAGGTTTGCTAATACCTAGAATCAAGGAAGCACTTAGCCTCTGTGACATTTCACAGACTCACAGAATGGGTCAGGTTGGAAGTGATCAGGGTGGAGTCATCTGGTCCAAAGCAGGGTCATCCTAGAGTACATTGCAAAGGGTTGTGTCCAGGTGGTTCTCGACGATCTCCGATGAGGGAGACTTCATAACCTCGCTGGGCAATCTGTTCTGGTGCACAGTCACCTGCACAGTAAGGAAGTTCTTCCTTGTGTTCAGGAGGAATTTCCAGTGCACCAGCCTTATCTCCTATTGCTTGGCACCACTGAGAAGAGTCCAGTTCATTCCTCTTGATATGCTCCATGCAGATACTTACCGACATTTATGAGGTTCCCTCTTAGACATGCCTAGATACTAAACAGGCTCATCGTCCTCAGCCTTTGCTCCTAAGAGAGATGCTCTGATCTGTTAATCATCTTTGTTGCCCTCCGCCGGACTCGCACCTGGAGCTCCATGTCTCTCTCTTGTTTCCCGAAGCTCGGAGCTGGGCAGAAGCACTCCAGATGCGTCTCACTAGGGCTTAGTAAAGGGGGAGCATTTGGAGGTGGAATACAAGCACATACGCACTAACTTTAGGTGCGGTCGCCGCGGAAAAGCAGGAGACGCCACATAGTAACATGGATTTCAACAGTGTCAAGAGAGAACTGACCATGGATCAGTCCTGTATGACACACTGCCCCTCCTGACCTGAACCTGGCAGGGGCCGGGGCTTGGGCTGGGGGAGGCGCGATGCAGCCACGCTCGGGATCCCCAGAGAGCGCCCGGCCGTAACCCTGAGGCTGCGGCGAGGGAAGCCCCACTTGGAAAATCCCTCTCTGGAAGAGGCTGGGTGGGGGACGCAGGAGGGGGCCCGAGCAGCACAGCCCGGGATCGCGGAGGGGACGCGGAACCGCCCAGGGGCCCGCCCAGCGGAGCGGCTGCGAAGGGCGGGCGGCCGCCGGCGGAGCGGGGGCAGCCGGAGGCGGCGGGGACGAGGGAGCCGACGGGGCTGTGCGGGAGAGAGGATGGCGATGGCCGCGGAAGTCGCAGGAGTGGCTGGAGCCGCCCCGGAGTGCGGGGTCTCGCAGCGCCCCCACCCCCCTTCGCCGTCGCTGGGCCTCCGTGGAGGAAAGCAGGTCGGGGGGGCGGAGAGAGAATGGAGGAGGGGCACGGCGAGGAGGGGAGGGAGGCAGGGGGGAGAGAAAGCGAGAGAGAGAGGAGCCCGGAGAAAGGGACTAGGCAGATCCTGGGAAGCGAGAGGAAGAGAGACTTCTGCAGGAGAGGGATCCTGGGCGGGGAGAGGACGTTGCCAGAGAAGGGCCTGGAGGGGACCGCAAGGATCGGGACTGCTCGCGAGCATCCGACTTGTTGAAAGGCATCGACCGAGGGCCAGGGGCTGTGCCCGGGGCCGGGGGACAAAGCGGCGGCGCTGGCGCTGGCCCGTCGAGATGGTGCAACTCACGCGATGAAAAATGGTCTTTGTCCAACTTTTCTGATGCCGGGAGGCCGGTCGGCACGGCTCTAGCGGGAAGGGCTCCTGCGAAAACTGCTCGAGTAATGCTGGGAAGTGGAAGGGGTGTTGCTGGAGTCCTGCACAAGGTATCGTGGAGGGCGAGCGGGCCGGCGGGGATGGGCATTGTGAGCCCGACCGGAGCGCTCCGAGGGAGCGTGGTTGCGGGTACCCTCGGGTCTCTGCCATCCGAGCGAGGGGCAGACACAGAACGAACGAGTACTACTTCGAAAGGGATTAAAACTCCTCAGGGCATGGGGCTTTTTCACCTTTCCTGGGGTCTCCTGTTCAAAGGCTGGGTTACTGGACCCTCCCCCAAGCGCACCTCTGCTGTCAGGTGCCATTTGTGGGCACGGAGAGGACAGATGTGTGGAATCGGGTCACGGCCTCTCTGCTCGCGGGAATGACCATCGCACACGGTCACGTTCCACACATGCATGGTGCTTTTGGTCTGCTCCCATGCCCGTTGTTCCCCCTCTAGCTCTTTGAAGAGTCATCGAGAAATTCTGCCTTCGAAGTCTCCGAAGTAGGGGTGGATGGATGCTGGTGTAGGTCCCTGATCCTCGTGGAACGATACATGGAAGTCTGGGTGGCCTTGTCGGTGGGCAGGGTTGTTAAGCGCTCTTATGGGGGACAGATGGCTGTATGAGTGCTTGTGGCAGAGAAAAGCCATGTTAACCTATTTTTCAAAGAGATGATGCAAGTTACTACTACTCGAGCTAAATAAATCTGTAATTGTGGGAGGGGCTGTTGTGATGGGTAATTTTAAATTTGCCTTTTGTGGATCTACTGAGATGATTTCACTTACTCTGAAGTTTCTCTTGCTATTACCACACTCGTTCGGCTGGGGACAGAGTGAATATCATCTGCCTCTCCTACAAGTTCTAGAAATCGGAGAGGAAAGATCAGGAAGCAAATCTCCCAAGGGGCATCCTTCACTAGCAGTGACACCAACTTACGCAGCTTCATGAGGAATGAGAGTGAGAGGGCAAATAGAAACAACGAAGTCAGAAAGAGTTGCTGCCACCAGACACATCTGATACAGAGACAGACCTGCAGCCTCAGCTGGGATGAAGGAGGGAGGCTTTTTCTTTGTTTGTAGGTTCTAATCAGAAACATGGAACAGGATGTGGGTGCACTTCTTGTTTAGTCACAGCTGAGGCACCTACCCTAAGCCATTAATACAAGACTTATTGCCTATTTCTGGTTATTCCTTTATTCCCAGTTTGAAATAATTTCAATGCTGAGGTTCCTTTGGCAGAAGAAAAGGAAAAGATAATCCACAATCTAATAATCCTTTTCCTTGGATCTTACCCCATCTTGGTGCTGAAAAAGAATACTATCTGTTTCTCTCTAAAAGTTCATTCCCTAAATGCAACACCTTGCCACTACTTCAGTTTATTTTGCTAGTGTTTTGCTAATCTTCAAATAACTGCACATAATTGCATCCTTTCATTCACTTTGCTGCATTTTCCATGTATGGTGACTTAGCCCAATTATGCATGTACAGTTTTGAATTCCTTGACTTGTGTGCCTCTCTAGCCACTGAACATTTTTTTCTTGACTTCTGAGGTCTCTTCTATTTGACTTTCTTGTGCTTACACTGAGCTATTCAGAATTGTTTTCATGGCCATGTGTTTTGGTATTTGGAAATAGCATTACTTTGGAGTGTTGGAGATTGTATGAGCTAGGATTGTATCTCTAATTTAACCACTGAAACCCCATAGAAAGGCATGTTTTCTTGCATTGTTCTGAGGTTCTCAGCTCTTCCAAGTTGTTACCTGTGGCAAGAACAGCTTGACTTATAGACACTTTTTGGAGAGGGTTGAGGGAGCGATGTCTCCTGTCTTTTCTTTTGCTCAAAGCTGTTAGTCTCTTCACCTTCTGTATTTTACTTGCAGGCTGACCAGTGGCACAGTATAAATCCTTTCGGGGGGAAGGCAGCTCGTGGCTCCAAGGAGACAGCTGCTTATTCTCCAGTATGCTCCCATAGGCTGCCAGCAGATGTGTCTGACAAGGGAGCTGATCCCTCAGTTCATTGAGAATTGTCTTCTTTATGCCTGTACAAATTCACTGTGTACATCCCTGTTTGTGACCAGATGCAGATGTCTTCCCCTCCTCCCTTTTGATATTGCATGTGCCATATGCAGAGAATCATGTAAGAGATAAGACAGTTTCTCAGCCCTTATCTTGTGCACCTCCATCGAGATAGAGCGGTTTTTGTGGTCAGCTCTCCTTCCCTGGATACCTCCTCTCTTACAAGATTTATGCATGTTTTTACTCTGGCTTCTGGAATGCTCCCCTTTATAGATCCGCTCTTCCTAAAACTTACTTTCCTTATGTTTCATGCAGAGGTTATTCTAAAGTCCCTACAAAGTACTCTTGGGGCACATTTAAGGTTGCAGAGTTTATTTTTATTTTTCATTTCTGTGGCCATATTGCACATGTTTGCTGCACACACAAACAATGGAAGAAGTACAGACTGGTGTGTATGGTCAAGCTAGAGCTTTATAATGTGATTTAGACACCAAAAAAGAAGTCAGTATCTCCTAAAAAGGGTGCTATCATGAAAATGTGTTTATTAAGAATGTTCCAGATTGGCTGATTTTCATGATGAACATGTAATTTTTTTTCCCAGAAAGCTAAAAGACTCATTTCTGTGAAAAGTTGATTAAAACTTTAAGGGAAAACTGATGAGCCTCCTATAAATATTGTCATTATTTTGTCAGGTTTTCTCTTAAACCTGCTTTAATATGATACTAGTATTATATCTTACTGTTAAAAAAAAAAAGAAATTTTGTTAGCAAATATTGTATGATCTTACAGCAATACAGGTAAAGTACTTCTTCCAGCTACTGACTCCACACATTCAGCAGTTTTTCCAACTCTTTGCAACCTTATAATTTAGGTTCTGTGTGTTAAGCCTTGGGCTGGACATCCCTCTTCTCTCCATATTTGCTTTCTTTGGCAACTGTGTGGTGCCATGGACTTCAGGGGTGTGCACAAGTGTAACATATATATATTTTGTAAATAATTCTATAGATGTTGTGCAACAGCAAACGCTCTCTGTCTCCAGTGCTGCATAAACAGACCCCCAAAGTATAAAAACTCCTTAATTACTTCACTCTAACATGTAAGCACCAAATCTGAGTAAGATAATAACGGTTCATGTTGTCACTCTTCTCACGTTTGATTTATACAAGGAGCTTTAAACTTAACAAAGAGCTACACTACTACTTTCTTTTCAGAGGCATGTGTTGGGCTTTCAAGAAATATTCCTCTGCCACTAGAAACAGAATTTTATTTCAAGTGTACTGTTAATACATGTTGTATTTTAAAAAAAATAATAAATTAAACAGTGTGTAATTTGTGGAGGTACTCTAACCCTTTGAAGGCACTGCTGTGCCTCTTAAAAAGTGACAGTGGAGCGAGCTGATGTTTCTGTCACAGAAGTCCTATTCGAGACTACTTCTGAGAAAAGGTCTTCTAGTCACTGGTTTCAATTTTCCATGCCTCCAGAGGCCCTTCTGCATTCTGCTACTCAGGGTTGCTTGTCAAGAAAATTTTTATTCAAGCGTTTCACAGGCACACCCCCACTCCCACATGCACATGTGCGTGCACATGCTTGTGTGTGCACACAACAATGGGTAAAGAGGAGAAAAAATGTGCTGTCTTGGGAGAGAGAAGATGCTGGAGACTATCAGAAGACACTCTATCCAGTCTGAAAACTATATCCTTATATATGAAGACTGAGTCCTTAAGGTTTTGATTCACCTTAGGATGGAAATTCTCGCCAGCCCAGACCTGCATATTGAAACATACATGACTTCATTTTCAGAAAGGCTTTTTTTTTTTTTTCCTGTCTCCTCAAGCTTGCCAAGTAAATGATTCCTCTGCTGATTCTGCAGTTTCCAAGTGCAGTTTTTTGCTCTCTGCCATGTCTCTGGAAAATATCCAGCATGTCTAAATCATATAATTAAGCCCTAGAAGTCAGAGACTAAGGACTACTGACTCTTTGTAACATAGTTCTGTTTTAGCATACTGATGTTTCTTCAAGTTACTGTAAAGCTTTCAAAGCTCCCTAAATGACCTGATCTCTCCCCCACTTACTGCAAAACACTCACATGATACAAATCTGTTTGGCCCAGCTGACCACTTCAGAGGCAGTGTGTAGGATACAGACGCCTGTGTGGAGGCCTTTAGCATCAGGCTTACCACAGGTTCTCTCAGATCCTGAGGATGTCTACAAATGGTTCCTTGGCAGAACTCTCTTATCTTTCTAACTATTCTTTAAGAAGAGGGTGGAGTGGCACAAGAGGGATGGTATTGTGGAGATTTCTGGGCAGGTTTTGAATAATTTAAATTTGGAAATTCAAATTGGACTGTTTATAAAACTGTTTGAATTTCCAAATGTTAAGTTTCACTCACAGCTAGGATCAATTTGATTCCAGTATGCAGAATCTGGAATGCTTTCTGCACCAGGAAGATGTTTGAAATTATTGCTTCTTGGGTTTGAGCCAGGAAGAAGCTGCTGGAAGCACAGCTGGATTGGGATGTTTGCCTGCAGTTGTCTCCCAGATGGTCTCTTCCCTTGCTAATGTCAGTAGGCTTTCAGCTGGTGCCAGCAGCAAGGGAATGCGAATATGTACTGACATTTTCACTTTCCAGTGAGTTTGCTAATCCCATTTGGTGCATGTGTTCTTCATAAAGGGGGCTACTCTATCAGCAGTTACCACTGCCATCAGTATGGTATCAGGAATGCAGGAGTTCTGTTGAGGAATGTTCATTTCATTACAAGTGCAGGGAGGGTTTTGGTGGCCTTCACCTCTTTCAGTATCTAGGCATGTTAGAAATACATGAAGGAGCAGTGCAGTATGATTTGAGAACAAATTCTGGTGACTTGAGTATAAGTCAGCAGTCTCTTAAAATCTAGGAGATTAAAATCTAGAAGCTTGACAGAGGGAATTTTCTTTGTTTGCATGTGCCTTGGTGGTGCGTTCTGCTGGGATGCATATGTGGAGTCAGGTGCTGAAGAGTAATTAGTTTTCATTTTGAGCCTCACTGTAGCTACTTTTTTGCTCAGGGCCCCAGGCTGAGCACCAGAAACACATTTAGTGAATTAACATAAGGGGAATGATGCATGACTTGTGCTCCTTGTTTTAGTCAAAAGTCCTCTTAACTCTGACTGGAAGAATTGTGTCAACAGTTGTGTGTTTCTCATGGATAATTTTACGAGTCTTGTGTGGCTCCAGGTGGTCTCAGAGCTGCAGGTTCTTGCAAGAACTAAGGTAGAAGGTGGAGGGCCATGAAGGGAAGGTCATCCTAGAGGAGGCCAAGAAGAAGACTGGAGCCTCTTCTATGCAGATAGGCTGAGAGAGCTCAGATTGTTCAGGCTGGAGAAGAGAAGACTCTGGAGAGACATTATTGCGGCCTTCCAGTACCTAAAAGGGATACAAGGAAGCTGGAGAAGGACTTTTGGCAAGGACATGTAAGCTATAGAGCATGCAGGAAAGGCTTTAAACTGAAGAAGGGTAGGCTTAGATTAGATTTTAGGAATTCTTTACTCAGAGAATGGTGAATGGTGAGGCACTGGAGCAGGTTGCTGGAGAAGCTGTGGATGCCCTATCCCTGAAAGTGTACAAGGCCAGGCTGGATGGGACTTGGAGCAACTTCATCCAGTGGAAGGAATCCATGTCCATGGCAGGGATGTTGAAATTAGATGATCTTTAAGGTCTCTTCCAACCCAAACCATTCTGGGATTCTGTGAAATCTAAGTCACTGTTACCTGAAGAGAATAGCTTTAAAATTGTTTCCTGAGTAGATTCTTTTGATTATGTCTAATGAATTACCCCGAAAAGAGTGTGTGCGATAACAGAGTGTAAAGAAAGCAGCTCATTCTTTGGAAACAGATTAAAAATTAAAATGTTCAATTCTTTAAAAGAACTAAGGTAAAACAAGTCTTACTCTGTCTGATAAATTAACACCAAAGGGACAACCCTAATTGAAAGGATCACAATAGACTCATTGAATGGTTGTACCTGTCTTGCTTCTCATGGCTGGTGGTCTGTACCAGCCCACTGTGTCTATAAAAGAGCTGTGTGTATAGAACTTGGAGTTTAAAGAGGGAACTTGCCCTGAAACCTCAGAAAGTTCTTTTAAAATTAGTTTTTAGATGATTCTTTTGAAAACAGCTTTGTTCCCCACCACCACTACCTGCCCCACTCCCCAGATCACAGCAGATCAGCCTGGTGTTTCTGCTGTATTTTTGTTTGTGTTTCTGAACCTGGAGTTGTTGAAATTGGACAATTCCTTATGGCACTAATCCAAATATACATAGTCTATTCGTATTTGATTGTCTGAACTTCTCTGCCACAGCATAGATAAACCTGGAGCTCAGTGAAGAGCAACAGAAGTGGTTAAGAGACTATAGGGAATTTTTTAAAATGCTATTAAAAAGAACTAGCTTAATGATGACTGAAAAGGGGTTGTTCTGGAGTAGCTGTAGTACCTGGGAGATTATTGGCAGGATCCTAGACAAGGTGGCCAAAGTAGAAGGGCTTCCTCAAATTGACCGAAGTAGATCATTTTGGGTTCAGTATTAAGGTATGTTTTCTTCCAGCAAAGGTCCATGTGATTTGTAGAAAGTGATGGAATCCCAATTGCTAATGTAATTTTAAAATATAACTATTAAAGCTTAAAGAAATATACAGACAAAAATTGTGCATTTCACTGGGGACAGTAGAACAGATGTTGTCTAAATAAAGATGTCCATCCCCCTCTTTTCATTTCTATTATTATAGTCTCAGCAGCAAGTGGGGGAGGGACTACCTTCCTGACAGAAAATACATCTTGGATCTGGTGTGTTACAACCAAGATTAGTTGGCATCCAAGAAAAGGAAGTGGTGTATTGTACTTGCTCCATTTTAAATGTAATCCTTTGGTTTTGAGGTTGGACGTGGTTGTAACAAGAGCAATGAGCCCCAGTATCCACACTGAAGTATAAATAAGCCTTTGAGACACAGAGAAGGCAGGATGAACTCTGAGATTTATGTGTTATTGCTTTCATCTCTGTCACGAAAAATAATACAAACATGCATTAGAAAGAGATGCTATGAGCCTGAAATATCTTTCTACTGTAACCTGCTTGGCCTTCCCACTTCCTCTTAAGACTATTTCTGTTCTGCTGAAGTATTAGTGGCACATAGTGTTCCCATTTCCTGAGGGTGGAAACATCGAACTGGAAATGCAGGATGGAGGAGGAGGGAAGGACCTGAGAATGAAATTGGCTGCTCTGCAGGCTCTGCCAGTGGCAAGTTCAAATTTTTGGTGGGGCTCTAACCTGCTTTTGCTACACATGGGCTCCTTGTGATGCTTTACTGAACTCAGGCTCTTGTTCCAAGCAGTCATTCCCATTCAGGTCATATCTCTCTTCTTTGCAGCCTTGATCTCAATTCTTTTCTTCAAGCTACCATTTCTGGTTCGTTTCTCTTTCAACTGTTTTGTAGGCAACAGCCAATTTTGGGCAACCCAATTCCCAAAACCAAAGTGAGAGCATGGTCTAAGCCTTGAATCATCATGGATCATTAATGTTGTCCTCTAAATAAATATCTAGATACTGTTGACAAAAGTTAAAAGAAAGTTAGTATTAAAGACTGAGTGAGATGTTTCTGAAGTTCAACAGGGCACTGAGATTAGCTCAGTTGGTTAAAACTTGGTTGTAATAACACCAAGGTCATGGGTTCAATCCCCTGTGTAGGCCATTGACTTAAGAGTTGGACATGACGATCCTTGTGGGTCCCTTCCAACTCAGAATAGTCTGTGATTCTGTTCCTTTTGTTCAGTTCAATCCCTTTAACAATGAGACCATCATACTATGAGGAAAGGCAACTGACTGAGCATTGTGGATTTGGAGATGGGAACTGAAGAGAGCAAAACTGGAGAAACCATCTACTTTCTCAAAGTTTTTCCATAATAAGGTCTAAGTCTCACAGTTCCTTTCTCTGTGTTCTTACTGTGCCTTCAGAGATTGCTGCCAAGGTGCCTCCCTAGCTGCTTGTTACTGCACATTGCGGTAATGCTTGTTGCAAAAATGGTTGTAGGCAGACTGTAGTTAGTGTTGGTGTGCAGCTCTGGAGAGTATGACCATTGCAGTGCAGAATTGTTTTGTAGTGTTTTAGTGCCTAATAAGAACAGGAGATTCAAACTAATAGTAGAACAGACAGAATTCCCATCTAGGCAAACCATGGTCATATAGAGGTGAAAACTGTGTGGTACAGCTCTTCTCTGAGCCATTTTCTCTCTCCTTCATAGCTTCCTAGTTTTGTGCATGCATTTCCACATCAAACGCTCTAATTTATGTGTTGGATCTAAGGCTTGTGTATTGTATAGCCTGTTAGTGCAGTTAGCAAAACATAAGGGAATCGGCCTGACTGAAGGTGGTTTTTTATTCCTACTTCCATTCAGGGAATATGTTATGTTACAGGCCTGTCTTAGAGCAACCTTATGAACTCAAAACCTGATATTTGCAATTCTGTGGGGGTGTAACTGAATGGAAGCTACCTGGTAATCAACTGCATGGAGTGGGGCTGGAGGAGGAGGTTTGGACAGCAAGATCAAGGCAGTTAACAAGTCAGTAAAATGATTCTGCTTCAGTGCTGTTCTGCCTTGTTGTTTTACAAAGAAGCATTCTGGCTTCTCTGGACAGGAATAAAAACAACAATGATAAATAATGCTAGTAATTAAATAGTTCTAAAAGTCGCCTCTATCTGCAAATGCATGAAGCCAACAATTTGTGAACCAAGCTCTATGACAGCCCAAGGCTGTGAAACTGATTAAAATGGAAAAAAGTAGTTTTAATTAACCCTTAAATTATGAAGCACATTCTCTGAAAACCCAAGTTGCCAGAAAGGAGCTTCATAAAAAGAGCTGCACTTAAATTAAGATGCTTTAATATTATTAGTTCTTTCTGTAATCTGTTTTGAAATGACAGTTTCTCTCATGGAATGAAAGGCAATTTCAAAATGCTGGGAATTCCCATGGAAGAGAAACATTATCTTTCAATTGGCTGCCAGTGCTGCCACTATCTCCCAATACACAGCATAGCCTTGGATACTGTGAATATGAATAGCATGCATTTTCTGCTTTTGCTAAATATTTCTTAACCCTCATGAAGTCAAAAGCAAAATTAGAGATGAGGATAGGACGCATATTTTTACAAAAAATGAAGATATGCATATGAAGATACTGCAGCTGGAGAAAATACTAATCCTTACAAAGGACTTTGTAAATTGGTCCACAAAGAATGGTTTAAGAAGAGTATTTTCAGTTTTGTTTTCCCCTCCTTTGTGTCTTTTGAGCCTTTGTGCATAGATCGGGGTTTCTAGACATGCCATGTAAGGCTTCCTTCTTAATTTAAAATAGGAAACAGCATTGGTGTAAGACACCCCTTTTTTTCGGTTTATCCATATCTTAGTTTAGCAAGCCACTTTTACTTTTCCCCCTGCTCAACCCTTCAGGCCCTCAATTTCCAGCATCCTGACAGCACCTTTGAGGCTCTTTTGCAGCTCTGTGTTTGGTTTGTCTGTGCAGATTTGCAGATGCAATTGCAGACTTGTTCAGCAAATGTCAAGGTTGTGTGTCTGATTTGTGGTGTTGCTTGTCTGGCCATTGCAAACACAGTGCTTGGGTTCTTTATCATTTTCCATCTATCAGCAATCAGAACTTGGTATATAATAACTTTAATTTCACTTGAAAAAGAAGCACTATCAGCATTGCTGAGTAGATGAGAACATGATTTTAGGGACATGCTCTTTACGTCACAGTAATGGTTTAACCCCAGCTGGCAAATAAGTACTACACAGCTGCTCGCTTGCCCTCCACCCTCCCACCCCCAAGTGGGATGAGGAAGAGAATCGAAAAGAGGTAAAAAACGTGGATTGAGATGAGAACAATAAGAACAGTGTAATAATTGAAATAAAATAATAACAATAATAATGCTGATTATGCTGAAGAAGAAAAGAAGAGGGAGAGAGAGGCGTAAAACCCACGAAAAACAAGTGATGCACAATACAGTCGCTCACCACCCACTGACTGATGCCCGCCCCGTTCCTGAGCAGCTATCGGTGGCTCCTGGCCAACTCCCCTCTGTTTATATACTGAGCATGACATTCCACGGTGTGGAATATCCCTTTGGCTAGTTTGGGTCAGCTGTCCTGGCCATGCTCCCTCCCAGTTTCTTGTGCGTCTCCTTGCTGGCAGAGCATGGGAAATTGAAAAGTTCTTGATTTAGAGTAAGCTCTACTTAGCAACAGTTAAAACATCTGTGTTATTAGCTGTATTCTCATACTGAATCCAAAATGCAGGACTGTGCCAGCTACTAAGAAGAAATTTAACTCTGTTCCAGCTGAAACCAGGACAGTCACACATCCTTTGTTTAAAAACTCTTTGTGAAAGTTTCATTTCCTTTTTTCAATGCCAAAATATTATGCATCTTTTCCGTGTTTTCAAACTTTTCTATCTTAAAATGACAGTGAAATTTGAAGTGTTTGTTTAAACGTAGTTATTGCCAGTTGTACCAGAGAAGGAAATACCGATTTTCAAAGACTTTTTACTGCCACAGATTATTTTCACCTAGAAGTTAATAATGTGGTGATCTTCAGAGATACTTGACTAGTACCATAAACATAAAATCCTGTGCTTAGAATTTTGGAAATGCAACATTTTACACAGTGCTTGAAAAGATTTGCTGCCCTAGAGCTTGTGAATTGTGTATTTTTTTTTTATCTCTGAAGCCTTATGTCTTCCTTCTTATTTTTGTACAGATACAAGTATTGTTAAAGGGAAATCATACTTGAAGTTGAAAACATCATGTTTATTTCCACATAGGTACAAGTGCATTGCAAGAATCTGTGCACAGTTGTACTGAGAGAAGTATCCTGAGAAATTAAAGTAAAATTGATAACATTTCAGTGAAACTATACCCAGTAGGTACAGCTGCCATCTTCTATTTCAGTCAAAGTAGGTATATGTGATGGACAGCTGCTAATTCTTTTTCTCCCTCCTCTTTGTGCAATCTCCTCTATTTGCTGTATGAAAATTCAAAGGGAGTGATTTCTGTATCACTGCAATTCTTATTGTTTTTAGGAGAGTTTCTGTCAGGCAAGTGATGGGTAACAAACACAGCAATGAATTTCTTGGCATTTTTCATTCTATAATGTTGTTAAAAATGTTAATGTTAGAAACCTGAGTATAATTACATATGTTTCTTTGAAAAGTACACAAATCACTATATAAATTGTCAGTGAAGTCAAATCTTGTGAGGTGGGAAGAGATTTTATTCAGGAACTTAGCTGTACTTAATATGCATATAAGTCAAGTACCTAATAGGTGGAAGAAAGACTACCTTTAGTTAGAATTTTTTTTAATTGCTGTAGTTTCAAGACATCAGTGTCCATCTTTGTTAGGCATAGCAGAAACATAATGTGGAGGCATGGAGAGAGTCTGTGGAAACACAGGGCAGCTGTGAATGAATTTTGGTTAGGAGGAAATACTGGAGTCACAAGCAATGCTGTGAGCATGGCAGAGGAGAGATTTAAGGGAAAACTCAGTAGTTATCTAATGGCCCAGTCTTCGCGAACGAACATTTGGGAAGGGCTCTCCCCACGTGGGTGTGCCCTTCGAGCCTGCGCAGTGGATTTTTTAGGTGAGGCACAGCGTGC